>CM035421.1:75629677-76307177 GCA_020310875.1 Ceratopteris richardii | reverse complement strand
TACTAGAAATTTCATTCAATATTTTGTTGACAAAATGTGTCACTTTGTTAGAAAATTTCTAATGAACACCCATATCTGTAAAAGATGTTTCTATATAAGCGATCAAAAATTGTTTGAGTATTGCCATCTCAACAAGTGGTCTCAAGCAATTTATTGGCATAGTCTATTTCCACCAGGAAGTACTTCATTTTTGAAGAATTGATGCACGATAATTAAGACCTAGAAATCTGAACTTCATTTTGAAAAGGGCTTCCATGAAGTGGAGATAACCAACGGATGTTGTCTCTACCTCCTAGGCTTGGGTACATACCATTGACATTCCTCACATGCTTATGCTCTTTTCTCTACATATATGAAAAAAGATAATAGCATTGAACCTCCATCTAAGATTCTTTCAATCAAATTTTGAAAGAAAGTTACCCACCACCTAGTCCTTCATATCTAATTTTAAAGATTTTTCGTGCCACTTAATTTTCCATGCACTTCCTAAAGTTAGCATTCTTTCCATACATGTAGAGTCTTTTCTCAATAATGATACAAGGTCTACTTTTCCTAGTCAATTTTTTTGTGCATATGTTTATCTTTATTAGGCAATCTCTTTGACTTTGATACATCCTTGAGACCATTCATACACCCATGATCACATATAGATATTAGTTCATGATCTTGGAACTTATCATGTTGTCTAATGTTTGACTTTTGTAGGTTAACCCTGAAAATATGGTTAGCCATGCTATTCTCTTTACATGGTCTATGTAATATGACAAAATAAAATTCTTGGAACATTAGAATCCATCTCCATGCTCTACCCCTTTCTTGTGGCTCATTCAATAAATAATTTTAATGGTTGATGAACCCTATCATTCACAAATTTGACAGAGAATGTATAATGGAAGTATCTTAGCATTAGAGATACCATTGCCAAAGCTTTTCTCTTAGTAATACTATAGTTCTTCCTATCATTAGTCAATATTCAACTTGAAAATTGGGTGGAATTTCCTAATTTATACTCTTCACTATGCTACATGAGGACTTCCGCCACAAGACAGGCACTCACATCCAGATGTACATGAAAATCCCTAGGCCAATCAAGAGTAACTAGGAGAGGTGCTTCCATAGGATTGATATAGTAAGCTTTTTCTTCTTCCTCATCATATACATTGCATGTGGTCCATCTATGTTTTCATACATTTTCATAAACTTTCTATGATATCTAGTATCACCCAACACATTTTTATTTCCTTCAACGTCTTAGGCCTCGGTTCTTTAAATATATATATAATTGCATCACAATCAAGACTCGTACCTTTGGTAGAATTAGTTTTCGTCAATCTACGGAAGAATTACCGCAATTAAGCAAAATGATCATCTAAGGAGTTTTTAAGGAGTTTAGAGGGTGTGACCAAGACTATGAATCTACTAATACTTCTACTAAAGGGGAGTTTATCATTAGGGTAGTATACCTTGTGAGATGCTTGTGTGGGTATCACTTAACAATAAAAACAGAAAGATAGACAAATTACAAATATAGAAATGAGGAAAGGCCCAATTTTCTAAGATTAATGTTAGTATCAATAAGTCAATAAACAACCTTCAAATAATAGTACACATGTCTAGTGAATCTAGAGTCTAGGTCTTGACTACACAATGCAATCAAAGTATATGAAGCAATATGTGATGTCTCCAGGCATTACCATAGACTCCAATCTAGAAAAGCTCTCCAAGAATACTCAATATCACTCTCATGCCAATTGCCACCTAGATTAGATTCCCTCACTCTCTATATCCATCATAGTGAGGCCTCTATTCATAGGGGACAAAGTTGCACCCGTGAGCAAATAGTGACCAAGGAGTAGCATGATCAAACATACACTAGAAAGGAACCAACATGATACAAGATTATAAAAATGAGAAGATGATAGAGTCAAGTCTTAATCTGGATATGATCCAAAACTATTGGTGCATTCTACCCAAGCCTACATGCTTGATATGATTTGATTTATTTTCATTTATAGTCATATATGTAGACATATGAACACCTCTTGTAAAAGAGTATATTTTATCTCTTGTAATTGTGAAAGAAAGAATGGCTTAAGTCATCCATGATGTAAAAAGGAAATTCGTGGCTCTAAATACCTAAAACCACGAATTCATCAACTGAGAGAATATCTCCTAATTCTTGGCATCACTTTTTGGTGAAGTTATTTGAATTCAAATTCAAAACTACCTCCAAAAGTAGCTATAAAAAGAGCAAGAAGAAAGTCATCATTAGAGAGCTTGATTTGAAAAGCTATCAAAAGGTAACATCCACACCTTATAAAGCATACAAACACTTGAGGAGAAGCTATAGGAGCATCTTAGAGCTCAGTATGGCTCAGTATAATGCACAAATAGAGAAGTTAGAGAAAGGCAATTATCAACCATGAAAATTTAGAGTTAGCAACTACCTTATGGGCAAAGGATTGTGGGGATTGGTGAGCACCATAGAGCCAATGCCTAATTTACATGATCTACCACTTTAAGGGCAAGTGAAGACAATAAATGAATGGATAGAAAGGGATAGGAGATTCATATTCATTCTATCCCAACACATAAGCAATAGCATGATAGGGCATATACAAGACTTGGACATATCCAAGAAGGTTTTGGAGACCTTGGAGAGATTGTACTATTCATCAACCAAGGCAAGGAAGATTCAACTCAAGAATGAGCTAAATCATCTTAGGAAAGCACCAATTACTAACATAAATGAGTACATTTTGAAGGTTAATGGGCTTTCAGATTCTCTAGGCTCAATTGGGAGCCCAATTGAAGATGATGATCTTGTCATGCACACTGTCAATGGCTTGAGAGAGGATGAAAGGTGGAAAGCATTCACCACATCAATTTATGTGAGGTATTCCCTACGTGAATTCGATCAATTAGTAACATTGATGGTGACCAAGGAGATGAACCAAGGAGGTTCACAATCAAAGGGAAGCCAAGCCCAAGTCTTCTATGTAGGTAGAGGCAAAGGCAAAAGAGGTAGACAAAACTCCCAAGGCAGAGGGAGCGGAAGGTAAAAATCAAGCTCAAGCAACCAAGAAGGCTCCAACCAAAGCTATGGATCAAGAGGAAGATGAAGGAGTAGAGGAAGAGGAGGACGATCACATGGAAGAGAAGCATCCAATGGAGAATGCTACAATTGTGGAAAATCGCACCATCATGCAAGAGATTGTTGGTCCAAATAAGGAGGCAAGAAAGGATACAAAACGAAGCAAGGTAATAATCCTAGTACTTTAGCAAATTCAGAAAATGAGAAGTTGATTATGATTTATGTGTCAAGTGAAAGAGTGAATTTAGATTTTACATGGTACATTATTGGTAGTAGTTCTAGCAACCATATGAGTTGCAATAAAGATGTTTTATTTAATTTTCATTCACCCATCACTCAAGGATATCTAGAGAAAGAGGATGAGACTGAGCATAAGATTACACATGTGGGAGATGGTGCATTGAATGGATCTCAAAGCTCCAAGGTGTTGAAGGATGTGTTGCATGTGCAAACCATCACAAAGAACTTGGTTTTAGTAGGTCAAATGGTTGAAAGAGGTTATGAGGTGAGGTTCAATGATAAAGGATGTTTTTTTCAAGACCCCATGCAGGAGTACAAGCTCATAGCAAAAGGAAAGAAGCAAGGAAGACGCTTCACCATGGAGGTAAAGCCGTCAACCCCTCACACTGTCTACTTGTCAATTGGAAATAAACAGATTGCAGAAATCGACTTATGGCATAAAAGAATTGGGCACATAGATTTACAAAGGATGAAGGACATGCAAAGGAAGGGCTTGGTGAGTGGTCTATCTGATCTTACATCTCAGAATATGCAACATTTGTGCGATGCTTGTCAATAAATTGTCATTCAAGAAGGGAGCACATGTGAGAAATGAAGTCTTGAATCTCATACACAGAGATGTATGAGGACCTACAAGGGAGCCATCCATTGGAGGTAATAGATATTTTATCACATTTATAGATGATCATTCAAGGTTTGTTTTGATGTATTGCATGAAGTCAAAGTCATAAGTGTTTTACCACTTCAAGAGGTTCTAAAACCTAGTGGAGAAGGAAATAGGGAAGTATATAAAGACTCTCAGTTTGGATGGAGGGGGAGAGTATTTTTCAAATAAATTTTTAGATTTTCTACATAAACACGGCATCAAGAATGCACTTGCAGGTATACACCTCAACAAAATGGGGTGACAGAGAGGAAGAATAGATACATACCAAAAGTGGCTAGAGCTTTGTTAAATGAAATGAATGTTCCTAACTCTGATTGGGATGATGCAACAAATACCGCCATATACATTATGAATAGGTGTCTAACTTCAAGACTACATAGAGTTGCACCTTATGAAGCTTGGTGTGGTAAAAAACCCAACCTCTGACATCGCAAAGTATTTGGTTGTGTATGTTGTGTTCACATACCTCAAGAATTGAGACATAAGTTAGACCCAAAGGCAGATAGGTGTATATTTCTTGGATATTCTTCAGAGCAAGAGGGTTTTAGATGCTATACCCTTGCATCAAAGATCTTAAGGTATCTAGGGATGAAATATTTGATGAGTTTCTACCTTGGTATGGTATCAAAGATGTGTTACAGGTTGACGATGCATATGAAGCCGAGAAGAAGTTCAAAGAGCAACAACAAAGCATGGAGATACGTGGTCCTATCACTTCAAGCACACCATCAGAGGAGATTACTACATCTGCTTGGCATGGCAACACAAGGAATGAAGCTCATTCGAGTGAATGAATTAGCAAAGGAAAGGAAAAGGAAAATGATGAAGACCATCGATAGGTAGACATGGAATCTACAAGTGATGACAATATTGAGAAATTAGAAACTACAGGATTTAAAGCATCTAAACCAAGGAGGAGGAGATTCCTACTACCTAATGGTGAGGTAAGGTCATCCAATAGGGTTAAATACCCTATTCAAATGTCAACTTATGATTCATTCATTGCAAGAGACAATGCATACATGAGTCAAGTTATCGCTTGTGAAGGACCTAAATTTTTTGAGGAAGCAAATAAGCATAGGGAATGGATTGAAGACATGGACGAGGAAGTCAAGGCACTTGAAGAAAAATGATACTTGGACATTGGTGCCAAGAGCAAAGGACATGAAAGTCATTGGCAACAAATGGGTGTACAAGGTAAATAGGCATGCGGATGGGAGCATCTCTAGGTATAATGCAAGGTTGGTTGCCAAAGGTTTGACCTATGGCATAGACTTTGAGAAAACGTTCACTCTAGTAGCTAAGATGTCCACCATGAGAAGTTTGATTGCAATTTCAGCCTCAAAAGTCTGGAAGATGTACCAATTAGATGTGAAGAATGTGTTCCTAAAATGAGAGCTTGAAGAGGTAGTCTTCATGGAGCAGCCCCAAGGCTTTGAAGATGAGAGGTTTCCACATCATGTGTGTAGGCTAAAGAAGGCTCTTTAGGGACTCAAGCAAGCCCCATGAGCTTCAAACCTAACACTTGTGGACTACTTGGTAAAATGTGCATACAATCAGAGTCATGCAGATCCATCACGCTTTGTGAAGAAGGAAGTAGCAAACTTTTTTTCATTTGTATATATGTTGATGTTCTGATCGTTATAGGGTATGATGAAGCCAACAAGGACATAAAGAGGAATTTTGGATGTGAGTTTAAAATCTCTGATTTAGGGATTTTAAGGTACTTCCTTGGGATTGAAGTACTATATAAAGAGGAAGGTCTATAGTTGATGCAAATGAAATACATTCTAGATCGTTGAGTATAGAGACTTAGCACAAGTCTCATGTGAGCTTATGTGGCTTATGAAGTTGTTTGTTGATCTTGGTTTGCGGATTAAGCAAGTACCTATTTTTTGTAACAACATAAGTAGCATATGATTGGCTCAAAATACGATGTTCCATGCAAGGTCAAAGCATATAGAAGTGCATTACCACTTTATAAGAGAGATGATCATGTCAAAGGATGTCAAGGTGGAGCATGTCAATACAAAGGACCAATATTCAGATATGTTTATCAAAACATTGGATGGAGTAAAGCTACAATAGTTCAAGGCATGCATTGCAATGAAGGACCTAGGCATTGAGACTTGAGGGGGAATGTTGAAACTCAAGTCTCAATCATGCAAAAAGGATCAACCACAAGTTTTGAAAGTGGACCAATAAAAACCGAGGACCCAAAGTCATGGAATAAAGTTAGAAGCTCCACCAAACTCAATCAAATTCAAATCTCATCAAATCAGCCACCAAAACGTGCACTACACTCATTGGGGGTGGTTAGCTAGATGGTAGGAAAAGTAAAACTTTATATAAGCATCATCCCGCCTTTGTTTATTGAGTTTTATACATTCTACGAGTTTCCTACTTAGTTAAGTAAAGTCATAAACTCCAACAAGCAGCCCGCTTGCTTGCTTACCTCACTTTCTCATGATTTTTCTCCTCTCTATCTAGAGGTGCAGTTAGGCTTTTCCAAATCTCATTGTACCAAATTGTAGAAAATTGTTTGCTCTCTCATTGTTCTCATTTTCATTGATTTCAAGGTTCATTTGGTATCTCATATACTGCCCTAAATGTTGCCAAAGTTTCAAGTTATTTGGCTAAGTGAGTTGTAAGAAATTAATTATGGATGATTTAAAGCTTGTTGGGTAGCTCCTATAGTCTGTTGTAAGTCTGCAAAATTTCATTTTAAGTCTCTCTACTAGTGCAAAGAAAAGTTTCATAATAGTGAGCATATATCACTTATTATGGACCTAGTGGAGGGCAGCCATCTTCCATTTTTCATTGAGGTGTTAGAATCATCCCCCATCACCGAGAGCTCACATCAACCACTTAGAAGGTCTTCAAGGGTGAAGAAGAAACTAGATAGGTATGGTTGTGATACTTATTTGGTCATCAAACATTTTAAAGGATTCAACCAATGAGAAACCTACCACATTTAAAGAAGCACAAAGCAAGAAAGCTTGTGTGGACATATGAACACCTCTTGTAAAAGAGTATATTTTTATCTCTTGTAATCATGAAACAAAGAATGGCTAAAATCATCCATGATATAAAAGGGAAAATTGTGGCTCTAAGTACCTAAAACCATGAGTCCATCCACATGAGAGAATATCTCCTAGTTCTTAGCATCACTTTTAGGTGATGTTATTTGAATTCAAATTCAAAATTACCTCCAAAAGTAGCTATAAAAAAAACAAGATTGAAGAGCTTACTCCATAGCTCTATCATTCTACTCCCATTGTGCAAGTAATCTTTGTGATGGTGGTTGTAATTATATGTGAATTTATACATTCATCATTTACTTCTTCTATGTTTTATTCTCTACTATACTCACTCAGAATAGTAACTTTGGAAGCACATATCTCGGTCTATATGTAACCTCTTTCAGAGTTGTAAAGTGCATTGAATTTCTCTCGAACTCTAGTGTATGCTCACAAAATTTCATGTAATTGGATTTATTGTTTCTGAGAAATCTGTGTTTTGTTTCTCACTAGTTGAATCTCTGTAGAGCCCCAAAAATGATGCGAGTGTTCTAGATTTTGCTAAATCTTGTTCTCATTGATTAGTTGATCAATTGAAGTGTTCTAACTTGGATTACCAAGTCTATTTGCTATGGCCAAAAGTATGTTTTTCTAATTCCTACCAGGTTGAGAGCACTGATCATTTTTTCCACCAGGTTTATGTACAAAAATAGCAAGTTTTGGGAGCTAGTCATTTTGCAACTAGTTTGTCTTGACTCAAACTTTTGAGATACTTGTTCAAAAACACTTGGGTGATTTTTTTTTTTGGATTTGGGAAGCTCAATGGGTCTACTAACCAACTCTAAAGTCTCACTTGGCTGGTGTGAAGCTGGTTGTAGCAACACCAACTCATGTTCAGATTGCATCCACCATCTCTCGTTACAAAAAACAAGTGCTATAGATGATGAATCCAAAACAATCACCAAGGCCTTTATTATATAAGGAAGAACTTTTTCCTCGTGAGTGGAGAGGATTTCGGGCTAGGCTTCAAGGCACATAGGCTGACTCAAGAGAGGGAAAAATTCCTCCAAAATTTGACAAATGGCACTTTGATGAATTTTGGGGAGGTGCAAGATAGGACCAAAATGGGGAGGGTTGAGTTACAAGATTCGTTGGATAAGTTTGTATAGGGACGAAGGAAAAATTCCGAGCAGCTTGGACAAACTCAAGAATTCCAATGTAGCGGAATTTCTCTCAACCTTGGATGAAATTGCGTGTTGATAATTGGGCAAAAATCATTCCTAGGTGAAAAAAAAGCTCTCGATGAATTTGCTTCTTTAGAGAAAATTGCAGTAAGATTTGAAGGCGAATTAATTCTCACGCATTGATGGATTTGGTTTTTGAAGATGTGGATGAATTTGAAGATATGGGCAAGTTTGTACTTGGAGTTAGAAGTGACTTGGTAGATTTTGTATTTGGCTTGGAGAGGATTTTAGGATGATGTTGGTGACTTATGGAAAGATATAAGAGATGGATGAATGTGGATGTATGGCGAATTAAGAGGAGTGTCTAATGCTTGAGTGCAAGGGTGAGTTTTGAGATTGGGGAAGGTCGGTTGGACGAATTTAGTGCTGGAGAATGCTAAAGAAATTTTTGGAACTATGCAAGGCGAATTTCATGCATGATGGATGGATCATACTCTAGGATGACTTTGAGACAGGCTTCTTGCATTCAAGGATGATTTTTTTGATTGGCTATTTTGCAAGATTACAGTCCGCCACATCAAGCTTTTGCACTATCTTGATGCAATTCCTCATTTATTGGCTAAAAATCAGTAGTTCAAAAATGTAATGAGAACCAACCTTAGTGGCTGAAAACAACTAATTCAAAAACAAGAAATAAGTTATATACAGTGAGTGAATCCTTTCTAGCTTCTTGAATTTAGATAAGTCTTTACCTAGACGATAGTGAACCAATAAGTGCTAGGAGCCCTAAGTTATGGTGCGCAAAAGGTAACTTGCATAATAGTTCAATCAAGAATTTTTTGGAACTTTTTGCATGCCCATTTGTGTTATAGTAATAGGTACATGATGTTTTATGGAAGATCTTGTACTTTTCAAAAATGACTTATATTAGATAATTTACAAAGTGTGTGCCTCTATCACTAGTAACATCTAGTGGGCAGCCAAATCATGAAAATACTCTTTTATACATAAACTTGGGCGATGTCATGGCAGCACAATCACTAGTAGCTTTAGATTCTACCCACTTACATAAATAGCATGTGGCCATCAAATTATACTTTTTACCACTAGGTTGATCAACTGCAGTGATTGGTCCAATGTAATCAAGACCCCATCATTTGAAAGGTAGAAGTTCTCTGCAAATGAATAATGTTTAAAAATTTAGTTTGTTTGGCCTGGGAGCACATGCTTGGTGGATGTCACATTCTTTGGAAAATGAAATAGCATCTCTATAAATATGAGGCCACAATAATCCCTTGAGGATGATTTTATGAGTCAAATACTCTACCTTGAGATGCCTTTCACGTTGGGATGTGTTGCTTCTCAAAGAATTTACCCCCTATGGATAAATACATTTCTTCAATATACTCTCTTGACAATATTTAAAAAAATGGCCATTTATGATTGAATAAGCTTTGGCTTTCAAAAGTAATCTCCTTTTCTTTAGTGGTCTCATGTGCTCAGGAAATTTTCCTAAACAGAGGAATTGCAATTTCCTCACACCAACCAATTTGAGTCTATACCAGGAAGCGAGTACTATCAATGAGCTCAACATAAATGCCTATTGACCATTTATGCATGGCCATTGTTCACATGTCACATACCATGTAGTCATCTTTTCCTAGCTTAATGTGAATCTCAAATTCATACTCTTGAAATAGGAGTAACCAATTCCAAAGCTTTCTAGATACTCTAGGCTTGCTAACTAAATAATTTAGAGTTTGATAATTAGATATAACAATGAAATGTAAACCTAGTGTGAGAAGATGGATGGTTATGCTCTAGAGATGACCTAGTGTTGCATAGAACCTACTCTACACCTGCCAAGCTACCTCCAGGGGTGCTTAATAAACTCCTTTAGCTTCACAATAATGAAATTGCACCATTTAGTGATTTGTAACATCATTCCCAAAAGTTTCAATCAAAACACATAACTTTCATCTACTAGAATCGTGAACAAACCTTTTATTTTGGGACTATATGAGCTCAGTGTTTTGCTTAGAGCTCACACCGTGGTATGAATTGACCAAAGAGCTTTTGCACACATCTACTTGGAGTTCTTAGCTAACTAAAAGAAGTTATTTTAGCACTTTATCCACACCATACACTAAGAAATCAATCTAACAAGTTAGCGGATCATCCTGATATTTTAGGATTTAGAAGATGTCCAAACACAATCACCTACTATGATTCATATCTTGCAATACCCTAAACCAAATGTGATGAAAATTGATATGCAATTAGTATCAAGATCAACCTAACTAATACAATGTAAAGCATTCAATGTGAGGGAGTAAAAGTAGAGAAATTGATTTCACAAAATCATTGTAATGATGAAGTTGCAACACAAAACAATAGACACACATATACATGAAAAATGTATCAAAATGTATATGTTAAAGACTATATGATACAAGCAAAATAGTGTGGACCACTCATACATACGTTGAGCTCAATGTGTGCCCACTGAATGTTGCTTAGAGTGGCTTACCTATCCCTTGACTAAATGTATGTGTATTTATGCATAAATTCCAAGTTTGCATTTGAATTTTCCCTCATCTAAAAGTGTTCCTACACTTTAGAGATGATTTAAATTGAATCTTCATACAACATGATTCATGGGCTCATCTCTCTAACTTAATGAGATTCCTTATTTCTTTTGTTTTTACATTTATCCAAGGTAACTATGCTAAGAATGACTAGCATAGGTTCACATATAGTTCCTTCTTCTGAAGAGATAAAATGGATGTGTAGTCCTCAGTGATTAGCCAAGCATGTAGGATTGCTAATTCCACCAACAACGCCCCCTCAAGCATAAGATGCTTGAGTCTTCAATCCTTCATGATTTCCTCTATTCCAATCATGAATTTTAACCTATTTAATTTGCTTCCATCAAATGCCTTTGTCATCATATCTGCACATTGTTGATGTGTGGATACATATGAGAGTTGTATCTCCTTACTGATGATCTTTTCTCTTTCATAATGGTAGTGAACCTCTATATTCTTTGTGTTGGCATGATAGATAGGGTTAACAAAGGGATTTAATGAACTAATTTTATCTCCAAATATATGTGGAGTTGAAGTATTCAACCCTCAACCTGAATATAGGTTCCTAATCCACATAGCTTCTTGAGTAGCATCTTCAAGTCCTCTGTATTCAGCTTGTGTTGATGATAGAGTAGCTGTAGGTTGCTTCTTGGAAGACCATGAAATTCACTTTGCACCTACAAAATTAAGGTAACCTGATGTGCTTCTCCTATCGTCTTTAGATCCTGCCCAATCTGCATGAGAGAAGAGTTCAACATCTAAATCAAAGAAGAGCATAACATACTTGGGGTGTGCATCAGCTAGCTTAGCACACTTACTCCATAGCATATATCTACTCTAGTTAGAGAAGCATAATTCAAGCTTCTAACTTATCTTTGGTAACTAGCCACATCTTCAATCAAATCACCTTTATGAGCACTTAGCTTCAGATTTACCTCGATCGGTGTATCTACAACCTTTGTATTTTCCATCTTGAACTTGATAAGCATATCTCCAATGTACTTTCTCTGAGTTAGGAACATATCTTTCTCTATGTATACCACTTCCAAACCTAGGAAGCATGTGAGAAGGCAAAGATAATTGATTTTGAACTCTTCCTTCAGTTCATCCTTGATCCTTCTCATTCCAATTGTATCACTTCCTATAATGATTATATCATCTATATATATATAAAGATATATGACCTCTAAGTTGTTCCCCTTGTTATAGAGGGAAGGATCTACCTTGCTTAACATGAAACCTTTATCTTACAAGTAAGTTATAATTCTATGATTCCAAGCTCTAGGAGCTTGCTTTAATCCATACAATGCTTTCCTTAACCTACATATATACTCTAGATATAATTGATCTTCAAAACTAGAAGGTTGATCCACGTACACCTAGAAAAATATTTGTAACATCTGATGGATATTCCAATTCTTGGAAGATGTTACACTCATGAGCTCTATAACTGTGGGTAGTCAATCCCTTGGGTTTGAGAAAACACTTTGCTTATAAGCCTTTCCTTTTACCTATTAATTGATCCATCCAAATTCTTCTTAACCTTATAAATCCATCTTGAGATGATGGCCTTTATAGATGGAAGTGTCATAACCATACATTTTTGTCTTCCTTTTCTCTCTAGTAGATCTCGTTATAGTTTCTTGAGATGATTCAACCACATCTCTCAACTATTGGATTTTTGTTTTGCCTTTGGAGTTCCAAGAGAGTTGATTTCCCTTCTTGGAGTCTTTTGGTCTTCTAAAAAATCACTTTTCTTCATGTGTATTGTTGATATATTCAGGCAGTGATGTGTCTGAGCACACTAGGACTATCGGGGCACTTTTTTCCCTCTTTAGGAGGTTTTTTCCCCCGGCTTATATATATGCCTGTTGAGCTAATGGGCTACTTATCTTTGTACATTCTCTAGTAATACATTCGGTATTGTGTGTTGTGCTCCAAGCTTCTTCTTCTTCCTTGTGCCGTTTGCATGCTTCTGCAGATGTCTAACTCCAACAATTGGTATTAGAGAAGGTTGTTGCTTCATCTAGGGAAACGTTGACATCCTCGAGTTGTAGTCTCAGAATCACACGAATTTTGGCCAGCATACTCAGGGTGTTTCACAGATCAAAACAACTTCGATGTGTTGTGCCAAAATCACGATATGAGCTCATTTTGGCCTCCGAACACACTATCAGAGTGCTTGTGTAGGCTATTTCATCTTTTTGTGCCAAAGGTATATACTAGTTTTGGTTCGCCAGTATAAGCGTCTCAAAGTCTCCTACAGGTTTAACATAATTCATTTGGGCAGTTTTGTTCAACTTTTTGAGATATAATCAATTTCCTACATCAAGGTATTTTAGTCACCTACCATGGCTGAAAGTAGTGATGTATTCTGTATGTTGGCTGTTGAGGATAAGTTGGATGGTTCCAACTATCCGTTATGGGCTTATATGATGCAGTATTGGTTGCAAAAGGACTCTGGAATATTGTGTAGGGTGTTGAAAGACATCCTATTACACCTATGAATACAATTACTACAAATACCGGTACTAAGCTAATGGAGATGGTGTCGAAGATGATGATATTTTGCAGATTCCTATTCATGTTGTGGTTTCTGCTGCATCTACTATAGAGTAGATTCGTTGGAATGGTAGATATGCTCAGGCACATGCATTGATAGCTTTCGCTATCAAACATGCCATTATTCCTCACATTTGCTCTTGCAAAATAGCGAAGGATGCTTGGGATAAACTTACCACACTTTACCAAGCTAGGAATGAGGATTGTACTGCTTACCTCCAAAAACACTTGGAGAATGAGCACATGAATGAAGGTGATTCTATGGATAGTTTCCTAACAAAGATCAAAGACTTCAAGGAACAATTGATTTCTATGGATGAAGTTATACAAGATAGCTCACTTGTGCAGACCGTTCGGAATGGTATTCTTGATTCATATTAGAGTTTTTCTTCTACTCTTTTGTTGATGATGAAAGGCAATCCAAATGCCTTGTCATTTGAGGAGTTAGTCTCTGTTCTATTGCAGAATGATTAGTCCATGCTGTCGTAGAGGGGTGTGAAGGGAGGCTGACGTTCATCTACAAGAATCGCGCTAACCTAACCATGTGACTGCACGCAGGGTGCTTCTAAGTATGCCTAGGGCCTTCGGTTGATTTTTTAGTTTAGGTGTGATAAAAACCTATATGTTTCTAATATATGGGAGTGCAAATTAAGAACTAATTATTTAGGCTAAGGACCGTAAGGACGAGCGTTTCTATAATGTTCTATAGCTTCTAATTGATAAGACATAACTAAGTTCTCGTTTGTAATTTTATCTTTAACAAAGTCAACTTCTCCGTTCTCAATTTGATTTGAGTTAGGTTTTCTAACTAAATTAGGTGGGAATAAGTCTTTGTTGTCCTCCGGTTCTGGCAAAACTATGGTAATTAAAGGTAAAATTATAGAAAGAAGACGATCGTAATCTAACGTGTGTAAAGTTTCATTAACTACTTTATCTTTAATAATTTCAACTTCTATATTTTTGTTATTATTTGAGCTATCAATTGAAGACGGAAGCAATGTTCCTATTATTAAGTTTTCTAATTCTTGATTCTTAATATCAAAATCGTTTGTAGATACTATTTTAGAACTACTTGTAGATCCTATCTCTTTAGACATATGAAATAAAAAAGGAAAGATCTCAATTAATTTTCAGAGAAACAGTATGAAGAATTTCAAAATCAATCTTATTTAAGCCTATACAATAAGCCTATACAAAAGTTTATCATAAGTGCTAATACAATTCTCTTAATAGATAATCCTATACAACTTAATAAACAATCTTCAAATATTGTAATTTTGTGATCCTGAAAATTTCGTATGTTTGTGTTCTCGTAATCTCCTTTTGAAATCTCTTCAATGATCTGTAGAAGATCATTAGGAAAAAAACATAAGTATACTTTTTAATAAATGTAAACACTCATTAATTTAGCATTCAATACATAACTTAAACCTATACTAACTCATGTATACATAGACTTCTAACTTCCTAACTTTCATGCATTTGAAGACACCTATGCAAACACACATTTGTTTACACGCAAACATGCATCATATAACAATTCAATATCTATCATTCATACAAGCATATCAACATGCATACAATCTTATATCAATTATGCATTCACTAATTCGTATTTAACATGCATAATATATTTATGTATTAACATGCATTAGTATATATATGCATTTACTAGCATGCATAAACATGCACTATCATCTAATATGTATACACTTATTCTCATGCATTTATACATACATTTTCATACGTACATTCAATACACATGGATATATGCATCATTTCACATGCATATATGTTTTAGTTCTCATGCATATCCTATCTTCATATGCATATGCATATGCATATGAATTATCTCTAATATGCACATGTATTATCTTATACCTTCTATATGTACATGTACTACATGCTAACTCTATCTTAACATGCACATGCATACACATGCACTCTTACTCAAATAGACATACATAGCATATTCATCACTCATGCTTATCATTTCTAAACATGCATAAAATGCATCACACTTCATATGCACTCATGCATTCATAAACATAGATGCATGCTAAAACTCAGCATACACATGCATTCATGCACACACATGACATTTACCTATACATATACACACATACGAGCATGATATATATCATAATACTTCCTTGTATTCAATTATAGACTTAAAATCCTTTTAGATAAGAAAACCTTTTGTTTAATCCAACTCCTCATGTTCTTTATTGCCTACAGGTACTAAGAGAAAGAAGAAAAAATTAGTCAATTCAAACCAATACATTAAAAATTATGTGAGAGAGATATCATTCAACCGACTCTAAAGCAAAATATTTTTATTTTTGCATATGATAATTCAAGTAAGGAAATCCTTCCGACAACGCAGAACAGGTCCATTATGCATGTTCCAGATCAAGCTTTCTTGGCTAGTCAGAAGGGCAAAGGAAAATGGAGCTCCTCAAGTAGTAAGCAAAAATCTGCTAATTCTGCACAATCGAAGAGGGAACACAAAGATGAAAAGAAATTAGAAAAGCAATAATTGTTTTGCAAGTACTGTAAAGGAAATTATCATACCATAAAGAACTACCCAAAACTGACTCCTAAAGAGGCAAAGAAGAAAGAGGTTAGAACGGTTGTTGTAGAGGCCTCTACACTAAAAACAAAGTCTGCTAATCTTGTGTAGGAAGAATAATGGGCGTTTACTACTATTTGCACTTTTGACCCATCTTATCATGAGCACTGCATGTCTATAGTAGAATCAGACTTTTGGTACTTTGATAGTGGGGCGACCAACTTCTCTCGAGCCTACCCCTATAGAGAATACTATCACATGTGCCAACAACTCCTCTTATCCTGTCATGGGAGTTGGTAAGATCATTTTGACTACTGCTGATGGTAGTTCTTTCACTTTGTGTGATGCTTTATTCGTGCTAGGGATCAAGAAGGATCTGTTATTAGTTTTAGTGTTAGCCAAGATTGGCTTGGTTGTGAAATTTGTTGATGATAGGTGTATAGTTCATGATCTGTCAAATGGCAATGTGATTATTGCTTTTGGCATTTTATGTCGTGGGCTATATAAGCTCATAGACTATGAAAGATCATTGAATGATTCGGCAAGTGCAGTACATGATTCTCAGGCTATGTCATATGCAAAGCTTTGGCAAGCACGCTTTGGTCATCTGAACTTTGCTAGCTTGCTATGCCTATAGAAATCTGAAATGGTGTCCTCTTTGCCCAAACTTGAGGCACCCAATAAACATGTATTTGAAGGTTGTATTTTGGGCAAACTGCAGCATTCCTCATTTCCGAAAGATGGTTCAGTTCGGGCTACTCTGAAATTGCAGCTTGTTCATAGCGATATCTCTTATCTTTACTTCGTGACTTTCATTGATGATTTTTCCAGGCATGCATGGATATATCCACTCAAAGCAAAGTCTGAAGTGTTTATGTGCTTCAAATATTTTGTTGGTTTTGGCAGAAAATATGTCGGCATGTAAAATGGGCACCTTCCATTCTCATCGGGCGGGGGGGGGGATATATATCTTCTGATTTTAATGCATTTCTGGCTGAATGTGGGATAAAACACTAGTTTATAGTGCCATATACACCTCAAGAGAATCGAGTTGCTTAGTAGAAGAACAGGTCACTCATGGAGATGGCGAGGTTTATGGTCAAGATTCAGGCCTTACCACATAGTTTCTGGCTTGAGGTTGTTATGTATGCAGCATATGTATTTAATAGGTGTCCCACTAAAGCACTACAGTCTGGGCTTGGCATGATCGCAAGCCATCTGTTGCTCATATGCATTGTAAGCGCCAAAGTAATGGTTGGTGGATCAAGTCAACCACCCAAAAAATAATTGACAGACACCTTGTGCTTGAAGCAATCTAAGGTGATGTCGAGATTATGCTACGGAGCTCAAGTGACAAATAGGTAAATGCTCAAAGATTTATTAGCTTAGAAAAAGAACCTTATTCAATAGCTCTAAGTGCTTTGGAAATACTCTTCTTAATGTGGAAAGATCTTGTTTGACGATAACTTCACCCTAAGCATAAATCAAAAGAACTTTTCCACTTTTGTGCTCACTCAAGGGAAACGAATCAAGCTTGAGCTAATTGGAGTAAAATTATCATTCAAGGGCACAAAAAAGCTTATATAAGCAAGAAGGAAACTACTTATGATGTCTCATAAACAAATGAATATGAGCTCTGTGGTTCAAAATGTTGCTTCCAATGTAACAACACTCATCACCTCTGACCCCATCATGAGAGACAAAACAAATTGCAAAAATCCTATACAAAGGCCTATCAACATGATTTCCTTTTTGCATGTTTTAATCAGAATAGTGTGTCGATTTGAAGCGAGTAGAGGCAAAAGTAGAGATGAGAATCTCTACGAAACTCACCCCCTCCAATCTTGCACATCATCCTCAATGGGCCAACTAACTTATTGCTTCGAAATAAATCATCTCAAATATGAGTGTGCTTGATTTGATATGTGCATGGGATCGGAAGATATTAAGTGTCTATGCATGGCCATATAATATAGCCCTATTGGATGCATACTTTGAAATGCATGGAGAAAGAAATATGGTGAAATTATTTAGGGCAAAAGGCATCTGATGGTGAAGCTTGTGCACTCACTCACATACATATCAATGTGAATATACATTAATCCTCTCAATAACTCATGTGCATAGGTAAGAAAAGCATTGTGCCTTGATGCAAGGTCATCAAATGTTCCTCTATTACATGGATAATTTTCATGCATCGAAAAAGAATGGTGCATAAATAGGATAGTGGTTTTTTTGAAAAGGTTTCATCTTGAAAATCTAACTCTGTCCCTAACAATTTTAGCATGTTTTTAATTACATTTAAGATATGTGCAAGTTTGGTTTTCTTGACACTATTGCAAACTCAGTTCTTTATTCCATCGTCTTTAATTCTCCTTGGACCTAAACATGCGTCTTCAAAAAATTCATAAATTCAATTTTTCTTCTTTAACTAGAACATGTCTCAAACTTCAAAAGAGAGTTAATCAAATGATTATAAACATCAAATTTCATTTCATGAACAAATAAACCAAAAAGAATGTAAAAATTCTTGTGATCATTCATAACTTACCTTTTTGTTGAGGAAGAAAGGCAAAAATCCCGTAATCATTCATAACTTACCTTTTTGTTGAGGAAGAAAGTAAAAACTCCCGTAATCATTCATAACTTGCCTTTTTGTTGAGGAAGAAAGTAAAACATCTGGTGATCATTCATAACTTACCTTTTCTATGAGAAAGAAAGTAAAACTTCCGTGATCATTCATAACTTACCTTTTTGTAGAGGAAGAAAGTAAAAAGTCCCCCTATAAATACATTTTTGATAAAAGAAGGTATAAGCTTATGTTCTTCATGGGGGGAAAATTTCATAAGCATCAAAGAGTGGTATTGAAAATAAATCACACTTTACATATTATACTTACTACAATTTCTCTCATATTATTCTATCGATTGATCTCTTCAGGGTTTAACTTCAATATCTACAAAACAGACTCTCAAAACACATTAGGAAGCATTTCCAAAGGATTAGAAAGATAGAGATCTACAAATGTTTCATGGTTTACCTTTGGAAACATGCATGCTTCATCGAGAAGAGCAATAATGCCATGTTGACTCTTCTCTTAAATAAAAGTGCATTCTCTCTCAAAAAAATATTTCAATCTACCATTAATTCTTCTCATCTTGATATACTTCCCTCCTATTATCATCCTTTTGTATCGGTGCATCGGGGAATGCCCAAGAAAAGTATATATAATCTCCTCGACACCATCTCGCAAATTAATACAAGAGTTTTGGTTATGCTTGGTACATGGGGTACTTTCTTGAGGCAAATGCTCTTTTGGGTGGTGTTAAGAATGACATCTCCAATGTATGTGATCTAAAAATTGTTTTCATATTAATTTTTCTATATTCCCTCTCCACGTATGTTCATAAAAGATAGTAAACCAATGTATATTTTATCTCATATTTTGGATGCAATAACTATCTTTATGCCAAGCATTACCTACCTTCTTCATTTTCTCACTTACATGCATAATTTATAGATAATTCTCAAAATCTAAAGTGGATGTATCAATGATATAGCTACCCTAAACATGATAGTTTTATGCATATTTCAGATCTTGCTTTTGGTTTAGTGCATGATAATGTTGTCTTCGAGAGCTACCCACACATAACGACCATCTTCATCGTTGTTGGTCCTTGAGTAAACACTCTCACAACTCTTTCCCATGATCATCCTCTTCCTATTTGACATGATTCTTTATTTTTTGATACTTGTTGCTTTCTTATATTTATCATTGGCAAAACATGCCAAATCTTCACGTTAAACCTCCCCTCCAACCTTTTCCTCTTGGGTTAGCTACACATACTACTTGAGCTTGCTTTACGTTTGGATTCTCACATCCTATGTTCTTTTTTGTTAACATAAATGCTATAATTTTCTCAAGTTTGAGTAAAGAGTCTTCTATCTCTCGCCATCTCTTCCTCTCTCTTTCTCTCTTCAACCCTACCATTGATGCTCCGCATCTTTATTTGTCCACGCCTTGAAGCACACCAAACCTTGATCCCCTAAAATGAAATTTACCAATACTAGGATTATATGTTTATATTGTTACATACTTCTTCTTTTAAACATTTTAGATGCTCTAATAAACCTTAAGGTGTAATGATTTGAACTATGATTGTGCTTAGAACTTTCCAATTTCTCATTGTTAGGTAAAATATGTATGATCTTCACATGACCTAAATAGTTCTCTAGATATATTAAAAATTAGTGTCCTCCAATAATCTTCTTTAATGATGAAACATTTATGAAACATAGACAGCAAAAGATCTCAATATATTGCTCTCAACATTTTCGTATACTGCTGAAATCACAAGCTTTTGTCATCGTGAGCAGTGTTTATTAAAACACATGAATGCGATGAACCATGCTAAAATTGATTATTTTCCACCTTTCGACATGAACCGCCATATCTACTTTGTTTCTCAGAACAGTTCACGTTGATGGTAGAAGAAAGGTTCACGTGAATCGCCATATCTACTTTGTTTCTCAGAACAGTTCACGTTGATGGTCTATAGATTGACATATTATTGAATATCTAAAGGTCCCCAATATTTTGTGTTTACGCTGGTTCTCTTTTTTCGCTTTCGTTTATATTCCTGTTCACGTGAGGGGCTTTTTGGGTGTTCTAAGCAATTCCTTGTGCATGAACAAGAGATGAAATTGAGGATGAGTCCTATTCTTGAGGCGAATCTTTTGCTCACTTTCGAGACTTTATCCCATAGATGGTACTGGATGAAGGCAAACAAGAAGACAAACACACTGATCCATTGAACATAAATCCGTTGACGCTTGTATTGGCATTGTATCTTTGAGGAAAGGGCAGTAGTTGTCGCGCCGCTGGTGCTCGACAAAACCATCCCACAGGAAGTAGTAAGTGATAGCGACGCCTTTCAAATTATAATGATTATACTGCAATATGCAATGAATCGACTTGAAACTTGAACGTTACTGAATCCCCTCGATGAAACAGGAGATGACATTTGATGTGATTGGTGGGACGTACAAATCTTCCATTTGCAGCCGGCTGACTGCATTGTCGCGGAGCTGACAAGATCGCACTTGCGTGAATTGCGCCAAAGAGCATCACTCGAAAAATCTGGAGTACAAGCTGTTATACTTTATCGTCATCGAAATTATTTCGCAAGTAGAGGTCATCGTGGGCAGACAGAGAATGTGATGTGCATGGCAGCTTTCTTCCTGCGATACGTTGCAATCACATATCAGCATTCCATGCAGACTCCATGCTTTCCAAACATCAGCGTAAAGCATCTTGCACATTCTCCACAGTGCATATAAATCAAGTTATAATTAAATTCTGATCTCTCTCTCATCTCCTTGTCGATCGCAGCGACCTCATCTGCTCGAGCGAAAAAGGCAAACACTGATTGATTTCAAATTGCATTTCCATGCAGATTGAAGATGCAAAATATCTTCTCACCAACGATGGATGCTTTTGGTTAAGCACCCAAGATCAATATTTCTGCTCATAATTATAATCAGCTCGGAATATTAGATGAATTGGAGAGTGATTATCATTCCAAGTTTCTTCCTCATTGACATTATCATTCAATAGAGCACATTAAAAAATATGGATCTTTTTAATGTTCATGATTCCATCCCGTCAGTTACCTTTGATTTGGATGTGTTTAGGACTAGATCTAGATAATAAGCCTTTCTGGAATTATGTTGGACAAATTAAAGAGAATAGCTTGAGAGAGCTTCAATCGTGCCCAAAAAAAATGTTACAATCTGTAGCTTATGAATACCACAAACTACATATAAATGCGAGAAGAGTACATATCAAAAGATAACATCAATTTTCCTTTCATGAGATATGCTTCTCTAAATTTCATGGAACAAATATTACCCATAAAGAGTGATTATTTTGAATACCTAGTCATACTCTATGACAGAGCTAGCATTATCTTGAATCTCATACATCTATTATCATCCTACATATAGCAAAGATTGTTATCAAATATGTTCCTTTCGTCTTGTACATGACCTGTAAGACAATAGTTACGCAATATAACACAGGAGTAGTAGCAGAGAAGATAACAGATATAGGAGAATCTCAATAATTTTCTACTAACAGCAAGTACAAAGATGATGGCGTTGTCCACCCATGCACTCTCAAGGTAGAGCTTAAATGGTGATCTACACAAATCTAGATAGGGAGATACAAGGTAGAGGTATGCTGGCTCAACGTGATGTCTCAGGTAGTGCAAAACTTATGTATATATAGGATCATGGATGGCCTTCTGTGGATGGCTATACATGGGCGGTAGAGCGTGGGAAGCCACCGCCCGCGTAATTGTCATACACGGCTTAGACCGGTTGAACCAACCTAACAAATATAAATGATTTCTGACTTTCTTTCCGCTCGCCCCCTTGGACCCCCCAACCGAGGCTGCTCCCCGCTCCCCCGGACCCCCCAATAGGGGACCCTGGTAACTCCCTTTCCTTACAATACCTTACATGGTCCAATATGACCTTCATCCAACATGCAAGTTGGGATTCCCATCAATTGGGTAATGCACGCTTGGCTTCTCCTCATAACGGGGGACTTACAAAATGTGCATACAATCATAAGGGGTAGACATTGATCATATACTAACACCCCCCCTCAGTGTTTACCGATGAAAAATCAAGTAGGTTTCGGTCCTATGCCCATTTGTTGAAGATGTCTGTTGAGCTGCTCTCTTCAAAGTGCTTTAGTGAATATGTCAGCACAATTTGCCTCTGTTGGGCAATATTCTAGCTCCACAATTTCATCTTCAATTAGCTCACGAATGTAATGGTACTGTACTTCTATGTGCTTGGTGCGAGCATGAAATACTGGGTTCTTTGCAATAGCCATACAACTTTGATTATCACACTTGAGTACAGTCGCCATATTTGATGGAAAGCCTAGATCTGCAAGAATTCTCCTTAACCAAACTACCTCACAAGAAGCAAAACAAGCTGCTTTGTAGTCTGCTTCAGTGGAGGAGAGTGCGAGAGTTGGTTGCTTTCTACTTACCCAAGAAAATATTCCTGAACCAAGTGAGAAACAATATCCAGAAACTGATTTTCTAGAATCACAATCTCCAGCCCAATCTGAATCACAATATCCTTGGAGTGTATCACCTGTGATATAAAAAATACCAAAGTCCAAGGTTCCTACAATGTACCTTAGAATTCACATTCCAGCATTCCAATGACTGTCCTTAGGTTTGTTGGAAAACCTGCTTAATACTCCAACAACATAGCAAATGTCTGGTCTAGTGTTGCACAGAAAAATAAGACTTCCAACGAGCTTCCTATACTTCTTAGCATCTACATGAGGCATGTTATCATCCATAGATAGCTTATGATTTACCTCCATAGGTGTGCTAGTTGGCTTGAAGTCCGTCATTCCAAATGCCTTGAGAATCTCTTTGGCATATTTTTGTTGTGAGATGAAAATGCCATCCTTCCTTTGCCATACTTCAATTCCCAGACAAAAGTGGAGTAGACTTAAGTCTGTCATTTCAAACTCAGTCCCCAATCATCTACATATACAATGACAACAACTAGCTTGCTATCCCTTTTCGTTACATACAAGTTAGCATCAGAAGTACTTCTTTCAAAACCCATATTTTTGAAAAAATGATCTATTTGTTGGTACCAAGCCCGTGGAGCTTGCTTAGGTCCATAGAAAGCTTTCTTCAACCTGCAAACTTTATTTTCTGAATTGGGCACCTCAAAACCTCGTGGTTGAGATACATATACCTCCTCCTTGAGGTGACCATTCAAAAATGCAGATTTGACATCCATCTGGAAAATAGGCCAGGCCTTTTGTGCAGCTACTACAAGTACCATCGAATAGTTGTCATGCGTGTTGTTGGTGCAAAAGTTTCTTGAACATCAAATCCTTCGATCAGTGGAAAACCCTGTGCAACTAATCTTGCCTTGTACTTTTCTAATGTTCCATCTGCTTTATACTTAGCTTTCCAAATCCATTTAGTACCTATTACCTTCTTCTTTGGCGGCAAGTCAACTAGATCCCATGTATCATTTTTTAGTATACTATCATACTCTGACTGCATTGCCGCTCTCCACATGGATCATCAAGGGCTTCTTCAAAGGTGGTAGGTTCCTTTATCGAGCCCATGATATCTTCCATTAGAGCCATGTTAACAATGTGTTCTGAGCCTCTTCTTTGCTCCTCTATTCTCTTTGATCTTCGTAATCCATCCGATGATGATTCTGGTACATCTACATGTGGATTGTGATCATCAAAGAGCTGTTGTGCCCACTTCGGTAGTGGCTTACGTTGTGCAGCTACAACTGGTTGGCTTTTTATTCAGGAAATTTCTCCATTAGATGTTTCCTCCTCCTCAACTTTAACCTGTCTTTTGATACGCACAAGGTGAGATATTTCTCCGTTTGATGAGATAGTAGATTTACCTTTATCTTCTATTAAGTGTGGTCATTCATTAAACACCACATCTCGGCTGACAAAAATCTTCCTTGCCTCAGGATCCCACAACCTATATGCTTTAGACTCTTCACTATATCCTAGGAAGACACACTTTTTGCTGTTTGAATCCAACTTTGATCTTGTTGAATCAGGAATATGTGCATAACACAAACAACCAAAAAATCTGAACTGCAAAACTGAAGGCTTTTTACCAGAATATGCTTCTTGAGGAGTCATCCCCTTCAGAGCTTTTGTGTAGCTTCGATTGAGGATGTAGACTGCTGTATTGACTGCTTCTGCCCAGAATGAATCAGGCATATCTTGAGCCTTTAACATACAATGAGCCATTTCACCTACTGTCCTGTTCCTGCGCTCAAGAACGCCATTTTGTTGAGGTGTATGAGCTGTGGTAAGTTGCCTTTTCACACCATGCTCCTTACAGTAATTGTTGAATTCTGTTGATAAGAATTCACCTCCTCTATCTGTTCTAAATTTCTTCAGTTTCCTTCCTGATTCATTTTCTACATACTTATGCCACGCTTTAAATTTTTCAAAAGCATCAGCCTTCTGTCGAATGAAATAAACCCACATCTTTCTACTATAATCATCGACTAACAGCAAGAAGTAGAAAGATCCTCCTAAAGTAGGTGCAGACATTTTACCGCAGAGATCAGCATGTACCAACTCTAGAGGAGCTTGAGATTGATTGCTGGTCTCTCTTGGAAACGCCTTTCGTTGTTGCTTGCCCATCATACAAGCTTCAGAAGGTTCCTGCAACTCTGAAAATGTAAGCAAATGAGCAACGATCCTTGTTCTTTGCATCTCCTTCAAAACTGCAAATCCGAGATGCCCAAATCATTGGTGCCATAACCTGCTTACATCTTTATCTTCTGTAGCAGTTAAAGCACTTAACTCATACAAGTTATCCTGTCGTATGCCTTTACCTACAACATTACGTGATGAATCCATGATTTCCGCACCACTCTTATTGAAGTGAACTTCGAGTCCACGATCTGTTATTGCAGAAACCGACAACAAATTTTTTTTGAGTGTAGGTACATAGAGAACATCTGATAACTTTTTCTCAACACTTGGAGAAGTGATAAAAGAGATGGTTCTAGTTCCTTCGGATGGACACTTGGAGTCATTTCCCACCACTACATTGATTGATTCCCGTAGAGGCACTAGGGAACTATACGAATCCTTTTTACTGGTCATATGGAGGAGAAGCTCCACTATCTAAAATCCATGGTTCATCAACACGAGCTTGAGCAGATGAACATACCTCTTCAATAGCTACCCAAAGTTCCAACTCTGTGTTGTTTGCAGACTCTTTGTTCTTCCATGATGATTTTACAGTCCCATTCCTTTCATCAGCTTGCTTCTTTCTGCAATCCTTGATGCCATGGCCTTTCTTTTCACAATAGAAGCAACTTCCTGTGAACTTTTTCTTCTTTGGATTCTTCTTTGATCCCTCAGAAGCGCCTTTACCTTTTGCGTTTGATGAGAATGCAGCATCAGTTGTACTTTGCCGATTCTTCAGCCGCATCTCTTCTTCTAAAAGCATCACACAAAACTCTTCAAATGTAAGAGGAGTTGGCCTTACCTGAGTGTTAAGGGCTGTTACTAATCCATCATACTTTGCTGGAAGAACACGTACAGATCTTCAAGCCAGCTCTTCTGGTGTTATAACAACACCAACTACAGCCAATTGATCTTGAAGATGCTTTATCCGTTTGATAAAATCTTCAGCCTTTTCAGAATCAGAATGCTTTTCATTTGCCAAGTGATTTTCTAAATTCTGTATCCTAGTGTGGTTCTTGGTCTCACATTGTCGAGCCAATATGACCCAAGCCTCATGTGCTTTAGTAGTATGTTGAACTAAAGTAAGCATAGAATCACTTACACTAGTGACAATCGCACATAATGCATCAGCATTTTGCCTCTTCAAAGCTCGTAGAAGATCTGGATCTGGCTGAATCATCAATCTTGAATTTGCTCGATCTTCAATTGGTATAGGCTCTGGATCCAATCCCATCGGTCCCATGACAGTGTCAAGTAATTCACAGGAGTCCAAAATTGCAGAAATTTTGAACTTCGAGATTGTATAGTTGGTTCCATCCAGCTTCCCTTCAGTGAATGCAGGTGGACAAATTCGAATAGGTGCAACATTAACATTAGCTGAAGCACCAAGACTAGTGTTCGACGATGAAGCCATCACGTAATCACTCAAATAATCTACTGATATTCTAGTCTGCTAGTAGGCTAAAATAGTGATACTTCTCAAGCTATTTGAACCTTATAGCTCTGATACCATGTAAGACAATAGTTACGCAATATAACACAGGAGCAGTAGCAGAGAAGATAACAGATATAGGAGAATCTCAATAATTTTCTACTAACAACAAGTACAAAGATGATGGCATTGTCCACCCGTGCGCTCTCAAGGTAGAGCTTAAATGGTGATCTAGACAACTCTAGATAGGGAGATACAAGGTAGAGGTATGGTGGCTCAACGTGATGTCTCAGGTAGTGCAGAACTCATGTATATATAGGATCATGGATGGCCTTCCTTGGATGGCTATACATGGGCGGTAGAGTGTGGGCGGCTAGCGCCCACGTAATTGTCATACACGGCTTAGAACGGTTGAACCAACCTAAATAATATAAATGATTTCTAACTTCGACTGGGAATATTCTATGGCCCGCTGGCCCTCTTGGACCCCCTAGCCGGGGCTGCTCCCCGCTGCCCCGGACCCCCGAATTGGGGACCCTGGTAACTCCCTTTCCTTACAATACCTTACATGGTCCAATATGACCTTCATCCAACATGCAAGTTGGGATTCCCATTAATTGGGTAATGCACGCTTGGCTTCTCCTCATAACGGGGGCCTTACAAAATGTGCATACAATCATGAGGGGCAGACATTGATCATATACTTACATGACCATTTCTAAATGTCACTATGTGCCACGCCTTGAGTATTTCATAAGAAACTGGTTTTAGAGTCAAATAGACCTTTTATTAGATGAATAATTAGACAATAAAGATACACATTCGAATTCAAGATCCAACTCATGGAATTTAAGAAACTAAATCAAAGATCAAGCAATTTGAGTTCTACATCCCCATCACCCTTATTTGAATTCAATAATCATATTAATGAGCGTTTGGGGTTTAGGTAGATGTTCATTGACAACTACCTCCTACATTTGGGGGAAGCAATTTTCACATGAACATAAAGACTTTTAGGTTAGGGATTGAGAGAGAAAAAGAGAGAAAGAGAGAGAGACAGAGAGAGAGAGAGAGGTAGAGGTGATTCTACACATGATCAAAGGAGAATCTATGCCGATTGGAGATAGATAGAGAGAGAGAGAGAGGTAGAGGTAGAGGTGATTCTACACATGATCAAAGGAGAATCTATGCCGATTGGAGAGAGAGAGAGAGAGAGAGACAGAGAAATGGAGGAATAGAGTTAAAATTGACAGATAGATAGATGATGGGGGATGGAAGGTAGTGAGAGAGAGTCTGTAATAAAGTAGTTCTATGATCTAAGGGTTTGGCCGCACCAGACAGATCTCAAAATTAGACATCATTTAGTCACACCTCTATGACCAAAGAACTTGAGAGTAGATTTATGTACCAGATCATTTTCTCTTGTAAACAAGTGATCCACCAAGCTTAGTGGTTAAGTCTCAAGAGTGTGAAGGAGGAGGACTTGGGTTCAATCCCCATGGGGTACATGGGGAGAATATTTTCCCAAAGAGATCTAGAGCCTTCTAGAAGCATCTACTTGAGTTAGCTCAAGTTAATTAGGACACTTGGTCCACATGTACTTACATGGTTAGAGTTTCCACCTCACTAAGAAGGTAATATTTATAGAGGCAAATGGTTGGGAGGGGATTCATCTCTCTAGCATGTGATGGTCATAATTCTTAGTCACTTGGATTGGTATTAGAGCAGTAGGCAAGGTTTCATGGTGATCTTACTAGGCTTATCATATTCCTCGTTAGAAGCTACTTCTATTGCTAATAATATCCTCATCGTCTTCTCTGTGTGGAGCATCTTGTGCCTCTATCTTTGGATTGTCATAGTAGAGACCCTCTCGTTTCGCGTTTCAGGAGAAAAAGGAAGGAAAATTCTTTTCCATTGAATACCAACATCCAACAGAGGAGTCAAACCCATGAGGTTAGCATAATGCCTTATGTCTATTCCAATTTTCTATGTTGTTCTAGTGAGGAATACTAGGAAGTAAACAATATATTAGTTTTGTTTGATGGTGCCTTAACACAACTATAGTCTATTTATCATGGCACGACAGTATATATGAGGCTATATCTTCGGGCAATTTGTCATACTACCTTTTTGCATAGCATGTTCATACATCCATTGAAAAACTAAATAGACCTTCAAGATTCTCAAGAGACTACAACTATTGAGACTCCAACTTGAGTCACCAACATAAGGGGCATCAGGCTATGCATTCTTGCCTAGGGATGAATGCATGCCACGTTGATAAGATCTTTACTGATCCATAGGAAAATGGTATCATTGCACCCCCATGCAAGTAGTTGGGTTGGAGCCCATTTTGATATATTTAGCTAGTGATGTGTGTGAACACACTACGACCGTCGGGGAACTTTTTTCCCTCTCTAGGACATTTTTCCACCATATTGTATATACATCTATGGGCCTAATGGGTTACTTGTCTTTGGAGCTGGTGTTTTTCATTAGAAGTGATTTTCCCTCTGCAGCCCGCTCATGGCGCATCACCATAGGCCTTATGGGCAGCCTACTATGGGCACGGGCAGGCCGAAAGAATTCCAAGTAGAGGCTAGATGGCTAAGGGGCATTCGTGTGATACCTCTACAAAGAGCGCTTGCACGTGGCTTTGTTGATTCGCACTTGGAGTTCCATCATCCCCAAAGGGGCAGTTTCCATGGGTTGCGCCTAAGCCTTTTTTCCTTCTCGAAAGCTTGACAGATGGCTCTACCATGGCCACAAACGTTGACAATGTCAATGAAGAAAGCACATGCCAAAAAACAAATGCTCATGATTCCAAAATCCCAAAGCTTTGATACCACTCTTGCCCTTTGCATCCCGCAAACGCATGAATGTAGAGGATAGTACAAAAACAAAATCACACAAAAGTGCCAAGAGAATAGAAAGAGACAAGAGACAACACCAGATTGGGTACAATCTCCCCCCACATACTCTGATGCATGGGTCTATCAAAGTATGTGTATTTATAGGTAATTCATATTACATCTTGAATAGATGATACATGAGGGCCACACTTTGAAAAGCGTGCTTCTACTTTATTTAGAAAAATCAAAATTTTCTATTTTTTAATAAATTTATTATTTTTACAAAAATAACTAAAAATACTATCTTCTAAAAGTAACTATCTTGTAAAAATATTCTTCTACATATCTCCAAGAATATTTGAATAAGTCTATGTACATTCACATCCTCATGGATCTTCACCTGCTAAATCAAAACACAAAACACATTAAAATCCTCAAGACATTAAAATCCATTTAACATTCCATTATTCAATAAAATATAACACTAGGACTAAAAGATGATTATCATCCCAAGATGCAATGTCCATTACCGTCTTTCCTACATCAATGTAAGTATAAAATCTAGGGTCCCATACCACCCTATTTTATATTCACATTCATAAGAAAACAATTTAGAATTCCAATTCCATGAATTTATCTAATTCAAGTTCTTTTGGTTGTTCTCAACCAATTTGTAGTGATAAGAGCTTTTTACTTCTAGTCATTTGATTCCTTTTCTAGTGAAGCTTTAAGTAGCTATTGTTGGTACATTTAGCAAGCCTAAAAGCATGGCAAAATATTTAGAAATACTTCTCAATTCATGTACCTCACATGGAGGACCATATATGATCACAATTTTGTCCATTTAGGAGTATTCACCTTTGGATAAATCTAAAAGCAAGAGAATATGGAGTCTTATGAGGTTAGGAAACTAAACCCACGACCCATGTGGTAGAAAAAATCAATTTACACCACCATAAGTGTAGGAACACTTTTAGGTGAGGGAAATTTAAAATTGAAACTCGTTAGTCGAGTACAAATAGAGAAGCTTTTAGTGGTGGGTTGGTGAGGTCCATTCTCAGAGCTATTGAGCTACATCATTGAGCATGCCTTGAGCTCAATGTATGTATGAGTAGTCCATTACACTTCCCTTGTAGCATATGTTCATTACCATACATAATTTGATACATCTCAAGTTCATTTCTATCTACTATTCTCTCTTGCATCCTCATGAGTTTAGTGCTTTTACAAAAGTGATTTTCCTATACGTACTCAACCATTTGATGCAATATATCTTGGTATAGTTAGGATGATAGAATGATATGCCTACTATGTACATATCAAGTTTCTTTCTTTTTGGTTTAGCCAATCGCAAGATATGAACTGATGAAGTCGGCTATGTCTGCACATCATCTTGCTCTTGAAATGTCGGGATGACCCTCTGAGTTGATAAACTCATTTCTCATTGTATACTGGCTCTAAAATCATGAAATAACTTGCTTTTGTTAGCGATTTACTTGAATTAGATGTGTGTAGAAGCTCTTTGGTTAATTCATACTAGGTTGTGAGCTTAGCATCCTTGGAGTCAACTTGGCAGGTGTAGAGCAGGTTCTGTGGAACCCCAGCTCATTTCTTGTATGTTCTAAAGAGAGGAGGGAAGACAATTGTGCTTGTACTCTATGTAGATGACCTTGTGATTAAAATGATGATGCCTTCTTCAACAAACAAAAGATTCCCCGAGTTCATAATTTGAAATGATAGACTTGGGCTTAATGCATTATTTGTTAGGTCTTGAAGTTTGGCAAGAACGAGGGAAGATTTTCATCTCTCCACAATTTATTCAAGAAAAATATTGAGAGCATTTGACATGGAGGATCGCAAGGAAATTTCTACACCTATGGAGGTGAACACAAAATTATTTATTGAAGATACTCCACCTCCAATGGATATTGGAAGATACAAGAAAGTAGTTGGAAGTATCATGTGCTTGTGCAATACTAGACTAGATATCCCTTATGATGTTGGACTAGTAAGCAGGTTCTCTAATAAGCCTTGGCAAATTCATTAGGAGGCAAGCATGAAGATACTGACGTATGTGAAAGGAACCATTGGTGATGGTATTGTTTGATCATCTCTAGTTGGGTACTGTGACTAAGGTTGGATACGAGATATTGATACCAAAAACTCAATTTCTGGATATTGCTTTTCTTTAGGATGAGGTAGTTTCTCTTGGATTAGTAAGAAGCAACCAAATTTAGCATTATACTCTATTGAAGCTGAGTACAAAGCTGCATGTGTTGCAACATGTGAAATAGTATGGTTAAGGAGGATCCTATGGAACATAGGAATACAAGAACAAGAGGCTATAGAGTTGAAGTGTGACAACCAAAGTTGCATGGCCATCACCAAGAATCATGTTTTCCATGGACATAGCAAGCACTTAGAAATTTAGTATCCCTATGTGTGCGAGATGATTGAGGATGGGGTCGTGGAGATAAGCTATTGTCCTATTGAAGAAAATGGAGTAGACATCTTCACCAAGGCTCTTAGGAGAGAGCAACTTCTTTGACACTTTCTGAAGCTTGGGATTGGACCAAGGAGGAAGTTCACCGCAGGGTGGAAATTGAGGGGGGTGTTAAATATGCTCAATACTCCACCGCCACACGACCACAAATGATCCATGATTCTCTAAGTTGTAAAGCCCCCATTATGAAGAGAAGCCATTATTAGAGCCCTCACATTTGTGGAACCCTAACTTCTACATTAGATGAGGTCTATGTGTGACTATTGTTGGTTATAGATGATCTTTGTGAGGTTAGGTAGGGTATTAACTTTCGGTCCATTGGTTCACCATTCAAGGTGAAAATATAGGCCATGTTGCACTGCGCACTTTCCGCACATAACTTTAATTGGGGGAGTGTAGAGGGGGGCTTGATCCCTTCTACAAGGTCTAGGAGGTCTATCCCCTCGACCCGTGGGGCCGAGATAGTAGGACTTCTGGTCATGCAGATATTATTTGATTATATATTTTGGCGACTATTGTATATCTCATGACTGTGTTTATCAATACTGACTCCCCTTGTAAAAGCTATATAAGGAGGGCCCAGATTGAGCTTTACATAGCATTGCACACTAGTAAGCACTTCATATAGATGTTGGAGATAGACGTCTGCGGAAGCACGCAAACAACACAAGGAAGAAGAAGAAGCTTGGAGCATAAACACACAATATTGAATGTATATCTAGAGAATGTACAAAGATAAGTAGCCCATTAGGGCAATAGGCATATATACAAGCCAGGGGAAAAAAACCTCCTAAAGAGGGAAAAAAGTGCCCCGGCGGTCCTAGCGTGTTCACACACATCACTACCTAAATATATCAACAAATCCCCCCTCGGAGTGATGCGGTGAACAAGGAGCTGGCACTCATGTATAAGGAAAGTGCCAAGCTATGTGGAAATCACTCCACAAAAGGAAGTAAGCCCAAAGCTTTGCGGAAAGCTTCAAACTTCTCCCTAGGCAGAGCCTTCGTGAAAAGGTCTGCAATGTTCTCCTGCGTGGGCACATATGCCAAGCTGATCTCCCCAGCAGAGAACCTCTCCCTGACATAGTGATAATGCACCTCAATGTGCTTAGTGCGAGCATGGAACACAGGGTTCCTCGCAACTGCCAATGCGCCCTGACTGTCAGTGAAGATGGTGGTGGCAGAAGACTAGCCAACACCCAAATCAGCCATAAGGCGTCTGAGCCACACACACTCAACAGTCGCTGTGAAAGCTGCCCTATACTCAGCCTCACAATTGGAAGTGGCCACAGTAGGCTGCTTCTTGCTCAACCAAGATATACTTGAGCTACCAAGCATGAAGCAAAAACCACTGGTGGACAGACGAGTGTCATAGCAACCAACCCAATCTGAGTCAGAAAAAGCATGCAAATCTAGCGGTAGTGATCCCCCCTTGGGATAAAACAAACTAAGTAGCCGAGTACCACTCAAGTAGCGAAAGGTGCGCTTAACCACTTTCCAATGCGTGACTCCTGGGCAATGCTTTAACCTGCTCATCTGTGAGACAGCAAACTGAATATCTGGCCGAGTAATGCATAAGTAAATCAAGCATCCAAATGCCTGCTGATAGAGAACAACATCAAATGCATCTCCAGCATCATGAAGACTCAATTGTAAACCTGGCTCCATAGGAGTGGCAATAGGCTTACAGTCTTCAAGGCCAAAACGCTGCAATAATGTGCCAATATATTTCGTTTGACACAAAGCCATTCCACCATCAACGTGCATAAACTGAATGCCCAAATAGTGATGCAAATGCCCCAAATGAGGCATGCAAATCAGCTTTAAAATCAGCAATACATGTCTCAATAGGACTAGTGAGTAGCATGTCATCAACATAGATAACAATGATGAGAAGCACATCATTAGCACGTTTAACATATAAGGTGCTTTCAGTTGGACTGTTCTCAAAACCTTGTGCAATCAGATAGGCATGTATCTTCTCATACCAAGCACGTGGTGCTTGCTTTAAACCATATAATGCCTTCCTTAACCTGCAAACTTGGTTTTCATGCCCTTTCTGCACAAAGCCACAGGGCTGAAAAACATACACTTCTTCATGCAAGTCACCATTCAGAAATGCTGTTTTAATGTCCAACTGATGTACATTCCAACCATGATGGGGTGCAAGTGCACAAATGCTCCGAATAGTAGTCATACAACATGTAGGTGCAAAGGTCTCATCAAAATCAATGCCTCTTTCCTGTGCATAACCCTTTGCAACAAGCCTAGCCTTATACCTATCAACTGTACCATCAGTGTACGCTTCAGCTTGTATACCCACTTAGTGCCAATGGCCTTCTTGCCAGGAGGCAAGTCACATAAAGACCATGTATCATTCTTCATTATAGCATCATATTCAGATTGCATAGCAACCATCCAATTTTCTGAATTTTGTGCTTCATCAAAAGAAACAGGCTCATTCTCATCACAGAGACTAGATGCAGCCATAGCATAGCAATCTGATGCAAAGGAGGCACTATGAGAGCGTGAACGAGTACGATATGACAAAGGTGCATCTAATTTGCTGTCACGCAAAGTCTGCACCAGCCATTTTGGCATAGTTTTTTCCTGCTTAATATCAGCTCTCTCATCAACAAGTGCATCATGTAAATCTGCATTAGAAATGGAATGATCTGCATCATCATATGAAACCTGCAAAGGCTGAGAAGTTGCCTCATTAGGACCAGCACTAGCCTGTCCACCTGTAAAAAGAGGCATCAAAGTATCATACATGTCTTTGGAGCTAACAGATGTCTCCTTAGTACATCAAAGCAATGGCTGAATAGCATCTTCCAGAAAGACAACATCACGGCTAACCAGAATGCGTTTAGTTTGTGGATGATACATACGATAGCCTTTACTTTCAAAACTGTACCCAACAAAAATACATTTTACTACCTTATCATCCAATTTTCTGCGATGTTGTTCAGGCACTAATGCATATGCCAAACAACCAAAAACACGCAGATGAGCAACAGATGGCTTGCGGTCATGCCAAGCCTCATATGGAGTGATAGACTGCAACGCTTTAGTGGGACACCTGTTCAGTACATATGCTGCACACATGACAACTTCAAGCTAGAAACTATGTGGTAAAGCCTGACTTTTGACCATGCACCTCGCCATCTCCATGAGTGACCTGTTCTTTCGTTTAGCAACTCCATTCTGTTGAGGTGTATATGGCACTATACACTGGTGTTTTATCCCACGTTCAGCCAGAAATGCATTAAAATTTGAAGACATATATTCCCCCCCTCGATCAGAACGGAGGGTGCCCATTTTACATGCTGACAGATTTTCAGCCAAAACCAAAAAGTATTTGAAGCACATGAACACTTCGGACTTTGCTTTGAGTGGATATACCCATGCATGCCTGGAAAAATCATCAATGAAAGTCATGAAGTAAAGGTAATTTCCAAAAGACGGTGTCTGCATAGGACCACAGACATCACTATGTACAAGCTGCAATTTCTGCGTAGCCCGAACTAAACCATCTTTTGGAAAGGAAGAATGATGCATTTTGCCCAAAATACAGCCTTCACAAACATGTTTCCAGGTGCCTCAAGTTTGGGCAAAGAGGACACCATTTCAGATTTCTGCAGGCGTAACAAACTAGCAAAATTCAGATGACCAAAGCGTGCATGCCAAAGCTTTGCATCTGACATAGCCTGAGAATCATGAACTGCACATGCCAAATCATTCACAGACCTTTCATAGTCTATGAGCTTATACAACCCATGACATAAAATGCCAGAAGCAATAATCACATCGCCATTAAAGAGATCATGGACTGTACACCTGTCATCAACGAATTTCACAACCAAGCCAATCTTGGCTAATGCAGAAGTGATAACAGGTTCTTTTTGATCCCTGGCACAAATAAAGCATCTGACAAAGTGAAAGAACTACCATCAGCAGTAGTCAGAATGATCTTACCAACTCCCATAATAGGATAAGAGGAGTTATTCGCGCATGTGACAGTATTCCCTATAGGGGCAGGCTTGAGTGAAGAGAAGAAACTGTGCTGCGAGGTAATATGTTTGGTCGCCCCACTGTCAAAGTACCAAACATCTGAGTCTAGTGCAGACATGCACTGATCATGAGAAGATGGGTCAAAACTACAGACAGTAGTAAACGCCCATTCTTCTTCCTGCACAAGATTTGCAGACTCTGTTTTTGGTGTAGAGGCCTCTGCAACAACCATTCGAGCCTCTTTCTTCTTTGCCTCTTTAGCAGCCAGTTTTGAACAGTTCTTTATAATATGATCATTTCCTTTACAGTACTTGCAAAACAATTTCTGCTTTTCTGATTTCTTCTCATCTTTATCGTGGTGCTTCGATTGTGTAGCATTTGCAAATTTCTGCTTACTAGTAGAAGAGCTCCATTTTCCTTTGCCCTTCTGACTAACCAGGAAAGCTTGATCTGCAACACGCATAATGGACCTGTTCTGCCTGGATTGATCTTCCTGCAACAGAATAGAGACTAATTCCTCAAATGACAAGGCATTCGGATTGCCTTTCATCATCAACCAAAGAGTAGAGGAAAAACTCTGATATGAATCAGGAAGACCATTCAGAACGGTCTGCACAAGTGATCTATCTGGTATAACCTCATCAGCAGAAATCAATTGTTCCTTCAGGTCTTTGATCTTTGTAAGAAAATTGTCCATAGAATCACCTTCATTCATGTGCTCACTCTCCAACTGTTTTCGGAGGTAAGCAACACGAGCCTCATTCCTAGCCTGGTACAAAGTGGTAAGTGTATCCCAAGCATCCTTTGCTGTTCTGCAAGAGCGAATGTGAGGAATAATGGCACGTTTGACAGACAAAGCTATCAATGCATGTGCCTAGGCATCTTTGCCATCCCAATGAATCTGCTCTGCAGTAGGTGCAACAGAAATAGCAACACGAACAGGAATCTGCGGAATATCATCTTCGATACCATCTTCATCAGCTCCAACACCTGTATTTGCAATACTTGTCGTTACAGGTGTAACAGGACATCTTTCAACACCCTTCACAATGTTCCACAATCCTTTTGCAACCAGTACATGTCGCATCATATAAGCCCATAATGGGTAGTTGGTACCATCCAACTTATCCTCAACAGCCAACATACGGAATACACCACTGCTTTCAGCCATGGCCGGTGACTAAAATACCTTGATGCAGAAAATTGACTGTATCTCAAAAAGTTGAACGGAACTGCCCAAACAAGTTCTGCTAGACTTGTAGCAGACTTCGAGATGCTTAAACTGGCGAACAGAAACTGGTATATACCTTTGGCTCAGATCGCGATTTTGGCACCACATAGCGAAGCTGTTTTGATCTCGAAAACACTTTGAGTATGCTCACCAAATTTTGTGTGAATCTGAGACTGCAAACGGAGGAGTGTCGACGGCACCCTAGAAGAAGCAACGACCTGCTCTGATACCAATTGTTGGAGATAGACGTCTGCGGAAGCACACGAACAACAGAAGGAAGAAGAAGAAGCTTGGAGCACAAACACACAATACTGAATATATATCTAGAGATTGTACAAAGATAAGTAGCCCATTAGGGCAATAGGCATATATACAAGCTGGGGGAAAAAAACCTCCTAAAGAGGGAAAAAAGTGCCCCGACGGTCCTAGAGTGTTCACACACATCACTACCTAAATATATCAACAATAGAGTCTATCTAGATTGCCATCTAAGCTCAACATTGGGAGTGCACAGGTGGACAACACCATCATTGTAACTCCTTTATGCTTGCCAATCTAAGAATTTGAGTTCTCTATCTCTTAGTCTACATCTATCTTAGTCTCCATTTTTCTCTCAACTCTCTGTACAGGTCTACTCCGTTGTGCTATTATTTTCTTACATTTTGAACTCCTAATCACCCTAGGTATGCTTACCACATTTCATGCCATCCTGAGATTATGACCGGAGGGGTGTCGACGATGACCTAGATGAAGTGGCGACTTTCTTTGATACCAATTGTTGGAGTTTGAGGTTTGCAGAAGCATTTGAACAACACAAGGAAGAAGGAGAAGCTTGAAGCACAACACACAATATAGAATGTATTACTACTAGAATGTCACCTTATTTAAAGGCGTGCCAAAGCATGGATTTCCATGCATAGTGATCCCTACATCTTGTTGAATATCCATGGAGCACAGAGTGAAGATCAAGTCTAGACTCATGCCTAGCTTTTCGACCCCCGAAGTGAGAGAGAGAGAGAGAGAGAGAGAGAGAGAGAGACAAACAGACAGAGAGCACTCACTCTAATTGTTTTTTTTTATTTGCGTGTTGAGTAACTTTACGTCCATATATAGTTATTGTCGCTTTAGAAACCATATATGGGTTTAATTGAGAAGATACGTGCACACCTTTGTTCAATGAAGGACAATAGACCAAAGTCAATTGACTTTTTTTTTATTGATATAGTCAATATTTAAACCAAATTAGTCAATTGGAACTACATCCCTTCACATATTTTTGGCCATATCCTGACCATCCTATATCCGAATTCAGAGATTCTTTTTGCTATCGATAGCTCTCTTAAAGCTCTTTTTATACAGTTGCTGTAAACAATATTTTGGGCTTCACTTCCCATCAATTTCAGATTTTCGAGTTTACCATTTATCTTCAATAACCCTCTTTCAAGCATTGTTTTGAAGCATTGACTCTTGGAGGAGTATTGGCAAGCTATTCCAATGATGGGTGGCACACACCTGCAAATAATGTTTTTGGACCTCGAGATAAGTCTCTTGTAAATCTATATGCATGCTTGCTCTCTTTTTGCATCAAATTCATATAGGACATGCAATTTTGCATAGTACCCAGACTAGGTACGTAGTTTTGACATGGATTCATCTTGTGCAGTGCATGTACTTTTCTTGGAGGGATAGATAAGTATTTTCTTGCAAGTTAGTGCGTGCAAAAATGTACATTTTGTTAGGGTGTGTAATCCCCTTCTAGTCTCTTTGTAGATAGATTGTGCCTGTCGGCACCAATATCATGGAAGTTGATTCTCATAAATTTTGCGGTTTTCAAAATTCCACCATTATGCTACCAAAACTTTTAGGAAATTATTATGCATATACATGCAAGTATATAGACATTCATGGTTAGTAAATCGACTACTACTAATCACTCATGGTTGTCCAAAAGTTATTTTATCACATAGATATATTCATTTTTCTAATTACTTTTGGATTGCATATAGATTCCAAAATAGACTTTAGCCCTGCTTATCATTCACATTCACATTAAATTCCAGTTTTCTAGTTATGCATGTGTTTTTACATGGAACATGCTTATTATTGTTCATTGGTGGGACATGTGAGTGGCCATCCATGTCTATTTTATTCTTATCAACCTAGGTCAAGTCGATTGGGAGGCATGTTATATTTTATGGAATAATGGAATGTTAAATGGATTTTAATGTCTTGAGGATTTTAATGTGTTTTGTGTTTTGATTTAGTAGGTGAAGATTCATGAGAGTGTGAGCCCACATGGACACATTCAAATATTTTTGGAGATATTTAGAAGAATATTTTTAGAAGATAGTTAGTTTCAAAAGATGGTATTTTTTGTTATTTTTGTAAAAATAATAAATATCTTTAGAAATAGGAAATTATGATTTCTATAAAAAGCAAAAGCAAAATTTTCAAAGCATGGCCCTCATGTATCTTCTATTTAGGATGTATTATGAATTACCTATAAATACACATGCTCTGATAGACCTGTGCATCAGAGTATGTGGGGGAGATTGTACCCAATCTGATGTCATCTTTTGTCTCTTTCTATTTTCTCAGTACTTTTGTGTGATTTCATTTCTATACTATCTTGTGTGTTTGTGTGTTTGCGTGATCCAAAGGGTAGCATCTAGAATGACCCTTGAAGTTAGATTTGATCCTAAAGGGAATTGGAACCTCAAAGGTAAAGTCTAAATTCAAGGAGAATAATATAATGAACTTTAAGATCAAGAATGTATGAAGATATAAAGTAAAAACTAAGTTCCAAGATCTTCTTTTTCAAATAAGGAAAAGACTTGTTCTTATTTAATTCATGAAACAAAGTGTTATTTACTCGTAAATATTTGATAAATTTTTGAAGAAGTAGGAGTTTTACATTGAAGTGATCCTTTCAACTAAGGAATAGAATCACTAAATCAAGCACCAAGCTACTAGTGTAACTTGGTAAATTCAATCCTTTGACCTAGAAAAGAAAATGCAAGAGAATTGCATTCCTAGAAAGCATTCACAAAGATTGAATATAAGCATGAACTTACTGTCAAGTGAAGCATTATTTGACTAAAACAACTCATCAAAAGAACCTCATTAGATCGACACACTGATGTTAGATACCATACTAGTATCTTGTGGTTGGACAATATTTAAGATTTGCTCTGGATCATTTTGAGAATCTAGTTTATTTCTCTTAAAGAAGGAAAAATGCTTCAATACCCTTTTGAAATAGATCTTTGGGAAGTTAAAGTATCGAGTCATCTAGAATTTGAGTCATACAAAGTATATGTATCTTTGAAGTTTGAATTGGTTGTACAAAGTTTTAGTTCTTTCTTTTCACTTTTCAAATCTTTTAGATTTGACTCAGATATGGTATCTCAATTTTTTTTAATAGTCTATGGTTGGTCAACAGGAACAAGGTAACTAAATTAAACATCCTAGGTGGATGTTCTATACAAGAACCTTTTCAATCTTCAAAAGAGGATATGTCTAAGTTGACTTATTCATTTGAGTTTGCTTAACGTTATATAGCATAAATCATTGCCTAATACTTCACTTGTCTAGATTGTTCTAAATGGTCTTCTAGATTCATATTAGAGTTGTGTTTCTACTCTTTTATTAAAGTTTTTGTTAATTAAGTCTTGCCTCATAGTTCACTTATCTAGATTCTTCTGAATGGTCTTCTAGATTCATATCAGAGTTTTGGTTCTACTCTTTTATTGATGATGAAAGGCACTCCAAATGCCTAACATTTGAGGAGTTAGTCTCTATTCTATTGCTAGAACATCAATCTAGGTAGAAAATGTCCATTATTCATGTTGTAGATCAAGCTTTTTGAGCTAGTGAGAAGGGAAAAGGTAAATGGAGCACAAATCCGCTAATTTTTCACAAGCTAAGAAGGATCACAGAGATCGGAACAAAACAGAATAATTGAAGTACTATAAATGAAATGATCATGTCATAAAGGGTTGTCCATAATTGTCTACGAAAGAGGCAAAGAAGAAAAAAGCTAGAATGGTTGTTGGAGTGCCCTCTACACCCAAAATAGAGTCTGCTAATCTTCCAAAGAATGAAGAATAATTGCATTTACTACTATTTGTAGTTATGGCCCATCTTCTCATGAATAGTGTATGTTTGCAATCAATTGAGATGTTTGGTACTTTGATAGTGGGGCAACCAAGCATATTACCTCATAACGCAATTTCTTCACTTCACTTGAGTGTGCCCCTACATGGGATATTGTAACATGTGCCAACAACTCCTCTCATGGGAGTTACTAACATCATTCAAAATACTACTCATTGTAGTTCTTTTACACTGGTACATGCTTGGTTGTGAAATTTGTTGATGATACAAGCACAATTCATGATTTTTCAAATGGTGACATCATTATTGTTTCTGGAATTTTATGTCATGGGATGTATAAGCTCATTGATTATGAAAAATGTGTGAATAATTCAACATGTGCAAATCAATATTCTCAAACTATGTTAGATGCTTAGCTTTGGCATGCATGCTTTGGTGGTCTGAATTTTGCTAGTTTGCTATGCCTGCAAAAATATAAAATGATCTCCTCTCTACCAAAATTTGAGGATCCTGGTAAACATGTTTGTGAAGGCTATTTTTTGGGCAAAATGCAACATTCCTCTTTCCCAGAAGATGGTTTAGTATGAGATTCTTAGAAATTGTAGCTTCTCCAAAGTGATGTTTATCATCCTATGGAAACACCTTCATTTGGGAACTATCTTTACTTTGTGACTTTCATTGATGCGTTTTCCAGGCATGCATAGGTATATCGATTCAAAGAAAAGTTGGAAGTGTTTATATGTTTCAAAGAGTTTTTGGTTTTGGCTAAAAATCTATCAGCATGTAGAATGGGCAACCTCCATTCTGATCGAAGGGGGGACTATATGTCTTTGGATTTTAATGCATTTTTGGCTAAACATGGGATAAAAAATTAGTGTACAATGCCCTATACACCTCAATAGAATGGAGTTGCTGAAAGGAATAACATGTCACCAATGGAAATGGTGAGATGTATGGTCAAGGGTCAAGTTTTACCACATAGTTTCTGGCTTGAGGTTGTTATGTGTGTAGTTAATGTACTAAATAGGTGTCCGACCAAAGCATCACACTCTATCACTCCTTATGAGGCTTGGCATGGTTGCAAGCTATCTGTTGCTCACCCAAGTGTCTTTGGTTCTCTGCCATATGCATTAGTGCCTGAACAAAAATCCAATAAATTGGATAATAAAGTAGCAAAATGTTTTTTCATCGGGTACACTTATGAAAGCAAAGGGTATTGTCTGGGTCATCCCTAGACTAAATGTATTTGGTTTTTGGTGATCTTCTTTTTGTGAAAGATGTTATTCATCTATTGCTTTCATGTATTAAGGAGACATTAGTTAGCTCCTAAGATGTGTACGGAACTTTGTTGTCTCCTTTTACAGGTGGACGCTCTAGTGTTGTTCCAAATGAGGCAATTTCTCAGTATTATAGGTTTTGCATGATGATGCAAATCATTCCATTTTGTATGTAGATTTACGTGATGCACTTATTGTTGGAGACCTCTAAATCTCCAAAGGTTTGATCTATACTGATTTAAGAATATCTCTATATCAATCATAGACCAAACTTTACACAAATGTTACCTTGATATATAAAATCATTTACAATCACTTATTTTCGTGAAGTTTCTTCTTCTTCAATAAGTTTGCTTCAAAGATTAACTTCATTACCTACACATATCTTCAGATTTCTTCAATCTAATGATATACATACCTCCATGCTACCTTTGCGCAATCATATCATCCATTAGATCTTCAAAAGAATCATTAAAACTTTGATTTGATCATTAAGACCAATGGTATGTCAGAAATTGTCTTCCTGAACAATCAACTTTGACATAGTCAGCTTCTAAGGTTGATTTCTCAGAGCACAAGTCCCATTTTGCTAAATTCTTTAGCCATAGCTTCCTTACCTTCTAACTTAGATTTTGAATGCTCACTCATCAAAAAGTTTACACTGTGCACTTAGATCCAAGCAAAACATTGTCACAAAAAAGTGCATGACTCTGAGAGGTCTTCCTGCAAATTTTACATATACATGTTCCTATTGATCATACACAAACTTGAAAGGACTTAGGCCATGAAACTTTGAACATAGCTTTATTAGCTTCTAAATTAGATGTGTACAAAAGATTTCTTGATCCTCTTGATCAGGCTAAGAGAAATCAGAGAAAGACTTTACGCTAACGCATAGAGATGACTCTCAACACATCTATTACATGGACACATGGCTTCTAATGACTCTATTTCCTATTTCTTTTCATTATTGACTTATATAAATATGATTCTAGACTCAGCCTATGTCTATTACATTACTCATTATCATTCTAATGATCAACTATACCCATAATACAAGAATGTTTTTCTGTAATGTACATATGTATATAAGCTACACTTCTGAGATCTCCTCACTATCTCTACTAACTTCTTTGGCTTCACTTTGATTTTTGAATTGCTTTAAGTTCTTCATAATCATCAATTAGGGATTGCTTTGCTCCAACAGCTCCCCCTTAATCACTAATTGTACCTTTTCTCTCAAGAAATGATACTGAATCTCTATCTGCTTAGTCCTCACATGGAAAACATGATTAGCTACCAAATATAATGAACTCTTGTTCTCTCCAAAAATAGTTGGAATACTTTGATCCGTTCCAAAACTCTTCAATAAGGTCTTCATCCATATCTCTTCTTTTGCAGCCTCTACCATTCCTTTATACTCAGCTTTTGTGGATGACAAAGCAACTTTATGTTGCTTCTTTGAGCACCAAGAAACTAACTTATCTCCAATGTAGCAGAGATAACCATGAGTAGGCCTTCTATCATCTGAATTACCTACCCAATCTGCATCACTAATTGTGTCGAAAGTAAAACCATAATACAAACCTTCACTTAGGGTTCCCTATCTATATCTAAGTACCCTTTGAGTTACAATCCAATGATTTTTCTTTGGACAATGCATAAATTGTTATAAGACACCAAGTGCATATGATAGGTCTGGTCTTGTCAAGGTAGCATAGATCAAACTACCTACCAAACTCTGATATTTCTTCATGTTAGTAAATTCTTCTCCTCCATATCTACTCAACTTATGATTTACCTACAATGGTGTGGTTGAGGACTTGCAATCCTCCATGTTGAATTTGACCAGAAGATTCTTCAAGTATCTCTCTTCTGTAACATATACTCCATGTTGAGTATACACAATCTGCATTCCTAAGAAATAAGACAAGTTTCCCAAATCACTTATCTTAAACTCCTTCTCTATTTGTTTCTTTAGCTCCTTAATTCCTTGAGCATCTATACCTGTGACAATAGTATCATCAACATAAATACACACATATATGAACCCATGTTCACTTGCCTTCACTAGCAAGCTACTATCTGCTTTTGAAGCTTGATATCCACATTCATTCAAGAACTTAACAAGCTTGTAATTCCATGCTCTTGGGGCCTGCTTCAAACCATACAAAGCTCTCTTGAGCTTACATACATAATCTGATCCAATTGAGTCCATGAAACCCCCTGGTTGCTCCATGTACAGTTCATCTGTAATATATCCATTCATAAATGCATTCTTCACATCTAATTGTGACACCTTCAATCCTTTACAAGCAAAAATAGCAATTATAGTTCTAATTGTAGACATCTTAGCAATTGGACTAAAGGTTTCATCATAATCTACCCCATAAGTTTGGGCATAACCTTTAACCACAAGTCTAGCTTTGTATCTAGACACTTCACCATTTGCAAATCTCTTTGTCTTATATACCAACTTACATCCAATTATCTTCTGGTTCTTTGGTCTTGGCACCAATTCACATGTCTCATTCTCAAGTAGAGCATCATACTCTTCTTGCATTGCCTTTTCCCAATTCTATTTACCTTTAGCTTCTTCATATCTTGTTGGATCTTCTTCTGTCTTCACAATAAGAAAGATGTATCATAACTATACCTGATAGGTTCCTTTCTTTCTTTCAAAAATCTTCTGACCTCTGCACTTGAAGTCTCAGCCACATTTGATTCTGTATCAAATCTTGGTCTATCTTCATCATTGCCCTGCAGTTTACTTTTACAATCAACATCATCAATATCTTCTTCATACACTTTTACTTTTTTCTTCCCTTTACTTTGTATTTCTTCAACATCTACATAATCATTATTTGATCCTATATACCATGTGATTTTCTCATCAAAGGTAACATCTTTTGTAACAAGAAATTGCTTTGTAGATGGACTCGAGAATATGTAACCCATCTGTCTATCATCATACCCAATGAACACATACTTCTCTGCTTTGGGTTCTAGCTTATGTCTTAATTAAGAAGGAACATAAGCATATGCCAAACATCCAAATACTTTACAATGATCAAGAATAGGTTTCTTACCCGACCATGTTTCATAAGGTGTTCTACCATCCAAGGCTTTGCAGGATAACCTGTTCACAAGGTATGTAGTAGTGTTGATAGCTTCTACCCGTAAGTAGCTGGGACAACTCTTCTCTTTCATTATTGATCTTGCAAACTCTACAAGAGTTCTATTTATTCTTTCTGTAACTCCATTTTGTTGAGGGGAATACGTGCAAGTTAATTCTCTTTTTATACCTGCATTCCAAAAATAATCATCAAACTCTTTAGAAAAATACTCTCCCCCTCCATCTGATCTCAACCTCTTGAGCTTTTGTCCTGTAATCCTTTCTGCATAAGCATGATAATAATTGAATGTCTTGAAAAGCTTTGATTTTTCTTTGATTACATAAATTGTAATCCATCTTGTTGCATCATCAACAAACAATACATAATATCTGGACCCATTTATGCTATAGTCTCTTGAAGGACCCCATACATCTGTATGAACCAACTCAAGCATGTTTGAATACTTGTATCCTGGTTTATTGTAGGAACTTCTATGAGCTTTACCTAATTGAAAAGCTTCACACTTGTATACCATGTGTTGACCTTCAACATTTGGCAATCCAAGCACTACATCATTCTTTGACATTTCTTTTATAGCTCTCTAATTAAAATGACCTAGCCTTTTACGCCATAGGTCTAACTCAGACATCTTTTGACTTCCATAAGTAAACAATGCATGTCCCACATTACCTTGAACCTTGAGAATAAAAATTCTTCCTTCTTTTTGACCTTTAATGATGCTTCTATATCCTTGATTTGGATCATGCACATAAACACCATTATTTGTAAATCTAAATTCATATCATTTCTCCACAATTTGTCCTACACTTATCAAGTTTTTAGGAATAGTAGGAACATAAAGTACCTTGCTTAAGAGTGTACTTGCACTCTTTGTCTTCAATCATCCAATGCTTTCCACTTTATGCTTGGTGTTATCTCATGTTTGAATTGTATGTCCACTCACCTTTGCTTCCATATCAGTCATCAATGATATGTTGCCACTCAGATGATTGCCACATCCTGAGTCAATGTGGAATACCCTTTGATCTTCTCCTATTGCTTCATGTGTTGCATTCAAGATGAGAGTCATGTCATCCTTATGATCTGATGCATAATTATAATAGCTGTTATTATAGGACTGAGATTGAAAGCTTCTTCCACCTCATCTAGCATATGAGTTCCTACCACCTCTTCCTCTGAAGTTACATCTTTGATTTCTACCTCCTCTACCTCTTTGATTGAAACTTTGATTATGAATTCCACCATTTTGATTGTTATACCAACAATAATTTTCCAAATGATTTGTTCTCCCACAAATCCAACAAGCTCTAATATTATCTTTATTATTACCTCCTCTTCCTTTACCTCTTGAATTCATCATTCCTCTTGTGAAATTAACTTGGCTTGAAGATCCTTCATGATCAGTTGACTGCTTTCCTTTGCCATTCTTTCTCTTGTCCTTGGAGTACATAGCTTGACTTGCACTCCTATCATTATCACCTTTAATGTCCTACTCAAAAGTTAGCATGTGTCCTATCAAGATTAAGATCAGGAGTAAAATGATCTAATGACAATTCTACGGACAATATGAAAGGCTTCCATTTCTCATCTCCTCTCAGAGCTGTAAGTATTTCTCTTACCAACTTATCCTCTTCAATATCTTCATCTACTGCTCCCAAAGCTACCTACAATATCCTTCATTCTTGCCACATAGTCAGAAATTGATTGTGAACTCTTCTTCTTGAAGGTTATTTTGAAAATGCTCTTCCAAATTATTCCCCACATCTGTTGCACTTTCTAATCCTCTAATATGAGGTAAAAGATAATCATTTACAACCATGTAAACAATGCTCCTAGCTTCCGCATCCTTCTTCATCCAGTTCTTCAAATCTGCAAGCTCTTCCCTAGTTGGAACACTAGGATCTTCAAACTCAAGATTTTCTTCTCCTCCTATGAGGAATGCAATCAAATGTTTGCTCATGCGGTGTGCTTCCATCCTCATAGACCAACCTGGATAGTTCTCCCTATCTAGCTTATCAATCTACAAGCTTTCTCCCATCTTTGATCTTTGTCTTCTGCAAATGTTAAGCTAAATGAATATGTTTTGTACCTTTACTGTAAAGCTTCAGTCTTTCACGTCCTCTCAAACTCAACTTCACACTTCATCAGGTTTCTTCAAGAATTTAATCTTTTCCACCTTCAACTAGAAGAAACTTCAATGTCTGCAACATTCGCGACGTCCAATGCTCTTTACTTCACTTTATATTGTACCTTTTGCTCTGATGCCACTGTTGGATACCTCTAAATCTCCAAAGGTTTCATCTACACTGATTTAAGAACACCTCTTCATCAATCATAGACCAAACTTTAAACAAATGTTACCTTGATTTAGAAAATCATTCACAATCACTTCTTTTAGTGAAGTTTCTTCTTGTTCAATAAGTCTGCTTTAGAGATTAACTTCATTACCTACACATATCTTCACATTTATTCAATCTAATGATATACATACCTTCATTCTGCCTTTGCCCAATCACATCATCCATTAAATCTTCAAAAGAATCATTAAAACTCAGATTTGATCATTAAGACCAATGGTATGTCAGAAATTGTCTTCCTGAAGAAGCGACTTTGACATAGTCAACTTCTAAGGTTGATTTCTCACAGCACAAGTCCCATTTTGCTAACTGCTATTGGCCATAGCTTCCTTACCTTCTAATGTATATTTTGGATGCTATTCATAAAAAACTTTACACTGTGCACTGAGATCCAAGCAAAACATTCTCACGAAAAAGTGTGCGACTCTGAGAGGTCCACCTGCAAATTTTACATATACATGTTCCTATTGATCATACACACAACCTGAAAGGAATTAGGCCATGAAACTTTGAATATAGGTTGATTTGCTTCTAGATTAGATCTGTAAAAAATATTTCGTGATCCACTTGATCAGTATAAGAGAAATCAGAGAAAGACTCGATGCTAACTCATAGAGATGACTCTCAATACCTCTATTACATGGACACATGGCTTCTAATGACTCTATGTCCTATTTCTTTTCATTATTGAATTATATACATATGATTCTAGACTCAGCCCATATCTATTACATTACTCTTCAGATTTGGAGCATTTGTACCACTACTCGGACATTCAGTTTATGCAAGTTGATGGCGGAATAGCTTTGTGTCAAACACAATATATTGACACACGATTGTAGCATTTGGGGCTTCAAGATTGCAAACCTATTATCATTACTATGGAAACAAGCTTACAATTGAGTCTCCATGATGTTGGAGATGCGTTTGATGTTGTTCTCTATCAACAAGTTGTTTGTTGCTTGTTTTACTTATGCATGAGTTGTCTAGATATTCTTTTTGTTGTCTCACAGATGAGTAGGTTTATGCATTGCCCAAGTGTATAGCATTGGTAGGTAGTTATACACATCTTTTGTTACTTGACTGGTACCCGACTATTTGGATTAATTTATCCCAAGGGGCAATCACTACCACCAGATTACATGCATTTTTCGACTCTAACTAGGTTGGTTGCTATAAAGCTTCATAGCGCATGCATATATTGGTTGAGCAAGAAGCAACATACTCAGGCCACTTTTAGTTGTGAGGATTAGTATATGGTGGCTTTCATAGTAAATGTTGAGTGTGTGTGGCCAAGATGCATTATGGCTAATTCGAGTGTTGGAGAGTGCTCTGCCACCATCAATCTTCAATGATACTTAGAGTACATTGGTGGTTGCAAGGAACCCTATTTTCCATGCTTGCACTCAGCAATTGAGGTGTAGTATCATTATGTCAAGGAGAGGTTCTCTACTAGAGAGATCAGTTTGGCATATGTGCCCACATGGGGGAACATTACATACCTTTTTATAAAGGTTCTACGTAGGGAGAAGTTTGAAGCTTTCTCTAAATATTTAGGGTTTCTTCCTTTTGTGCATTGATTCCACATAGCTTCGCACTTCCATATACATGAGTGTCGGCTCCTTGTTCACCACATCACTCCTTGGGAGGGATTTGTTGATATATTTAGGTAGTGATGTGTGTGAACACACTAGGATTTTCAATGTACTTTTTTCCTTCTTTGGGAGTGGATTGTATATATGCCAATAACCCTAACTGGTCACTTATCTTTTTACATTCTCTTGGGAATACATTCAGTACTGTGTGTTGTGGTCCAAGCTCTTTCTTTTTCCTTATGTTGTTCACGTGCTTCCGCAAGCCTAAAACTCCAACAACACAACAACAGAATTCCATTTTTTTCAATGAACTTATTTCAACGATGATATGATGACAACAACATGAATGTTAACGTGATTTTTTATTTTTATTTTTATTTTGATTGCATGTAGGATGATAAATGCAATCAAAATAGATGTTTAAGAATATAGATTTTGATATAAAGATTTTGCATTCCATCACGCTCATGCATAGAACCATATACTTGTGTGTCAACAGTCTCATTAAAAGCATCGATTACCTTAAAGTCATTTTGGTCATTCATAGCCTCATTCCAATACATAATACCATCCATTTTCATATCCTTATTTGCATTTATGTTGTATTGCTCATGCATAATTACATCCGCTTGCATGTCATTCTTCAAAAACATAACCTAATTCATTCGCATGCCATCATTCAATTATGTCACATCTACAATTACATCTTGAATTGATCTTTCCATAAGCAAGAAAGAAACGTTTCAGGTAATTCATCTTCATTGTCTTTATCACTTTGTTGTAAGTTTCTACATACTTTTGACTCTTAAATCGTTCCTTGAATCATTTGATTATCAGCCACTAGATGCAAAGACTTTACACTAAAAGGAGAAACCTTCTTGTGATTTCTTGAAGGTATATGGTTTTCTTTTCTTTGATTTGGGTAAGTCTAGCAAGTGAAGTAAGTGCTAAGCATAATGATACTGAGAAGCAAGATAGCCACAGGACAGATCCATGGGACATGGGCTCGAAAGAGGGATGGACAACAATCACTAAAAGGAAGAAACCTCTCCAATTGCTTTCTTGGAAAACTGGTCTATCTGATAAGTCTTATCCTTCAGATACTAACTATCCGTTGTCTAGTGATGATCACAGATTCATGGTTGAGCTCACTCACATGGATGACACTGAGATGAACTTGCTCGAGAGAAATGGTACTGCCTCAAATAAAGAACATAGTAGCCAAAAGGAAAACTGTGCCACTTCAAGCCAGAAAGTATCTTGTGCAAGACAGAAGGATAACCTTTCCAAACCTAAACGGAAAGACATATTGAGGACTTTGATATCTTTGAACAAGTTGACTAAAAACATTAGGAAATGACCTTATTGTTAAAAATTGTTATTTGCATTCTGAATTGTTTTACAATGAATGGTCTAAGATTCATATCCTACAACATCGGGCTCACAAATCCTGTTAGAGCTAAATGTCTATTTAAATGTATGCATGCTCAATCCTTAGTTCCTGATGTTATCTGTATTCAAGAAATTAAGCTTACTGGATCGAAATTACCCTTACATTTGATAGTTGATGATCATTTATCCAAACCGATCACTTTAGTCATAGATGCACACGAGAACTTATAGCTAGATGATGATTTATTCATTCATATGCCACCACTTCATCCCTTCGTACATGTAGCGAGAATGATTCTTTGATTTTCTCTGCTTGCTTGCAGTGCACTGGGATATAGTTCTTCTCAATTCTAGCTTGAAATATACTCACACGCAAGATATATCATTTTCTTTGGCATCACACCTCAAGCCAACCTCTTTAGATGGTATAACCTGTAACATCTTATTTCACTGTGTGACATGCACAGAAAAAATGAGCCAACAAAGGAAATTAGTCACATTAAAAATAGTTAATCTGGGCTACAGAAAAAGAAACTAAAGAAGAAGAAGAAGTCTTGGAAACTATGTCCTCCATTTCGTTCTCTGATGGCATCCTGGTAGAAGTCGATCCGGTGGCATGCTACTAGAGGTCGATACGGCGTGTATCCTTTCCCTCACATGTTTATAGTTACCTCCATCACAGAATCTGATAGCATTCGACATAATATCCTCATCTCAAGCGATCTTAAGAAATTCATAAGAGAATAAGTATATGCATATGTTCTATGATTTCGGATCCACCCTTTACTGCATATAAACTCTTATATCTATATCGCCATCATGATGTATCTCTGGCATCTTCAATAATCCTAAAGAAGCTTCCACATAAAATCATCCTTGTAGAGGGACCATGCTAATCTTCTTCTAACCACTGTACTGTCCGGAGAAAATCATTATGAAACCTAGAACTTCCTCTTGTAAGTAAAAAGATATGAAAAGATTATGCCACATGAACTCGGAGATATTATCCATCATAGAACACAGATGACCCAAAGTTTCTCTTTTTCCATTCTCACAACAATAGACCACGCAGAAAGAATATGGGATCTCTCTCTTGGCAGCATGCACCTTTCTTTCTTCTAGCGGCTACCTCTCCTTTTGAAGCCATGTGATCGCATCCGAATTGGTCATGGAGATTGCGGAAGTATTGAAGAAGACGACACACAAGCCATCACCACTCTTCGTGTGCACTTCCTTTTCCATGCATCCGCCTGTTTCCTGCACAGACAAGAGTGACTGGAAGCTCTCTGGGATTGAATTCATGGATGCTCTCGTTGACCGTGAAGGACAAGGGAAAGTCTTCAGCATGTTGTTGTTCTGAGGACGCGACGGAACAGACAGTTCCACTTTTGAGTCTTTCCTATCATGGAGGAGATACTGATTGCGTGCTCTCCGTCATAAAGAGTCTGTGAAGCTTTGAGCTCTTGCGAAGAGGAAAGCATCAGGTCGCACTTGTTATTTTTAGTTTTATGTTGAGTTTTCTTTTGCGTAGCTTTCTACTTTCCCGTTTATTTTTGGAATTGTTATTCCTTTTCATTGCTTTATTTTACTTTCACGTTTAGTCATTAGTTTCTCTTGGTGTTTACTCTCACGATGTGCCTTTCCATAAATAATGGAATGCCCTGCGTTTTTATTTATTTGCTTCCACAAGAGAGGACTTAAGTTTAGATACACGTATCACACAACCATGCACTCTCAAAAGAACACGCCCACATGTACATGGTTACATACATAATTTTCATCATATTCAGAGAAGGTCATTTGCCCACCTCCCAAATACGAATACACATGATCTTCATAATGAGTATGCTTAAACGTTTAAGTCCCAAGCAATGAATGTGCAATTCCATTATCGCTAACACAACATATCAATAAATACGAGATTAACCCTCTCAGTTTTCCCAATCACAAACACTTATAATGAGTTACTAACGTTCATCAGATTACTTTCAATAATGAATATGCTTGTGAACCATAAGGTATGCATGTGCCTATGATAGGCATATTACATACATACACACATACATGTACACATATGCATACATAGACACATACATGTACACACATGCATGCTTACATACACACACCTATACAAACATGCATGCTTACATACACACACACATATACACACATGCATGCATACACACACACATAAATTTACACACATGCATACATACACACACATGCATACACACATACAAACACACACATATATACACATATGCATACATACACATACACACACACATATACACACATACATACACACACACATATATACACACATATACACACATGCATGCATACATACACACACATATACACACATGCATGCATACACACATATATACACACATGCATACATACACACATATACACACATGCATGTATACATACACGCACATGTATACACATGCATACACATACACACACATACACATACATGCATGCATACATACACACACGTACACACACATGCACACACATGCATGCCTACATACACATACATACACATACACACACATGTATACATATGCATACATACACACACACACATGTACACATTCATACATACACACACATATATACACACATGCATACATACACACATATAATCCTATTTTTATTTTGAAGTTTTTTTTTACATCAAATATATAAAAATAGGATTAGGGTTTTTACGCTATTCACACATACATACACATACACATAATATATATATATACATGTATATACACATGTATACAGAAATATACATATTTTAGGTATAGATATTTAAGATTAGGGTTTTAGGGTTTAGTATTTCAGATTTAAGTCTAAGTCTTTCTGATTAGGGTTTTAGGGTTTTAATACGTAGATAACATATATACACAAACACACATATACATATAATACATACATACATGTAGATACACATGCATACAAAAATATACATATTCTAGATTTAAATCTTTAAGATTAGGGTTTTAGGGTTTTAACACCTACATAACATATATGCACACATACACATGCACATATAATACATATATACATGCATATACACATGTATACAAAAATATACGTATTTTAGGTCTAGATATTTAAGATTAGGGTTTTAGGACTTAGTGTTTCAGATTTAAGTCTAAGTCTTTCTGATTAGGGTTTTAGGGTTTTAATACGTAGATAACATATATACACAAACACACATATACATATAATACATACATACATGTAGATACATATACATACATAAATATACATATTTTAGATTTAAATATTTAAGATTAGGGTTTTAGGGTTTTAACACCTACATAACATATATGCACACATACACATGCACATATAATACATATATACATGCATATACACGTATACAGAAATATATGTATTTTTGATCTAGATATTTAAGATTAGGGTTTTAGGGTTTAGTATTTCAGATTTAAGTCTAAGTCTTTCTGATTAGGGTTTTAGGGTTTTCTACGTAGATACCATATATACACAAATACACATATACATATAATACATACATACATGTAGATACACATGCATACAAAATATAAATATTTTAGATTTAAATCTTTAAGATTAGGGTTTTAGGGTTTTAACACCTACATAACATATATGCACACATACACATGCACATATAATACATATATACATGTATATACACATGTATACAGAAATATACATATTTTAGCTCTAGATATCTAAGATTAGGGTTTTAGGGTTTAGTATTTTAGATTTAAGTCTAAGTCTTTCTGATTAGGGTTTTAGGGTTTTAATACGTAGATAACATATATACACAAACACACATATACATATAATACATAGATACATGTAGATACACATGCATACAAAAATATACATATTTTAGATTTAAATCTTTAAGATTAGGGTTTTAGAGTTTTAACACCTACATAACATATATGCACACATACACATGCACATATAATACCTATATACATGCATATACACATGTATACAGAAATATACGTATCTTAGGTCTAGATATTTAAGATTACGGTTTTAGGGTTTAGTATTTCATATTTAAGTCTAAGACGTTCTGATTAGGGTTTTAATATGTAGGTAACATATATACACAAACACACATATACATATAATACATACATACATGTAGATACACATGCATAGAAAAATATACATATTTTAGATTTAAATATTTAAGATTAGGGTTTTAACACGTACATAACATATATTCACACATACACATGCACATATAATACATATATACATGTATATACACATGTATACAGAAATATACATATTGTAGCTCTAGATATTTAAGATTAGGGTTTTAGGGTTTAGTATTTCAGATCTAGAATTTTAAGATTAGGGTTTTAATTAAATATATATAACTAAATATATAAAATTAAATATATAAAAATAGGATTACGTAAGGGAAAAAAATCTGAATATATAAATAAATATATATATAAAATAAGATAATTATATACATAAATAAATATAAAAAGAACTAGTGTTTTAAATAATTTAATTAAATATTTATAATTAAATATATAAAATTAAATATATAAAAATAGGATTACGTAAGGGAAAAAAATCTGAATATATAAATAAATATATATATATATATATAAAGTAAGATAATTATATACATAAGTAAATATAAAAAGAACTAGTGTTATAAATTATTTAATTAAATATATATAAATAAATATAATTAAGTAAGGAGAAAATCAGAATATATAAATAAATGTATATATATAAGGTAGGATAATTCTATAGATAATAAAATATGATAAGAACTAGTATTTTAAATAAATAAATGAAATATATATGATTAAATATATAAAAATAGGTTTAAATTTAATCATTTTAACTAGAGTGAATATATATACAATACACAAACACACATACTTATATACCTATCTATATTCACGTATATATATATACATATATATATACACATGCATACATATATATACATGTTTTAGTTCTAGGTCATTTGGATTAGGGTTTTAGGGTTTTAACACCTACATAACATATATACACACATACACATGCACATATAATACATATATACATGTATATACACATGTGTAAAGAAATATACATAATTTAGGTCTAGATCTTTAAAAATAGGGTTTTAGGGTTTAGGCATACATATAACTTAATTAAGAGGAAACAAATCGCCAGCAGCGAAATGCCGCAGCGAAATGCCGCAGCCACACGTCTAGACACGATTGGACCATCACATTTGGGCAGTGGCGGATATGACACGATGCGTCACGAGTTTGTAAGTACCATTTCATTTATTGAATTTATTTGTGTTAAATTTCTCATATATGTTTCTCTAATCTTTTTATATTTGTTTCAGGAGCTGGCAATGGGTCGTCCTCCAACACAAATGGAGGAGTCTTACCGATATAGTCATGGGTTGACTGCACTATTGCAGGACTTGGAGGGACGCGGTGCGGTAGTTTCATGGGAGCATTTGTGATTTGGTAATTAATTTATAAACTTGGTTTTTACTTGTTGTTTGTAATTTTCATGTGAATTTATCTCATTCCATTAATGTTCTTTGTTGCAAGACTGTTGATATGGAACGTTCTTTGCATGTGTATGGCAGTGGAAGACCAATATTTTGTATTTGATTTCCATATGGCAATACATTGCTTTGCCACATTTTGTAAAAGCGTCATATATGACAGTGGTTTGCCACACTCTTGTACATGCTTCATTATTGAAATATATAACTTCTTTTGTACATGGTTCATTGTTCATTCTTATTATCTCTTTTGTGTACAATAATACTCTATTTCATGAAATCATATTTCGGTTGTCATTAGAGTACACATCACATGTACTCGGTTTTTTTTGGGCAGAGTGTATTGTCTTTTGTTAAGCAACATCATGGTAATGTTGCTCTAGCAAAAGACAAAACACTCTGCCAAAAAAAAAATTGCAGGCATGGTCGTCGGTATACGCGACAGTACTCCCAGTAGTGTCATCGGAATAACCGTCGGTACACCCAGAAGGCGCCACAGCAGAAGCCGATTACTGGCGCATATACCGACATTTATACCGACGCATATACCGACGCCTATACCGACATATATATCGATGCATATATCAGCGCCTATACCGACTCTTTGGTACCGACGCGCAAACCGACCTTTACACCGGCGTCGCGGCAAATAAAGCCGCGTTCATTTTCCTTGGTAAAAACCTCGGAATACCATCGATCTGTTGTAGTGATTCATGAGCAGTGCATGTCTGCAGTGGACTTAGATGTTTGGTACTTTGACAGTGGGATGACCAAACATATTACCTCGCAGTGCAGTTTCTTCTCTTCACTCGAGTCTGCCCTTACAGGGAATACTGTTACATGCGCGAACAACTCCTCTTATCCTATTATGGGAGTTGGTAAGATCATTTTGACTATTGCTGATGGTAGTTCTTTCACTTTGTCAGATGCTTTATTTATGCCAAGGATCAAGAAGAACTTGTTATCAGTTTTTGCATTAGCCAAGATTGGCTTGGTTGTGAAATTTGTTGATGACAGGTGTATAGTTCATGATCTGTCAAATGGGGATGTGATTATTGCTCCTTGCATTTTATGTCGTGGGTTGTATAAGCTCATAGACTATGAAAGATCTGTGAATGATTCAGCATCTGCAGTACATGATTCTCAGGCTATCTCAGATACAAAGCTTTGGCATGCACACTTTGGTCATCTCAATTTTGCTAGTTTGCTACACTTGCACAAATCTAAAATGGTGTTCTCTTTGCCCAAACTTGAGGCACCTGGAAAACATGTTTCTGAAGGCTGTATTTTGGGCAAAATGTAGCCTTCCTCATTTCCAAAACATGGTTCAGTTTGGGCTACTCAAAAACTGCAGCTTGTACATAGTGATGTCTGTGGTCCTATGCAGACACCTTCTTTTGGAAATTATCTTTACTTCGTGACTTTCATTGATGTTTTTTCTAGGCATGCATGGGTATATCCATTCAAGGAAAATTCCGAAGTATTCATGTGCTTCAAACAGTTTTTGGTTTTGGCTGAAAATCTGTCAACATGTAAAATGGGCATCCTCCATCCAGATCGAGGGGGGGAATATATGTCTTTTGATTTTAATGCATTTGTGGCTGAACGTGGGATAAAACACTAGTGTATAGTGCCATATACACCTCAACAGAATGGATTTGTTGAACGAAAGAAGAGGTCACTCATGGAGATGGCAAGGTGTATGGTCAAGATTTAGGCTTTACCACATAGTTTCTGGCTTGAGGCTCTCATGTGTGTAACATATGTACTAAATAGGTGTTCCACTAAAGCATTGCATTCTATCACTACATATGAGGCTTGGCATGATCGCAAGCCATCTGTTGCTTATCTGTGTGTTTTTGGTTGTTTGGCATATGCATTAGTGCCTGAACAACATCGTAGAAAATTGGATAATAAAAGAGTAAAATGTATTTTTGTTGGGTACAGTTCTAAAAGTAAAGGCTATCATCTATATCATCCACAGAATAAACGCATTCTGGTTAGCGGTGATGTTGTTTTTATGGAAGATGCTATTTAGCCATTGCTTTCATGTACTAAGGAGACATCTGTTAGCTCCAAAGACATGTATGATACTTTGCTGCGTCTTTTTACAGGTGGACAGTCTAGTGCTGGTCCCAATGAGGCAACTTCTGAGCCTTTGCAGGTTTCATATGATGATGTAGATCATTCCATTTTTGATGCAGATTTACATAATGCACTAGTTGATGAGAGAGCTGATATTGAGCAGGCAAAAACTATGCCAAAATGGCTGGTGCAGACTTTGTGTGATAGCAAATTAGATGCACCTTTTTCATATCTTACTTGTTCAGGTTCTCATAGTGTCTCTTTTGCATCAGATTTCTATGCTATGGCTGCATCTAGTCTCTGTGATGAGAATGAGCCTATTTCGTTTGATGAAGCATAAAATTTAGAAAATTCGATGGCTGCCATGCAATCTGAATATGATGCTATAATGAAGATTGGTACTTCTTATTTATGTGACTTGCCTCCAGGCAAGAAGGCCATTGGCACTAAGTGGGTATACAAGGTGAAGCGTAAACTGGATGGTACAGTTCACAGGTATAAGGCTAGGCTTGTTGCAAAGGTTTATGCACATGAAAGAGGCATTGATTTTGATGAGACCTTTGCACCTACATGATGTATGACTGCTATTCAGAGCATCTGTGCACTTGCAACTCATCATCATTGGAATGTACATCAGTTGGACATTAAAACAACATTTCTGATTGATGACTTGCATGAAGAAGTGTATGTTTTTCAGCCCCGTGGCTTTGTGCAGAAAGGGCATGAAAACTAGGTGTGCAGGTTAAAGAAGGCATCATATGGTTTAAAGCAAGCACCACATGCTTTGTATGAGAAGATGCATGCCTATCTGATTGCACATAGTATTGAGAACAGTCTAATTGAAAGCACCTTATATGTAAAGTGTTCTAATGATGTGCTTTTGATCATTGTTGTCTATGTTGATGACATGGTGCTCACTGGTCCTATTGAGAAGCATATTGCTGATTTTAAGGCTGATTTGCATGCCTCATTTGAGATTTTTGATTTCAAGCATTTGCATCACTATTTGGGCATTCAGTTTATGCAAGTTGATGGTGGAATGGCTTTGTGTCAAATGAAATTTATTGACACATTATTGCAGCGTTATGGCCTTGAAGATTGTAAGCCTATTGCCACTCCTATGGAGACACGTTTACGATTGAGTCTTCATGATGCTGGAGATGCATTTGATGTTGTTCTCTATCAGCAGGCTGTTGGATGCTTGATTTACTTATGCATTACTTGGCTAGATATTTAGTTTGCTGTCTCACAGATGAGCAGGTTTACGCATTGCCCTGGAGTCAAGCATTGGCAGGTGGTTAAGCGCATCTTTTGCTACTTGAGTGGTACTTGGCTACGTGGGTTGTTTTATCCCAAGGGGGGATCACTACCGCCAGATTTGCATGCTTTTTCTGATTCTGATTGGGCTGGTTGCTATGACACTCGTGTGTCCACTAGTGGCTTTTGCTTCATGCTTGGTAGCTCATGTATATCTTGGTTGAGAAAGAAGCAGCCTACTGTGGCTACTTCCAACTCTGAGGCTGAGTATAGGGTAGCTTTTGAGTGTGTGCAGCTCAGATACCTTATGGCTGATTTGGGTGTTGGTTAGACTTCTGCCACCACCATCTTCACTAACAGTCAGAGCGCATTGGCAGTTGCGAGGAACCCTGTGTTCCATGCTCACACTAAGCACATTGAGGTGCATTAACACTATATCAGGGAGAGGTTCTCTGCTGGGGAGATCAGCTTGGCATATGTGCCCATGTAGGAGAACATTGCACACCTTTTCACGAAGGCTCTACCTAGGGAGAAGTTTGAAGCTTTCCACAAAGCTTTGGGCTTACTTCCTTTTGTGGAGTGATTTCCACATAGCTTGGCACTTCCTTATACATAAGTGCCAGCTCCTTGTTCACCGCATCACTCCCAGGGGGGATTTGTTGATATATTTAGGTAGTGATGTGTGTGAACACACTAGGACCGTCGGGGCACTTTTTTCCCTCTTTAGGAGGTTTTTTTCCCTCGGCTTTTCTAGACGCCTATTGCCCTAATGGACTACTTATCTTTGTGCATTCTCTAGTAATACATTTAGTAGTGTGTGTTGTGCTCCAAGCTTCTTCTTCTTCCTTGTGCTCTTCGCGTGCTTCCACAGACGTCTAACTCCAACAATGCAATGGAGTACCACTTGATGAATAATCAATTTAAACTTTGATGTCTATGTATTTATTTCCTATGCCTGTGAAGAAGGATTCTACAAATAGGAGTGTTATCTCTTCATCTTTTATTTCTAAATTTTTATTCCCGACACCTATAACTAAATCTACTCCATCTAAAAAAAAAGTAGTTTCTAATATAAGTCCAAGAATCTCTAGAGGTGTACCGCTTGATCCATCGTCAATTTAAATTTTTATTTCTATGCATTTATTACCTATGCCTATGAATGAACACATTAATATAGAAATAGAAGAAGAAGAATTTGTAGAAGATCACATTACTAGCAAAACCTTAGTATCATAGTCACATGATTATGGTATGTCTACATATCAAGCTGCACAGTTGTATGGTCATAGTAATACTTTTTTAAACTTGAACACATCTCTTAACCTAAGTGACACTGAGTAAATACTCCTCGATATAGTTCAATAGCTACATAGGTTGATAATAGACATTCTATAGCATAGGCCAATAGCCTTGGTGAAAATGTCTCGTCCATTTTCTCTTGTTCCATAATAGCTCAACTCCATAATTCTAACCTCGATCAGCTCTTGCACATAATGATACTCGATTTCTATGTGCTTATTACATGCATGACAAATAGGATTCTTAGCCATGGCTATGCACTTTGGTTGTTGCATCTCAACCTTGTAGCCTCATCTCCTTGAATTTCTATATGCCAAAGGTCCCTTCTCAAGCATAGTGCTTCACATGCAACAAAACATGCGGCTTTGTACTCAACTTTGCAGGTAGAAGATAGAGCTTCTTAATGATCTAAGAAAAAATCCATGAACTTAAAGATAAGCAGTATTGGAAAACTGATTTTCAGGGATCAATATGCCCTACCCAATATGAGTCATAGTGTCTACTCAGAGCTGATCCTTCACCATTAAGAATACCATACTCAATGCTTCCTTTGACATACTTAAGTATTCGTGTGCATGGCTTCCCATGAGTTGGACATGTCTTAGTAAAGAATCTGCTTAGTACACCAATAACATAAGAGATATACACTCTCCTATTACACAAGTAAATGAGACTTTGGACTAATCTCCTATATCTTCCAATATCCATAGGAGGCCAAATATCTTCAATAGATAATTTTTTGTTGAATTCCATCGTTGTTGAGATTTCTTTGCAATCCTCCATGTCAAATGCCTTCAACACCTACCTCGCATAGATTTGTTGCAAGATAAAGATCTTCCCTATTTCTTGCCAGACTTGAAGACCTAAGCAATAATGGATTAATCTCAAATCTGTCATTTCAAATTCTGAATTCAAGGCATCTTTTGTTTGTTTGAGAAGTGCATCATCATTTTTTATGATTACAAGGTCGTCTACATAGACTAAAAACATAACTATCTTCCCTTCTGTCTTTAGGACATACAAATTAGCTTTAGAAATACATATTTTGAATCCTATATCCAAAAGATATCTATTTATCCACTCTTACCAAGTTCTGAGGGATTGTTTCAACCCATACAATGCCTTTTGCAGCTTAAATACTTTGTTCTCTGAATGGAAACCTCAAACCGTGGTGGCTGAGACACACATATCTCCTCCTTGAGTTCTTCATCAGGAACATTGATTTGATGTCCATGTGGTATACTGCCCATCATTTATGTGCAGCCACACCTAGTACTAGCCGAATAGTAGTCATCCTTACTATTAGGGCAAAGGAATACTAGTGTAGGCTTCTTGTGGAGTCTTTCCATCAAGTGCCTTAGTGCATCTATGATTCAAGATGTAAACAATCATATTTATGGCCTTTGCCCAATAAATGATTAGGTAGTCCTTTTCCCTTCAACATGCACCTTGCCATTCCCATGATGGTTCAATTCTAGCATTTGGCAAACAACACTCTATTGGGGGATATGCACCATTGCGAGTTCATGCTTGATTCCTTTGCCCTTATAGAGATCCTCAAATTTTGTTGACATGAAATCACTACCACTATGCATCTTGAACTTCTTCATCTTTTTCCCTTTTTCAATTTCAACAAGATGAAGCCATTCTTTAAAATCACCAAAAGCTTGAGCCTTATCATGACCGAAGTACACCCACATCTTCCTACTCTAGTTGTTGATGAGTAACATGAAGTAGGAAGATATTCCCAAGGCTTGTGTAGTCTTTTTTTTGCACAAGTGAGCATGCACCAATGCAAGAGGACTGCTTGCTCTATTCTTGCTTACTTGTGGAAACACCTTCCTCTCCTACTTGGTCATCATGCAAGCTTCACATGGTTCTCTCTTCTCTACAACTAGAGGGAACTGATGACCTTGATCAGCTATAGAGGTTACCAAAATTAGAGTTTGTTTCATTTTTTGAACATATAATGCGTCCCAAAGCTTTCAAATCTCGGCTCATATCTTGTTGAAAGACACTTGATGACCTTGATGAGCTATACAAGCTAATGAAATTAGATTTTGTTTGCTTTTTTGGAACATACAACACGTCCCAAATCTTTCAAATGTCCTCATTATGGTTAATGAAAGACACCATACTTTGCCTTTAGTAGGACTTCTTGCATTGCTACATACCTTTACCAAGATGGGATCCTCTAGAGGCTATAGGGAACTGTAAAGGTCGTTTTTGCTTTTCATGTGATGAGGGGCACCACTCTCCAATACCCGTGAGTCATTTGTAGCTCAATCTTTAGCTGAGGAACACATTTCCTCTACTGTAACAAACAATGCAATCTCAGTTTTGGTAGTGTTAGCAACCTCCTTGCCCTTGCTACTTTTTGAAGAGCCACTCTTCTCCTTTGCCTTCTTAATTTGATATTATTGGATTTTATAGCCTTTCTTCTTGTAGTGGAAACACTCTCGCTTTAACTTCTTCTTGTCCCTTTTCTTTTTGTCCCCATCTTTTGAAGAATCCGTTTTGGTACCTTTGGAATCAACCATGAATGTTGATTCTCCTTTACTATTGTCATTCCTTGCCTTGAGCCAAAGCTCCTGCTCCATGAGTGTCATTGAGTTCTTCAAAGTTTAGTGGTTGTAGTCTAATCTAGGTATTATGGGTAGTTACTAGACCGTCAAAAATCGATGGATAAATTTAGAGACAATGTCGAGCTAGCTCCTCACTTGACTTTGGTATGTCTACTTCTTACCATTTGATCTTGTAAATTATTTATCCAAGTCATAAAAACTTCAGGAGTCTCCCTATCAACAAACCTCTCTATTGCTAGTTGATTATCCAAGTTCTAAATCTGTGTCTTATTCCAAGCTTCATATTTATTTCTCAATATGTTCTAGGCCTCACACACCTTTGTGGTGTACTGAATAAGAGTTAGAACACTATAAAAAGTACTTGTAACTAGAGTGCACAGTGCAATTGCATTCCTATGCTTCCAAGCCTATAAAAGACTAGCGTTGGGAGGAATCTTCTAACCATGATTATTTGGGTCAGGTGTCTCTTATGGCTCACAATTCTTCCCAAGTAAACTCTCGAGCAGCTCATAAGTGTCAAGGATAAAAGTGATCTTAAACATCCACAAGATGTAATTAGTACCATCACATTTCCCTTTTATAAAGGCTAGTGGTCGAATCTACAATGTTTGCACGATCAAAGTCCCTACTGCTCCGGTTTGTGTTCTGCATGCTCCTCTTGATGAACCACCTTGATTCCCAATAGTAGATGATGAGAAACCACTTGAGATCTTCTCTCCTTAAGTCATTCTAAGACTTTTTCGACTTCTACATTTTTGCTTCTACAATATTCAAAACCTCTTGTGCTCTGATACCATGTTAGAAAATAGTGATCAAGATTATTAATGCAGCGCAATTGCATGATTAGGTAGAGTAGAGAGAGGAAAAACATGCTAACATAAATATACATAAATAGAGAGACAAAGAAATCAAATTCTCTAATTGTGTGGAGCTTCAATGGTGATATAGACATAGTCTAGATGAATGTCTTTATAGAGTGCATAACCGTGATTTCACCTCAGTAACTAGGCTTGCCTAATCCTTAATTTAAGCAAGATCTCTAGGGCTGCTCGATGCTATGTTTTAGGCATAACTGTCAAGATCATCTATAATTTTGGAACATGCTAAATTATGTAATTACTAGATTGTGTAAATCTTCGGGTAGAATTTAGAACATTGGAAAAATATGGACTACCGAACTAGTCATCGAACTTTAAGATAGGTTGCCTAACAAAGTGGTCATCTTAATTTTGAATAGATCGACTACGGAACTACTCATCATAATTCTAGAATGGTTGACTATCAAACTATCATACCTCTCCACTTCCTCTAGGACTCTAGGTTTCTTAACGTCCATTTCTAGACTACCCAATCAAGCAAAGCTCAAAGTTGAAGTGGAGGAGATTGAAGAAAAGCTATAAATGAAAACTATTGTAGCCATTTACTTCTATTTACATTGTTTTCTACTTAATATGAATCAAAATGAAAATATATTCAATAGACATAGTACGGATGATTTTTGTACTCCAAGTTAAGTATATCCACCATCTTTTTGGCATCGAATATTAGAACAAACCACGTATATTCCAACCTCTGACTGGTCTTTCTTCTAACCACGTGTACTGTAAAATCCAAGTAATGATGAAGCTACCTCACCCGCTAAGAAGTGCAAAACTATCTCATAGACTTATACCTATGTAATGTTTATTTCTTAAAATTCAATGTTTTATTTTTTAATTGTAATGTTATGTGTTTAAATTCAATGTGAATCAGTTCAACTTCTCAGCTCATTTATCCCTACGTGAGTCACGTATAGGCACATTAAGAATCTGGACCTCATCCACCAGAAGACCTTCTCACGGACAACAGCTAATTGGATATGGATCAAGATCATTTGTACTTGTAAGCAGCTCGTATGCCACCCATCCCAATGCATCGTATGCCTAAAAGTAATAGTCTTTACTCAGGGTTGTTTATTGGAAGTTAAGGAATCGCGAAACACATCTTTTTAACGACGGCTGAGGAGAACAAACGCAGCGTACAGTTCACGTGTAAGCAGAAGTTCAGGAACGTCGAACAAATCAAACTACATGGTACACTTTGATCTTGCATAAGGATGGAAAGTCACGAGCTTTTCTTTCGTGATTCATGTTGTTCGGACGGACCGATGATAATGTGTGAATAAAGCTTCTTTTTTATTTTACATTGCCTATATCACAGTAATGGAAAAGTTCGCGATCTAAGACGTAGATGTATGAATCAAATCAAAGGGCGGATAGTCACAAAATCGATGTGCTGAGCGATAAAGATCCAGCGATCTAAAATTAGGAGACTAACGTCGTCGATGCGACTCAGAGAATGATTCATGAATTCCATTGCCAACTTATTGCCAAATATCATAAGCGGGATGAAATACTTTTGCGAAGGAAAGCCTCTCGGAATTGTCCTTTACATTTATTTATATTCTCGTCACAATCTATCGGATTCCCGAGGGTAGAATATCACTAGTGCGAGTGGGAAAAAATTCATTTGTTTTCTGTATAGTTGGATACATTCCAATGAGTAGAAGATAGTATATTGTGTTTGATTTGTCGATGTGATCTACACGTACAAAATCGCTATTTCAGTACGAAAATCTCAACGCGTAAAATGGAACTCTTCGTTCAACGATATAAAAAATCACAAGATCATGCAAACACTCTCACAACAATAAGAAAATGCTTGCAGCGTCAAGATATCAGAGTATCTGCAAATAAAAAATGAACCTCAAAGCTATAAAACTCTCATAATATGAGATAACGGATTTGTGTCCAGAAATTCATCATCATTACAAGGAAAGAGGCATATCATGAACAGAACTTACAACCTTATTTCGAATTCCGTTTTTAAAACCACAGATATGTGAACCTCGGGCGAATTAAAAGACATGGTCTTTCATAACTTCGATTTCCTTAGATGCTTTAGATTAGTAAAACAACATTGTGTACAAGAGAACGAAACGGAGCTACAGAGCACGCTCAAGAGCCTTACGCCCTTTTCATGAGAGATTGATTTTCTGTTAAGATTATCACCTTGGATCACAAAGACGTACAAGGTTCAGCTTGTACGTTTTAATTCTTATACGTAGAAAATATAGTGACCACTATTGTATGTTTTAATTCTTCTACCTAAAGGGTCTAGGGACTTCTATATCGACCACTCTTAAGGTGAATTTCCAAAGTAACGGGCACATCTTCCATTCCAAATCTTCTATTCGACATATACTCTTATCCAATTAGGGAGGGTGATTAGCGAACCAATGGAATATCTAAGAAGGGCTTTCTTTCTAGTAGAAATTCAAATTATTCGAGATTAAGGGTGTTAAACTAAATATAAACTAGGATTACAACATTCTAAATGTGTTTGTATATAGCCAAAAGAAATGAAAATAAATAGAAAACATCAAAGGTATGTGGAATTATTTTTATTGAAAGAATTTCATTGAGATGTTGTACAATGACCAATAAATCCCAAAAATACAATGCCATGAAACATAATGTATTTGAAAACATTTAGTTGAATGATTGTTTAGTGGAGATCACCTCCACACACCAAGTATGAAAATAACATTAAGTGGTAGTAGGTAGATTAATAATTTTTCACTTTGAGAAATCTTTTGTGAAGATGAAGATTTAGATACGATGATTATAAGAATGCATGCACTCACAAACTTGCTACAAATACATGTTCAACAACTTACATGAATAAGCCTGAAGTCTTGCCTCATGAAATTCCTTCACTTCATGCACTAGAAAAACATCTTTACAAAGTGGGGAAGAGTAGACTTAATTAACAAGGGAGTTCTAGGCATTTAAGGTCCAAATGAGATCAAACAAAATACAATGGTTTTATGGAGGCATGGATGGTTCAAGCCAAGGCTTGGGGAACAATTGGCATTTATATCATGGATCCCACAAAAATTCTTCAAACTAGTAATAGGTTTCTTTAGAATGAAATTTTTGTGTGATCATTTCCCTTTGTAGATGTCCTTTTGCCTCGATTGCTCAACTTCCCTCTTAGACTCCACTTTATCCATCCAATCTTCTTGGATCATGCAAAACTCATCCCTTTTTCATCCCCACCCGGTCTTTCTATACTTTCAATAAATAATGATAATGGTTGAAAGGTTGAAGCACACATAGCAGGATACTAGATATCCTACAAATACTAAATATTTCCCTCGAGATTATCTGTGTTCTAGTTTGGAATACTTATAGTGTATCTTCAAAGAACAAAAGAGAAAAATAATGACAATGATAAAAGAAAAAAAAATAGCTAAAGAAGATGAGGGTATGCATGAGTTGCAAAAACCAGAACTTTGAACACTTCAGAAACTAAAAAGAAATAGAGTTTATTATTTTATTAGGTCTTCAAGTAGAGAGATTAAACTACCTAGTGTTGTCCATGGGGAAATTCAACAATATTTTCCTTATGGACTTCTAGCATGAGACCTTCTTATGGGAATGTGAGATCTAAAGAAAAAATAAGTATTGTGCAAGCAAATAGTTGCACTTGATTGATGCCATCAATGGTTGTTGCAAATAAAGTTCGCTTTGAAAAATGCATCACCATTATTCATTTCCATGTGAGCCTAAACCAAAACATAAGTATCCAGACTTCTTCATGCATAAGTGGAATAGATCTTTCTTGTACAAGACATCCATTATGTGTGTACCTACTCTTTCCTTATGCCTACTCACATGAAATCATAGATGGATCTTGCCACTCCCCAAAATTTGGAGCTAGTAAGCCATCCTTCCTATTCTCTTAAATATTTGGATTGGTCCACAATACCTAGGAGATAATTTTAGATAGGGTCTAGCCTTTATGGTTTCAAACCTCGATATAAATTTAAAATAGACTGACTCTTGTACCTCAAAGTTCATGTCTCTACTTTGACGGTCATCATAGCCTCTAGCTCTCTACAGAGCTTTCTTAATGTTGTCCTTTTTGGGAAAACTTTCAACTCCCCTATGTAACCTTGAAGCTATAGTGTCCTCATAGGCAACATCAAAGAACCTCTACTTAACTAAATGATCAAATCTATGAGAATATGAAAATTTAAACTAAGAGCTTTTGTGAACATAAACTATTGGATTTTGAGTTCTATAAAAACACACAAATAGCGTAAGGAGGAGGAGGGTTGGAGCTCAACACACATTAATTATTTTTAAAATATTCGATCAAAGCATGATAACATGTATATGTGTACAAGTTCACATTGGCGTTTTATACGATTCTTGTTGTATCCAAGATTGGATCCATCTACCATTCGCTTCTCATATGAATGTTTTCTGTTGGTTCTCAATGCCTTGAGTATGTGTACCTACAAAAGGATTTTAGTGTAAATGTGTGCAATACAGAGCATTAATGGTATACATTTATGTGTGTACTAAAGTGTATGTATTTCCTCATTCACACGTGTCTTTCTATGCGTGTTCTCATCTAGGCTTACATATGCCAACCATATATGTATGTAATCATGTGCATAAGTCCTTTTTTACATATAGTTATGTGTATTATTATTGTGTATGTGTCTTTAATGTGTATGTGAAATGCAAACATATGTGCATGTTTTTGTGTGGAAGATGTTGTATTAACATTGCATGTTCATATGTTAGAATGTGAACATGGTGCATGTGTATGAATGTGTTAATTGAGCATAGGAAGGTTGTATGCTATGTGTAATGGATATATATGCACATATGCATGTATGCACATGAGAATATATGTTTGTGCAAGATTGCCTAAATGTTTGTGTCTTTTTTTAATGTGCATATTCACATTACAAAATAGAATATATATGCACATATGCATGTATGTACATGAGAATATATGTTTGTGCAAGCATGCCTAAATGTTTGTGTCTTTTTGAAAGCTTAGGAGCTATAGCAATATCACGGCAGTAGGAGCCTCTTTGCATCCAAGATCTAAGTCTAGATGTGGTTTGAGACTTCTAAGTCGCATGCAATAGCTCCTCTTTATAGTTTTTTATTACTTGCAACTAAATGAGTGGCACACAACAATCACTTTTTGATGATTGATCCATTTGAATAGAAGTACAATAATAGAATAACATGTGAATGTTTTGGTGAGATTTCACAATCTAGTAGCAAAAAATGCTCTTTGTCGTGTACAAAAATCTTGAGAAGGCAGGGAAAGAAAGAGAGGCCTTACGACTTGGAGGGAATTGAAAACTCACGATCAAAAGCATAATCTTGAATGTGAATAAGTACATTTTGGGGTAGAGATGATTCAAGAAGATCAACCAAAAAGATAGAAAAATTCAAAATCCCATCACTTTTGTTTAGGATTCAAAATTCTAAGAGAAGAAGGTAAGAATAATGGAGCATCTTAGAAGAAGCAAAATAAGAAGGGGATTTTACTCCAAGGATTGATGGAAGATCAGGCTCTGAGACTTTTAGACAACTACTAGGAGTGGAAAAATGAATAACTTTTCACATGTGTATATCATGTGCAAGAAAAGGAAAGGACATATGTTGATTTTTATGGTGAACAATTGTTTCATAGAGGAAAGCATGAGCACAATTTTTCTAGCCAAACTCCCAGTTATTGTGCCTATTCTTTCTCTACAGGTCACAACTTCACGAAAGAGAGCTTCCCCAATCTATCGGGTAGAGATTACAGGGCTTTAGCTCGTCAATGGAATAAGATAAGAATTAAATCAAGGAAGAGGGAAATTCAATGCCATTATTGTCACAAGAAATGAGACATGAAGAGAGACTATTATGTGTTAGATAATGCTAAAAGTAAAGGATATAATAGTGATGGGCATGTCAAACAACTACTTGCACCATTTTCTTTGCTCATGAAGATTGAAGAGATTCATGCTATTTTGGATCATGTGGATGTATTGGCACTTGACACCACTATGCCTATTGAGGCTCTTATGGTGGATTTTCTTTCCCACACATGGCTGTTAGATTCTTAGTGGTTCTTTCCATCTGACCCCACAAAGAGAAATTCTCTACTTATGCAACAAAGTCTCTTCGTACTGAGAGGCTTTGTGACTGTTATTAGTGTCACGTTGTCAAGATTGGAGATGTGGTTGTGCAATTCATTGATGGTTCAAAATTCACTATGCATAGTGTATGCCATGTAGTTCCATTCTCACAGAGTTTGATGCCCATCATTTAGCTCGATGACCTTGGTTAGAAGGTTTTCTATGTCATGTCTTTTTGCATATCAAAGGGCAATATGGTTAGTGCAATAGGATTCGAACTTGGCTCGCTTTATCATGTATTTGTATCACATAAAGAATACGTGTTAGGTACTATTAAACAACCTATGGTTTGTAATTGGCATGGTTTCTTAGGCCACACATCTCTTAGTGGAATGGAAAATCTTTCTTGTTTTAGCTACCTTTTGTGTCACCTTTCTTTGATTTTTCATTTTTTAAGAAATTTCAATATGGAAAGAAATCTAGGAACGTACATAAGAAGCAAAGTGACTCTTGAATTCAGCCTTTTGATCTCGTTCATACAGATGTGTGTGGTTCTATGCCCACAGTGTCATTTGATCGTTGTTTTTTCTTTATCACTTCCATACATGATTCTATTGGAAAAGTCAAGGTGTATCCTATCAATTCAAAGGATGAGTACTCCCTTATTTTTTAAAACTGACTAATTTAGTTCACACTCAAAAAGGAACTAGGCTAAATGATCTACATTCAAACAATGAGGGTGCGTATAGCTCACATGAATTCAAACTTTTTTATAAACCTAGAGGAATCCTTAAAGATTTTACAACTCTTTATTCCCAAATATAGAAGTCTTTAGCTCAAAGGATGATAATAACTAGAACTATTCAGGGTAGAGTAGTTTCTATGTTGCATCATGCAAACCTTTCACAAGGCTTTAATATTGAAGGAGTATTCATTGCCATTCATGTCATTAGTCTTTCACCTAGAACTACCAAAGGTCTGAAAGTGGCACAAGATTCATAAAAAGGAAAGCCACCATATTTTGATCATCTTCTAGTTTTTTGTTGTGAAGCGTATGTTCATATACCCAAGAATCTTAGAAAAATGTTGGACTATAAGTCAAAGACGTGCATCTTCTTGGAAATGGTCGAGAAGGAAAATTTGGACATTGATAATCCAATCTTGAAACAAGATTTGTGATTCGAAGTAGAGATCTCATTTTCATTGAGTCAAAGATGCATAAACAATTGATTAAGGAGGCTCTAGTGAGAAGAGTGACTTTGGAGGATACTAGTCCTCTACTTAGAATGTATAGAAATACTACACATAGGATGTTCAACAGAATATCTAATCAAATCACTCTACAAATGTTCCTGTTCAACAACCATTAAGACATTAGACACGTCTTAGATCCACCAAATAAATATGTTCTAGGCTTGGATTTCTATATGCTAACAGATGCTGGTGAACCATCTTGCGACAAAGAGGCTATTCTAATAGAGGATCATTCCAAGTGGTAGGATGTCATACAAATAGGATTTTTTTTCACAATAATGGTATGCTGGATTAAGTATCTTTGCAAAAGGGTAGGAAAGATTTACCATATAAATGGGTATATAAGCTGAAATTCACCTTAGAAAGTGCCTTTGCAAGTTATAAAGCATGAATTTTTGCAAAGGTCTTTAAGCAACAACACGGTGTTGATTTTGAGGAAATCTTCTCTCTATTCGTCCAAATAACTACACTACACATGTTGCTTGGATTCATTGCAATGGATGAACTAGAGCTAGTCCAAATAGATCTGCAAACAACTTTCTTGCATGGAGATATAATAGATGAGATCTATATGGTACAAATAGAGGTTTATAGAGTTCTTGATAAAGAAATTCTAGTTTATAAGTGAAAGAAAAGCTTATATTTACTTAAATAGTCCCCTAAATAATTGTCTCTACACAAAGAGATGCTCAAATGGTGGCTTGATATGCTTCATACTTTATGTGGATGATATTTTGATTGTTGGGAAGTCCTTTGATGATTTTTCACTGCTCGAAAGGAAGTTCAGTGATATATCAAAAAATTTGGGGGATGCCAAACATGTTCTTGGAACTCATTTTTCTCATGGTAGGAGTAAACGATTCATAAAGGTGTCTCTAAGTGAGTACATATCAAAAGCACATCACATGTTTGATATGTAGGGTTGCAAGGCATCAAGTACAATGTTACGTGAATATATGAGGTTAAGCAAGGATGGTTTCCCAAAATATGATGAAGAAAAGGTTTTCAAGATCAAAATTCCTTACCAATCTCTTCTTGGTAGTCTCATGCATGATATGCTAGCTAGAACATGAGACATTACATTTTTTGTGGGAGATGTGAGGAGACATACTTCTTATCTTGAGAAGAAGATTGAGATGTGATCAAGATGATTTTTAGATATTTGAGTGACACTATGGACAACTGCCTATGCTTGAGTAGAGGAAAGGCATCCATTGATGGTTACATATTTTGATTATGCTAGTTATGTAGAGATTCTGAAGTCTACATTAGTGTACATTATTCACTTTGTTGGGGTTACTATCTCTTAGAGATGTCATCTTCTAGAATGTACATGTATTTCTATTATAGAACCATAATATTTATATGTATATGTGTGTGTCTGTATGTATATATGTATGTGGTTTTGTATGTATGTGTATGTGTATTTTTATTTGTATGTATGTGTAGGTGTATGTGTATGTATGTTTTTGTCTATGTATGTGTATGTGTAGGATTTTGCTTTCTTTTCTTTTTGAACAATATGAAAGATAAATATTTAGAATTAAATCTATTAGTATAGTAATCTTTATAACTATTAGCACATCGCTCAATAAACAAAAAACATTGTTGCAGACCCTTATAGGAAGCCCTTTATTTATGCAAATACAAGATAAGTGCACAAATTTTTTCCTAAAAATATTGACCTTCTTATCATTGGAAATACATATCCCCATAATTTTTTAATGAATTAGTTTTTTTAAGTAATTTGTCTTTTTCTCTTTTTTTCAAGAAAACAGGAAATATATTAATGGTGGTATGCCACTTTGTACAAAGGGAAAGAAAAACCCATCTTATCAGAGTACAACAAGGTCAAATAGGGGGTAAGGCACCCCAATGGAACAGGAATACTTAGGATACCAATAAGGCCTCCCAATCCAAGCAACAAAACTACCAACAAAGTTACAAACATAGTAGAATCATCTCAAGTCTATAAGGCGAGTACAATTTTAACAGAGAAGATCTGCATTGGCTAGGAGAAGTGGCTCTTAGATGTCTAGATATAGAGAAATTCTCATGAGCGGCAGAGGTCATAGACTCCAAGCTTTGAAGACCAATCCTCTTGAGCCCTTGGTAAAAGGAAAATAGGCCATATTCAACAACTTCTTAATGAAGTGAGCCTCATTCCTACTTTTGCATATGCTCCATACTTTTTGAACAATATGAAAGGTAAATATTTAGAATTAAATCTATTAGTATAGTAATCTTTATAACTATTAGCACATCGCTCAATAAACAAAAAACATTGTTGCAGACCCTTATAGGAAGCCCTTTATTTATGCAAATACATGATAAGTGCACAAATTTTTTCCTAAAAATATTGACCTTCTTATCATTGGAAATACATATCCCCATAATTTTTTAATGAATTAGTTTTTTTAAGTAATTTGTGTTTTTCTCTTTTTTTTCAAGAAAAGAGGAAATATATTAATGGTGGTATGCCACTTTGTACAAAGGGAAAGAAAAACCCATCTTATCAGAGTACAACAAGGTCAAATAGGGGGTAAGGCACCCCAATGGAACAGGAATACTTAGGATACCAATAAGGCCTCCCAATCCAAGCAACAAAACTATCAACAAAGTTACAAACATAGTAGAATCATCTCAAGTCTATAAGGCAAGTACAATTTTAACAGAGAAGATCTGCATTGGCCAGGAGAAGCGGCTCTTAGATGTCTAGATATAGAGAAATTCTCATGAGCGGTAGAGGTCATAGACTCCAAGCTTTGAAGACCAATCCTCTTGAGCCCTTGGTAAAAGGAAAAATAGGCCATATTCAACAACTTCTTAATGAAGTGAGCCTCATTCCTACTTTTGCATATGCTCCATAGTATGTCAGCCCTCCACAGGTTCCATACGGAGAAGTCAAACCTGCTACAAACACCAAGAAGAGTTTCCTTATAATTCAGAGTCACATTATATTTCTGGCAAGATGTTGAGAGAGCCCTCCAATAGGACTAGGCATGTTTGCAATTAAGAAACAGATGGGGGATATCTCCCACACTGTCAAAAAAGCTACATACACCATCATTAACATTGAGCTTCCTATCTTTTTGCCCACAACAAACTGCATTGTGCAGTATAAGCCACATCAGATAAGAATGTTTGATGTTTCTGGGCAAATTCCATATACAGAGAAATCTGTGAGCCCATTCTTTAGCTTTCTAGCAGACTTTTGATTTATCATCAAGCTTGGGAAGAATCATGATGATGGATCCTGTCTTCGTCTTGAATCTCTTCAACATGTCCTGAGCAACTCTAGACATCTTGGGGGGACCCTTGAGGTTGCAGACAACGGCTCTTTCATACACCATCTTTTGTTGCTTCATCAATACTTGTACACAACCAGAGGAGCAATTAGTCTCCTGAAATTGCAACTCAGAAGTGATCTCACAATTATCAATGAGATCCTTCCAACACTTGAAGCCCATGTTGCAACACTTATGTTCCCTGATGCCAAGGTGACCATTGTGCCAAAGAGACAGCCAGCCATCCCATATACTATCCTAAAGGAAACAAACAAAATTGTCAAAGTGTTTACGATTGGGGCTACAAGCTTTCTTGGCATCCATCCAAGCCTATCAAAACTTGCAACATAGGGTAGATCCCACTATGGAGTAGATGTGAGGGGAGATGATTATATCCCAAAGAGAGTGGTTCCTCCAAACTCTATAGTCAGCAAGAGAGAATTTGTAAGTGTTTATTTTAGTTAATAAGCCCAAAATTCATCAGAATCAATTGCCTGCACAATCCATTTAGCTGCAAGACTAGTAGACATTTTTATAGGACAGAATATACCCAACCCTCGTTCCCTTTTAGGGAAGCAACAGAGTTTTCAAGCAATTGTGGGCATTTTGTTATGAATTAAACTACCACCCCAGAGAAACCTATTGGCCAAGAAAATAACGTGATTTAGCTGTTTTTTATTGGGAACCCAACAGGAAAGAAAGTAAACCAAAGTAGGTAAGATATAATGGTTGAGAACAAAAACCCTATGAGAAAGCGAATATTGATACGTAAACCAAGCAAAAATTTTTGTCCTGAATTTTCGCATGACCCAATACCATCTCTCTCTAACACTGACCTGAAAACCCATAGGGATGTCAAGAAGCCTAAAGGTTTGTCCATCTTTAATGACATCACAATCGAGATCTCTCATGTAAGCAGACACATGATTGTTAGAAGATTTGAAAGCTCTTTTTTTATGGTTAATATGAGAGCCACTTGCAAGAAAAAAAAGTGTTGAGGCAGTCTAATATGCTTTTGGCAACATTCTCGTGAGCTTTGACTAAGATTTTAGTATCATCATCAAATGCTTGGAGACAGAGTTGTTTGTCAGTGCTAGGCTTGGAAATGCCTTCTACTTTTTTTTCATTAAGAGCATCTTATAAGTCATCCCAAAGCATCACTAGCAATAGCAAAAAGGAGGGGAGCAAGGGGGCAACCCTGCCTAATGGATCCTCTAAGTCTAAAGTGGGGAGAAAGGTTGCCATTGATAGATATTCTCGCATGGGCATTTCCAAAGAGAGTGCTAACAACTTTAATAAAACTTTTCATAGCGCCTATATCATGGAGAGATTTGAGAACAAAGTCCCATTCTATCCTATCATAAGCTTTGTCAAAGTCGATCTTGAAGAAGTAAAAAGGTTGGTTGGTCTCATTAGCATAGTCAATTTCTTCCCAGATGGAAATAATGGCATCAAGAATATACCTACCTTTAATGAAGCTCTTCTACTCAAGGAGGATGATGTCCTTCATAAGGCGGCTTAGTCTCCTAGCAAGGGAAGAAACAAAGATCTTATAGATACTAGTAAAAGATGTGATAGGCCTCTAGTTATTCAAATCCTCTTTAGGACCTTTTTTATGAATTAGCATTATCACTTGAGTGTTAACTTCAATAGGGAGAGTCCCTTTGCTACCATATTCTTTCCATATCAACAGAATAAAGGGAGTCAAGAAATCTTTCAAAGAAATAAAAGCCTCATTAGGAAGACCATCAATACCAGAACTCTTGTAGGGTTTCAATTTACCTATGGTTTCTCTAATCTCATTGGTAGTGAGGGGTATGTCCAACATGGCAACTAGTCGAGGAGGAATAGTTTTCTTCTTTTAAGAGCAATGTGGGCTTTGGCTTTGGGGATATCCTCCCCTCCACTTGGGAGAAATAGAGAAAACATTAGTAAAGAAGCCGGTAGCCTCTTGCAAGTTCTCCTCAACACTGATAACAAACCCGCTCTCGGGTCGTGAGAGATGCTCGGATGGTGGATCAAGTCATCCGCCTAAATCGTTCGGCACACGCGGGGTGTCTGTAGCAAACTCAGGCTTATGAAAATAAGGGTTCTAATGAAAAAACAATTTAAATTACCTATTTCTATGACTAAAATTAAGGTCTTTAAATAGTTTAAATAGCTATGGACCGTAAGGACGGGCAGCCTCGTACCTAGCAACAGCTTCCTGATATGAGATTAAAACTAGTGACTCTTCCGTTACGCGTTCCATCATGGTTTCTTCTACTAAACTATCAGGTAAGCTAGAGGTTTCTGGTCTGTCTAGAGTTGGCGGAACATTTTCTATATTTTCAATAGTACTGTGCTCAGACTCGTGACCTAACTTAGAAGACATCAAAGAAAGTAATGAGAAACAATATTGTTGCAAAACTGCTTGAATAAATTAATTGATAAGCTAATGGTTCAAATCAATAATTCTAATACAAATGGAAGGTCTAAATAAAGGGATGAATGTCTAATCAATTGGATAGCTGACTAATTGGAAAATAAGATTTAAATGAATCTTCAATCTTGCTGCTTCTCTTTACTTCACTTCAATAGCTTGAATTCATCAATGTTTCTGCAAAGAAACATTATCATACTAGTAATAATACAAGAATCATTAAGAAACTTAAAAAACATTAGTCACATACATTAAAGCATACACATGCTCATGCATGCAAACATACATTCACGCACATGCTAACATTTAATCCTAAGTAAAATAACATAACAATGCATACATTAATACCTATTCATTTACATCCATATATGCCCATTCATACTATACATCAATTCATGTATTTAAACTTAATGCACATACATATGCTTATTACATACATACATGTACTCTAAACCATGTATTTATTCCATATCCATGCATGTTCCTATAACCTTACTTATATATGCTTAAGCTTAGGTATATGTACATTCCTATTCATACACTCTCTAATTGATGTTTTCATTCACATATATAAACATGCTAATCATATGCTCATACACATGCTAATTCATTCATATGCACTCTAAAGCATACACATTAAAGCATATTAGATGCATTTATGCACATGCTTTCATTAGTTCAATTACATGCTCATGCAAAAATCATATGCTAAAACTAGGAAAAGCTTAAATCATTACTCCATATTAATATAATTAATACCTAAAAAATTGATTTCTTCAATGAGATAGTTAAATTAACTTTTAATTCTCTCCACCTCTCTTTCTCTCACTCTTCCTCTCTCGTTCTCTCTCTCTCTCTGTCTCTTTCTACCGTTCTCTTTCTCTCTCCCTTTCCTTCTCTCTCCTCTCTCTCTCTCTCTCTCTCTCTCTCTCTCTCTCTCTCTCTCTCTCTCTTTCCTTCTCTCTCCTCTCTCTCTCTCTCCTTCTCTGTCTGCGCGCTGCCGCACACAGACAGAGGAGGGGAGGGAGAGTCTCTCTCTCTCTCTCTCTCTCTCTCTCTCTCTCTCTCTCTCTCTCTCTCTCTCTCTCTCTCTCTCTCTCTCTCTCTCTCTCTCTCTCTCTCTCTCCTTCTCTTTCCTCTCTCTCTCTCTCTCCTTCTCTGTCCCGATCTCTCTCTCTCTCTCTCTCTCTCTCTCTCTCTCTCTCTCTCTCTCTCTCTCTCTCTCTCTCTCTCTCTCTCTCTCTCTCTCTCTCTCTCTCTCTCTCTCTCTCTCTCTCTCTCTCTCCTTCTCTCTCCTCTCTCTCTCTCTCTCTCTCTTTCCTTCTCTCTCCTCTCTCTCTCTCTCCTTCTCTGTCTGCGCGCTGCCGCGCTGACAGAGGAGGGGAGGGAGAGTATCTCTCTCTCTCTCTCTCTCTCTCTCTCTCTCTCTCTCTCTCTCTCTCTCTCTCTCTCTCTCTCTCTCTCTCTCTCTCTCTCTCTCTCTCTCTCTCTCTTTCCTTCTCTCTCCTCTCTCTCTCTCTCCTTCTCTGTCTGCGTGCTTCCGCGCTCAGACAGAGGAGGGGAGGGAGAGTCTCTCTCTCTCTCTCTCTCTCTCTCTCTCTCTCTCTCTCTCTCTCTCTCTCTCTCTCTCTCTCTCTCTCTCTCTCTCTCTCTCTCTCTCCTTCTCTTTCCTCTCTCTCTCTCTCTCCTTCTCTGTCCCGATCTCTCTCTCTTTCTCTCTCTCTCTCTTTCCTTCTCTCTCCTCTCTCTCTCTCTCTCTTTCCTTCTCTCTCCTCTCTCTCTCTCCTTCTCTGTCTGCGCGCTGCCGCGCTGACAGAGGAGGGGAGGGAGAGTCTCTCTATGTCTCTCTCTCTCTCTCTCTCTCTCTCTCTCTCTCTCTCTCTCTCTCTCTCTCTCTCTCCCTCTCTCTCTCTCTCTCTCTCTCTCTCTCTCTCTCTCTCTCTCTCTCTCCCCTTCTCTCTCCTTCTCTGTCTGCGCACTGCCGCGCACAGACAGAGGAGGGCACGGAGAGTCTCTCTCTCTCTCTCTCTCTCTCTCTCTCTCCTTCTCTTTCCTCTATCTCCTCTCTTTCTCTCTCCTTCTCTCTCTCTCTCTCTCTCTCTCTCTCTCTCTCTCTCTCTCTCCCCTTCTCTGTGCGCGCTGTCGCGCTGCAGCAGAGGAGGGGAGGGAGAGATTCATTTTCTCTCTCTCTCACACACATCACACACATCACACACACATATACACTTCACACACACACATATACTTCACATACACACACATACATCACACACACATATACACTTACACACACACACATACACTTCACATACACACACATACATCACATACACACACTTCACACACACATACACTTCACACACACATACACTTCACACACACACATACACTTCACATACACACACATACATCACATACACATACACACATCACATACACACACATCACATCATACACGCACACATCACATACACACTCACACATCACACACACATACACACATCACATACACATATACACTTCACACACACACATACACTTCACATACACACACATACATCACATACACACACTTCACACACACATACACTTCACACACAAACATACACTTCACACACACACATACATCACATCACATATATACGCACAATGCTGCAGGGACCAAGACCAAGCCATGGAATAGGCATGGCATGCTTCCAGCCGGACAATCAACATCAAGATCATCGTACACAGCAGTACATGATGGCTTAATATCCCGAGCACAAGGAGGGTCTAATGAGAAAGAAGGAAAAACAGAAGAAAGTAAGAGCAGAAGAAAGTACCTGCAAAAAAAACATTAAGAGAAACTTGAGCTCAACACTCATTTAAATACAAACACAAGTCGTTTCTAAACCACTCTTTTTCGTTTTAACTTTTAATCTACAACCACACTTTAATCTCCTTACTTCCACCACACTTTCTAGTTTAACTTTTCTACTTTATATACACTTAATTTCTACTCCTCTCTTTTCATCTTCACTAATTCTCTCCACTCTTTCTCTTAACCAACTTTTTTCACTTTAAGTGCATCTTCTATTGAGACCACTCCTTCAATCTCTTTAGTTACACAACTTATATAAGCCATTCTTTTTCCTAGCACTCATATAGTCCACTAGTTATTTATCCATTTAATTAATCATTTTAATCTAATTAGCCTACATTTATTATTTAAATAAATTAATTAATTTAAGATTAGTTTAAGGGTTGAATTAATTAGAACCTTAATATTTAAATACACACATTTACTTAAAGTAATTATTAATAGCATAGTTTAATTTAGAATACATAAATATGTAATTAATGATGATAAATAATATCTATTTTAACCCTTTTAATATAGTAAATCCTAGAAACCCTATTGGAAACCCATAAAACCCCCTGGGTTAGACCATTAAAATCCTTCTGAACCCTAGCTTTAACCCATTATAACTCATCTAAACCCTTAACATTAACCAAATCTTATAAACAACACATGAATTCAAGAAACCCTAGGCTGAATACCCATAATTCTTGAATGTAAAAAAAATAGGAAATTCTCATTAAATGAGTAATTAGGGTAAACCCTAACATGAACATATGTCCTTCTTCATCCTTCATACCTGAAAACACTTTCACAACTCATCAATAGTGATATAAAAGAGGTTTAGAATTCACCAATAAATATTTTAATTTTTTGGGTCATCAATTGGAAGATGCAAATCTTCCCGACATCCATCGCCACCAAACCTGCACATCGTCCCGATGGGCCAACTTGCAGATTAAGGGAAGCAGCATTTTCAATGATTATCCTGAAATTAAATCATAGAACAGCATCAATTCTTTTTTAAATATATTTAATCTTATCAAATTTTAAATCTTTTCAACATGCACATGAAGTTTATTTCAATTACATCTGGCAATGAAAACATGTTAAAGTATAAAGGTAAACTATTAACCTTTTCAGTCAACAAACATTAGTTTACATTTTATCCATTTATAAACTATGTAAAGATTAGTATAAAACAGAATTCATTTTCATTCATTCAAATGCAGGTTTCGTCATATATATGCATTCACATATGAGCAATCAAGCATGCCAAAGAAATCTACTAAATCTACTTGGACAGACAGCCGCCTTGTTGGAATCAGACGTCTGCGGAAGCACGCGAATAGCACAAGGAAGAGGAAGAAGCTTGGAGCACAACACACAAGACTGAATGTATTACTAGAGAATATACAAAGATAAGTAGCCCATTAGGGCAATAGGCGTATATACAAGCCGGGGGAAAAAAACCTCCTAAAGAGGGAAAAAAGTGCCCCGGCGGTCCTAGAGTGTTCACACACATCACTACCTAAATATATCAACAAATCCCCCCTGGGAGTGATGCGGTGAACAAGGAGTTGGCACTCATGTATAAGGAAGTGCCGAGCTATGTGCAAATCACTCCACAAAAGGAAGTAAGCCCAAAGCTTTGCGGAAAGCTTCAAACTTCTCCCTAGGCAGAGCCTTCGTGAAAAGGTCTGCAATGTTCTCCTGCGTGGGCACATATGCCAAGCTGATCTCCCCAGCAGAGAACCTCTCCCTGACATAGTGATAATGCACCTCAATGTGCTTAGTGCGAGCATGGAACACAGGGTTCCTCGCAACTGCCAATGCGCTTTGACTGTCAGTGAAGATGGTGGTGGCAGAAGACTGGCCAACACCCAAATCAGCCATAAGGCGTCTGAGCCACACACACTCAACAGTCGCTGTGAAAGCTGCCCTATACTCAGCCTCACAACTGGAAGTGGCCACAGTAGGCTGCTTCTTGCTCAACCAAGATATACATGAGCTACCAAGCATGAAGCAAAAACCACTGGTGGACACACGAGTGTCATAGCAACCAGCCCAATCTGAGTCAGAAAAAGCATGCAAATCTGGCGGTAGTGATCCCCCCTTGGGATAAAACAACCCAAGTAGCCGAGTACCACTCAAGTAGCGAAAGATGCGCTTAACCGCTTTCCAATGCGTGACTCCTGGGCAATGCATAAACCTGCTCATCTGTGAGACAGCAAACTGAATATCTGGCTGAGTAATGCATAAGTAAATCAAGCATCCAACAGCCTGCTGATAGAGAACAGCATCAAATGCATCTCCAGCATCATGAAGACTCAATCGTAAACCTGTCTCCATAGGAGTGGCAATAGGCTTACAGTCTTCAAGGCCAAAACGCTACAATAATGTGTCAATATATTTCGTTTGACACAAAGCCATTCCACCATCAACTTGCATAAACTGAATGCCCAAATAGTGATGCAAATGCCCCAAATCAGACATCTCAAATGAGGCATGCAAATCAGCCTTGAAATCAGCAATATGCTTCTCAAGAGGACCAGTGAGCAGCATGTCGTCTACATAGACAACAATGATCAAAAGCACATCATTAGCACGCTTAACATATAAGGTGCTTTCAGTTGGACTGTTCTCAAAACCATGTGCAATCAGATAGGCATGTATTTTTTCATACCAAGCACGTGGTGCTTGCTTTAAACCATATAACGCCTTCTTTAACCTGCACACCTGGTTTTCATGCCCTTTCTGCACAAAGCCACGGGGCTGAAAAACATACACTTCTTCATGCAAGTCACCATTCAGAAATGTTGTTTTAATGTCCAACTGATGTACATTCCAACCATGATGGGCTGCAAGTGCACAAATGCTCCGAACAGTAGTCATACGGCATGTAGGTGCAAAGGTCTCATCAAAATCAATGCCTCTTTCCTGCGCATAACCCTTTGCAACAAGCCTAGCCTTATACCTGTCAACTGTACCATCAGGTTTACGCTTCAGCTTGTATACCCACTTAGTGCCAATGGCCTTCTTGCCAGGAGGCAAGTCACATAAAGACCATGTACCATTCTTCATTATAGCATCATATTCAGATTGCATAGCAGCCATCCAATTTTCTGAATTTTGTGCTTCATCAAAAGAAACAGGCTCATTCTCATCACAGAGACTAGATGCAGCCATAGCATAGCAATCTGATGCAAAGGAGGTACTATGAGAGCCTAAACGAGTACGATATGACAAAGGTGCATCTAATTTGCTGTCACGCAAAGTCTGCACCAGCCATTTTGGCATAGTTTTTGCCTGTTCAATATCAGCTCTCTCATCAACAAGTGCATCATGTAAATCTGCATCAGAAATGGCATGATCTGGATCATCATATGAAACCTGCAAAGGCTGAGAAGTTGCCTCATTAGGACCAGCGCTAGCCTATCCACCTGTAAAAAGAGGCATCAAAGTACCATACATGTCTTTGGAGCTAACAGATGTCTCCTTAGTACATGAAAGCAATGGCTGAATAGCATCTTCCACAAAGACAACATCACGGCTAACCAGAATGCGTTTAGTTTGTGGATGATACAGACGATAGCCTTTACTTTCAGAACTGTACCCAACAAAAATACATTTTACTGCCTTATCATCCAATTTTCTGCGATGTTGTTCAGGCACTAATGCATATGCCAAACAAACAAAAACACGCAGATGAGCAACAGATGGCTTGCGGTCATGCCAAGCCTCATATGGAGTGATAGACTGCAACGCTTTCGTGGGACACCTGTTCAGTACATATGCTGCACACATGACAGCCTCAAGCCAGAAACTATGTGGTAAAGCCTGACTTTTGACCATGCACCTCGCCATCTCCATGAGTGACCTGTTCTTTCGTTCAGCAACTCCATTCTGTTGAGGTGTATACGGCACTGTACACTGGTGTTTTATCCCACGTTCAGCCAGAAATGCATTAAATTTTGAAGACATATATTCCCCCCCTCGATCAGAACGGAGGGTGCCCATTTTACATGCTGACAGATTTTCAGCCAAAACCAAAAACTGTTTGAAGCACATGAACACTTCGGACTTTGCTTTGAGTGGATATACCCATGCATGCCTGGAAAAATCATCAATGAAAGTCACGAAGTAAAGGTAATTTCCAAAAGAGGGTGTCTGCATAGGACCACAGACATCACTATGTACAAGCTGCAATTTCTGCATAGCCCGAACTGAACCATCTTTTGGAAAGGAAGAATGCTGCATTTTGCCCAAAATACAGCCTTCACAAACATGTTTTCCAGGTGCCTCAAGTTTGGGCAAAGAGGACACCATTTCAGATTTCTGCAGGCGTAACAAACTAGCAAAATTCAGATGACCAAAGCGTGCATGCCAAAGCTTTGCATCTGACATAGCCTGAGAATCATGAACTGCACATGCTGAATCATTCACAGATTTTTCATAGTCTATGAGCTTATACAGCCCACGACATAAAATGCCAAAAGCAATAATCACATCGCCATTTGAGAGATCATGGACTGTACACCTGTCATCAACGAATTTCACAACCAAGCCAATCTTGGCTAATGCAGAAACTGATAACAGGTTCTTTTTGATCCCTGGCACAAATAAAGCATCTGACAAAGTGAAAGAACTACCATCAGCAGTAGTCAGAATGATCTTACCAACTCCCATAACAGGATAAGAGGAGTTATTGGCGCATGTGACAGTATTCCCTGTAGGGGCAGGCTCGAGTGAAGAGAAGAAACTGCGCTGCGAGGTAATATGTTTGGTTGCCCCACTGTCAAAGTACCAAACATCTGAGTCTACTACAGACATGCACTGATCATGAGAAGATGGGTCAAAACTGCAAACAGTAGTAAACGCCCATTCTTCTTCCTGCACAAGATTTGCAGACTCTGTTTTTGGTGTAGAGGCCTCTGCAACAACCATTCCAGCCTCTTTCTTCTTTGCCTCTTTAGCAGCCAGTTTTGGACAGTTCTTTATAATATGATCATTTCCTTTACAGTACTTGCAGAACAATTTCTGCTTTTCTGATTTCTTCTCATCTTTATCCTGGTTCTTCGATTGTGCAGCATTTGCAGATTTCTGCTTACTAGTAGAAGAGCTCCATTTTCCTTTGCCCTTCTGACTAGCCAGGAAAGCTTGATCTGCAACACGCATAATGGACCTGTTCTGCCTGGACTGATCTTCCTGCAACAGAACGGAGACTAATTCCTCAAATGACAAGGCATTCGGATTGCCTTTCATCATCAATTGAAGAGTAGAGGTGAAACTCTGATATGAATCAGGAAGGCCATTCAGAACGGTCTGCACAAGTGAGCTATCTGGTATAACCTCATCAGCAGAAATCAATTGTTTCTTCAGGTCTTTGATCTTTGTAAGAAAACTATCCATCGAATCACCTTCATTCATGTGCTCACTCTCCAACTGTTTTCGGAGGTAAGCAATACGAGCCTCATTCCTAGCCTGGTACAAAGTGGTAAGTGTATCCCAAGCATCCTTTGCTGTTCTGCAAGAGCGAATGTGAGGAATAATGGCACGTTTGACAGACAAAGCTATCAATGCATGTGCCTGGGCATCTCTGCCATCCCAACGAATCTGCTCTGCAGTAGGTGCAACAGAAACAGCAGCACGAACAGGAATCTGCGGAATATCATCTTCGACACCATCTTCATCAGCTCCAACACCTGTATTTGCAGTACCTGTCGTTACAGGTGTAACCGGACGTCTTTCAACACCCTGCACAATGTTCCACAATCCTTTTGCAACCAGTACATGTCGCATCATATAAGCCCATAATGGGTAGTTGGTACCATCCAACTTATCCTCAACAGCCAACATACGGAATACATCACTGCTTTCAGCCATGGCCGGTGACTACAATACCTTGATGCAGAAAATTGATTGTATCTCAAAAAGTTGAACAGAACTGCCCAGACGAGTTCTGCTAGACCTGTAGCAGACTTCGAGATGCTTAAACTGGCGAACAGAAACTGGTATATACCTTTGGCACAAAAGGATGAAATAGCCTGCACAAGCACTGTGATAGTGCGTTCGGAGGCCGAAACGAGCTCAGATCGCTATTTCGGCTCACCAAATTTTGTGCGAATCTGAGACTCCAAACGGAGGAGTGTCGACGGCGCCCTAGAAGAATCAACGACCTGCTCTGATACCAATTGTTGGAGTTAGACGTCTGCGGAAGCACGCGAACAGCACAAGGAAGAGGAAGAAGCTTGGAGCACAACACACAAGACTGAATGTATTACTAGAGAATGTACAAAGATAAGTAGCCCATTAGGGCAATAGGCGTATATACAAGCCGGGGGAAAAAAACCTCCTAAAGAGGGAAAAAAGTGCCCCGGCGGTCCTAGAGTGTTCACACACATCACTACCTAAATATATCAACATGCCTTGTATGCCCAATTTTAATCACTAGACGTGTTTTTTCACAACTAGTTTCTTCATATAAATATGATGTAAACTTCATATCGATAATAAATGTAAATACCTTTTTGGGGTGGAAGAAGGTATAACTTCCATGTCAATATAATTTTAAATCTTTTCAACATGCACATGAAGTTTATTTCAATTACATCTGGCAATGAAAACATGTTAAAGTATAAAGGTAAACTATTAACCTTTTCAGTCAACAAACATTAGTTTACATTTTATCCATTTATAAACTATGTAAAGATTAGTATAAAACAGAATTCATTTTCATTCATTCAAATGCAGGTTTCGTCATATATATGCATTCACATATGAGCAATCAAGCATGCCAAAGAAATCTACTAAATCTACTTGGACAGACAGCCGCCTTGTATGCCCAATTTTAATCACTAGATGTGTTTTTTCACAATTAGTTTCTTCATATAAATATGATGTAAACTTCATATCGATAATAAATGTAAATACCTTTTTGGGGTGGAAGAAGGTATAACTTCCATGTCAATATATATATATATTTTTCCGCTACTTTTTTGTTTTAAAGGGGAAAGGCTTAACCCCTTAATCCGAGCTAAGGATCTAGCTGCATGGACAAGAAAGATCTAGGTTTTCACAGACATGTATCATGCAACAATATGCTCCTACACATATACAACTACTTTTGTTATCTAAATGAACTACAAATCCTTCTATTTTTAACAAATCTCACTTAATCTATAGATGTAGAAATATAAATTATGTCTATTTTCCTAATATGGTTAAATAGAGTCCTTTATAAATTAATATTCTTCATTCCAGTTTTTATCAATTAGTTTTATATGAATGCAAAGAAAATACATAAATCAAAATTGTATGACAAAGAAAAATACGACCTAAAATCAACCTCATCTTCAATCTGCTTCACCTTTATACATCTTAATTTGTTCTTCAAAGACCTGTTAAAACTCAACCAGCAACAGCTAGATTATTCAAATCTTCTCTTAGTTTTCCTGCAAAAGAAACCCACACTAAAGAAATTCATTCATACATAATTAATCATGCTCATCATCAAACATTACTTCATACATTTCATCATCTCTTTGTTTAAATAATTTAATTCTTTTGCCAGTAATTAAGTTTTTAAGAGGAGTGCCATCTAATTCACGTAAGGCATACGTTCCATTATCATAGGTTTTGACTATCACATAAGGTCCAAACCAAGGTCTTTTAAGTTTCCTACGGGCATCATACCGAGAATCAAAGGTACTATCATACAATAAAACCCAATCATTAACTTGAACTCGCTTTGGCCTTAACCTATGTGATTTATCAAAATACTTCTTATTTTTCAGTGGAGAATCTTTTAGTTTAACTATAGCCTCTTCTAAACGTTCATTCCCTTGCTCTAATTGCTGGATTCGCAGAGCTAATAAATCTTCTGTTGACAGATTATCTTCCCATGGTAAAGTAGTCCAAGTAAGAATTTGCGTATGCACAGGGAATATCGGTTTCTGGCAATACATCAACTCTGCCGGCATATACCCCGTTGTTCTAGTGCAGGTCATTCTATCAGCCCACAACGCAAATGGCAGATATTTTGGCCAATTCTTAATTTCTCCATTACAAGCTTTGGAAATTGCTTTAATAATAGGAGAATGCCCTCGTTCAATCTTCCCATTAGCTTCAGGGTTGTGAGCAGTAGTAAGGGCTAAGCGAATTCCATGCCTAGCAAAGAATTCTCTAGCCTTCTGCGCATCTAACTCTCCCCTATCAGCCACTACCTTTTCTACATAACCAAATCCTGAAATGACATCCTCAAGAAGAAATTTGCATACATTAAAAGTTGTCTTAGATCTTAAAGCTCGGCCTTCTACATGATTCGTAAGATCTTCACGTGCCAAGACTATATATTTCATCTTATCGATACCTTTGGGCATGGTAACTAAGTCTACAACCCATTTATAATGGATGCATTGTGGATAGGTAGGATGCAACGGATCCCTATGTTTGACTGAGGAATGAATCTGACATACGTCACATGAATTCACATAATTTTTAACAGTAACATAAATCCCTGGCCACCAGTATCCTTCTCTAATTTTTTCATACGTAGCTACAAAACCTTTATGTCCTGCCCATAAAGTATCATGCATACTCTTCATGACTTGTAACTGAAGATCCTTAGTACCTAGTACTCGTTGTGGCAATCTAATTTTTCCCCTCGCATGTCTCCAAATGAAATCATCTTTCAGAAAAAAGTTATACGCTTTTTTCCTAATATTCCGAAATCTATTTGAAGACCATGAAGGTGCCCTAACCAAAGTACTTAAATACTTTCCAATATCCTGCCACTCTCCTTTGTATTCTTCAATATTAAACTGTTCATATGCTTTAGAATCATAATTAATTGCATTTATTTCTAATTTTATTTCTTCCTCATTATCAAATCTAGCTCGAGAAAGCATATCAACCACAGAATTAGATTTACCTACAATATGTATCAAAACAGGATTTATAAACTTGATGTATGAAATCCATCTAAGCATGGCAATGTCGGGTGATGAACAGTTTGTAATCATTCCAATCAGAGGTAGACAATCTGTCTCAACTATTACATTTGCACCTATAAAATATTCTTTATCGGATTTTAATGCCGTGACTAAACCCCATAGTTCTCGTTTAATTTGCGGATAATTTCTTTGCGTATCGTGTAAAATCTTTGCTCCAAATCTCACAGCATACCTATTGCCCTCTTCATCGTCCTGACCAATAACCCATCCTATTCCTATAGGGCTCGTATCAACAGTTAAAATGATAGGCTTTTGATCAGTATAATCTACTCGCTTTAAAATAGGAGCTTCAAGAAGTAATTTCTTTAACTTTTTCATAGCTTTTGAGTGTTCTTCAGTCCAAAGAAACTTTCGATTCTTCCTTAGTAAAGCATAAAGACAGTTTGCAACATGTGCATAGTGTGGGATCAAGATGGCATAAAACACACAAGCACCAAGGAATCGTCTTACCTCACTAATATTACTACAAGTTTCATAAATCTTGTTTATAGCGTCAACTTTAGGTGGATATGGCCTCCGACCATAATGTCCACATAAATGCCCAACTATAAGTACCTCATTGGCACCAAAAACAGATTTCTCAATGGAGAATGTGAGACCAACCTCTTCAAATCTCTAGAAAATCCTTTCACAGTCAGAGATATGATCTACTACAAACTTCCTGCAGCCAGAGGAATCTAAAGTTTCATCTTTTGCATTCTCAATACATCCTTTGATAGGAATGTCATCAATAAATGGCATGGCTATATTAGGAATGAAGTCATGTAATACTGAATTCATGGCGTTCATCATATGCGCTACTGAATTAGTAGCTCCTTGCGGCAAAGTGCACATGCGAACTAAGCGTAAAGGAGTTTTCATGGTCGTAATGTCTCTACTCTCAATAGCAAGTTGAAATTGATCGTAGCCAGAATACAAGTCTCCCATTGAGTAAATGGCATGACCAGCGAAGGCTTCAGCGAATTCTCCTACAATGGGCCCAGTACCTACATTCCTAATACTAACCTTGTTAACAGGTTGTAAATCTTGAATGAATCGTAACTTGCCATTTTTCTTTGGAACAGTAAACCACCTATTTGAGTAGGGTGCAGACGATGGCTCTAAAATTCGCATGTGAATCTTTTCCTTAAGAAGCCGCATTAACTCTGGTAAATGGGCTTTCAGAACAGGTATGGGTCGAAGATTCCATGGAATGTGAGGCACTGTAAAGATGATCATTGGTGGTACAATTTGTGGGTCTGCACAACATATCTCATGGGAATATAAAGAAAATGCCTTTCCATGTTTTCTAATCACTCTTTGAAATAGTTCACGTTCTTCGGGTAACAAAAAATTTTCATCATTTCCTATCTTGATTAGCTTTAAAGTTTCTTCTGTGAAGGTATGGCCTATATTTGTGCGCTCTCTTAAATAAGGATCATTGGTAACTTGCCTAAACTTCTCTTCACTCTCTCGTGGTAACGATTGGGCAATCGGTTTAATTTTTTTGTCAACGGTTTTGTATTTTGTATTTACTTTTGCTTCCTTTTCATTACTCATGACAAATTTAATAATTAAATCATATTCTTCAATAGAATTTAAAAGTACAAATCTAAAATTTTCTTTTTCATGCAAAATATTTTGAAGTTGTTCAATCAATGAGTTTGAAGATAAAGTTTCAATTACGGTTTCAATGTGTTCATCAGATGAAATGAATCCTTTCTCTTTATTAAATTTTTCATAATGTTTTATAATTTTTTTAGGAATTTGTTTATAATGACTGAATTGCAAATATGATGAAGGAAAATATAAAGAAAAACTATCTAAAATATCTACAGATGGGTGCGAGACATCAAACCAAGTACCACCGTTGTCTCGCTCAATAGTGGCATCTAGGCAAAATTTTGATCATAATAAGTTCCAAACTCACGAAGAGGCATATGATCTTCGCGTATCTTTTGATGAGAACGGATGGGCGTCTTCCTAATTTGCTCCCTATTTCGTACATGGTTTGGGCTGACTATCATAACTTGGAGTGATTGTAGATCATCTTTAGATCTAATTCTTGTGTATGCTGAGCCGTCATCCATTACTTTAGTCTCCATTCTGGCTTCACATATAAATGGTTGACCTAAGATAATTTCATAAGAGCAGTTGTCCTGAATGAAAAAGTGGAATGTCTCATAGATTCCACCTATCATTAGAGGTATGTTGGCACATGCTCCTAGGAGTGATCCACAACCATTGTCTGCGGTTTGCATTCTCCAGCCGTGATTTTTATCAATAGGCCATTTAAACTTATCATATAATCCTTTTGGAAATCACATTGATTTCAGACCCAGAGTCAATTAGGGCTAAAGCAGAATATGATCTCTTCTGATCTCCTAAGTTAACTTTAATCTCCAGTGTGCCTCTCGCCCAAAAACTTTTTCTAAAATCACTCTCTGAGTTTTTTGTTTCGTTATCTGGTACAATCGGCCCTAAGAAAGTTTTGTTCACATTACAGGTATTATCTTCTTCATCCTCTGAGTCTAAAGAAAGAGATTCATGAATCAAGTGAGTTACATTGGCAACATCTTGCATCTCTACCTCTTGTGACAGAGGGAATCTCTTCCTTTTAATTAGTTTAATAAAATTTTCCTTAAATTTAATTTTTGATATTGAGAAGATTTGTTCTAAAGTCATTGTTATTGCACTTTTTAATAAGATGTCATACAATATTTCTTTCGAATCAATTTTTTGTTCAAGTTCAGAAATAAGAATAGCTTTCGGTACTCATTTTGGTTTCTTTTCTGGTTTCTCTTCAGGTTTTGTTTCAGTTCTAGGAGTTTGCTCTACTTTGTCTGATGTTTGAATTGGCTCACTAAACACAGGTTGTTTACCCTCCCTAATTTCTTTTCTTCGCTCCTCATTTGTTTTAGAACTTTCACCTTGTTCAAACTGAACTTTCTTAGGCTTCGGCTCATCTCTCATCTTACTTCTAGTCATTCGTCTACCTGAATCATTTGTATCTTGCTCATCATCCCTCGTTCTTTTCTCTTCAACATTCACAATATGCAAATATATCGAGAATTGATCGACAGGAGAGTTCCACGCAGTTTTCTGCATAATATCATCTCTCGCCTTTATCAAAGCTTCAATTGAGTAGTTCCTCGTTTCCCTTGTTTGTTCGGAATCAGAGTCACTATCAACATATTCTAGTTTAACAGCAGAAGTAGATTTTGAAGACTCAGAAAGGTTTTCATACAGCTTCTGCATCCCTCCCTTTCCCCAATTGGCAGCTAAGGGTAAATGTGTTCTATAGTCACACAATCGTTTGTCCATATCAATTACAAGTCTTTTCTCTTTCGCATCTTTCAATGCTTCACATGTGTAAGTCAAATGATCTGTGGCATCGCACCAGATACATCTCCTCACATTTGCATTTCTCCTTTCATTGAAATTTCTTTGGTTAAATGCTTGAGGAATTGGTTGAGGAATTGGTTGGGATACAACTGGAGGATTAGGAGGTATAAAAGGATGATTCCGAGCTACTAATGGTGGATTTGGAGCATTTACTGGTTGAGGATAAATAGTCGGATGAGCTTGCATTGCAGGTTTATCTTGTAGGTTTAAAGCATACACCACATTCTGCAAAGCCGCTACCTCTTTAGACATATTCTGGTGCATATGCATCATATTGTCCAACTTGTTAAACAAAATCTCAAATTGCATCTCAGTTGGTACTCTAGATGTGGATGCGGTAGGCTCAACTTTTGAATCTATATGTGTATCCCTAGTTGCCTGAATCGGAGGAAAACTGGAAGATGGTTGAGACATTGAATCATAAAGAAGTGTTTTGCGTTGCTTCATGTGAGCAACCGCTTCAACCACTGTTTTCACTACACCCCAGTCATCTGTAAGCCCATATTTCTTTCTCGGTTCTTCAAGCCTACGCTCAACCTCTACCCTTATATCTGGAGTCAAGATTTTAAGGAAATATAAAATGATATCTGGGGTAAGGGCAACTCTATCCTGTTCAGGTAATTGAGAGAATCTTTTCATAAATTCGCCATGGAGTTGAGTTAAAGAAATGTGAGGCTTAGGAGAACTAATCCATTCCATAAATCCCTCTCTACTGTGTTGACTATAGTCCTCTAAATAAAATTCTTTATGTAGCTCTTTTCTAAACTCATCCCATTCCTTATTGTCATGTAGATCCATAATAGCTTTCACTGTACCTATGGCAAGTCGTCCAAGATAGGATTTCCACTTTGTTTCAGGTAATCCGTGTAACTTAGCTAATTCCTCAAACGTGTCTAAATAATTTGTAACATTCATACCAGTAAATTTCCCTTTATCCTTTAATAACGTTTCAACTACTTTTTGTCCTTGCGTCTCGTGCATCATAGTTTGAAATAGTTCGTCCATTTTTGAAGTTTGTTTTGATCTAGCTTGAACAATTCTAACTATATCCTGAACTTCTTTTGTTACTCTTTCCTTATGTTCAGCTACTAATTCTGAAATTCCGTTAGAGTCCAGCTTGATAAGTTTTTACTATCCCAATATGCTTCAAGTAAAGCTATGATTAATGCTTAACCTATGATTAACAAACAGTTGCCTTTAACCTATACCAATAATTCAACCTTAAATAAAATTTTGCACCCAAGAATGTAAGAGTAAAGAAATTATACCAACTGCTCGAAGATGAGGCTCAAAATAGTGCTTTCTGTGAAATTCAATACATTTATTGATTTGAATCAAAAATCTAAATACAAATTTTGCTAAAATGGGTGCGAGCGTTTTGTGCTTCAATTGTTGATGAAAGGGGTGGCGCGACGAGGTTCTCCTACTTGCCAATCTTCGTGGAGGCGCTCAGGTCACCAGACCAGCCCTCGACACCAAGAAGATTGCAAGCTCATGTAAATGCCACAGCTTCCAGGGATGAAGACGCAGCTGCACTGATGTAAAATCGTATGAATGTATATGCAATGAAAAATTTAAAATTTATACCTAAGCTGCAACGCCGTTTTTCACGTCGGGTTCACCAATGTCGGGTCGTGAGAGATGCTCGGATGGTGGATCAAGTCATCCGCCTAAATCGTTCGACACACGCGGGGTGTCTGTAGCAAACTCAGGCTTATGAAAATAAGGGTTCTAATGACAAAACAATTTAAATTACCTATTTCTATGACTGAAATTAAGGTCTTTAAATAGTTTAAATAGCTATGGATCGTAAGGACGGGCAGCCTCGTACCTAGCAACAGCTTCCTGATATGAGATTAAAACTAGTGACTCTTCCGTTACGCGTTCCATCATGGTTTCTTCTACTAAACTATCAGGTAAGCTAGAGGTTTCTGGTCTGTCTAGAGTTGGCGGAACATTTTCTATATTTTCAATAGTACTGTGCTCAGACTCGTGAACTAACTTAGAAGACATCAAAGAAAGTAATGAGAAACAATATTGTTGCAAAACTGCTTGAATAAATTAATTGATAAGCTAATGGTTCAAATCAATAATTCTAATACAAATGGAAGGTCTAAATAAAGGGATGAATGTCTAATCAATTGGATAGCTGACTAATTGGAAAATAAGATTTAAATGAATCTTCAATCTTGCTGCTTCTCTTTACTTCACTTCAATAGCTTGAATTCATCAATGTTTCTGCAAAGAAACATTATCATATTAGTAATAATACAAGAATCATTAAGAAACTTAAAAAACATTAGTCACATACATTAAGGCATACACATGCTCATGCATGCAAACATACATTCACGCACATGCTAACATTTAATCCTAAGTAAAATAACATAACAATGCATACATTAATACCTATTCATTTACATCCATATATGCCCATTCATACTATACATCAATTCATGTATTTAAACTTAATGCACATACATATGCTTATTACATACATACATGTACTCTAAACCATGTATTTATTCCATATATATGCATGTTCCTATAACCTTACTTATATAGTCTTAAGCTTAGGTATACGTACATTCCTATTCATACACTCTAATTGATGTTTTCATTCACATATATAAACATGCTTATCATATGCTCATACACACGCTAATTCATTCATATGCACTCTAAAGCATACACATTAAAGCATATTAGATGCATTTATGCACATGCTTTCATTAGTTCAATTACATGCTCATGCAAAAATCATATGCTAAAACTAGGAAAAGCTTAAATCATTACTCCATATTAATATAATTAATACCTAAAAAAATGATTTCTTCAATGAGATAGTTAAATTAACTTTTAATTCTCTCCACCTCTCTTTCTCTCACTCTTCCTCTCTCGTTCTCTCTCTCTCTCTCTGTCTCTTTCTGGCGTTCTCTTTCTCTCTCCCTTTCCTTCTCTCTCCTCTCTCTCTCTCTCTCTCTCTCTCTCTCTCTCTCTCTCTCTCTCTCTCTCTCTCTCTCTCTCTCTCTCTCTCTCTTTCCTTCTCTCTCCTCTCTCTCTCTCTCCTCTGTCTACGCGCTCCCGCGCTCACACAGAGGAGGGGAGGGAGAGTCTCTCTCTCTCTCTCTCTCTCTCTCTCTCTCTCTCTCTCTCTCTCTCTCTCTCTCTCTCTCTCTCTCTCTCTCTCTCTCTCTCTCTCCTTCTCTTTCCTCTCTCTCTCTCTCTCCTTCTCTGTCCCGATCTCTCTCTCTTTCTCTCTCTCTCTCTCTCTCTCTCTCTCTCTCTCTCTCTCTCTCTCTCTCTCTCTCTCTCTCTCTCTCTCTCTCTCTCTCTCTCTCTCTCTCTCTCTCTCTCTCTCTCTCTCTTTCCTTCTCTCTCCTCTCTCTCTCTCTCTCTCTCTCTCTCTCTCTCTCTCTCTCTCTCTCTCTCTCTCTCTCTCTCTCTCTCTCTCTCTCTCTCTCTCTCTCTCTCTCTCTCTCTCTCTCTCTCTCTCTCTCTCTCTCTCTCTCTCTTTCCTTCTCTCTCCTCTCTCTCTCTCTCCTTCTCTGTCTGCACGCTGCCGTGCTGACAGAGGAGGGGAGGGAGAGTCTCTCTCTCTCTCTCTCCCTCTCTCTCTCTCTCTCTCTCTCTCTCTCTCTCTCTCTCTCTCTCTCTCTCTCTCCTTCTCTCTCCTCTCTCTCTCTCTCCTTCTCTGTCTGCGCACTGCCGCGCCCAGACAGAGGAGGGGAGGGAGAGTCTCTCTCTCTCTCTCTCTCTCTCTCTCTCTCTCTCTCTCTCTCTCTCTCTCTCTCTCTCTCTCTCTCTCTCTCTCTCTCTCTCTCTCTCTCTCTTTCCTCTCTCTCTCTCTCTCCTTCTCTGTCCCGATGTCTCTCTCTTTCTCTCTCTCTCTCTCTCTCTTTCCTTCTCTCTCCTCTCTCTCTCTCTTTCCTTCTCTCTCCTCTCTCTGTCTCTCTCTTTCCTTCTCTCTCCTCTCTCTCTCTCTCCTTCTCTGTCTGCGCGCTGCCGCGCTGATAGAGGAGGGGAGGGAGAGTCTCTCTCTCTCTCTCTCTTCCTTTCTCTCTCCTCTCTCTCTCTCCTTCTCCGTCTACGCGCTGCCGCGCTCAGATAGAGGAGGGGAGGGAGAGTCTCTCTCTCTCTCTCTCTCTCTCTCTCTCTCTCTCTCTATCTCTCTCTCTCTCTCTCTCTCTCCTTCTCTTTCCTCTCTCTCCTCTCTCTCTCTCTCTCCTTCTCTCTCTCTCTCTCTCTCTCTCTCTCTCTCTCTCCTTCTCTGTGCGCGCTGTCGTGCTGCAGCAAAGGAGGGGAGGGAGAGATTCATTTTCTCTCTCTCTCACACACATCACACACATCACACACACATATACACTTCACACACACACATACACTTCACATACACACACATACATCACACACACATATACACTTCACACAGACACATACACTTCACATACACACACATACATCACATACACACACTTCACACACACATACACTTCACACACACATACACTTCACATACACACACATACATCACATACACATACACACATCACATACACACACATCACATCATACACGCACACATCACATACACACTCACACATCACACACACATACACACATCACATACACATATACACTTCACACACACACATACACTTCACATACACACACATACATCACATACACACACTTCACACACACATACACTTCACACACACATACACGTCACACACACACATACATCACATCACATATACGCACAATGCTGCAGGGACCAAGACCAAGCCATGGAATAGGCATGGGCATGCTTCCAGCCGGACAATCAACATAAAGATCATCGTACACAGCAGTACATGATGGCTTAATATCCCGAGCACAAGGAGGGTCTAATGAGAAAGAAGGAAAAACAGAAGAAAGTAAGAGCAGAAGAAAGTACCTGCAAAAAAAACATTAAGAGAAACTTGAGCTCAACACTCATTTAAATACAAACACAAGTCGTTTCTAAACCACTCTTTTTAGTTTTAACTTTTAATCTACAACCACACTTTAATCTCCTTACTTCCACCACACTTTCTAGTTTAACTTTTCTACTTTAATTACACTTAATTTCTACTCCTCTCTTTTCATCTTCACTAATTCTCTCCACTCTTTCTCTTAACCAACTTTTTTCACTTTAAGTGCATCTTCTATTGAGACCACTCCTTGAATCTCTTTAGTTACACAACTTATATAAGCCATTCTCTTTCCTAGCACTCATATAGTCCACTAGTTATTTATCCATTTAATTAATCATTTTAATCTAATTAGCCTACATTTCTTATTTAAATAAATTAATTAATTTAAGCTTAGTTTAAGGGTTTAATTAATTAGAACCTTAATATTTAAATACACACATGTACTTAAAGTAATTATTAATAGCATAGTTTAATTTAGAATACATAAATATGTAATTAATGATGATAAATAATATCTATTTTAACCCTTTTAATATAGTAAATCCTAGAAACCCTATTGGAAACCCATAAAACCCCCTGGGTTAGACCATTAACATCCTTCTGAACCCTAGCTTTAACCCATTATAACTCATCTAAACCCTTAACATTAACCAAATCTTATAAACAACACATGAATTCAAGAAACCCTAGGCTGAATACCCATAATTCTTGAATGTAAAGAAAAATAGGAAATTCTCATTAAATGAGTAATTAGGGTAAACCCTAACATGAACATATGTCCTGCTTCATCCTTCATACCTGAAAACACTTTCATAACTCATCAACAGTGATATAAAAGAGGTTTAGAATTCACCAATAAATATTTTAATTTTTCGGGTCATCAATTGGAAGATGCAAATCTTCCCGACACCGCCATACTTTTTCATCAACATAGAAAAAAATTCCTTCTTCTTCTTCTTTTTCAACAAAGAGAACATACTTTTAGTAGGTTTTTCAAGACTCCGTGCCCAAAATTCTCTTGAAGAGGAGAGAATATTGCTAGCTTCAATGTACTCTTCGAATCCCAATCTCTCTTGAAGGGATAAAATCAAATTCATTTTAATAGGACTTTGACAGGAATCGAATAGATCTATCTCCTTGATAATGTCAAGCATTCTTTTCGCTTGAATGTCTCTTTTGAGCTTTTTGTAGTGCAAGAAGAGAGCTTTAATATCCCTAAGAGCCTTGGCCCAAGCCACACAGGGGCTATAAAAGCTATGGAAATAGTTTGAGATAATGGCTTTAGACTTATCAAGGAGAGACGAGATTTTAAGAAGAGAAGGATCCAAATGGGTCCACCTTAATCTGAAATTAGGGTAGTTGTGCTTAAGGGAGACTCTAAGGTGAAAGTGGTCCAAAATGCAAAGGGATTGATCAACCTCAATCGTAGAGTCAAAGAAATGCTGAAAAAAAGGTAGATTGATGTAAACACGATCAAGCCTCGCAGCACAAAAGTTTTGGTCTTTCTACTTGTTATTCCAAGTGAACTGAGATTTCACAAAAATGTCAAATAGGTCATGGGTTATCGTCAGTCTGATCCAAGAATTCCATTCTTGGCAAGAAATAGTGCTACCTTTTTTTATCATGCATATCCTTGATGTTAGTGACCATATTGAAGTCCCTCATAGAGATGGCCACCCCAATAGCAGCCCCACCCCTACCATGTGAGTGATTAGTGAAGTGTCAGACATGCTTATTGGAAACACTATTTAAAGGGATCGAGTCTAGTATACAGATTTAGAACAATGATGAAGGAGATTATACCATTCTATTTCAAGCTAGAATTGAGAAGAACTATATCCCAGTGCACTGCAAGCAAGTAGAGAGAATCAAAGAATCATTCTCGCTACATGTAGGAAGGTATGAAGTGGTGGCATATGAATGAATAAATCATCATCTAGCTATAAGTTCTCGTGTGCATCTATGACTAAAGTGATCGGTTTGGATGAATGATCATCAACTATGTTTAAAGGGATCGAGCCTAGTATACAGATTTAGAACAATGATGAAGGAGATTATACCATTCGATTTCTGGTAGTCATATTAAGACATCTGCATATTCTCTTTAATGAAGAACGCATCGTACAGGTAATGATGTGCTGATGATGTAAGAAGGAATGAGCGATGCATAAATTCTACTTTCGCATGAACTGTATAATATTTTTAGTCAATAGCATATACACACATAATACGAAATATGTGTGCATACATATGGAGCGTGGCCATCAAAGAATATGTGCACAAAGGAACGATGGAAATTGCAGGTATGTATATAATATAGCACTTACGCTGTATTCAAACAGGTATGATGAAGGAGAATCGTCTCTATATATATAGAGATAGAGTTCCACACTTTGTTCAACAAAGAGAAAATCCATATCATATGGATTGCATTTTGATTTATGTATGGATAGTGACTATTTTGCAAGGTTCTTTATGATGTTTTGGGATTTTGAGTAGATCTCAAGACGTATATGTAAACTGCATCATGAGATAGAACGTATTTTGATAGAAGCAAAGAGCATGATTATGTGTTTTGAATAATGTTCTTAAGAAAACAGGAAATTGAGAGGTTGGAAGAGATTTTGGTTAAAAATACTAATGTTCACGATTTGATTAATGTGTATGAAGATTATATATTTGCTATGGCTCATCATCTTGCCAAGTTAGATGTTTTTGCAGGACTTGGATAGTGATGGTGGATTGCATTCGCGTGATTAAAGATTGATGATGAAGATAAACATGCTCAGATCGAGATTGAGAAGAAATGTCTTTACATGATTCCTTTCTCCGTCATTCAACAACATCACGAAGACTAGCCAAAGATTGTGATTGTGATTGAGAGTGTGATTGAGAGTGAGAGTGTGATTGTGAATGAGAATGAGAATGAGAATATTGCGATTATGATTGTATAATCACATGATTTTGATTGAGAATGAGATTGTGAGTGAGAGTGTGATTGAGAGTGCGAGTGTGAATGCGATCATGATAGCTCGGGGGTGGTTGGGAGGTCGATGCTTCATCAAGAAGCTATTATCCAAAGCTAAATTGTATTGAAAAGGAAGAGGCTTATGTATTTAGAATCTGACATATGAAGATTCACAAGATAAGATTTCTCAATTCACATATATTTTTGGAGTTTATACTTTATTTGATTTGTTCTTTTGTTAATGAAACTAATTTTTGCAAATTTCTTTTGTATGTCTGAGTATTCATCTCCATTGGACTTGATGAGGAACGTTACAATGTATGCATGTGTAAATGTGTAAACGTGTGTTTATGTGTGTGTGTATGTATGCTCTATTTTCCTATCTCTATCTTCCTTTCTCTTCTCTCTATCTTCCTTTCTCTTCTCTCTCTCTCTCTCTCTCTCTCTCTCTCTATCAATAGAGAATAAAAGAATCACTTACAAGTATGTCCCTCTTTTGAATCGTTGTCGTCAAAGCGTAATGTAAGTCATCTATCGTCCAATTCCAAACAATCGACGCCAAAGAACTTCTGCAAAATCAAAGAAAAGAGAAATTACAAACCGAAAAGCATAGAGAAACACAAATGCTAACAGTACACGCAACACTTACCAAGATGTGAGATCTAAGCCGAGAGAGAGTGTGTGTGTGTGTAGAGAGAGATCCGTGTGTGTGTGTGTGCACAAAACAATGCAGGTCGCAATTCGGTTCACGCACGCAAGTTTGACAGAAGACCAGCAGTACTCAAACACACGCAAAAATGTGAAGTTTTGCTCTCGGGTTCACGGTATGTTTAAAACTCACCGCCGGTGTAGGCGCCGGTATGGGCGTTTGTATATGCGCCGGTAGTTCCCAGTAAATTATCGACGCTCATACCGACGCTATACCGATGCCTATACCGATGCATATACCGTCGCGCATACCGGCAGCTGCAGGCCACACCGACGATCTGTTTAAAACGGTCATACCGACAGTCACTTGATCATCGGTATCTCTTAGTGAGATTTTCTGAGGCCTATACCGACGTCGACTGTGATCGTCGGTATATGAAGCATCGGTATGCCCCTCATATGTTGTAGTGGAAGATGGGTCGAAACTGCAAACACTAGTAAAAACCCATTCTTCTTCCTGCACAAGATTAGCAGACTCCGTTTTTGGTATAGAGGCTTCTGCAACAACCATTCCAGCCTCTCTCTTCTTTGCCTCTTTTGCAGCTAGATTTGGACAGTTCTTTATGATATGATCATTCCCTTTAGAGTACTTACAAAAAAATTTCTGTTTTTCTGATTTTTTCTCATCTTTGTCTTGGTTCTTCGAATGTGCAGCATTTGCAGATTTCTGCTTACTAGTAGAAGAGCTCCATTTTCCTTTACCCTTCTGTCTAGCCAGGAAAGCTTGATCCGCAACACGCATAATGGACCTATTCTGCCTGGAATAATCTTCCCGCAATAGAACAGAGACTAACTCCTCAAATGACTAGGAATTTGGATTGCCTTTCATCATCAACCGAAGAGTAGAAGCAAAACTCTGATATGAATCAGGAAGACCATTCATAACGGTCTGCACAAGTGAGCTATCTGGTATAACCTCATCAGCAGAAATCAACTGTTCCTTCAAGTATTTGATCTTTTTTAGAAAACTATCCATAGAATCACCTTCATTCATGTGCTCACTCTCCAACTCTTCTCGGAGGTAAGCAACATGAGCCTCATTCCTAGCTTGGTACAATGTGGTAAGTGTATCCCAAGTGTCCTTAGCTATTCTGCAAGAGCGAATATGAGGAATAATGGCACATTTGATACACAAAGCTATCAATGCATGTGCTTGGGCATCTCTGCCATCCCAACAAATCTGGTCTATAGTAGGTGCAGCAGAAACCGCAGCACGAACAGGAATATGCAGAATATCATCATCTTCGACACCTTCTGCATCAGCTTCAGTACTTGTAGATGTAACAGTTGCAGGTGTGATAGGACGTTTTTCGATACCCTACACAATGTTCCATAGTCCTTTTGCAACCAACACATATCGCATCATATAAGCCCATAATGGGTAGTTGGTACCATCCAACTTATCCTCAACAGCCAACATACGGAATACATCACTACTTTCAGGCATGGCCGGTGACTAAAATACCTTGATGCAGAAAATTAACTGTATCTCAAAAAGTTGAACAGAAAATTTTGTGCGAATCTGAGACTACAAACGGAGGAGTGTCAATGGTGCCCTAGATGAAGCGACGACCTGCTCTGATACTAATTGTTGGAGTTAGACATCTGCGGAAGCATGCGAACAGTTAAGGAAGAAGAAGAAGCTTAGAGCACAACACACAATACTGAATGTATTACTAGAGAATTTACAAAGATAAGTAGCCCATTAGGTCAAGAGGCGTCTATACAAGCCGGGGGAAAAAAACCTCCTAAAGAGGGAAAAAAGTGCCCCGGCAGTCCTAGTGTGTTCACACAAATCACTACCTAATTATAACAACATGCGCTAGTTTTGACGTGGAGTAAATAAAACATTTTTCTTGGTGGTTCTAATCATAAATGTCAACTACTAAAATAACCTTATACATATATAATTAAGAGTGCTTAGATAATTCTCTAAAATCCTAATACAAAACTAAGCTTAAAGAAATTGATCTAGTAAAAATGGAAGAACTAGCACGTATGCAACTCCAATCTTCCGATCCCAAGTGCTCGTAAATGGTCGACAATGCTCCGTACACAACCATTAGAAAAATCCTCTCACACGTACTTAATATATATATATATATATATATATATATATATATATATATATATATATATATATATATATATATATATATATATATATATATATATATATATATATATATATATATATATATATATATATATATATATATATATATATATATATAGCATGCATGCATGCTCACGAATCTTTCACTTTACACATAGATATGTCACTTCATGCACATGCATACTCACTCTTGCAATTCATGTGCACACACACAATAATACATGCACACTCACACCACTTACACTCAAGTGCACACGTATAATTAGACACACATTCTCATGCACATGTCACTTACACAAAACCTTCACTTAAATCACACACTTATATATGTATAGTCTAATTATATTTTGATTTATCCTTTAGATGTTAGTTATTATAGAACATTTTAATTAATACATCATCCAAATTATACATTAGGTAATCTTAAGTGTAGGTAGATATCTATTATTTTATTGAGTAACACACACATACACATTCACAAGTACTTAGGATAAAATATCCTTTTAGGTTTGTATTCTAAGGTGAGTAATTCACATACATTTTTATAATGACTTAGGAGTTTTTTCGTAAAACATATAGAGATGTACACATAACATTAGGCACACACATAGGGTTGCACCCAAACATACTCTCAAGTGTCTTGTAAACACATTTAGGCAAACATATCGATTAAAACCTAGTAACATGTATGCACATGTAGGGTATATAGATGGACTCATGTAATTACGTAATCATGCACTTTTACACAGAGGTATATAGACACACTTATCCATATTCATAGACATACATAAACACAAGTGTGCATAGATATTTATAAAGACATGAGTGCATTTGGGCACACAAGCATAGGCATACAAGGGTAGGAGCATGTTTGGACACACATAGATATATACATATTTCAATATACACATGCAATCACACATGCATAAACTCAAGCATATAGGCACATATACATCACAATACATTCTTACCCATGCATCCAACATCAAATACACATGGGCGCATACTTAATCATACCCATGCACACACATACATAAGCATGGTTAAAAAATACTCATTCTTAGGCCTTGTTTCTATTCAATTACATAAGACATCATAAACATAAAGAATTCATATGATGAGATCCCTAATTAGTTCACATCTTTATGTTTTTGTTGTCTACAAGTATAAGAGAGTGGTAAGTCAAATAAAAAAATCTTATCAAAGATGTTTTTGAGAGTTTAGAGATAACCACACTCTGGAAGAAAATTTTTTAATTTTCTCGTATGTCAATTCGAGGGATGAAATCCTTCCGACATTCGCCCCCACCAAACCTACACATCATCCTGATGGGCAAAACTGTAGATTACGAGAAGCAGCATCAAATTCTTTTGGAAAAACTGATTAACTAACTTTAATTAATATGTCAAAAATGTTTCTAAATGCAAGTAAAGATTGTAAGAACAAAGAAAATCTTTAATTTTATAAAACTTTGAATTCGAAACCTTTTTCATTCAATGTATGCCGTTTAAAGACAAGGTATAGAAATTCCTATAATAGTCATTCAGATAGTCATGTACTTACCATTGTCGGAAGGATTTCCATATTCAAACTAACATGCAGAAAAGTAAAAACTTTTTGATTTCAAGATGATTAATTATTCTCTCTCTCTCTCAAATCTTTTGGATGCATTTGTTTAAATTGACTAAATTTTTCTCTTGAGTACCTGTGGGCAAAATAAGAAAATGAATTTTGAACACAGAATGGAGGAATAATTGAACCCTCATTCGAACTCTTCATTTTATGAAAATTTATATGTTTAGGAGATCATTAAGTGAGTTTTATGTGTCTCCATGATCATATGGAGATATGTATGTTTAAATGTTAGTGAATTTAAGTATGTATATGTATATGTGCCTATGCTTATGCATGTTTGTGGCTGTATATCTATATGTATGTGAGTGCACTTAATTATGTATGTGTTCATGTATCTATGAGTATGAGTATTTATATGTGGGTCCATGACGTATGTGATTACAACTAAACCTATGAATTATGTGTCTAAAAATCATGTATATGGTGATATGAAGGTAAGTATGAATGCTCATATCTGTAATTACTTTTCTGTTTGCCTACACATTTGAAGTTTAACTAACGTTAAATATGTAAGTGTGTGTGTATATATATATATATATATATATATATATATATATATATATATATATATATATATATATATATATATATATATATATATATATATATATGAATAATTAATATATATGTATTTAATATATATGTTAGGGAAATAGGGTTAAATTTAATAAATAAATAAATTATAATATCTAACTGAAATACGTATTTAAGAATTCAGTAATATAGTTAATGTATTTTTTATTATTACTAAAATAGATAACTCTACGTGTGTGTATTACTATTAGTGTACTTAATGAGATATGTTAGTTAAAGTTAATATGCATGATGAGTGTTAGGCCAGTAAGTGTAAGTGTTAGTTATCTAAATGAGAGTGCATGCTCACGCGAATCTCTAAATATGACTATATATATGTGTGTCTTATATGTTTTTTCTCTTCTAATGATGCTTCTGCAGGTACGGTTATAGAGACAGAGAGAGAGAGACAGAGAGAGAGAGAGAGAATGGTATAAGCCTCTTCACCCCCTCTCCTCCATCCGCAATGGCACAGACAGAGAAGGGGAGAGAGAGAGAGAGAGAAAGAAAGAAAGAGGGACTACGAGGCTTGGCTGGTGATCACACACACACAGAAACAGAGTGATACAGATGCACATATAGGCAGACCTCCAAATGCGTGGGGAGAGAGCAGTCAGTAGAGAGATGCTTGCATGGTCTATTGAACTGTTCTGAGTGAATCCGCAGAGGGATTGAGAGAGATGTCGATAGAGAGAAGTTTGCACGGCTGCAAAACTCGATTGTACAGAGAGAGATGTTGATGCATGCAGAATTGGATATGCTACAAGCATGGAACTTGGACAATTGGTTCTGTTGTCACAGTCCATATCGGCGTTCATCTGAAGACTAGGATTTAAGATCGGGAGGAAGATCAAATTTTGAATAAAGTATGGCGGAACCGTGGAAAAATATTCACAATGTGTCGGCGCATCTCTACTTCCTGTTGCACTTTTTGTTGTCTTAATTTGTATCAGAATCATTCAATTTCATTCGCTCACCAAATGTCTTATGTTGCAGGAGCGCATTTTCAGCTTACCCAATGCTCATGTGCGCCTCTAGTTCTCCTTGCATTCCGTTTTTTGCATGCTCTGGGATTTTTCTTATGGTCTTCAGTTTTCCATTTCACAGATTTTGCTGTTAGAGTTTTTTAAATTTTGATTTGCATCAATCCAGCGTCACAATGTTAAGAGGTTTGCTTTCTCCCTCTTATTTTGTCTCTCATGCCTTCTTCGTTCAAGCATTTCAGTTTTTATTATGGATACTTTGCACAAGTTTGATGTGTGTTTCATTCATTTGATTTAACTATACTTTGCTGATGTCATCTCTCGTTCATTTCATTTGCCTCGTTCTATCTCTAGTTCTTGATTTTTTTTGAGATCATGACATCCAGCCAAATCAGTTTTGCCTTGGATTTCTCTCTAGGTGGCAAATATGTCGTGGAATGGGCATTGAAGAGAAACAAGAAAAAAAGTGTTGCTGCTTTCATGAAGGAGTATGCAAACTTCATATATACTTTCTTTGGATGTTTTTGAGCACACGGACTGAAATCTGAAGTAGATTGTATCAGTTAGTTTCTTTTATGATTTTATGAGCAACGCTTTTCAGTCTTTCGTTGTTCTTCTTCAGACTTTGATATACGCACAAATATGTAGCACTACTGACGCAATTGAGCACGGGGATGGAGCTATTTATTTACAATTGATGGAAAAGATAGCTTGGGAAGGATAGACGATATGCTTTGATGTCTGAAAATCTATTCATTGAACTCTGTTAACACAATTGTTTTGGTGTGCAGTGGAGAAGATACTGAATGGAGAGAGTGGCCAAACTGTGATGTCGACTTCCATAGTTGATGATCTATTGAGAAGGAAGATATCAAGAGGGTGAAATAGACTTCTTCATTCAGCATCTATATACGATGATAGCGGTGATAGAAGAAGAGAGAGGGAGAGAAAAAGAGATAATATCTTTCCCCCTCTCTCGGTGGCTGTTGGCATGAGCCGATGAGAGAGAGAGAGAGACGGAGAGAGAGAGAGAGAGGCAGAGAGAAAAATATGAATGCATGCATAGTGATAAATGCACAAATGCATGCATGTGTGAGTGTGCATACATGCATATGAGTATGAGAGCATGATTATGCATGAGTTATATGCATGTATGCATGTGTATATATGAGAAGTACATATGTATGAATGCATATCTGTGATCAGTATGTATGCATGTGTATGTTTGATGACTATGAAATAGTTGTATGCATGAGTGCGTATGAGAGTGCATGTGCATATTACAGTTAGTGCATATGCATATGAAAGAGTTGTATGAGAGTGACATGCATATATAAGTTAGTGCATATGCATATGAAAGAGTTTTATGCATGAGTGTGTATGAGAGTGCATGTGCATATTCGAGTTAGTGCATATGCATATGAAAGAGTTGTATGTATGAGTGCATATGAGAGTGCATGTGCATATGAATGAATGCATGTGCCTGTATGCATGTGAATGTGTGATACGTGTTTGCATGTATGCATGTGTAGGTGTGAGGAGCATGTATGCATGTGAATGTGTGATATGTGTTTTCATGCATGCACGTGTATGTGTGAAGTGCATGTATGCATGTGAATGTGTGATATGTGTTTGCATGTATGCATGTGTATGTGTGAAGTGCATGTATGCATGTGAATGTGTGATATGTGTTTGCATGTATGCATGTGTATGTCTGAAGTGCATGTATATGTGTGATTAATGCATGTGCATGTGCATGTAATTAAGCATGTGTTTTTGTGAGTGTGCATTCATATACACCTATGTGTTTTATACATGTAGATTTGTATGAATGAGCATAAGTGTGAATGTGCATAAGTATGAATGTATGAGTGAACATGCATAGTATGAATGTATGTATGTAGGAAGTATGCATGCATATATGAGAATGCATGCATGTGAGTGATGTATGCATGTATGCATAAGTATGCGGATGCATGTATGTATAAGTGTATGTGTGTGAACATAAATATACCAATGTGAGTATGTGAGAATGCATATGCATGTATGTAAGTGATGTGTGCATTTGCATGAGATGTGTGTGCATGTGCATATAAGAGATGTAGATAAGCATAACTGCATGTGTTTATATGATGAGTGCATGTATATGAATGCATATGTGTGAGAATACATGTATATGAATGCATATGTGTGAGAATACATATATATGAATGCATATGTGTGAGAATACATGTGTATAAATTCATATGTTTAAGAATACATGTATATGAATGCATATGTGTGAGAATACATGTGTATGAATGCATATGTGTGATGAATGTGTATGAATGCATAAGCATGAGAGTATGCATGAGTGCATGTGCATATGAGTTGAATGCATAAGTTTTGTGAGAGAGCTTAAGTGCATGTGCATATGAATGAATGTATGCGCATATTAGAGAAGATGCATATTAGTATTTATGAACATGTGTATTAGTGTGTGCATGAATACTACGCATGAACAATAATGATATGATGCGAGCATGCATGTAAAGTGCACTAGTATATATGAGAAGTACTGTATTAGCATGTTAAACATAAAAGAGTTAATTATTATGAAATAGCATAGATTTAAATTATGTTAAGTTTTTGAGTGTTAGGTTTGTAAATGTAAGTAAGCAATGAGTGTTCACATGCATATATGAGCATGTATTCAGGTATACTTATGAAAGTATACAATAGATGTATGCATTTATGTGCATATAAGTGCTTTAATGTATGCAATGAGCATATGCATGAGTATTAAGAATGTAAATGCATATGTTAGCATATATGCATATAGAAAGTTATGAATATATGTATCAATAATGTTGTGAATGCAAGTACATGAATGCACCTATGTGTTAGTAAACATGAACATATGTGTTTGCATGTACATTTGCATATTAATGTATGTTAATCTATGCATATGGAAGTGAGTATAACTTTAGTGATTAAGTGAATAGAAATTATGAGTGAAGTGTGTATGCATGAATGAATGTATGAAAATGAATGAGTGTTTTATGTTTTATTAAGACATAGTTATGTTTTTCTTCTAATGATGCTTCTACAGATCATTTGAAGAAAGAATTGACGAGCAAGAGGACTTGACAAGATTTACGCGATAGGAGCTGCTTTTATGGTGCTCATTCTACTTTCATTATATGATCTTTGAATTATAAAATCATGTATTAAACTTTTTATATAAAGATTTTTATAGGAATATCCTCTAAAATCTATATTAGAACTTTTTACAAGAACATGTATAGGACTAATTTTGATTCTAAAGTTTTTGCATTTCCATTATATATTTCACTTATCAATCAATTTGCACTTTATTTTTCATGTTTGTTGATAAAGCATCTTCAAGTAAAACTTCTAGTGAGCACAATATACATTCCACTTTTATTTTAGAAACTCTTTTAACTACATCTACTCAAATCATTGAAAACAAGACTAGTAATGATTTAGAAGTAATAGATATAGTTAAAGATCGTGTTGTAGATGAAACATTACACTCTTTAGAATATGATCGTAACTTATCTAGAGTTTTAACTTTACTCTCAATCGTCTTACTTGAATTTGAAAATAGTGAAGATTTATTTCCACCAACCTTAAAAAGAAATAATCGATCTGCTTAAAGAGAAAACGACATAGCTAAAACTATTAAAGATAGAATAACTGATGAAGAATTAATCTTGTCATCCTATAGAGATGCTAGTTCTAGGTATAGAGCACGTCCATACGACCATACACTCATAGGCTAACCTTCAATTGAGCACTAAACTTTAGGTAATAACTCCCTACACACTGAAAACACATCCTAATTCCCAAAGCATAGAACAAAACACCTAGAGTGTTGTCACTTAGAGAGGCTAGCAATAGTTAGTTATGATAAGTGATTGCCTCCTTTGACACCCCTCGAGAGATTTGGTGAACCCGACGTGGAACCTGATGCTAGTGTGCTTAGGATTTTGGTTTTATTTTTAGTTTTTATTTAAAACAATTAACCTTTATTTACTTCTTGCATGCAGTAAAAGTGAAAGAAGAAGCTGCAAACAAAAGCGAAGATAGTGCTGCTACCTAATCTTTTCCCTGGCTATTGAGGGTTGTTCCTTAGGGAACTGTGCGCCTCCACGGGGAGAAGGGTGTTCTGGATGGAGGATCTTCGTCACTTCATCCCCCTCCCCTCCCCATCAACATACAAGAAGACCAGTTATACACAATCACTTTTAGCTTTGTACTTAGGTTTGATTTATTCAAAAAATTTATAAATAATTATCACAGGGCACATTAGGACTTCAGCATCAAGCCACTAGAAGTAAGGTGTTTATTCAAGTTTCTTTATTTTTATATAATCACACATAGAAAACGAAGGTTTGTTTCATTTGCACTAGAAAATAGTCACATTACATTTGCATTTGTAAGGAATTGAAATATCATTGCATTATGAAAGATTGAGTTTGTTTAACATTCCGAGAAACTTCATACTAGATCTAAGGATAGCTTTATAAAGTTCTTGAAAAGATTTACTTTATTGCACGAAAAGCAAATTTTTATTATAAACAAAAAGACTATTTGTTTACTTCATACTTATTTTATAGTACAAAAAAAGAGTTTTATTTTATTGCACAAAAAGAGTTTTAGCCTTAGGTTCTTTGATTTAAGTAGTTTTTATTATTTCTTTCCTACTCCATTAAAATCCAAACTTAAATTAAGAAAGTTTATCTAAGTAATTGATAGTATTCTTGTTTGTCCTACTTCATTAAAAGTCCAAAATATCTAAATTAAAAAGATATACTTAAAGCTTATAAAACCTATCTACACATAATTTTCATTAGAGCAACCTTTGGAATTAAATATTCAAAGGTTTGGAAATTAAAGTAAGGTTTTGAAAATTAAAAACTCACAAAGTAAAAGAGAAATCAGATTATAAATCCAAAATATCAAGTCAGAGATAGTATAAATTTAGGTTAAACTAAGCAAGTTGCAAATATATTTAAGAAAAGAAAATAGTAATAGTAAAGCATAGGATATGGTAAAGCCAATATTCCTGGCTTTATCATCTAGGAATAGGTTTAGACAGTTTAGAGAAAGATTACAGCCTACTATTAGAGATTTATTACTCCATTCGAAGCGCTATCAAGAACACAAGATGGAGGAAATGTTTGAGAACATGATGATAGAGAAACAAGGAGCACGCACTGTTTCAAGAAATCTTAAGAGAAAAAGGGAAATTTAGTGGCTTAAATATTACAGAGTACCCCAATGCATTTGAAGAATAAGTGCAAATCCAAGGTTTACCTGATGATATTTTAGAGAAATACTTTGGTCGTGTAGTTTCTTGTTCTATCTTATAAGTTCATGCTAATAAACCTTGGGAGGAATTTAGGAAAGAACTACACAAGATATTTTATCTTTAGGACTTTAGCCAGCATAGTCGTGATGGATTTTTGCGATGGGTAAACTCTCTAAAGAGCAATGAATCTTTAACTCATCTTCATGGTGAGTTCATGAGATGATTTCCTCAACTCCCTAAAGAGGATACAAATGCATTAAATCTGGACCTGATTATACATTTCCCCAAGATATTATGTCCTGAGGACAGAGCTGAGGTAGAGAGACGAATAGAAGAGCCACGCAAGAGATATGGTCTTACCGATGATTGGGAAAAAGTTAAACAAGAAATAGAGGCTGCTGCCCAAATGAAGCAACACCAATCTGTTCTGTATAAAAAATCAAATGCTTCTCAGCCTAGGGAAATACCTACTATAGGGCAAACTGATATGCCAATGCCAGCGACCACGACTACAGTTAACAATAGAGTTTTCCGTAAAGCTCCGATCGAATTTCAACTAGATATTTCATGTAAACAAATGGAGAATGTTATGAATATGCAAGCATCTCTTTCTAAAGAGGTTTCCTAATTAAATAATAAAGTATATTCCATGCGTTTCAATGAGCCTGGAGCTAGCAGTAGTGGACTAGGGCAAGCAACACCTATAGAGCCAGTTATGCCACAATACATTCCTCCTTAGCTAGTTTTTCAACCAACTCTACCTACTCAGATCGCTGCTCAACCAACCTTTCCAAGGAACACTTAGAGAAAAGGGACTCGCGAAAAATGGTGTGTGTGGTTTCATAGCCAGGAACATGCAACTTATGCTTTTGAGAAATTAAATAGTGCAAAAGAAAATCAATTGGTAGTGGAGATTGATAGGCAAATGTGTGACTTTATTTCACGACTTCCTTTAGCTGTTAACTCGGGCAAAGGAGGAATGAAAAAGTTTTACAAAAGTTTAATGATCTCTAATGCAACTGCATGTACCTCAGCTCCTAGATTAGAGCCAGCAGATGATAGGCCTATTTCTACACCAAGCCAAAATCCTTATTTGATTGAGGCACTGGTAAGGGCTAGAGATGAAATAATGTGTAAAACAGCATGGCCGTCTTGTGTTGATCAAGCCTCTATTTATTCTCACATTGCCAATGTTGAGGAGAAACGGAGATGAGATGTTATGAAGGATGATATAGAAGAAGGAGATAGGAGGGTAACTAGGAGAGAGACGAGAGAGAATGAGAAGAAAAATGACAAAGAGGTACAATTTGAAGATACAAATTCATCTCAGGAGGAGAAAAGAAGGATAATTAAAGAAGGGAAAAAACCAACAGATGAAAATATGCAATTAGAGAAAAATCGAAATACTCCAAGCGAGGATGAACAGAAGAAATCTGAAAATAAAAATACTAAAAACGAACAAAAAGATGAACAAAAACAAAGTGAAGAGAAAGAGAAAAGAAAGGGAAGAAGAGCTCCACGAGCAATAATGATATCGGAGCTCAAGAAGAAGAACAATGCTAGGGAAATCTTGAATGATATACTTCTAAAAATTCAAGTAACAATGTCTCTTGAACAAGTGTTTTCAATAGCAAAACCTGAGTTCAAGGATAGTTTTATTCTACTAATTAGAAGGAGACGTTTTCGTTGCCACAAGAGGAAGATATTCAAGATGTGGTAGAAGAAACTCTAGCTATGAATGATGTTGTAACATTAAGTGATAGTGATTATGAAGAAGAAGAAGAGTTTACGACTAGGAGTATGAATATAAATTTTTTAGGAACGATTCAACCTAATGAGGAAATGTTGAAAAGTGAAAGTAAATTCAACACAACCTTCTAGGCACGAGGAACCCAGAAGTGAAAATTACGATAGGATATGAAAAAGATTCCTATTAGCTCTAGCTCTCATTGACTCGGGGATAGAGATAAACATTATCTCAAAGAATGTTTTTGATAAGTTTAGATGACCAATTGACAAAGAGCACAGCAGAAGGATGCGAACAGCTGATAATGGCTTTGGAATTTTATTAGGTGCATGCTCACATGTGCCTATAATGATACGTGGCATTCGAGAAGAGTTTCACTTCTTCGTTCAAGATAATTGCTCGTATGAAGTAATTCTCAAGCAGCCTTTTATAGGTGAGATGAGAATGGAAACAAAAGCAATGAACAATGGGTCAGTGTATGCAAGAATTCGATCCAAATTAGGGATGGATTCTTTGCAAGGCATGAGAGTTTTTCCAAATGATACAAGAAATAGGAAGAACTTAAGAAGAAACCCCATTGACTCGGTCAATCATGTATGTGATGATTCACCAACTATGAGATAATATGGGGCATATTATGATCAAAATTTCTGTTAGAATCCACTATTGAACGGGACAATAGTGGACATTATTTTGTTGTCTTGCCTAACAATGTATATAGATTCGAAAATTAGTTAGTTTGTACTCCCATGACTGATTTACATTATATTACAAAAGAGAACCTTACAAAAACATTTAGAAAACAAAATGAAAAGTATTTTAGAAAATTAGGACTAATTTTACCTGATGAAAAAATGAAGTGTATAATTGAACTCTCGAAAAGTACTACCTTACTAGAAGAGCTAGAAATTACTTCCTACGAAAAATTAGAATCAAATTTGATTATTCTTAACTCTATTCAATAATATGAGTTTATTAGTGATATCATCCTAGAACATAAAGTTAACATAGAAACTAAATACAAGACAATAGAAAAGAAAATAAATCTTGTAGCTCAACCTCTACCTAAGGATAGTTATGATATATTTTGACGAGTATCTCAAGGCTCTATACTTAGAGACGGATCTAAGATTGTTCATACCTTTATAGAGAAAACAAAGAAATATATTAAATTCCGCGATGAGTTCTTTTTAGAGATAGAGAAAGTTCAGTTTACAAAGATGATTGCTCGTCATGGTAAAGTGTTTTCTTTATTCCCACATGAAATAGGATATGCAGACCTAAAGCTTGTAGCTCCAATGATTATTTTTAATGTACCGCACATTCCTTGGAATCTTCGTCTGATACCAGTCCCAAAGGCTCATTTACCTGAGCTAGTGAGATTGTTAAAGGAGAAGATTGCCATGAGAATCTTGGAACCATCATCGGCACCTTATTCCAATAGGTGGTTCATGGTACCGAAAAAGAATGGGAAGCTACGCCTTATTCAGGATCTGCAACCTATGAATAAAGTCACTATTAGGAATGTAGGAACGGTTCCTATTGTAGATGAGTTTGCCCAGGCATTTGTCGGTCACTCCATATATTCAATGGGAGACCTGTATTCAGGGTATGATCAGTTTCAATTAGCCATCAAAAGTCATGATGTGACCATAATGAAGACTCCTTTGGCTTTATAACGCATGTGTACTTTACCACAAGGAGCAAGGAATTATGTGGCACACATGATGAATGCTATGAATCTGGTCTTACATGACTTTATCCCAAAAGTGGAAATGCCTTTTATTGATGAAATTCTAATAAAAGCGTGTGTGGGAAAAGAAAAAGATGGAAGTTTAGATTCATCTGGTTGTAGAAAGTTTGTTTCCAGCCATATTTCTGATTGTGAAAAGATCTTTTAAAGATTTAAAGAGGTTGGACTAACTTTCTCCTTAGAGAAGTCTACTTTTGGTGTTAATGAAGTGCTAACAGTTGGACACTTATGTGGTCATTACAGTCATAGGCCTTATCCAGAAAAATTTGATGCCATTAGTAGGATTTCTGAGCGGTGTTGCAATGTTAGTGAAGTAAGGAGATTCTTAGGTGCATGTGTTTTCTATGTCATTTGGATCTCTCACTTTGCTCATGTCGCGAACCCACTTTATGATTTGTTACGAAAAAGAAAGAAATTATTTTGGACTGATGAGCATACTAGAACGATGAGACAATTGAACCAATTGCTTATCAATGCTTCGATCTTAAAACGTATTGATTACTCAGGAAATAAGCCTGTAATCCTAATCATTGACACTAGTCCTATTGGTATAGGTGGGTCATTGGGCAGGATGATGAGAAGGAGCAAAGATAGGCAATTTGCTTTGGACCAAAAAACTTACATGATACTCAAAGGAGTTATCCTTAGATTAAGAGAGAATTATGGGGATTAGTTACAACTTTAAAAATAGATAAGGAATATTTTATAGGAGCTAATGTAATAGTAGAGACTGACTCTCTTCCGCTAATAGGTTTAATTGCCAACTATTCATCTCCAAATATAGATATGTTATGATGCATAGTTTTTATTAAGTTTATTAACCTTGCTTTTGACATATTTCTGGTAAGCATAATACTGTTGGTGATATGCTCTCAAGAGCAAAGTTTGACAATAATAGTGAAGCAATAGATAAACATATAAACTTAATTAATTATGAAACATCTTTTTATATGCATGAGAGGTTTAGAGAAGACGAATATAAGGTAGAATGGAGAGATGTAGGATACTATCTAAGTACATTTCAACCTATTCAAAGTTGGTCCTCAAATCGATTCTAGAACATCAGGAAGAAGTCTTTCAACTTCTTCTTGAAAGATGGATATCTTTGGTGACATGCTAGAGGAAAGGTAAGAAACCCACAGAGAGTATTAGGCTTAAGAAATATTCAAGTGCAAGTTATGAGTGAGATGCATTAAAGCCTTTGAGCTGGTCATAAAGGTTTTGTAGGTATGTATGAGAAGATTCAGGAAAGCTACTGGTGGCCGAGGATGTATGTAACTGTTAAGGAGTTTCTGAGCACTTGTATTACGTTATAGACACGAAAGCGACGGCTGGTGGATCAAGCCAACCACTGGAAGTACAGTGCATGCTGGGTGCTTGGAGCAAGCTCAGGTACAGTGGAGACTCAAAGAGAAAATTATACTCACACACATTTAAGCAGTTCAAAATCAAAGTTTTGGCATATAATTTAAACCTTTGGAATTTCTCGCTTTATCTTGAAAATTATATCAAAAAAGTATTAGCAAGTAAATTATATTTCAACCAAGTATCCTTCAATGAGAATATCTTATGAACTTTGAGAGTATTACCATTTTTGTATTTGTTTACTAATTTGAGTTGGGAGAGGTAGAACCTCAAGAGGACGGGGCAAAGGAGGTAAGCAAGATAGGGGGATATATTATAACTCCTCACCATGTAATATTTGTGGATTATCAAATCATACTACAAATGAGTGCTACAGGAACTTCAAGAATTAGAGAGGTAGAGGATATCAAAGAGGTGGATATAGACAATCAAGAGGAAGATTCAACCACCATCAAGGATACAATAACTACAAAAAAAACTACAATAGCAACTACCAAGGAGGCTACAAATCAAGGAAAGATTACAACAATTACATAGAGGAGCAAGAAGACTCTCTTTTGATTATGAATATGACTTCAAAATGAGGTATAAATGATGACCACCTTTTCTTCATTCACTTAGTATGCTCAAATCATGTGGTAGGCAATGTAGCTCTTGTTTCTGACCTTGAAGAACCAAAGGGTAAGCATCAGGTACAAACAGGTGATGACACCAAGCACTTAGTGATTAAAGCAGGAAATGTTAAGACCTCTGATGGAAACAAAAATCTGTTGAGTAGGGTTCTATATGTACGTACCATTACCAAGAATTTGATAAGTGTTGGACAGATTGTGGAAAAGGGTTTGTAGGTCAGGTTCAACCAATATGGAGCATTTGTGGAGGATCCCCAACATGGATCACAAAGGATTTCCAAAGGAGAAAAGATAGGTAGATTATTCACTTTTGAACTTGAAGATACAAGGAATATTGCACTCTATAGCTATAGAGATCAAACACTATCAGAACTTGAAATTTGGCACAAGAGATTAGGGCATGTTGGTGAAAGAACTTTAAAATAGATATGTAGAGATCAATGTGTGCTTGGGATACCTAATGTATCCAAGCAACACATTATCTATAAATGTTAGTTTGGAAAATGTCACAGGTTACCCTTCTCAAGGAAAGGCTACGTGCATGAGGACTACCTAGAGCTTGTCCATACAGATGTATGGGGATCAAGTAAGGATCCCTCAATCTCTGGATCAAGCTATTATGTATCTTTCGTTGATGATTACAATAGGTGAGTGTATTGTACTTTATGAAGCACAAAGATGAAGTATTCAGTTGCTTTAAAAAGTACGTTGCACTTGTTGAGAACCAAATAGGGAGAAACCTAAAGAGACTAAGGTCAGATGGTGGAGGTGAGTACTTCTCAAATGAATTTGATTGCAGGATAGAGGAATCAAGGGAGATATTACAACAAGGTATACCACTGAGCAAAACGGGGTTATAGAGAGGAGAAATAGAATAATTGTTGAAACAACTAGGTCAATGTTAAATGAGAAAAAATTACCTAACTATTTGTGGGTAGAGAGTGTATCTACTACCACTTATCTTGTAAACAGGTTTCCATCCAAATCTCTTGATAGGATGACCCTATATGAAGCATGGCATGGAAGAAGACCTTCACTTGATCATTGCAGGATCTTTTGGGTGTGTTGCCTGTGTGCATATCCCTTCTCAGATAAGAGGTAAACTAGACCCTAAGGCAAAAACGTGCATCTTCATAGGGTATGACTTGAATCAGAAAGGATACAAGTTTTACAATCCTTCAAACAAAGGACTCATGGTCAGTAGAGATGCTGTGTTTGATGAGAATGACTCTTTGTTTGAAAGTGAATGCAGGAAAGTAAAACTACCTTATGACTTGGAAGAGTAATTTCCAAGCCTAACTAAGGAGGAGCCTACTCAGAGTGGAGATATCAACTCAGATTATGAGGACATCATTAACTTAGAGGAATTCAAGGCATGGAAGTCCAAAGGCAAAGTCAAGATTAAGAAATTGGAGGATATACCTGAATCATCCAACCAAGCAATCAGAAGATCACAAAGGGAAAGCAAGAAACCAATCAGATATGGGTATGACACTTCCCTAGTTACTAAGCATTCTGTTTATCTTGCAAAGGACTTGTCATTTGAAGAGTCATCATCATCATATGAAGAAGCAAAGACCAAGGCAGAATGGAAGAAAGCTATGGATGAGGAAACTGAAGCACTCAAGGAGAATGGTACTCTGGAGCTAGTACCCAAGAAGGCGTCTATGAAGGTAATTAGTTCTATATGGATCTATAAGATCAAAAGGCATTCTGATGGATCAATAAGCAGGTACAAAGCTGGAATTGTGGCTAAGGGTTTTGCACAAATCCAAGGAGGTAATTATGAAGAAGCCTTCTCCCCTGCGGACAAAATGCCAACCATCAGGGTATTGGTAAGTGTAGCTGCATCAAAGAATTGGAACATGTATCAATTGGATGTAAAAAATGCATTTCTAAATGACTGGATATCAGAGGAGGTGTACATGTCTCAACCTCTTGGTTATGAGGACCCAAGCAAGGTAACATATGTATGTAAATTGAACAAAGCTCTTTATGGATTGAAGTAGGCACCTAGGGCATGGAACGATAGGTTGACTACATATCTTCAAGATCAAGGTTTTGTCATGATCAAAGCAGATACATCTCTGTTTATCAAAAGAAGCAATTTAGAGGTAACGTACCTATGTGTATATGTTGATGATATCATACTCATAGGTAATGATGCAAATGGCATCAAGCAGATCAAGAATCAAATGATACAGGTGTTCAAGACTAGTGATCTTGGATTACTAAAACACTTTCTAGGACTTGAATTAGTCTATACTAACTCTAGAATCTCTATTACTTAGAGAAAGTATATACAGGACATGTTGAAGAAATTTCATTTGCAGGATGCTAAAGTTGCAAGTACTCTAATGGAGGTAAACCTAAAACTTAGTGCTCATGAAGGTGATGTACTTGAGAACATTGCAAGTTATCAAAGCATAGTGGGAAGCTTGAACTATGCTACATTGACAAGGATTGATATTTCCTATGGAGTAAGTGTTCTAAGTCACTTTATGCACAAACCTAGGGCACCTCATTTGGAAGCTACCAAAAGGATTTTGAAGTACCTTAAGGGTACTCAAAATCATGGATTGTATTTCCCTTATACATCACACTTGGACATCAAGATATATTCATATGCAGATTGGGCAGGTTGCAAAGATGATAGAAGAAGTACCTCAGGATACCTATCTTTTGCAGGTAACAAACCTATAGCATGGTCTTCAAAGAAGCAACCTACTTTTGCTTTATCTTCTACAGAGGCAAAGTATAGAGGATTGGCCAATGCTACTCAAGAGGCCATATGGATGCAATTGTTTTATAAAGATTTGGGATTGCATACTACATCTCCAATGATACTTGGCGATAATACAAGCTCATTACATCTTGTAGCAAATCCTATTTATCATGCTAGGAACAAGCATATAGAGGTCCACTATCATTATGTGAGAGAGAATCTATTGAGCAAGGAAATTTAGTTGACTTATGTGTCTACTAATATGCAATGTGCATACTTATTGACTAAAGCATTAGATGGTACAAAACTTTGCAGGTTTAAGTCAATGATTGGATTGCAGGACATTCATGAAGATTGTGGAAGAAGACCATGCCAAAATGTTTGGCTTGAGGGGGAGCTGTTGGTGCAAAGTTCAAGCCTACAAATTTGGCTAGAAGTTCATGAATATTTAAAGCTTCATGGAAACCATTGCTAAGAAGATCTTTATTGTTATTTGTAAAAGTCATTTTTTGACTTGTAGAGAATAAATCCTAAATAGGTGGAACACTTTTAGAGAGGGCCAAAATTTGAATTCAAATTCAAATTTGAATATAGCACTTATAAAAGTGACTTTCAAAAAGTCGCGTGTGTGTCTCCATATTCCCCAGCTCTCCATTGTCATACTGTAAGGGAGTGAGGTCTACATTGTGGCATACACTACTCATCATCATTAGGCTCTGATTATCAAGCCAATGATTTTGTATAACATTGTTCATTAATAAAATAGATCTACATTACTCATATATGATCTTTTTGTCATAGTCTTTCATAATAGTCAACTTGTAGTGCTCATATCTTAGTCATTCCTTTATCATTCTCAATGATCTATACCTTATTGAAATCAACTGCACGTTCTGTACATGCTCACAAATTTTTAAGGGAATCCATCTAGCCAATGCGGAGAAAAGCGCGTCGAAGTAGTCACTGGTCAAACTCTATAGAGGTCCTAAAGAATCGAGGGTGATGATTTATTTGCTAAATTGATTGCTCTGTGTATAGTGCATCATTTTAAGTGATTCCACTTAGAATCATTAGCTTAATAAGCTAATCTAATATCTCTAAAAGGAATTGTTCTAATTCCTACTGTACTAGTAGCACTGAGCATAACAAGCAGCAAGTGTGTGATAAAAAATAGAAGGTTTTCATTGAACCTTCAACTTGGAAGTAGGCTGTTTTGATTCAATCTTTTCTCACATCATTTCCAAAGTACATAGGAACTTTTATAGTGTCATTGGAAAGCTAAGAGGCCCACAACTCAACTCTAAAGCTACACGGGGCTGGTACAAAGCACGATCTAGCAGTACCTACTCATTTCTTGGAGTTTGCATCCATCTTTCCCAACACTAAGGACAACAAAATGTTGAGATACTCCAATGTTTAGATATATGAGAGCATTGTCAATATATCTCTCAGGCATCCTTGAGGCCATACTATTCTCCATTTTATTAGTAGTTGATCTCCTTGATGCATCTGCTATTGGTTTTATACTGTAGGGCCCTACTCAAGAACTATGATGAGTCAATCTCAAGGAAGGTCTTTATTTTGGATCCCCTTGTGACTCAGTGTATATTATACAAGGATGGAGAAACTATTCATTTTCTAAAAAAATTTAGTGAGGAGATAGAATATATAGTCTATCCATATATTGATAAGTAAGTTTTCATTTTTATATTTCATATAAAATCATTTCTTTTTTAATGGTGGTTTTATAAATAAGAATGTGTCACATTTTCAAGGGTCACTAGAGTCTTATAATTATTGATTTTGTTGAGTGCAAAGCCTTATTCAAGAACTCTCTCCAATCACATCATGGGAACTGCAAATTGTAAGTTCTTGTATGCTTCCATTGCTCTTGTACACTTCCATTGCCATGCATTCTCATAGTTTTTTAGCCTTGCAATGTTGCAAAACTTTTGAAAATGCACATTGATCATAAATATCCAAGCAATGTGAATGAAGAAAATAATTTTGGTTATATGCAAATTCACGTGCCACTATAGAAAGATAGTACATCATGTGGATGGAGAGTACTTGCCAATGCAGTAAGGTTCTTAGAGTGCAGATTTTACAGTCCTCGTCTAAATTTATCTGACTATCTAGATGCATGGATCCTTTTTATCAGAGAAAAAGAATTGATGGCATCTTAAAAGATGTTATATGCCCTTGTGATCCAAACTCTCCTCCACCACTCCACCACTAGGAAATAAGAATATCGAAGATAAGAAGAAAGGACCTCGTGTTTACTCTCCATTGAAGCATGTCTGGATGAATAAGCAAAAACATGAAGGAACCAAAAGAAGAATAATAAGCATAAAGGTGAAGGATCCAAAAATGTATAGATTTTTGTATCGATCTTCAAAATAACCTTCTCAACATTGTCTCTACTGGTAAATGATGCCATTCTATCTTTATCTAGAAGATAGTAATTGTAATTTATCTTTCCACAAAGAAATGGTTTCAACTTATTAATGTTGGTAATACTTTTTCAAAAATATAAACTATCATGTGCCCCTTATTCATGAGATAAACTAAGATAATAAGTGGTTTAACATTAATTTCTTCATTAATATGCTATATCATGATCTGATGATATTTGAGTTGAAAACTTGGGCTTGTGAAGGAAAATGCAGAAAATTAGAGGACACGGCCACTTCAAGTGATCATGGCACTTGGAGAACCTTCATTGCCCCTTATAGCTTGAATTCTTCATATCCTCCAATCTCCTCCATATTGCCATCCTTGATGCTCTTAAACTTTGTGTATTACTCACACAAAAGGCACGATTGATTCAAACAAGGAGAGCAATCTAGGACCTTCAAATGGCCCTTATCACATGAATCGATTGTGCCTTTTCATACATGTGCCATTAACATAAAAAAAGAGAGATGAAAAATTCAAGTGATAAGGACCTTTAGAGAACCTTCATTTCTTTGTATTGCTTGAATTGTTCCATTCCTCCAAGATTCCCACCTTTATAATATTTCTATCTTACTGCTCTATATAACTTAGCAGTAACATGGATATTTTCTTATCCTTATGTTGACCAATATAATTTGTTTTGACAATATAAACCTTGCAAAGAAATTGCATGTTTGAGACAATGATAAAATTCTTTGCTTAATGGATACTTTAACTTATAAAAGTTTCTTCACAATAGAAACCTTAAAAGAGTGATGATATAAACCAAAACAATTCCAATATGAATATGACGTGTTTACATAAAAAAGAGATACAACCTTGCACTATTTGTATGTTCGAGAGAATGATTAAATTCTTTGCTCAATTGTGATATTCCTTAGACTATAAAATTCTTTTGACAATAGAAACCTTAAAAGTGTGATGATATAAACCAAAACAATGCCAATATGAATATGATGAGTTTACATAAGAAAGAGATGTATTTAGTAGAAGAAAAAGGGCAAGACTATCAAGACTAGTTACATTCTTAAGGGTCCGAACTTAATCATCTTGGGTGGTAGCCAAGTATTGCAAGATAGTGATTTCTCTTATCTAATGATTATCATCGCACCATCAATTGAGAATCTAAGTTGTGGTGAAACCTTATCAACAAACTCTAGGAGCTCCATTACATTTTTGAGTTTCCATTTTGTAGTGACAATTATATTTCCTAGGTTACAAATTTGGTTGAATCAATAATTCTAACTCAAATTCTGGATAGCTCTCCTCTGAATCCAAGGGTATCTATCTTACAAGATTATTTTTCCACCATCTATAGTCATATCCTAAAACAAGTTATTGTTGAGATATTTGATATGAAATTGAAATAGAATTTGGACTAACTTTACATAAAATGTTGTCTCCTAGCTTTTGAGCTTCTTTGCCATCCCATTCCCTGGCTAAAACATCATCAATCTTTGAAATTAAAACTCTCCTATTCAACGAATTGTTTTTCTATAATAACATGTTTTTAAAACATTCTCCAAAAATGTGAAGAGGAAAAAACTATTGACTTAAATAGGTCTCTAAGTTGAGTTGACGGTTAGTGCCATGTGGCATCATCGGATTGGTCCATGTCATCTAACCATTGCGAATCCCAATGTTGAATTCCGTGTGTCAAAATTTTAAGTGGTCCATGTCATTTGACCGTTAAAAATTTTTGAGTTTAATTTTGTCATGTGTGTTGGGAAAGATGGATGGACACTCATGAAAATCTTCTATTTTCGTTCACACACCTACTGGTTGTTAAGCTCATTGCTTCCAATATAGTAGGAATTAGAAAACTTCCTTTGGAGATATCACATTAGGCTAATGAGCTAATGCCTTCCAAGTGGAATCACATAAAATGATGCACTATACAGATAGCAATGAATTTAGCAATCAAATCATTACCCCCGATTTTTTAGGACCTCTATAGAGTTTGACTAGTGGGTATTTTGACGCGCTTTTCTCCAAATTTGCTGAATGGATTATCTTCAAACTTTGTGCACATGTAGAAGACTTAGATTTGATTCCAACAAGCTATAGAACATTGAAAATGGTGAAGAAATGATTGAGATATGAACACTACAAGATGACTGTTCTAAGTAACTATGATAGAGAGACCATAGATGAAAGTATTGATCTAGTGTATTAGAAGACAATGTAGTACATGATCATTGACATGATGATCAATGTCTAATGATAATGAGTAATGCAGGCTATGAAGTGAGCCTCACTCTCTTACAATGTGATCAACGAGAACTCAGAAATTGAACTCATCTACCCGCGTGTTTTTCAATCATCTTTTATAGATGATTCATTTGAATTTTGAATCTCTTTTGATGAATCCTTGGCCCTAAAGATATGTTGTCATCCTATCGTTCCATGCCCTAGGTGCCTGATTTAATCCATAAAGAGATTTGTTCAATTTACATACATGCGTTACCTTGCTTGGGTCCTCATAGCTAGAAGGATGAGACATATATACTTCCTCGGAAATCCAGCCATTAAGAAATGCATTTTTTTACATCCATTTGGTACATGTTCCAATTCTTTGATGCAGCCACACTTACCAATACCCTGATGGTTAGCATTTTTGCCATAGGTGAGAAAGTTTCTTCATAATGAACTCCTTGGGTTTGTGCAAAACCCTTAGCCACAAGTCTAGCTTTGTACCTGCTTATTGATCCATCAGAATTCCTCTTGATCTTATAGATCCATCTAGAAGTAATCACCTTCATAGACTCCTTTTTTGGCACTAGTTCCCATGTATCATTCTCCCTGAGTGCTTCAACTTCCTCATCCATAGCTTCCTTCCATTCTGACTTGGTCTTTGCCTCTTCATATGCTGATGGCTCTTCAAATGACAAGTCTTTTGCAAGACAAACAGAATGCTTAGTAACTAAGGAAGTGTCATACCCAAATCTGATTGGCTTCTTTCTCTCCCGTTCTGATCTTCTGATTGCTTGGTTGGATGATTCAGGTATATCTTCCAATTACTTCATCTTGACTTTACCTTTGGACTTCCAAGCCTTGAATTCTTCTAAGTTGATGATGGCCTCATCATTTGAGTTGATTTCTTCAATCTGATTTGGTTCCTCCTTAGTGAGTCTTGGAAGTTCCTCTTCCAAGTCATAACGTAGCTTTCCTTTCCTCCATTCACTTTCAAGCCAAGAGCTATTCTCATCAAAGAAAACATCTCTACTAACCATAAATCCTTTCTTGGAAGGATTATAGAACTTGTATCCTTTTTAATTCAAGTCATATCCTATGAAAATGCACTTCTCTGCCTTAGGGTCTAGCTTACCTCTGATTTGAGAAGGGATATGCACAAAAGCAACACATCCAAAGATCCTGCAATGATCAAGTTAAGGTCTTCTACCATGCCATGCTTCATATGGGTCATCCCATCAAGAGATTTGGATGGCAACCTCTTTACAAGATAAGTGGCAGTAGACACACTTTCTGCCCATAAGTAATTAGGTAATTTTTTTTCATTTAACATTGACCTAGTTGTTTCCACAATTAGTCTATTTCTCCTCTCTACCACCCCATTCTGCTTGGGGATATACCTATTTGTGATTTCTCTCTTGATTACTCTATCCTGCAAGAATGCATCAAACTCATTGGAGAGGTACTCACCTCCTCCATCTGACCTTAGTCTCTTAAGGCTTCTTCTTGTTTGGTTCTCAGCAAGTGCAAGATACTTTTTAAAGCAACTGAATACTTCATCTTTGTGCATCATAAAATATAAGAGAGTCCACTTAAATGATACATAATACCTTGATCTAGAAATTGAGGGATCCTTACTTGGTCCCCATACATCTGTATGGATAAGCTCTAAGTAGTCCTCATGCATGTAGCCCTTCCTTGAGAAGGATAACCTGTGAGATTTTCCAAACTGACAAGCACCACATTTATAGATCATGTGTTGCTTGGATAGTAGATATCCCAAGCACACATTGATCTCTACATATTTGCTTTAAAGTTCTCTCACCAATATGCCCTTATCTCTTATGCCAAATTTCAAGTTCTGATAGTGTTTGGTCTTTGTAGCTATAAAGTGCAATATTCCTTGTATCTTCAAGTTCAAAAGTGAATAATCTACCTGTCTTTTCTCCTTTTTCACAATCTATCCAACACTCCTCTGTATAGTTGTTGTAGCCTTTCCTAGCTTTGTAGCCTCCTTGGTTGTTGCTATTGTAGTTGTTGTTGTAATTGTTATTGTAGCCTTGATAGTTCAAACCCTTTTTCACAATCTATCTAACACTCCTCTATATAGTTGTTGTAGTCTGTCCTAGCTTTGTAGCCTCCTTGGTGGTTGCTATTGTAGTTGTTGTTGTAATTGTTATTGTAGCCTTGATGGTGATTGAATTTTCCTCTTGATTGTGTATATCCACCTCTTTGAAATCCTCTACCTCTCTGATTTTTGAAGTTCCTGTAACACTCATCTATAGTATGATTTGACAATCCACAAATATTACATGGTGAGGAGTTATAAGGTCTCCACCTACCTTCCTTACCTCCTCTACCCCTTCCTCATGAGGTTCTACCTCTCCCTGCATAGTTGGCTTGGGAGGAAGCTCCTTCATCCTCAATGTTCTTGTTCTTTCCTTTCTCTTTAGACTTACTTCTATCTGTGTATAGGGCAGAAAAGCTATTACCTCTTGATGAATCTCCATTCTTGTTGAGTTTGGCTTCATGGGTGAAGAGTTTCCCCATGAGTGTGATAAGGTTTGGAATCTTCCTGTCCATGTACAAGTCCATGGCAGTTGTGAATCTCTCCCATTTGGCATCTACTCTTATACAATTGATTACTTGTCTTACAATGTCCTCCTCTTCAATGTCTTGTCCTATGCTTGCCAATTGATCACCTATATCCTTGACTTTGGTTACATACTCTAAGATGCCTTGCCTCGATTGCTTTCTTTGAGTGGTAAGCTCAATCCACAATTGGTTTTTCCTGGCCCTTCTGTTAGAAGAGAAATAGGGAGAAAATGTTTCCCAAGTCTCTTGGGATGTCTTATAGTTCCTAATGTGTGGAAGAAGAAAATAAAAAATTGAGTTAAGTATGTATGACCTTGCTAATGCATGCTTGGCACACCATGTATTGAGTCTTTCATGCTCCTCTCTTGTAGGTTGTCCTTTGCTTCTGAATATGGGCATCTCCTCATCTCCTGAGATATATCCATAGAGACTCCTTCCTTGCAAGTATGTCTTCATCCTCAAGGACCATACTTGATAGTTGTTCATATCCAATTTATCAATGAAAGAAGGAAAACCATCTCCCATGCTACCTTAGCTTCGCTCTGATACCACTATTGGGAAAGATGGATCGACACTCCAAGAGATGAGTAGGTACTGCCAATCCCTACTTTGTACTAGCCCCTTTTTGCTTCAAAGTTGCGTTGTAGGCCCTCCTAGCTTTCGAATGACACTAAACAAGTGCCTATGTACTTTGGAAATGATGTGATAAATGATTGATACAAAACAAAATACTTCCAAGTTTTATTGTTTAGTACCCTTGAGCATAGGGTTTCTGATTTGGCTTGATCACATCTCAATCTGAAAGAATGAATGAAAGGAACATGTTGAAGAAAAGGGTGTTGGAAGCAGTCAGAGGCACAGTCAGAGGCACAGACGGCATGGAAGCATGTAAAGACGGAGCAGGGAGCCAGTCGGATCATTTTTTCAAACAATTATGTTTTTATTACCTCTTCAAACATCCAACAGTGATTTCCATCACTCTTGTAACATATGTAATATAGACAAAACCCCATTTTGTAATTCATAGCTCCATTTTGTGCAAGCCGAGGAGTCCTCAAGCTTGAGGAGCTTAGGTAGAATGCTCATACCAATTTTCGTTATTTTTAGACATCGTTTACCCTTCCAAATAGCCTCTAGGACCTATTTTTTAACTAGGCCGGTCACTAGATGTGAAACCGGTCAAAACTAGTCTAGAAACTATAAAAAGAGCTAGAGAGCTCATTTTTGAGGTTGGTTGATGTTAGCTTGTTTGAGATTAGAGTTATTTTGAGCTTGTAATAGTGATCTTGAGTAATAGAACTAATTTCCCACCTTCCATTGTGTCTTGCTTGTCTCTTCATTGTGTGTGTGTATGTGTGTGTGCATCTTTGTGCTTCTCACCTTCACTCTCACATCATCTCACGTTCACGATCTTCATATCACTCCTATCTCTTCCGCGGATTGACATTAAGGAGGTGAACCTTCTTAACGTGGTTCTCACCATTGTGCTAGAGCAACACCAAATTTGGCGCCGTTGCCGGGGATCGAGTCTAGGACGAATGTGTGATGGTAAGAGTATAGCAAGAAGTGGCGTTGGAAGGTAAAAATTTCAGTTTTTGTTGTTGTTTTTACTTAGTTTTTAGTGTTTTTCACCTCCCCCACACTCCATCTTCATCATCGCATCATCATCTTCATCTCCAAAAAAATCAGAAAATTCACCATATCCACCCATTCACCTCATTTCCCCTCATTTGTGCATGCGAGAGAGCGAGAGAGAAGCTTTGTGCTTGTGTGCGCTTGTGTTTTCTTGAGTTTTCTTGCAGGTACAGAGCTCCAGTGCATCAGGAAAGCTTGGAAAAGGTAAAATTTCACTCTCTGTCAAAGATCTGCCGAGTGTGGCGGACCATCGCGATGGTCTGCAACCTTCGGAATTTTTGGTAGGCGACCACACCACGAGGTAGGCGACCCTTGCGCATCTACGAATCCACAGGCGCATCTCGAAAATTCACATTTTGGTGGACCATCGCGATTGGCTCGGACCATCGCGATTGTGTCGCACCATCGCTATAGGCTCACGCCATCGCGACGGCTCGGCCGGACCATCGCGACGGTCCACTTGGACCATCGCGATTGTTCAGCTGACCCCGGACCATCGCGATTGGCTCATGCCATCGCCATGACAGTGCCACGTGTCATGATAGGCCATCGCGACGGTTCATTTTTCGGACCATCGCGACAGCCCAAAATCGGACCATCGCGATTGGCTCACGCCATCGCACTTGTGACCATCGCGACGGTTCACTCCGGACCATCGCGATTGTCCACCTTTGACCGTTGACCGCGCCATCGCGATTGTCCGCCTGATCACGCCATCGCGACGGTTCATTTTTTTGGACCATCGCGACGGTTCGACTTCACGCCATCGCGATCGTTCACTTCGGGCCATCGCGACGGTTCATCTTTTCGCGCCATCGCGATTGTCCAAATTTCACGCCATCGCGACGGTTCGCTCGGACCATCGCGACGGTCCCAGACCATCGCGATTGTGCACCCCCATCGCAAATTTAGGGTTCCATTTTTTGACCAATTTTGGGGGTATTTTTGAGAAATTTTTGGACCATTAGACTCATAGGAGACCCCTTAGCTCATATTTGAAGGAAAACCTGACTGTCAGTTTTTACCCCCCAGGGCCTGAACGCTCATAACTTTTTAATCCGAAGTCCGTTTTTTGAGCTGAATAGCTCATTAGAAAGCTCGTGACGAGTACTACGTGACCTCAACTGTTTTTTTCATAAAGAATACATCTAATTTTGGATAAGCAATTGGGAGGTTCACTTAGTTTGGGACTAGGAAGCCAGGGGGCACACATTGAAAATTTGGGCAAAAAGGGAAGGGATTTAAAAGGTGTATATACTCAAGTGTTTGATCATCCTGTGAATTGGTCTAATATGGGAATTTTCCAGGTCTAGCAAAGGCAATCCAAGGCAAGCTAGCAAGGCAGTGAAGACAGCAGAGCTTGGGAAGCGCGGCTTCTTGGGCAACAGGGCATCAGAGCAACCAGAAAAGCCGACTCGAGGTTGGAAGATTACTCAACCCCCTCAGTCAATTCTTAGCTTAGGCTAAACGGTAGTTGTGGATTAAAGACGATAGGAACGCCTCAAGTTCAAGATACTTAATTCTTTCAAGTTTAAGACTACAAGTAAAGGTGTGTGTGACGCGAAAACCTAAGGAAAGAACCTAAGTCTGACGGAACGAGAACTCGAAATCATCACGGAAAGTCGAATTCCTGACGCATATATTAAGACAAGAATCCAAAGAAAATTAAAAAAGAATTAAGAAAGTAATAACAAAGAACCATTGACGATCTAAGTGTGTAATTGAGTGAGCGAGGAAGAAAAATAATGAACCTTAGATCAGGGAGACACATAGGTAAGTCAGACCGACGAAGCCTTAGATCATCAGAGGCTAGTGTAAGAACTACCGCTCGATCGTGGGCTCAGCAATTGAATAGTAATTTACCCCTACGAGAGCTCAGATACTAGCGAATCAGAAATGGCATTTAGCACAGACAGACCAGAAGGAGGGTCTCATGTAGCATACCTAGAAAAACCAGAAGGACCCTATAGAACGCAACTAGAGTTTCTCCGAACCAACCGATTAGGTGCTCGCATCTATGAGGATGGTTTGCAAAGGCAAGTGGTGCAACTGCACAACCCTGATCAACCCATTGGATTGGAAAGACCAGTGGTGAAATTTGAGAGAGACGCGTACATAGACAAAGAAGGAACCATGTACATCCTAAGTACGCAACCAAACGACACTAATGAGTTTGGCACAATTCAATTAGAGACGGAAGCGAAATTTCAAGGAAAAGAACCGTTAGAAGAACCTAGGACACCTAGAGGGAAATCCGTATTAACAAGAGTACTCATCCCAGAGTGGATCCCTCAAGATAATAGGAGCACCGAGTTGTTCGTAAATAAAGAGGCTTCATAAGCCTTTTGGAGGTACAGAAAGGAACACCTTGGTGAGGTAGGCATCATTACAATTTATGAATTCAAGGACCCAGATACACCTGGAAAGGTTGTATACCTGGATGAGACTTCAGAAAGAGTCTTTGTGGTGCCTGACCGCGCTAGAAACACATACACATGGAGAGGTGAATTGGTATTCCCTCCACCTAGAACAAACATGAATACAAGTCACCAAGGGGCAGGAACATCCTCAGCCCATGGACATCAAAGAGAAGGAAATAAAGAGGGACCAGAAGTAAGCTTTAATCATCCCATAGGGAGAGATAGAACAACCTCGAACACTAATCGAGCGGATAGACAAAGAGATCATGGAATACCAGGTGGTAGAGATGATTTTCCTCTACCTAGACCACATGAACACGCAAGAGTATTGAGACCCACTCAATTAGTGAAATCCATGAAAAATTACTTTGATGGGACGGGAGATCCCTATGACCATGTCGCAGAATTCAAGCAAGTACTAAGAGCAGAACAAGTCGAGGACATGTTCACGCAATACAACGCATTTGGGCTAACGTTAAAGAATACCGCTTTAACTTGGTTCCAACCATTGCAACAAAGGCAATTTAGAGACATCCATCACTTTTTAGAGTCATTCATCACTGAATTCTCTAAAAGTGGGATTAGACATGACACATCTTCGTTGATTCATAGCTTTAAACAGACCCCTCAGGAGACAGTTAGACTGGCAGGACGTAGATTCAGACAATATGTCGAACGATGTCCAATGCAAGAGCTACCCTCACAAGCCAAACAGGTGTCACTGTTCCTAGATGGCTTGTTGAGCGCTAAACTGCGCTCCTATGTGTACCTAAAAGAACCCAGAACGCTAGAGGAGTGTGTAAGAATATGTATAGACATCGAGGACAACCTAGGAGATGAATTAGAACTCTCAAAAGTCTATAAAGACTCAGATTGTTCTTCTCTAGCCTCCACAAAATTGTCTACTTCGATAGAGGACCTAGCAGAAAAAGTGGCCCAAAAACTAGGGGTTGCTAGTAAACAGGTGCCCAAGGTGCCAACTAATGTACGTTGTTACACTTGTGGTGGAAATCATTTGGCAAACATGTGCCCCAATGCACCTCAACCTCAAGCCAACCCTAGTGGCCAATATTGCACAATTGAGGGAAGATATACGAATCATACGGCTCAGGACTGCCCATACAACAAACAAACCGTGAGACAGAACTACCCGCAAACATACCAGCAGCCAGGTAGGTATCAAGGCCAATACAATGCTCAGCCTTATTACTATAGGCCTCCTCAGAACTACTCCTACCAGGCTCAACAGAGACCTCAACCTATCTTAGCTCAACAGCCACCCCCACCAGCGAATGTCATCTCAGTCAAATACGCTGCTGCAGAAGAGAACTTAAGTAGGGCCTTAGTGCCTTCTTCACCCTTGATCACCGAAAGTGACCCGAACTCAAACAGTTTTGACTCTACTCATGTAACTAGTCCACCAGCTTATTACACGGAGTCACCAGAACATGTGGAGACATATCATTATGATAGTCCCCCAATGGAACCTAGTTGGGAGCCAGACTATACTAATGTGATGTACGCAAACCCAAACCCACGGCCCCAATTGAGACAACAGAGACCACAGGGCCCTAGAGGACCATGCTTTAGGTGCCAAGGAGATCACTTCATAAAGGATTGTCCACATCCCCCAATAGCAAGGCAATCACAGTACTATAACATACAAGGTTTTTGTGCCGATTGTGGCAAAGAGCACGTAATCAAAGATTGTCCTAAGAACCCAGTTAACGCTTCGAATGTGACACCGATCAACGTGATAGGTATTGTAAACAACGCAGATGGATCCAACCCTACATACGTGCCTATCCAAGCTATAACAAGAGCCCAGACACTCTTACAGAACCAACAGCTTAATCAAGAGAAAGTAGCCGGAACTAGTGAAGTTGCAGAATCTAGTAGCAAAAAGACGAAATCTTGGAAAGATTCTAGAGAAAGAATAAAGAGAAAGTGGAGTAAAAAGATAACGGAGTTGGAAGGAAGCTTGAAGGAATCTAGAGCCAAAATCCAAGAATTGACTTCATAGGAATTGAATCAAGAGAATCCAGCTCAAAAATCAGGATCAGTTTTAGCGGAACCCATACCAGAAGATCTAGACATGATGTTTCGTGCATATCAGGCTAGAATAAAAGAGGGACCTCAAGTAACGGAAATGAGTAAAAACTACCCTCGAGCTGATCTAGAAATTGAGAGAACTAAACTTTGCATGAAGATGGTAGAGTTAGCACAAGCCTTGTTCGAAGCCTCTAGATATCTTAATTGGAATAACATGGCAAAACCGGAATTACACTTTCAAGGACTAATGGAGAGGCTAGAATACTTGATTGAAAGCAAAGAGAAAAAGAATCAGTCTAGGAACCCTATTGTCACAGAGACACGGGAAAGGAATGCACCATCCCTGTCTCAAGTACCCAATACAGAAAGTCAAGACAATTTGTCTTCCATACATAGGCACTCACATGAATTTTTGAGAGAAATACAAGAAGAGAAATGGAGAAAAGAACAAGGAACTCATCCTCCTATTCAAGAAATAGACGACTTGCAGGAACAATTTCCCCAAGACATCCCCTCTATATATGATGATGTAGAGGTGGAACAACTGAGTGAACCCACAGGATTTGAATCTAATTCTTTACAAGAATTACCTCAGTTCACAGGACCTTGGGAAGCAAAGTCTATTAGTATGAGAGCACCCACGATAATAGTGAGGAATGAAGAATCAGTGATCCCTAGGAACACGGAAGTGATCAAGAATACCAAAGTACAGTGTAATCTCACTCTGGAGGAATTGTTAAAGGTAAAACCAGAATTGTGGAAGCACGTAGCAAATCAATTCCCTGAGCTTGCTACCACACCCTCTCAAATAGGATCACATAAGAAGGTACCAGAGATACCCGTGGAAAAGATTGGAGACGTAAGCGAAGGAGAGGAAGGTAACACATATCTTCCAATAACCCATCAGGGCTACACCACGAAAGCCATCTTAGATTCAGGAGCCGGAGTAGCCATCGCTACCACCGCTTTGTGGAAACGTTGGGGTAAGCCAGCACTCAGACCCACCAGGATGAAGCTACAAATGGCTGATGGACACATAGAAAAACCATTAGGCTTACTAGAAGGCATATCTCTCACCACTTGTGGTGTAGAATTTGAGCATACCTTTGCCATTTGTGACTTTGCGAAAAACCGTGCTTATGAGATGATATTGGGACGACCATTCATGCGTCAGTTGCAAATTGTACAAGATTGGGGAACTAATTCTTTGTACTTGCAACATTTAGGAGTGACTACCAAAGTCAATCTTAAAGACTATTCACACAGAGATGTACCCCCAATACAATGGAATACCATCCATAAGACACCAATAGAGACGGAATCTGTGCACTCATTAGAATCAGATCCTTCTTGGTTGCATGAGGATACCCATTTATGGATGTGTAAAGTAGCTAAACAAGAGGAAGAAAGATTAGAAGCCAGGACCTTAGGTGCAGAACAAAATCCACGAACTCTTCAGGACCCAGCTTATGCACCTGTAGTATTCCCAGACGAAGAGTTTGAACCCCATGGTTGGGCAGAAATACTAGCAACCATGGATGTAGCCATCAATGAAGAACAATGGACACCCCACTGTGACGAGGATGGCTATGACATTTCAGTTTTCACGATAGAGCCGATCATGTGCGATGCCATTTTAGAAGAGTGTGAAGCTAGCACTGATGCATTTGAGGATGCAAACGATGTTGATTTAGAATCAATTATTATGGATTCTCCATTCGCATCAGAGGAAGAATATTTCTACGAAGTAGAGACTCACACTCAGAGACACGAGGACATCACGAATGAGGTAAGGTTAGCCACTCAAGTGACTACTAAAAGTGAAGGCAAGAAAAGAAAGAAGAAAGAAACCATGTCAGAAAAAGAAGAATCTTTATTTGAAGTACCCGAGAATTTCAAGAAATATGAAATCGAAGATAGAAGGATCATGGTACGAATGCCTAATAGAAAATCGAATGATGGACAAGTATATGATAACCGAGAGAAAACCAAGAAAGTAATAGCTGCCATAGAAGGAGAAGAAGAAAAATGCACATACATAGGGCATGATTTGACGACTGAAGAAGAAGAAGAGTTAGTTGCCCTATTGCACGAATATAGAGATGTTTTTGCTTGGAGTTACAAAGATTTGAAAGGAGTAGATCCAGATATATGTTCTCATAGAATCCCTATGACTCCAGATGCAAAACCGACAAAACAGAAACCGTACACGTACAATGATAACTACGCTGCGAAGATTAAAGAGGAGATAGATTGCCTGATAGAAGTAGGATTCATTTACGAAATTGAGCATACCGAATGGGTATCCCCCATTGTGGTTGTGCCCAAGAAGAATGGAAAATTGCGTGTGTGTATTAACCTTAAAAAAGTTAATGCCGCCACGATTAGAGACAGTTATCCTCTTCCTATCACGGAACATCTATTGGAAAGAGTTGCGGGCAAGGAAGTTTATAGTTTTCTTGATGGATTCTCAGGCTATAACCAAGTAGCCATTGCTCCAGAAGATCAACACAAGACGGCTTTTGCCACAGAATGGGGCATATTTGCATTTCGTGTAATGCCATTTGGCTTAACAAATGCACCCGCCACTTTCCAGCGACTTATGTGTCACGTTTTTAAGGAATTCTTACGCAAGAGCTTGGAAGTTTATGTCGATGACTTATGTGCTCATTCAAATGTAAGACAGACACATATTCCAGAGTTAAGACAAATATTTGACAGATGTCGAGAATATCAGGTTTGTTTGAACCCAGAAAAATGCGTTTTCATGGTCAGACAAGGCAAAATTCTAGGACACATTGTGTCAAAAAATGGAATCTCTACGGACGAGGAAAAGGTGAAGGTAATTGCAGAATTACCTAGACCAACTAATGTGAAAGAGGTACAAGCATTTATGGGCCATTGCGGATATTATAGGAGATTCATACACATGTATGCTATCATAGCCAAGCCTTTGTACTCTCTTTTGACCAATTTTGAATGGACAGATGAATGTGAAAATTCATTCAATGAACTTAAACGACGCTTGTGCTCAGCACCTATATTGACTACCCCAGATTGGAGTAAGCCATTCCATGTACATGTGGATGCATCCAATTACGCCATAGGATGTGTGTTAGCACAACCCACGAATGAAGGTAACATAGATCTCCCCATAGCTTACGCGAGCAGACAATTGAACGCAGCAGAAAGAAATTACACCACGATGGAACGAGAAGGATTAGGGATGATCTACGCGGTAAAGAAGTTTAGGCACTACTTGTTGGCCAACAAATTCAAGTTCTTTACAGATCATCAAGCCCTATTGTACTTAGTCAACAAGCCATGTAACACCGGACGACTAATACGTTGGTTTCTATTACTCATGGAGTATGATTTTGAAGTGGTAGTCAGGAAAGGAAAGACGCATCTTAGAGCTGACCACCTGTCAAGATTAACATCAGGAGAAGCTCCACAAGGAGTAGCGGATGAATTACCAGATGCATACTTATTTAACCTTGAGATAGCACCAGAATGGGCTAAGCCTATAGTCCCTATTCTGACATACGGACCCAAGAGTCCTAGGATAAAGATCAAAGAAGGAGAGATTACCAAGTCTCAGAGATACCAAATAATGGCAGGAAGCATATATAAACAGGATAATCAAAAGATTCTTGCTTGTTGTGTAGATGAATCAGAACATGCGAATTGGTTGCAATTAGCACACGTAGGTGCACTAAAGCAACATCATCCAAAACATCGAACATTACAGAATCTGCAGAGATTGGGAGTATATTGGCCTACGATGGAAGCAGATGTCTACAAGTTGTGTAAAGAATGTCAGGCGTGTTGTGAAAGACCACCATTAGAGCACGCTACATTATATCACGTGTCTCTCACACCAGACTGGAGTGAACCTTTAGTGACATACTTGAGGACGAACACATTCCCTCAAGGCATGACCTTAGCTCGACAACGCAGTCTAGAGCAGGAAGCTCAAGACTATTCACTTATTGGCGATAATTTATACAAAAGAGGACGAGATGGATATTTAAGACAGTGCGTTCATGAAAGCGATTATCTAAACATACTAGAGACTGCACACCAAGGTGTTGCAGGAGGTCACTTTGGACCAGATAGGATAATCAAAGCCATTCTCTTTGCAGGATTATGGTGGCCCACTCTTCACATGGATGCTCATACCTATGTCAAGAGATGTGATGTGTGCCAAAGAACTCAGTTTCCTACTCGCAGAGATGAAATGCCATTGAAACCCATGATGGGCGGACGTGCATTTTCTAAGTGGGGTATAGACTTTGTAGGACCCATTAACCCCCCTGCAAAAGGTACACATGCGGAATACATTATTGTTGCTACAGATTATCTAACCAAATGGGTAGAGGCAAAAGCCACAAAAAAGAATGATGCTCACACGACTGCAAAATTCTTATTTGAAACTGTCTTTACAAGATACGGATTGCCTATAGAGTTAGTGAGCGATCGAGGCACTCACTTTCTAAACCAATTCATTGAATATTTGTTACAGGATTTTATGGTGATTCACAAGAAATCCGCACCATATCATCCTCAGGCCAATGGTCAGGCTGAAAGCACTAACAAGATACTTTGTAACGTACTGACGAAACTCGTGAACAACAAACGTTCAGATTGGGACAAACAGTTACACCACGCTGTTTGGGCATATCGAGTGGCCTACAAGACCGTACTCAATGCAACTCCCTTTCAGATGGTTTTTGGTCAGAATGCAATGCTTCCTTTGGACTTCTTGATACCGACCCTTAAGGTTGCACAAGAACATCAGTGGACCGGCCATGAATTATCAGCGAGAATAATGGACTTGGAACGATTAGGAGAAACCAGGCTGAAAGCAGCAGCAGGAATATACGCAGCGAAGAAGCGACAGAAAGCATATTTTGATGCACATGTGAAAGATAAAGGCCTAAAAGAAGGAGATTTAGTTCTAGTGATACGCTGAAACAGCACGCACGGAAGTTAGAAAAGCGAGGTTATGGACCTATGATCATTAACAGACTTTCGACTAGTGGAGCAGTACAGTTAGCCACCCTAGAAGGAGATATAATGCCTAATTACATTAGTGGCTGTAGAGTCAAGCTATATCAAGAACCTCTTACGAAGGATATGCTTAAACGACTCACGTTGGCAAAGAAGCGTAAGGAGGAAGAACATAGAATACGAGCTGAAGCTCAGGCAGAGGCCATAGAACGCATTAAGCGCATGAAGCTAAGAAGACAAGGACTAGGGAGAGAACATTATAACCATCTGGAAGCATCACCCAGATATCCCATGGCCATGTGTCAAGTAAAGTCAACCACTCATCCTAGCATAGTGGACAGGAGACCATTCATTACAGTTAGGCTAGAGTACGGCAACCCTTGCCAAGAACTCAGGGCTTTAATTGACTCAGGTGCTGCGACTAGTGCGATTAGATGGTCCCACTATAAGGATTCAGGAATAGAAATGAGGCCAATTGAGGCATACCTCATAGGGCTAGGAGGCATGGAAACCCCTTGCATGGGTGAGGTGGACCTTCCTATCCTCATCAACGATGTGACCATGACAGCGAAGCTACTAGTGTGCCATGATGACGACCTGATAGAACCCCTAATCCTTGGCCAAGATTGGCTATACGATCACTCAGTGGACCTAAATCTTAGACAAGGCTCCTTACAGATTGGAACCTTAGAACGGAAGCGAGTGATACCCTTTGACTTCCCTAACGGCATTCCGCCTGACGGTTGTGACCCTAGACCCTATGAAACACATGCGACGGAAGACCAGAAGATCTTTGATCAGCTCAGTCATGCTACGTCTACACCAACCCACTCGGGCTTGGCTATAGACAGTTGTCAATCAGAAGGACGACAGGAGATCTTCCCTGGGACTTCCTGCAAACTAGAAGAGGCAGTTACCCAACCGCAAGGGCAGATGGACACAATCAGCGGTCAGGTGGGTTGCATCAGCGGCCAAATGGGCACGACACCCTGCGATGCTCATCCTTCCAAACTTGTTGCGGACTGGCCTAGATCAAAGTTAGAGAACGAATCACTTCCTAATGGGCAGGTCACGCAAGTGTTGGATCTCCCTTCTTTTCCAAAGCAGAGCGTCCATCCGACCTCTCTACCTCAACCACGACGGAGTCAACCACGACGAAGGAACCCAGACCGACTGGAGTATCAGAAGACACAACAAGGAAAGCAGTCTAGACCACCCAAAGGAAGCGGCACCAGACAAATATGGGTGCCAAAAGGGCAAAAAGCACTGAAGAACTCCAACCAAGCAGAGATCGACAAGCAAAAGGCAGGGCAGAAACAGAATCAGTATCCACCATCCCCTCGACCTTCTTCTACAGGTTCGAGCATTCGACAAATTTGGATCGCCAAGAAATACCTTACCCATAGACCCACACCCACGCAGATTTGGGTACCCAAACCATGTATCATAGCTCAACCCTTAAGCCATGTAATATATACCCTTCACAAATCTTTCCATCCCTCAATACCATCACACCCGATACTACCTTTTGCCCCTCAGCAGCAACCCACCACCCACTCAAAGACTCTTAGGAAATGGATACCGAAGCGTGTCCAACCGTCTCCCCCTAACCCCAAGTCTGACAAAACTACCCCCCCGACTAACATACAACCTTGTAATAAATCACTAACCTTTAAACCTTGTATAAATTCACCCACCTTCATCACACATCACTCATAATCGCGTCTCATCAAGAAATGTATGCATGATCTGAAACATGTAGGTGTCTAGAGACCTGCACTAGTGCTGCAAGAAGCATTGCATCCCTCACATCACAGCACTTGGCTACACGGGTTACGCATCAGTTATGGAAAGGGATTGCGGTCTCACTTTAATGGGATCATAATTAATTTCCATGCTAATGTGTTAATCTTTTGTAGCAGATCTTTCTCATAGCGCACCAGTCATCATGCAAACTGACGCAGGACCATCAGGAGCAGGCCCCAGTGTAGCTGCGGTGCCCCTCAACGTGTTACGAGCAGAATCCCACCCGACTGCTCCACCGCCAGAATTCCAAGGATTTCCAGGGCCCATGCCGATCGATAACCCACCTATGGGCTACACAGAAAAGATACACCGTAACTCTCACTGGTTTCAAGGACTTGCAGGACCCTTAGCGGACGCGGATTTTATATTTGAATCTAATTTGACGTTTGATGACCGCACTTGGGGAAAATACCAATTCTTCTCCAGAGAGTTCGAAGCCCTACAGAACACCCAAGACTTAACTCACGTTTGGGCCAGAGCCGGCTTCACGGAGTATTTCAGTGATCCTCTGCCCAAACCCGACTTTATTAGGTGTTATTATTTAATCACTACGTTGCAGACCTCAGAGAATAAGGATATCCCAGGAACTTTTATTTTGCCCTCTTTAGTGGATGATCCACCTTACAAAAGGTTTTACCTCTCAAAGGATTTAATCAGAGCTGCCATCAAAATTCATGGCACCCACACGCCCACAAATCGAGAAGATTGATTCCAGACCCTATGAAACGTGGGGATGTCACTAAGTGGGAGGAGATCTCAGCAATTACACCTGAGCTGTCAAAGCCGCTACGGATATGCATGCAACATTTTGCATTCCCCGCTCAGGACAGATTTACCATGCCACATAAAAGAATATGGTTTGGATTGTACTTGGCATGTACGGGACCTCAGACGGTTGATCTGGCGAGCTGGATCATTGATCAAATGTATTTGGCACAACACAGATGGGAACGAAAGAAAGTGCTTAATGGATGTTGTGCGCTCACAATAATTGTTTATATGTGCTTGGCCTATGATTTGCCAATTGAACGTGCATTAACAGGAGAAGAGCTGAAAGCATTCAAAGGAACGACGAAGAAAGCCAGGAAGCCCAGCAGAACACGGGCAGGTAAGCGCATGAGAGGCACCATTCCTTGCCTCCAAGTGCCAGAGTCACCATCACCACAACCCTCTCCAGCACAATCACCGACAGAAGCCGCTCCCACAGTGCAACCTATTCGCATAAGGTTATCTAGACCAGTGGTCACGGAGGGCACTACTAGTACCGTGGCACCTCAGGCAGCTGCAACCACAGAACCCACCACCACAACAGCAGATGCTCCCACCACTATTGGTGCGGAAGCCTTTTCTTTCCCATTACCACACATGGAGGCAGAACCAATAAACACAACATTCGATTTTGAGATGCCGGATGCATTCTCAAATGAGTTCCAGTTTTCAGAGGCACAAATGTTCTCTCAAGAATATGAACGCCCCAGCTACCCTACCACACCGCGGGATCTGCCACAGGGACAAGTTGTGTCGAGCTCTGATGATGAAAGAACAGCCACCGACGACGACGAAGGTGACGATGAAGCCAGCCAGGGCACGCATGATTCCCAAGAACAAGAACAGACAGATGGCCAAGGCCAACAAACCGATGCACACGGTGACACGAGCACGCATGAAGAGGAGACTTTCGAAGCAGCAGCTTACACGCTGGCAATCAAGAAATTATATCGTACGATGGAGAAAGTCTGGGCACGGAAGAAATTGACTGAAGAAGAGAGCCAGGCCCTAATCGAACAAGAACTAGTCTCCGGAGGATTTGAAGAAGTCTACATCAGAGGGTTTAGAGAACTGGTCCAATCCATCGGCCCGGTCGAAGCATTGAGATATTTACAAAGGAAGCCACTTCCTCAATATGACCCTCGCAGAATTCGCCTGTTATCGAAGCCCGGTGAATATATTCGAGTTCCGGTAGGTGCTCAATCATCCCACCAGGCGCAAGATGCACGCTTACGTCCGGAAAGACCCATCACCGACGAAGCTATCCTAGTAGACTCCCCACCACATACTACCGTTGTACATACTACCACTATCCTTGAAATAACATCCACACCATCTACTCCTCTCTCACCTCCTGTTTCACCAATCCATCCGGTATCCCCCGCTCAACCACCTGCTCCTCTCACATCCACACCAGTTCACGACAACATAGCCACACCCTTTGCCCTGCCCATTCATGCCACCAGGCCCGCACCCACCCCACCTCGTCTACATGTCAATCCCTTCATCCCTTCATCCTTCCCATCCTTTCCCCCACTTTTAAGACAACCTTTCACCTTTCTAACCCCACTAACCTTCTCACCAGTTTCACCTCCTCAACCCACCGTAACCCCTATTTCCCCTTTTCACCAAGCTGCTCCAACCATTCCCCCTGTAAATTATTCTACATTTGTAAATCCCGTCTTCACACCTACACAACCACCCACATACACACCGCTTTTCACAGTCACCGCACTTGACACGTCCAATGACATGGACATATCACCACCCACCGCACCAGCACCCACTCCACTCACAGCACCATCATATTTAGGTACGTCACAATTTTCCACGATCACCACTGCATCCACCTTCCCAACCCCATTTCCCATCCCCGATGCATCTACTTCCACCGCATCCTTACTTAGCACTCCATTACTATTATCGCCAACCATAGACACTGCACTTCAACAAATGTTCACATGCATGTCACAAGTACGAGATGAGTTCGCATCTCTGGGCAACAATTATCAACAGCTGCAGAGGACGACCAATGAATTGCAGTCGCAGCTCAATTCATTATCAATCAAGAATGCCTCTTTAAATACGCGATACCAAGAACTAAGAGAGGCATATCATAAGCTAGAGCTAGAAAGTGAAGAGAAAACAAAAGAAGCCACTGCTGATCTGGACAACCTGCTTCGAGCCCAAACAATTAGGAACGCGACGCTGACCAGAAACATGGGTCTACTCAGGAGACACCTAGCCGCAGCCAAGGAGGAGAACTAGAGACTCCAAGAGCAGAATAGAGAAAATTTGGAAGTGGCATTGGACCATCCTGAACAACCTTTAAGTCCTAGCAGATTCAAGGCAATCCCATCCGAATCGATGCGGATGTTGCTAGATGACCACGTTCGACTGCTAGAGGACTATGATCGAATGAACGAAGAGCATCAGAAGCTAAAAGAAGATCACAAGCTACTACAGCTCAGAGAACCGGCACCACAACAACTACCAGTGGCAGCAGAAGTACCAGAACCTGTGGACCCCTCTCCTGAACTCATAGAGGAACTCAACGCACTACGGGCCCAGGTAGCCACTCTCCAATCACGCATAGAGGTATACGAAGCACCACCACGGCCTGATTCCCCACCGGAGATCCCAGCTGACGACGAGAACATAACCATTCCGGTGGAGGAAACGTTTGAAGAAGCATACGAGCCCATACCCATCCCAGGCGGACAAGTCACGGCCGAAGGCCAGATGACCTATGAACTTCCTACCCCCGCGTGGATGAAAACGATCGAAGAACTTGGAACGACACATTCGGCCAGAGTAGAGGCACAATTACATGCCATGGCCATGATTGAAGAGAGAATCTTACAATCCCCCTTCTTTGCTCATTTGGCCCCCCGACGCTATATATCTGGTCATGAGCTGCAGTATAAGCCATACTTCATGTTAATGGCTGAATATCAGCTAGCTATAGAAAAAGAAACCGGCATGAAACCCACGCATGCTACACAATTCGAGCCGGCGGACTTGCCACCAAATGCGCAAAGAGGAGAAATCCATCAACCTGATTGGCGCAAAGACCTCCTCCAGAAGTACCCAGAAATGATGAGCACATGGGTGAAAGCGCCTTTACATTTAAAGTATAATCCTTGTTGGGGACCAGTACCACGACGCCGCTCCTGGACTGCATTCGCTATCAAAGTACAAAACAATAGGCAGTGTCAGGATTAGCTGAATTACCCCTACTTCAAGCCGCCCACCGAGTTGTCCACTGTTGGTTATATGATGGCTACAATCCGTCACTGGCTCCCTCGCCTGAAGCATATGGATGATATTGCAGCGCATATGACTGTCAAAATTTTTGACATGATGCAAATGATATTTAAAGTCTTCCGACGCGTCAAAGCACCGCATGTAAACACCCCGGGATTTGAGCATGGTAACTTTGATCTAGTATATGACATGAGCACAACGCCATCGCTCCGGGTGTGTTATGCTTGGCACTGTAGAATAAAATACCTCCCGGCATGCTACAAACAAACCTTTGAAGAGATGTTCACCACCGGGTTTTGGGAATACCATTCCGAGGTATTCATCAGCAGGCCCACACATTTATTGCAACTTTTTGCCTGTGAGCGAATGGTTTATTCCACGCATTATCAACTCCCGCCACCCGACGAACCGCAACCGATCGACTGGGAGAAGCTCGAGGCTGATCTGGCCCGAGGCATTCGAGTATCTGAGCACACCATCGCTCACGACCTCCTACAAAACTACATCCGGCAGACCGCACAACAAGGTTCTGTCGAGGACGACAGAAGCGAGAGGGAGGGGGGTGTTGGAAGCAGTCAGAGGCACAGTCAGAGGCACAGACGGCATGGAAGCATGTAAAGACGGAGCAGGGAGCCAGTCGGATCATTTTTTCAAGCAATTATGTTTTTATTACCTCTTCAAACATCCAACAGTGATTTCCATCACTCTTGTAACATATGTAATATAGACAAAACCCCATTTTGTAATTCATAGCTCCATTTTGTGCAAGCCGAGGAGTCCTCGAGCTTGAGGAGCTTAGGTAGAATGCTCGTACCAATTTTCGTTATTTTTAGACATCGTTTACCCTTCCAAATAGCCTCTAGGACCTATTTTTTAACTAGGCCGGTCACTAGATGTGAAACCGGTCAAAACTAGTCTAGAAACTATAAAAAGAGCTAGAGAGCTCATTTTTGAGGTTGGTTGATGTTAGCTTGTTTGAGATTAGAGTTATTTTGAGCTTGTAATAGTGATCTTGAGTAATAGAACTAATTTCCCACCTTCCATTGTGTCTTGCTTGTCTCTTCATTGTGTGTGTGTATGTGTGTGTGCATCTTTGTGCTTCTCACCTTCACTCTCACATCATCTCACGTTCACGATCTTCATATCACTCCTATCTCTTCCGCGGATTGACATTAAGGAGGTGAAGCTTCTTAACGTGGTTCTCACCATTGTGCTAGAGCAACAAAGGGGCATCCCTAGATGCTTCTCTTGAGAAATATTCACAAAGTCAATTCAAAGACATTGTTGAAGTGATTAACCTCCAAGGAGAAGAAGAAGAGGTTAGAAACATCGATGTTGCCTACTTTCATAACAGAGACTACTATAAGAGAGCTAGCAAAACATGTGAAAATCATAGAGAAATGACTCCTTCTCCCTAATCACCAATATTATTTTATCTCTGGGAAGGATTTCGCTCCTCAGTATTGCATTCAAGAGCCCTTCAATATTAGAGAAGACTATTGTGTCACTGTTATAGTTGAATCAAAAGAACTTGCAAGGAGGTTTATAAATGAGAAGGGCAAACTTAAAGAGGAATTTTTGAGCCTAGACTTATCCTTCTCAAATAAAGAATTCAAAGAATCCTCCAAAGCTCTCTTCTACTGCTATGAAAGAGTGCTTTCATAGAAGCGAACCCTTGGAGATGAAGATTTTGACCAGTGGCAAAAGGATTCAGAGATTTACTCATTTGGATGATGATATTCATTTGTGGAGGTAGCTGAGGACAAAGGAACAATAAGGATTGATGGGAAAGAACTGATCTAGAAGGAAGATGAGGTCAAGGTAGATCTAGATAATAAAATTATGAGACACGACGGATTCAAGCGATTAGGCCCATCGAAGAAATTGTTATGAACCTATTCGCTTCAATTGGTCGTGTCTAGAGTTGTTCTTTTTTATGGATTTTTTAGCTTGTCCCTTGTGTAATATAATATTGTTAACATCTATTTGTGATCATTTGGAAGACACAACCAATTCAAGCGATTAGGCCCATCCGAGAATTTCTGATGAGCCTATTCGCTTGAATCAATTATCTCGTCGATTTCTCTATTTCATGATTTATTTTTCTCATCCAATACCTATTCCACATATTCTTAGTGTGCATATCACAAAAGGGGCATGTTTACCAGTTTCTCTAATGATAATGACCATCTTTGCGACCCCACCAATTCAAACGATTAGGCTTATCGAAGCCTTTGGGATGAGCCTATTTGCATGAATTGGTTGTGTCTACTCAATTCTTTTTTTTCTCTTTATTAAAGGCCATTATCTCTCAATATGTATATGATGACACGTAATGGTAGATTTTTAATGACTCTGATGAATGACCAATTCAATCAATTAGGCACATCCAAGATTTTCTGATGAACCTAGTCGCTTGAATTGGTTGTCTCCTACATTCATTTCAACGATTGTTTTTCCTTACAACTCTAGTCTGGTCCTGAGACATTCAAAGTTGTTTTGCACTCTCTAATCTTGCTTTTTCATTGTTTCCATAGTTATCTATATTGGATGAGGAAGATTATCTTGGCAGGGTGTAAGAGCACAAGGAAAGCTATAGAGAGAAAAGGAAAAGCAAAAGTGGATATACATTCAGTCATCCTCTATCTTCCAAAGTTGAAACCATATTTATTCTATGTTGTACATAAGTAGTATAGTGAGGACCCTGATTTTGCATTATTCTCTCTAAAGACTCTTTCAAAGTACATGGGCTTTTCCTCACTACCCTTTAATGCATATAGGATTTTACTTCTTGAGAGAATGACAACGTTCAGGATTTTTGGCTATGCTCGAGGACTCAATGCTTGTAGAGCTAGATATTTCCTTTGTTATTCAAGATATGCAATGGTTGTGGAGGTCTCAAATGTACAAAGCATTGTTGGCTACAGGGGAAAGGAATTGTTTAGATACAGAGGATATTTTCCATAGTCAAGATCATTGAAAAGGCTGAAAGAAGAATAAATATTTCATTTCAAAAAGTTCGTGAGTTTATAAACTCTATATACATCCGTATGTATTTTTTGGATATAAGAATTGTAAAAGATATTCTCAATATTATAGCTTCAAACTCGAATGAAATCTCATTCTTTTTTGTATTGAGTCTATATGTCCTAAAGGAAATGACATCTAGTGCTCCTTATTTACATGATCTATATAATTTATTTGGTGATGATATCAGGCATGAGCTCCTTTATAATTGTCTTGTAAAGAACGAATCAAGAAGTTCTTTGACAACATTAATTTTTGTGACTCTTCCTCCTTTTTTGTGCATTTAAAGAAGCTTGTTCTTGCTTGATAATGAGATTTTCCATGCCTTTGGTGTTCCATATGGCAAGTGTTTCCTTTTTTGCAAAGAATGGATCATGGAGAAGAAGAATATGATATAAAAACATAAAGGTGAATATCATGAGATGTTTATTTCAAAGCACACCAAGGTGGAGTAAACTTCTTTGAAACTCACCAAGTAGTAAGTTATGTCTCTGACACTCCATGCCTCTATGATGTTTTCTATAAGCTCTGTGATTGCCCTTCTGAATTCAATCACATAGCTATTAGATGTTACTTGTTGCCTCATGATCTCCAAAAGTTTATCAAATCTGACCCACACCTCCATTCATTTTTTTTCGCTATTTCTAGATTGCTTTTTACATTTTTTGTAACCTCAAAAAATTGTTTCCAACAATTGTACATTGCATTTAGTTTCTTTCAATAGTTGTTGTTGAAGAATCTTCTTGCTTTTGCACCTCCCATTGACACATCGTGTAATACATCACCTGTATTTTGTGAAAGCTTTGGATCTTTCCTTAGATGAACACCACCTCCATGAAATCCCATTTTTGATAGTACAGATTTACATTTTTTTATGCATTCATCTTCAAGAGTTGTAGGCTTGATGGAATATGCATAATCCAAGTGAAGACAGACCACCTTTTCAACAATCTGTAACTCTGCATGCAGTGTACATATGTGTACATTAATCAATTTTATTGGAAGTATGGGATCCCAAATGATGGAGAAATATAAGTAGTTATGTAGATTAACATTTTTTTCTAGAAGGAGCTTTCTTAGTCTCAGTTCTAGCAGTCCATAGTATTGTAACTGGACTTTGCATGCAGTGCAAACAAAGGTTCTTACAATTTGCACCCCCGCTTATACCAAATATGCATTTTAGAGTGTTTAAGTCTCAACTCAAATGGCACTCTATTTTAAAGCTTTCAAAGTGGTTCACATTCAACAATTCTCCTTAGTGATGCCTTTGGATAACATTTGGAATGTCTTTCTCTAAGAATAACCACTTAAGTGTTTTATGATTCTGAGATGGAACTTGAGCACACCCAACCCGCCATAAATCCATTTTTATTGTGCTTTGAGAGATCGAGTATCGAGTTTCCCAAGGCTATAGTTCAAAGATCTATTCATTCGTGCAATACGTATTCTCTCCATCTTTTAATGTTTTTCAATTTCATCTTTATCAAGTTCTATTACAATTTTCATAAGGACAAAACATTCATGTTCTTTTATATCATAGAATTGAACCATGTATGTATGAAGTCTTATTATATCTATCCATATATTGTTAAATGCATTGTAGGTGAAATGTAAAGTTTGTTTTCCTACCTCATAAGGCATGTTACTGTGAGTGTGTTCATAGTCACCAAAAATAGATGTGATTATTTTATTCAAGGAGAGTCGATACTTTCCTACATGATGAGGTCTAGGCATTCCAAAGTATTTTGCTTTATTAAATTTATGAAATTCACACCAAACTTTTGAAATTGCTCTATAGCCCTTTCGAATCCCTCCAACTCCATCACAAACCTCATGAATGTGAGATGGATCTAGAAAAAAATTCATTTCTTTCATGAGTTTTTGAAAAAAAACCATTTCAAGCATACATTTTCATTCAGTTTCAAAACATCATTCTGACTGATAATTTCATTACAAAATTGAACATGCTCAAAACTTCTCAACATGTTTAAACAAAGCACATTTGTTACATGATCTCTTACAATTCTCATTCTCTTTTTCTTTTGGCTAGATTTTCAGTCAAATCTAAAAGAGTTTTTACTTGATTTGACCACATACTTATCCTATAGGAGTTTTTTTTCATTTGTTTGAAAGTTTCTAACTAAGAAGACAAATGTAAAAACATTTTTTTCTATATCCCTCTAATGTAAGTCTGTATGATGTATTACATTCTGTAGATAGTTTATGTATTGCATATAGTTCTTTGAAATATCAGAGAGCTTTGAACAATAGCCATGTAAACAGTCATCACCATCTCCTTTAAATCTAATCAAATCATGAAGATTATGAAAAGATGGATATCTTCTAGTTTGTGGATTGATCGGATAAACTTCTAGATATACTCAATACTCCACCCGAAAATGACTACAAATAATGCATGATAATCTAAAGTTTTAGGGCCCCCTTTATGAGAAGAAGCAAGTATGAGAGTCTAGACGTTTGTGATGAGCTCTAGATGAGACACGAATTTAGCACTTCGAGAATCCACTAGTAGTAGAGAGGTTTGCCAAAGGGGAGACTGCTGAAGTGTTTATCACTCACATAAAGAATCTATGGGATCAAATGGTGGGAGTAGGTGTACCAAATTCAAGTGAGGAGCTAGCTCAGTGTTGTCTTCGAATTGGTCCACCAAAGTTTGATGGTTTGGTAATTGCCCTTAGTACACAGATGAGACTGCAACCACTAACCTTTGAAGAATTCAGTGCCTTAATCATCGAGGAGGAGCTATGGCTCAAGGCAAGGAATGCCAGCAGTAAAGGAGAATCTGCATTCATGGAAGATTCGGCCACATTGGGTGCCCTATACTAAAATAGAAGAACCAGAAAGGTATGGTTGCTCACCTACCTCTTGTTGCACAAATAAAAGAACCATGGGAAGCTTGTATGATGGGCAAGAAGCAATGGAAGGCATTTACACAAGGAAGCAAGATTACAGCAAGTGGTCCTCTTGATGTTGTGCATGCTGACCTGTGCAAAAAAATTCCTACACAAGCCTTGGGAGGATCTTCCTAATTTATGTTACTCGTCCACACCTACAACAAGAAGATGTGGATGTATTTTCTTCGTTATAAGGCTCAAGCTTTTGGTAAGTTCAAAGAATGTCTTTAGCTTCTTGAAATGGAAAGTGGGAAACAGATCAAGAAGTTCATGACGGATAGTGGAGGTGAGTTTAGATCAATTAGTTTTGATGATTTCTCCAACGGTAAAGAAATCAAACACAAACTCACAATGGCACATAGCCCTCAATAGAATGGTGTTGTTGAATGCCAAAATCAAACCATTATGGAAATGGCAAGGTGTATGTTGAAGGGAGAAGAATTGCCAAATCATTTTTGGGTAGAGGCCGTAAATAAAGTTGTTCACATCCTGAATCGTACCTCCACAAAGACACTTGAAGAAAAAACTCCACATGAAGCCTACACTTGTAGAAAGCCTTCCATTTCTGATTTCAAGGTGTTTTGAAGTGCGTGTTATGTGTTGGTACATTTGGCAAGCCTTGACGCTTGCGTGTTATGTGTTGGTACTTTGTATATTGGTGTTTGACTACCCATAAGTCACATATGAACACCTCTTGTAAAAGCTATGAATTTTAACACTTGAGATAAATGTAAAAGTAGATGATTGAGAGAATCTTGTGACATTATGAGATGCAAGTTACAACCATCTAATAGTTTGAATCAAATCAATCAAGATCCTAAAAGGTAGGATCACCTTTAGGTGGCAAATTCAAAATTCAAATTTATCTCACATCTATAAAAGTTGATGACTTTTTAGTCCCAAATAGAATAGCACGAAGGAGTCATTGAGCTTCAATATTATGGATACACTAAGCCCAAACATGTATGCATAAGCCGACATCATCTTATTTGTATCATACATTCATAATCTTATACATTTAATTCAGTTAGTACAAGCTTCTTCATGTCTACCATTATTTGCTGCTAAGTGTTCATTTCAATGAATTTATTTTGAGGCGTTCTCTAGTAGACCTTCTAGTGAACTTGGGATATGTAGCTTAGAACTTCTAGTTCTTGGCTATCAATTTTCATATCATTTGATTTAGTACATTGCGAGATAAGTTCTCTGCAAGTCACCCATGTCTACTCATTGTCATCTTCCTAAGAATTCGGGATTACACACCTAACTTCTTAATATTGTTTCTCATCACGTACTCATCCTTAATTAGTGAAATAACTTCCTATAGCAAGATTAAGACTTCAACTTTCTATTTCTAAAAGCTTTTGGTCAATTGCAATCAGTGAGTGAGTAATAAATGATTTTTTGAGAAGAACTAAGACCAAAAATAGCAAGTGTTTGGAATTGTTCAATCTTGAAAGTTATATGTTTTGACATAAATATTTGAAGCTGATTCTCCAAAGTACATTATGGATCCAAATGCATATTTGGGAAGCTAAAGGTTTCTACTAAGGTATTGTGAAGCTACATTGGTAGGTGTAGAGTTGGATTTGTGCAGGACCACATCATCATTGGAGTGTATCCAACCATCTCCTCACAGTGGTATCAGAGCAATCATCATCTCAACATGGGAGATGGATTCCCATCATCAATTGACAAATTGGATTGAGGTAATTACTTTGCTTGTTCTATTAGAATGGAGTTATATCTTCAAGGTAGAAATCTTTATGGTTACATATTTGGAGATGAGTTGATGACAATACTTAGAAGCAAAGGTCAACCTACTCAAGGAGAACAAGAAAGGTTAACAACATGGTGCTCGAATGATGCTTTAGATAGCTCTTATATTCTCAACTTAGTTCTTGATTTCTTACTTCCAAGCATTAGGAACTGCAAGACATCACAAGAGACTTGGAATACACTTGAAGCATTGTTTTCTTCAAGCACTAGAGCAAGGAAGAACCAACCATGGATGGAGTTCACAACGCTCAAAAAAATGCCCAAGCAAAGTCTGACTTATTATGTCACCAAAATGAAGGGCCTAGTTGATCAACTTGGAAGCATTGGAGATGTCATTGAAGAGGATCAGTTTGTTAGACAAGTTATCAATGGAATCAAGGAAAATGATAAATGAGAAGCTTTCACCACAACAATGGATCTATACATGGATATGTAGGTACCTGATTTTCAATACTCTGATGGGGCAACTATTCACTCATGAAGCCAAGCTTCTGAAGAACAATGACAACTCAAAAGTTAATCAATCCTCGGCCCTATACACCGATAAGAATAAGAGTAATGATAGCAAAGGTAAAGGCAAAAGGTGTAATGATGAAGCTAGTACCTCCCAAGCTAACTTTGAAGGAAGAGGTAGAGATACAAGAGGAGGAGGGAGAGGAGGTAGATAAGGCAGAGGGAGATCCCAAAGTCCCTCTCCTTGTGCCATATGTGTATTGACTAACCATACAACTGAGAATTCTTTCAGGAATCTTAGGAATGAGAGAGGAAGAGGCTTCAATAGAGAAAGCTATGGAAGAGGATGATCAAACAATGTCAATGGCTACAAAAACAACTACAACAACACCAATAACCAAGGAGGATATAGAGGAAGAAGAGATTACAACAATGACACTGAGGAGGACACACCAAAAGACTCACTTCTATTGATGAACATGACCATGAAGCAAGGTAAAGTAGATGAGCATGTGTTCTGTATAGATTCTAGTTGTTCAAATCATGTAGTAGGAAGTGTGTCTTTATTATCTAACTTGGAAGATCCAGGGAAAAAACATGAGGTTGAATAGATAGATTTGAGAGGACGTGTATATGTCACAACCTCCTAGCGATGAGGATCCTAACAAGGTAACATATGTATGCAAATTAAGAAAGGCTCTTTATGGATTGAAGCAGGAACCTAGGGCATGGAATCACAGGTTGACCACATACCTTCAAGACCAAGGTTTTGTCATGAGCAAGGCAGATACTTCTCTATTCATCAAGATGTGAAGAGATGGATAGGTATGTGCTTGAAGGTGAAGAGGTGTTGCAAAATCCTTGATCTACACCAGCCAAATGAACTCTAGCAGTATATGGTGGACCCTTTTAGCTTGCCAATGGATGTATTAGACACCTTATGTACCTTGGAAGATCACTCTCAAAAAGATAGATCGAAACAGATAAGTTGGATTTAGCTCAGAGGTGAAAAACTTACTATTTTGGTTCATACACCTGTCCACTGTTTTGCATAATTCTCTGAGCACAGCAGCAATTAGCTTAATTCCTCTTGGCGAAGTCTAGTTAACTTAAAGAGCTAACGTTCAAGAGTAATCTCATCAAAAATAATAAACCACACACTGAGAATGAGTTTTAACAAGTGATGACATCATCCTGATTTTCACGGGCTGCTACAGTTCGAGACCAGTGAGCAGCAAAATAAACATAACTCAAGACTTAAGAATCCAATGATTATGAAAATTGTATCCGTATACTAGACAGTACGATGAATCTAACAAGCTTTAAATCACTGAATTTGAATAAGTAACCACGGAGAAACACCTCTGACAAATGCGTGAAAAAGTCAGGTACCTGACAGAGAAGTGAAGATGAACAGACCCTGTTGACTTCAAATGAACATAACTGAAGGTTGAAACATCCAAATGACATGAAACTTGGTGAGCATATAGTAGACTTATAGATCTAACTTTACCAAGTTAAATCACTGTAGATGAGGCACCAAGCTGAGAGAAACCATCTTTGCAATCTGACTGAGAAAACTGAGAGATATGGCAGTGAGTAGTACACTTCACAAGAACATGGAAATATGAACTCAAATGATCATGAAAATGAAATTATATTGCTTGTACAAGACAATGGACTTACTGATACATATGTGTGCCTTGTAATCACACCTTGATATGGCATAAAGCTCAGCTCTTGGAGGTCTTCACATAGGTCTCTCTAAGCATGACTAAAACTGCCATCTATTTATAGTTGAGTTTGGGAGGCTAACGTCCCTCAATCACTCTCCAATCAATTAGTGATTGATTTGATTCTCTATCACAAATTCGTGGCTCTTCTTTCCCTTTCTGATCAAGTGGACTCAAGCACTTAAGATTCTTTCACTTTTACATTAAGTAAACTCTTCAAAAGTTACAAGAGGTAGTTCGCAAGTGAACTTTACATTGTCTTCATTTTAAGGCTACTTCTATGACTTTTTGGGACTCAATCCAATACTTAGGCTTTTCATAGACTTGCTCCAACAGCTCCCCCTCAAGCCAAGTATGCTTGAGGTCTTCAATCTTCCAAGATTACCTGTAAACCAATCATAGCCTTGAATTTGCAAGGCTTTGTACCATCCAATGCTTTGGTTAGAATATCTGCACATTGTTGATGAGTGGACACATATGATATTTGAATCTCTTTGCTTAGAACCTTCTCTCGTATATAGTGATAATTAACTTCAATATGTTTAGTCCTTGCATGAAAAATAGGATTAGCAACCAAATGAATAGAACTCATATTGTCACCAAAAATAGTTGGAGTTCCAAACTCCAATCCAAGATCTTTGAATAATGTCTGCATCCACATAGCTTCCTGAGTAGCTATGGCAAGACCTCTATATTCACCTTGAGTAGAAGAGAGAGCAACTGTGGGTTGCTTCTTGGATGACCATGAAATAAGCTTTGAACCTGCAAAGGTAAGATAACCTGAAGTGCTCCTTCTATCTTCCTTGGAGCCAGCTCAATCTACATTAGAAAATAGCTTCAAACCTAAATCAGATACATAAGGATAATAAAGTCCTTCATTTATGGTTCGTTTGAGATACTTGAGAATCCTTTTGGAAGCATCCATATGTGGTTTCCTTGGTTTGCAATAAAGGGCTGAAGATTGATTTCCCTTATCATTAAAATCTTTCAGATGAACTTCAAAAGTCAACATATGCCCTAACAATTGATTTATATCAGGCACATGATGATCAAGACTAAACTCTCCATTCAACACAAAAGCTTTCCATCTCTCATCTCCTCCAAGTCCTGTAAGAATTATCTAATGATCTGCACCTCCTCTATTTCAACTCCTATGCTTCCAAGTTGGTCTATTGTGTCCTTCAGTTTAGTTACAAAATCTGATGCACATTGTTTTGGTTGCTTCTTCATGGTTGTAAATTCTGCCCAAAGTTGAGCTTTCCTAGCTCTTGTCGAAGAAGCAAAATGATCTTCCAAAGCACTCCAATTTGAGCAGCTGATTCATAACCTCTTATATGTGGAAGCAAAAAATCTACAATAGACTTAAGAATAATAGATCTTGCAAGTGCATCTTTCGTGTTCCATTGCTTCATTGCTTCTACCTCATCTCTAGTGGGCTTGGACACATCTGCTGGCTCCGGCTTTTCTTCATCACCTGTAATATAATCATAAAGATCTTTACCTTGCAAATGAGCTTCCATCCTCATCGACCATGCTGGATACTTTGTTCTATCGAGCTTCTCAATAGAAGGAAATATATCTCCCATGCTGCGATGCTCTAATAGCAATGAAGGAGTTTGAAACAACTCCAAGTGCAGCAGAAATCTAGATGAACCTCACAAGTTATTCTCCAAAAATTTGGTGAGACAAATAGAGAACTTCTCTAGCTTGAAAAAGCCATAACTCCAAAAATATAAAGATTATTTAAAAACTTTTTTAGATGGAGATACTAGACACTAATAGCTTTCCAATGAGCTATAGGTCATCCTAAGTGGACATTGGAGCACTCAGATATGGCTCTTGGAAGATATACATATGAGCGACATCTCTTAGAGGTGTTGCAGAGAAAACATGCTTTGTTGCATAGATCATAAATCTGAAATTATACCTCCAATGATCATGAAATTTACATCATGAATATTAGGCACGTAGGGCTTTTCAAGGAATGTAGAACACAAGATTTGGTTCAGTAATCAAAAAGAGAAACATAGATGCAAACAGAGCACAAAAGTCTAGATACCCTAATTTGACAGTTTATAGAAGCATGTAGTATTTTGATCATAACGCACAAACAACTTCACCAAATGTAATGAAACGTGAAAAAAATCTAAAATAGGCTACCCAAGCTAGCTACACCAAGTTATGAAACTGAATCTGGATAAATACACAGGGAGAAGCAAGCAAAACAAGTTGATGGATTTTCACATATAGAGCTAGGGCACAGGTAGAAGAAAAAAAACTCTTCAAGAATGACTTGTATTGAGTACGAAACTCATGTATAGAGGTTGAGCAAGCTTCTCCACGACTTCTACATCACATGCCATGCTCTGGGTGTTTATAAAACACATGTAAAGCCTCAAATTCGTGAATCTCTAACTGTGTCTTTACATGCATCCTAAAAATTACTCTCCTTAGCTTTTGAACAACTTTCCTACTTTGAGTAATACATATAAGCCACAAATTCTAAAGCTTCTAAAGTAGTGATCCATGTACAAGACCATCCAACATTAGTGTAAACTCATTAATTCATATAAAAGTTGTGTTTGCTTGCTTCAACATGAGATAGTGGTTGTGACAATAGAGACACTAATGGTTGTGGTATGAGGTGATGGGGGTGGAGTCAAAGGGGAGGGTGGTAAGGGTGGGGAGGGTGGTAAGGGTGGGGATGGTGGTGCACTTAACATGTGGTTTTCTTTGGTATGTTTAGTGGTGTGTGCCGTGGCGGTGGTCGTGGAAGTGGTGTCGTGTGGTTTTGAAACTGAATAGTGTATGTGCTTTCTTGATCTTGGTGGTCATGACCCGTGTCTTCATTCGAATCTCTGAGAGTGGCCAAGGACGGTGTGAACAGCCTCTAGTACTCCCAATGCATCCGCGAGCAAGTTGAGGGAAGCTATGAACTAGTCATCCACGCCTCCTTCCTCAAGCATCTGACTCATTAGGGCTTTCCCACATGCCAAGGATAGTCTATGTTGTTCATGAACCAACTTCATAGTATTGTACAATCTTCGTATTTGTACTATGCATGCTGGGGCTCCCTCGAGTTTTGGTACAACATATTGCACATATTTGTGCTCCTCTTCATCATGTTGTCCTTCCTGCTCTTCATCTTTTTCGTCTTCTTCAGTCCCTTCCTCATCTTCATCCACTTCGACAACAATTGGTTGAGTTGGTTCAGGCTGGCCCGTGGCGGTCTGTTGTTCACTTAACTACTCTACTTCTATCTCCAAGTTGGCTTCATTGATCATTCTGACTACTTCCTCATCAGTCAAATCCTAAAGTATGAAGCCTTGAGGGAACTCTAGATCTCCTAAGATCGGTGCAAAGATAAGATTATGCCCCTCCACACTTTGCCTTGGTAATCAGATGGTGGAGGGTTGTACTCGTGTTTGGGGTGGTGGAGTTACCTGCAATGTGAGTGTAGCATCCCTAGGTTGTGCACATGGCATTTCCATAGTTCCTCTCATTTCTTTGATGGGGACCCTTTGGCTGATACCCTTCGCTGAAATTCCTGTGCCCTAGTCCAAATGAGTGCTCTTTGGATTGGAACATCATATGCAAGGCAATGGTACACAATTCTAGTGAGTGCACAACATCCATATAGTACTTACTTCTGTTTCTTATGCTAGGGCTCATGTGCAAGATGGATCTGGACGATAATACAATGTGGGAGCTTTATTGTAAGGTTCACTGTCTCTTTCAAAAATAAGCTAAACCAGATCTTCTTCGGCAGCATTGTAAATCTCTTTTGGGCTAGGAATGCAAAATCTTGCATGCACATTCCGAGATGGATGGCAATATTTAGGGTCATTTCCACCATGTCTTTTAGCTTAGTGAGGTTCTAGTTCTTCATATTCTCAGAGATCATTATCTCCTTCTCAAAGGGAATGTGCATGCCTCTCATGTCTAGAGCTTCTCTCACCAAATTGTTGGGTAGTTTAAAATGCTTAAGTTCATTCCCTCGTGTAAGAGATGGAAGCACAAAGATGCTTGTCCCTTTCTTATCTCTACTAGGAGTGAGTGTGCTAACTAAATATGAACACCTCCAGAAGTCAGGTTTAGGTAACTAAGCACAAAAAATAGTCGTCCAATCTAGCCTTCCTCCATATCGGTCGTAATCCCTCACTATTCTGAAGCTTTTCAAACTTTCATGTAAAGAAATGGTAATGACCCCACCATCCATTAAACTCTATCTCACACTCCTAGAAATAGGTGCCATCCCCTAGGGGTCCTGCGACTTCACTGAAGCAATGTGAATTCTTACTAACTACCTATATTGTTTCCAAACACACAATTTGAGCCCCACGGTTGGGCAAAAATTATGGACACTATGGACATAGCATTCAAAAAAGAACAGTGGAATCCCCATCTTGATGAAGATGGCTATGACATTTTAGTTTTCAGGATGGAACCAATCGTGTATAATTTAGTAGTTGAAGAGTGTGGACCTCAGATGAGTGAGCTCAAGGAAGATAGTGAGGATGATGAATAGTCCATCCTCATGGAGACTTTTTGTGCTTTAGAGGAAGAGTATCTCTATCCAATTGAAGTAAGAACTCAAAAGGAGGAAAGATAAAAATAAGAAGAGAAGTTAATAGTAACCAAGAAGAAGAAATGAGAGAAAGTAGAACCAAAGCAAGTAGAGGGAGAGAACCTCTTCGAAGTCCCTAAAAGCCTCAAGAAATATGAAATAGAAGATTGAATGGTCATGACACTGATGTCCAATAGAGAAGCAATCACACGAGTGGCTTACAACAATAAAGAGATGAATAAGAAAATTATTGTGATCATAGACGAGAATGTCCAAGGAGTTACAAAGACTTGAAAGGAGTCGACCTAGATATCTATTCACATAGAATTCCCATGTCCATAGATGAAAAGCCAATGGAGCAGAAACCGTACACTTATAATAATAGTTATGTACCAAACATCAAAGAGGAAATAGATGGTTTCATAGAAGCTAGATTTATCTATGAGATTCAGCATATCGAATGGGTGTGCTACATTATGGTAGTGCCCAAAAAGAATGGAAAGCTTCATTTGTGAATTAATTTGAAGAAGGCCAATGTAGACACTATTGGAGATAGCTATCTGCTTCCTATCACCAAATACTTCTTGGAATGATAAGCAAGCAAGAATGTATAGCTTCATTGAAGGATTTTGGCTATTTTTTAGTAGCTATCACCCTAGAAGATCAAGATAAGGCTGCTTTCTCCACAAAATGGGGTATTTTTTACATTTTTTGTGATGCCTTTTGGGCTTATCAATGCACATGCTATATTTCAAAGGCTCATGTGTCATGTATTTAAAGACTTCTTGTTGAAGAACTTAGAGTTCTATGTTGATGACTTATGTGCTCATTCCAACATTAGGCAAACACACATCCGTGAGCTAAAGTCAATCTTTTAAAAATGTAGAGAATATCAAGTCTCCTTGAACCCAGAGAAGTGTGTTTTCTTGGTCAACAAGGTAAGATTCTAGGATAGGTAGTGTCAGAGAATGGAATCTCAAAGCACGAGGAAAAAGTTAAGGCCATTTTCAAGTGACCAAGAGCAAAAAATATCGAAACCGTGCAAGCTTTCATGGGACATGGTTGCTTACCACCATTTTATCCACATGTGTGCAACAATTGAAAAGCCTTTGTACAACCTTTTGAATAATTTTGAGTGGATGGAAAAGTTTGAAAATTCTTTTAACAAGGTTAAATGACAATTGTGCTTAGCATCAATCTTGATTACAATGGATTGGTGTAAGATATTCCATGTTCATGATGGTTTCATAGAATTATGCTTTTGGATGTGTGCTAGCACAACCTACAGGTGAAGGTAACATTGATCTCCCAATAGCTTTTGCAGGTAGGTAGTTGAATGAGGTTGAGCAAAATTATACCACCACAGAGAGAGAAGGGTTAAACATGGTATATGCAGTCAAAATGTTTAGATAATATTTTCTTGCAAATAAGGTTTTCTTTATCAAATGTCAAGTATTAGCTTATTTATTGAAGAAACCTTGCAAAAATAGTAGATTAGTAAGGTGGGTTCTCTTACTAATGGAGTACGACTTCCAAATAGTTGTTGGAAAAGGAAAGTCCCACCTTAGATTAGATCACCTTTCAAGACACACTTCAGGAGATTCCCTTCAAGGAGAGTCAGATGAACTTGTTGATGCTTATTTATTCAACCTAGAAGTAGTGCCTAACTAGGCCAAGGCACTTGTGCCAATTATAAATTTTGGACCTAATTTAACATCTTGTACTGAAAGCAAAAGGAGTAGTAAAATCCAAAAAGCATCACAAAATGGAAACTAGTGTTGACAAAAACAAAGATCATGGCCACTTATCTATGAGATATGGTTTGCCAATAGAAATGGTGAGTGACCATGGTATGCACTTCTCGAATTCGTTCATTGAATAATTATTATAGGAATTCATGGTCAACCACATGAAGTCGGATCTGTACCACCCACAAGAAATGGACAAATAGAAGGCACAAACAAGATACTCAGAACTATTTGAACTAAGCTTCTGAACAACAAATGTTTTGAGTGGGATGAATTACTACACCATGTTTTTTGGGCATATGGAGTGGTCTATAAAACGGTACTTAATGCCACCCCCTTTTAGATGATGTTTGGTCAAAACACACTAGATTTCTTGATACCCACTTTGAAAAGGGGCATAAGAGCATCAATGGACTCGTCATGAGCTCTCATCGAGATTTTTTGATCTAGAACGACTAAGAGAAACTAGATTAAGAGAAGTTGCTTGATTTACACAGCCAAAGAGAGACAAAAGGCCTACTTTGACACAAATGTGAAAGATAAAGGCTTGAAGGTAGGAGACTTCATTCTGGTGTATTCACTGAAGCAACATGCAAGGAAATTAGAAAACTGTGGCTTTGGACCCATGATAATTCTGAGACACTCAATGAGTGGAGCTGTCGAGTTAGCCACCCTAGAAGGCGATATACTACCATGATACATTTGTGGATGCATAGTGAAATTATATCACGAAACCCCTAATAGTAGAAATGTTGAGTCGACTCAACACACCCAAGAAGCACAAAGAAGAAAAGATATGAATTCAAGAAGAAGCTTAGGGAGAAGTCTTAGAATGCCTCTAACATATGAAATTATGAAGAAAAGGTAGAGATCAAGATAGGAAAGATGCTTATGGGGCACCAAGATAGCACATGGCCACGTGCCAAACGAGGAGTGCCACCCATCATAGGAGAGTAGATAGACGTCCTTTTCTAACCTTAGAAAAGGAAAAAGAGCACGAGTGAGAGAACCACAAAAGCCTTGATTGACTCAAGTGATGCCACTAGTGCACTTTGACTTTCTTATTGTCAAGACCAACAATTAAGCATCGGTCGTATTGAAGCATACCTCATAGGATTGGGAGGTGTGGAAACCCCTTTCCTACACAAAGTGGAGCTTCGTATCTCATTCACATTGTCCATAGTGATAGTTAAAGTGTTAGTGTGTCAAGATGAGAACCTCATGGAACCTCTTTTCTTGGGTCAAGATTGGATATGAACATTCGATCACTTTAAATCTAAGAATTGGACTTCTTCAAATATGGGGGAACTAGCAAATAATCACAATTGAACTAGCAAATTGTGTACTAAAGGAGTTAAGAAGGGCACCAAATCCTACTCCTTCTAGGAGCACACATGAAGATAACGATGCTACTCTTGTCCAAAGTTCTATGATGTACGACAATAGAACTCACAAAGCAGTAGTAGAAACCAGTATGGATCCCCTTTAATTTCCAAAGATTGTCGAGGGTAGACAAGAAAGGAAACCCCCAAAACAAATGGATTAGACCACCAAATCACATGCTTGAAAACCAGTTTTGAACACGGTCAAAGTTAGAATGAAGTAGATATGGGTATGCAAGAGTGAGCAACCCTCCTCTTCCTCAATAGGATCTCAAGTACATACCAAGTGGAGGGTGGAGCAAAAGAAGACAAAAGCTGAATATCCAAGGAGTTAATCTCAATGAATCATTTCTATCTCGATAGCTAAGCGATTGATGAAGGATGACCCCAATATGATAAAATATGGATGTCTAAGACCTGTTTACACCAACAAGCAGTTGTACATAAACTCCTAGGGTTAAATTGGTACTCACAACCACTCATCCCATCAACATCTAGGATAAAATCTTCTTTGACCACATCAACACATTAAACTACACCTAGAGTTAATTAGACATGGGTACCTGAAAATTCCCATCTTCACATAGAACTACCCATGACAACCTTAAAGGTCACCAATGGCCAAACATGTAATCCCATAAGGGAAATGGGTCTAGTCAATCCCTCAACTAAACCACCTAACCCACTCATGAAGACTCCTTTATAGCATAATAGATGCATGTTTGAGTGCATTGCATTTCTCGACTATGCATCTAGAAATGTCTTTTAACTTTCCACAACAACCCACTTTCACACAACACACCTCCGTGACTAACCACTAACTACCATGAAAATAATTTTGGTATAACAAGGGTAATATGGTCTCACCTTTTCATAAATGCAATACTAATATGATTTTTATTCGTCTAACAGATACATATTTCACTATCATTATTGCCAATGGCGAAGATAGTAGGCATGAGCTCTCATGTAGGGACTAGGCAGCAAACTCTTGACATAGAAAGCTTGCCTATTCTACCTGAATCAATGTAGTGGCTAGAGGATATGCCAACAGTGAAAACTCTCCCTATACAAGATTCACCCATGGGACACACAACAAGAGTTAGTAAGAACTCACATTGGTTCACTAGGATGGTAGGACATCTAGGAGAAGGCACGTACATGTGTGAAGTTGAGATTGAGTACAATAGCACATCAATAAAATACCATTTATTTAATAGGGAATTTGGGAAGCTAGAAAACTAAGTAGACTTAAGGCCTGTGTGGGAGAAACTGGGCTTGCTAGAATACTTTGGTTCTAGATTTCCAAAACCTCATTTCATGCAATGTTTCTATCTCATCAACTCACTAACTCCCCACCAAGATCCCCAAAGCTTCAAGCACATTCTTGGCTCTATTATTAGTGGATGGGAATGAGTTAAAATGATTATGTATGACCAATAATCTAGTTTGAAAGGCCCTAGATATGAGACGTATGCAAATCCCCATGGAAAAGGAAGGTTTAGCCCTTGATATTATGAAGAAGCAAAACCTAAGGAAGCTCAAAGACATGGTGGCCATGATGCCTAAGATAGTTGTGCATCTAAGAATGTGCATACTTCATTTTTCATTCATCATCCTACATTGGCTTATTGATAAGATCCATCAAGCATGCAAGAGGTGGCCATGTAAGCCAATCTTACATGGTTTTATGCTCTCATAAGAATCATCTATTGATGTCTGGCATATGATGGTCCTATCTAGAGGGCTCTATCCTGGAATAGAGTACACCCCTTTAAGACTAGGAAATCTTTGGCTTCATCATCCAAGAGAATGAGGGGATCGACACCTTGTGCCAAAACTAGAGGCACCAGTTTTGACACTAGATATATATCCTACACCAGAAAGGGTAGTTAGACCATTCAAACTCAGAATAGCATGAAAAAGTATGGATGGATCTAGTTTGAGATTTTCCCAAGGGCCATCTGATCTAGAGCTCATTGGAGGAGTTCTCTTGGAAAAGCTCAATAATTAAGATTTTGAACGAATGATTCAGGAGGTAGATCTTGAGTCAAGAGAAGATAAGAAGGCGAGCAACAACAAAAACAAAAAGAAGGGCAACAAGAGCTAGCCGAAGAAGAAGAAGAAGAAGAAGAAGAAGAAGAAGAAGAAGAATAAGAAGATAAGGAAGATGAAGAGGATGAGGAAGAATGACATGATGAGAAGTAAGGAGAAGCTATAGCAGCCCCCACATACACTGGATAGTTTCAATGGCTCTATGACACAATTATGAGTGTGCAAGAATGACACCATCTCTCTTTCAGTACATTGCATAGCATTGATTGATTAGATTCTAAGTGAAGGAGTGGACCCACACTTCATGGAGACCCTTCAACTACTGACAAAGACTTTAAGAGTGATTGAGGCATTTCATAGCATGTTAAAGAAATTGACACCTCCCTATGATCAAAGGCAAGTGGAGATAGGAGAGTGCACTCGCAAGATCATAAGAATACCTATGAAAAAACATGAAGCAAGTATAGTCCATGAGGCTACTACAATGGCAACAATTGATATCATGATGAAAACATTTATACAAATCTCATAATCGCACCTCAACACCCTCCATCCCCCCTAATTGACACTAAGGAATTGGAAACCATGAAAACCACTACAACCACTCACCCCACCGAGCCTATCCACTAGATTCCTCCTTGCTGACCATTGCATACTATCCTGGTCATAATCACTCCCCAAATTATTACATGCACAACGTCATTTAGTTTTTAAGCACCCACTTCCCAAGAAATGGTCTTTTCAACCATCATCATTCCATTGTACAACACCTCCACGGAACTCATTGCACCCCCTGTAGGATACCTTGTTGTATCCAATGCAGTAGGTAACCCTCACCCCATAAGGAAGTATTGGCTTCTATGTCACCCCTTTCACCTAAGTCCCATTCATCATAAACCCGTATTACTCTAACCCCTGACCCCCTAAAATTGTTACTACCATACAACCATTCTAGTTTTCATTTATGGAAGCATTTCCTCGCCCTTTCACACCATTCTCTTTGGGCTTGAATCCATTTGTGATAGCTTTACTTTGCACGGACACCATGTGGACTGCACCTATCATCCCCATATTTCGAGTAGAACCTACATGCACAACACTCTTTGATCCATTTGACAACTCACCACCTACCACACCATCCCCTCAACTGACACTATGCCAATTGCATATATATATAGCTGTTGGAATCAATGAGGACCACAAATATAGCTAGAGTCCACAAGTGCATGTGCAATCTCCTCCACTCTTTCAATATCTTCCACTAGAGTCTACTAGTGGTTGGAGTGATCTCCACCACTCCTTTAGTACCTTCTACTAGATTCCACTAGTTATTGGTGTACTCGCTGTCGTCAAGATTTTCTCTCCTCTCTCATTCATGAAGGCCTACAGGAAACACATTCAATGCAGATAGTTAGAATTCCCTGAGAAGTCCAAGATGCATCAAGGATGTCAAAGGGAGTTCACATGCAAACTTTGGAAGAAATCCAAAAAATCCAGGGTAGTGGTCAAAGCTGGTCAAATTTTGGAAATTAGGGTAAAAATTTCAATATCTCCAAATCACATGAAAATTCATACACTTGTAAAGCCTATCAAAGGCAGTCATATAGCCCAAATTTCACATGTAAATGGATTTTCTAGCGCGTTGATATGCCATATGCATTTTGTAAAAAATGTAGTTTTTCCACTTAGACCCTACAAAATCTTGTATAGGAATTTTTGTTAGCCATATGGTTTGGTATAAAGACCATATGTGGCTACATATTTGTACAATGTTTCAAGGCTATCAAAGCTTCCTAGACACCTTAATGCCACCTTGCAAGCTTCTAAATGTAGTCAACCTTGTACAAGGGAGATTCAGATGTGCGTTTTCTGGCATATTCCTAAAGGAGATCTTTCAAAACATAGCCCTACAAATTTTCATCTTCATCAAAGGATATTTGAAGGGTCAAAGAGCACAAATTCCAATTTTCAAGGTCACTATAGTTTCCTAGAATAAGAAAATTGATGGCTTGAAGGGATGCCACATGGCAAACAATGACTGAACCATGTTGTACGATCAAGATGAGCTCATATTCAAGGGTGGAGATGCACTAAATCATAAAGCAAGGAGGATCCACGAGTTTTTTCACCGGATAAGCCTTTTTTGATGATCAAAGATCAATAATGCAGAGTTTGTCCAATAATAGTAGTTTATCTTATCCAAATTGATGTTAGCACTAATATAAAGAACCAATCCTAACCATCCATTTGATAAATCCAACGGTTGTAATCAAAAGAAGCTGATCTTAGGGTTGAGAGTTGATTTCTTTAGATCCAAGGGCCTAAACTCATTCAAAAACTATATAAACCCCCCTCCAAACTCCTAGAGCATCATTGTTAGGCATCCATAGGGCCCTTGCTAGCACATGGTTTCGTTGAGACGATCACCCTCAGTTGAGTGTGTGAGGATCCAAGGTGGGCTAGTAAGAGCATAGTTCCTAGATTCAATTTTTAGACTTCCTCTCTAGGATAGGCTCATAAACCCAGTTTCTCTTTCTTTGCTCGCCTTCAGTGGAGTATGTGAGTGAGTTAGAGCTGGTTTTATGTGTCTTAGACTCCTTTAGAATCACATTACGATCCTATAAAGACATAGGGTCAATGAAGTGGGACATATCCTCTTACATGTGACATTCAGTTGAACTATCATAGTGAGAGGGCCATGCGGACCAGCTTTGACCAGTAGAATGCTTAGCTTGACATTTCATAACATTCATGTACATGTTTATCATAACAATATCGTCTAATTCATGTCTCATTTCTCCTATATCTTTGTCTCTTCTATGTTTTTACATGTCACCTTCTATATCTTTCTATGTGTGAGAAGGCTCTGCAGTATTGCGTTGAACCAGTGAGGATGATCCATTAAGGATGCGAGAATAATTTTCTATTCATTTTTTACATCATGACACACATGCATTCATACCACCCACAAAAAACCATGCTTATGAATTGATTTTCGAAAGTATATAAGAAGCTCCATTTGTGGACCATTCTTCCTTTCAAAAGTTGATTCATGTGTGTGGTTTTCTTTTTGTTCACATCATCCATACATCCATAAGAACCCATGCTTATGACTTGATTTTTGAAAGTGTATAAGAAGCTCCATTCGTGGACCATTCTTCCTTTCAAAAGTTGATTCATGTGTGTAATTTTCTTTTTGTTTTCATCATGCATACATCCATATGTTCCCCTTTCATAATTAAATCATGACAACTCTCCTCCCCATACCCAACTTCATCTTCACCTTCACATTTTTATCAAAAAGACCTTCCAACACTCACTAGCTTCATACACTCTACGTGTGCCGCAACTGGAGCTGATCCACCCGGATTGCAATCACCTCCACATTTGAACCTGACATGAATCGCTTCGTGGCATTTGCTTCCGATCTTGTTGGAAGGTTGTGATCCATATTTTCTGTTTCATATTTTTCATCCTCGTCATATCATCATCATCATTCTTGAGCGTTGCACTGGATTTCTCACAATATCGTGCACATCTTCGTCGTGAAGTAAATGCATTTATGAGAGATCTAGAACTTGTTTATTCACATAAGATGGAGCAAGGATTCAAATCCCTTATTGTTGAGAAACAAGGCCAAAGAATAGTCTCTTCTATGTTGAAAGAGAAGGGAAAATTCAATGGCATCAACATTTCAAGCTACTTAGATTTGTTTGAAGAACAGGCTATGATTTTTGGTCTTCCAAAAGATCTTTTGGTAGCATTCTTTGAACAAATTGTTGATAGCTCTATCATAAACCTTGTCACTCAATATGATAGTCTTCCTTGGAGTGATTTTAGAAAGGAGATGCTCAAAGAATTCTATCTTGAAGATTATAGCCAACATAATCGATATGGATTCTTACGATGGGTCAATTCCCCAAAGCCTAGTAGCTCTATTACTCACTTACAAAATGCGTATATTGGACGCTATGAACAACTTCCTGATGAGGATAAGATAACTTTGGAACCTCATCTTGTGATCAATTTTCTTAAGCTTCTTCATCCTGAAACTTGTGGGGAAGTTGAACGGCGATTAGAACAACCGGACAAGTGCTATGGTCTTACTGACAATTGGCAAAAAGTGCGTAAAGTAGTAGCTGTAGCCCATAAAAATCAAAGACAATCCATGCTTTAAGAGCAAACTAGTCTTCCTCAAGCTAGCCTTCCACAAACTAAGGAGCAAAGTAGACAACAATCCCATCCTATGCTTTTGGACTCTACTCCTATTCCTCAAATGATGGAGCCTACTCAAGGTTTTAAAGTAGAGCCAAATAGAAGTGTAGTTGAACAATCTCAAGTGGAACTTCTCACTAAGCAAATGGAAAGTCTTATTGCTACACAATCCAATTTGGCCAAGACTATAGAAGTTTTACAATCTAATTACACCAAAACTTCCCAAAATCAAATGAACCCAATGTCTTTTCAAGAGTCTAATCAACATGTTATGGCTCCCAATCAAAATCCACAAGTAGCATATCAAGTTCCTCCAATGCATAATCCTTCAATGCAAAAACCTCAGCCTCATGTGCAAAATCCTCAAATGTATCAAAGCATGTATCCTCAAGCTTCTCAAGCACCTTTTCAAAATCCTCAAAATCAAAATTTTCAAAATCATCAACCATATACTATGGAAGCTCCTCTTGCACCTCAAGTACCACATGTTGCTCCCCAAGCTCCTCAAATACATCAATTGCCTTATCAAAATCCTAATTATCCTATTCAAGTAATACCTTATCAACAAAATCTTCAATTTCAAAATTTCCCACCACAAGTTAATCAAAATCCTCAAAATAAAAATGGTTTTGTGTGTGGCCCTCGTAGGTGTCCCTGGTGTGATTCATTAGAGCACTTTTTGAGAGATTGTGAACTATTGAAGGCTGCTAAGGAGCAACGACTAGTAATAGACATAGACAAGAAAATATGTGACTATCGATCTAGGCTACCTTTGCAAGGAAATTATGGTAAGGGAGGAATGAAAAAACACTATGAAAATATAACCATAACGGACGTAGGAACTAGAGGAGTGAAACTATAAGCTCTTGATAAAAAACAAGTAGAATCAAGTAAACCCACAAAGGAAGTTGACTTTTCCATAGAGGCTTTAGTAAGAACACGAGATGAGATTAGGAGAATAACGGCTTGGGAGTCACCGATACAAGATCAATCTCTTTTTTCTCACATATCCAATGTAGAAGAAAAATGAAAAAGAGATGAAACTGAGCCTAGTGAAAGAAGAGTGACTCGAAAACAAACCTCAAAGGGAATAGAAACAATCATAGAGCAAGAAGAAACATCAAAATCCAAAGATAAAAAACAAGAATCACAACCCAATGAACAAAAACAAGAGTAGGAACAAAAAGGGAAGAAGACAAAGCAAAGAAAAACTGAACCAAAGCCTTTAGATAAACAAGAACAATCAAAACAAATTGGAGACCAAACACGAGAACATGAAAAAAAACAAGATCCTGAGAAAAAACAAAAGAAACGAAAGAGAAAACCTAAAGCCATCTTGATTTCAGAAATTGAGAGAAAAATAGATCCTAGGGAGATTTTAGATGACATTTTGCTTAAGAGTCAAGTGACTATGTCTTTAGAACAATTTTTCTCTATTGCAAAGCCTATTTTTAAAGATAAGTTTATCGGCCTAGTTAAAAGGAAGAGGTTTTTGCTTAATCTAGAAACTGAGCTCTAAATCAAGATCAAGCTATGAATGAAACCTTAAACTTTGATGAATCTGATGAACAGGACTTTGATGATGATCATTAGGAAAAAAGGTGAGCTCTGCATGGGCCTTGTAAGGATTCCTAATTTTAAGGAGATTAAGAGGTTGGGAAATACCACTAGTGGTATTTTCAGTTAAAATAAAGAATAAAAAAGAAGAATCTTGAAAGAGAGAATTCGTGTGCATTTTGAGCCATTGGATTTTTTGATTGTATGGCCATGATTAAATGGAATAAAATGGGCACTAGAAGACAAAATAACTCTACAGTCTCTGGCAATAAAAGACAAAACAAGACTCGCCACGCGAAGAGAGAGAAGAAAAAAATGCGAGTTGCGCCTAATGTCAGCCATCGGATGATATGGATGGTGGATGGTGGAGATTGAATTCTAATCTACTGTCACTAAAAGACAAAATAGCTGCACACACTGTCACTACAAGACAAAAGCACGGAAATTCGTGGTAGGAGAGAGAAAGGCGTTCGAGATTCGCGTAGTTTTCAGTCCGTTGGATGTATTTGAGGATTGATGGTGTGGATTAATTAGGAAGTGATCCATGTAAGGATCAAGATCTCATCCATTTATTTTTTTCATGATCCAATGGCTCCAATCGAATGCGCCTTTTTTTCTCTTGGGAGCAAGCACATCCATTAGATGTAAGCCAAATCTAAGGGCTATAATTTAAAGTGGCACATTTCTTAAGAAATAATCTTAGCCATTGAATTTTGAAGGCATCCAAGGGTTGAGTTTGAATCCCATTTCTTTCAAAAACTACCTGAGGAACAAAACCACGAATTTTAGCATGTTTGTGTGGTTTTGACTAGCCCAAACCAAGGGAAGCCTATAGCTAGCCTAGTGGATTGAGAGCCTAGACTGTGGCCACCACCCTCTTCTGATTGGTCCATCACTAATCACTCCTTGAGCTAAAAGGCCCATCCAGGGTTCACCTTTTTTCCTAATGTGAAGTAAATGTTAGTAAAAATATCTTAGGACCTATTCAACCTGACCATGAAAATCATGAAAACACCTCAAAGTCACTTTAAAAGAAAATGTTGGTCTAGAGGTACATCAGAGATGCATGTTAAAATAGGAAATGATAAGAACGCTATCACTGTAAATGCATTAGTAGATTCCGGCTCCGAAATCAATGTGATTTCAAGAGAAGTCTATGATAAGATTCGATGGCCCATAGATAAAGATTGTGGATGGCATATAAGAATTGCAGATAATGGTGTAGGTACCCTGTATGGAGCTTGTGCTAGTGTGCCCATATCCATAGGATGAATCACAGAAGAGTTTCACCTTTTTATTCAAGATAATTGCTCCTATGAAGTTCTCTTAGGTCAACCCTTTATTTATGAGAGTCTTATGGAAACTAAAGCCATGGATGATGGGTCTACCTATGCTAGAATTAAGTCTAGGGATGGAATGCAATCACTTCAAGTCATGACGGTAGGAGTGAATCATCCTAGGAATCGATTGTCAATTAGAAAGAAACTTATTGTTACTCATGGCCATGAGCATGCTTGTAGTGATTGTGCACCTCGATTCATGTTTGGAGCTACATATGATCAAAATTTCAGATAGAATCCATTGTTGAGCGGGTCAACATTGGATATTGGTTTGACATCTCACATCCAACCAACATGTACAATAGTTTGTCACTTTGTTTTCCACATTCTAGATTAGATTTTCTTCATAAGAGTCAATTCTCCAAGTCTTTTATCCAAAAAACCCAAAAAAATTATTAAAACAACAAAATGATGGAACATGATGAGAACATTGAGCATGTGATTGAAACATCTCATTGTTTCTCTACTCTTGAGGAGTTAGAGTTATGTCTTCAACAAAATTCTAGTTGCCATATTATTATTCTTTCTTCCCTTGATGAGTATGCTCTTATCTAGGAATATGCTCTCAATGTTTACAAGTGCTCAAAATTTAACCAAACATATAATGCCTTAGTTGAAACAAAGTACAAAATTGTAGACAAAAAAATCAAACCCATAGCTCAACCATTACCCCAAGGAAGTAATGAAAAAATTATTGATGTGAAACGGATCCAATTCTTTGAGATAAGAAAAACATAGGACATACATTCATGGATGAGACAATCAAACATGTGAAAATTGATGATGACTTTCTTTTGCCACTAGAGAGAGATAAATTTGAGAGAGTCATATGTAGTCATGGAAAAGCCTTTACTATGTATCCTCATGAGATTGGTTGCATAGATCCTAAGCTAGTTGCACCCATGATAATCTTTACTATTCCAAATATTCCATGGAATCTTCGCCCTATACCAGTTCCAAAGGCTCACTTACGTGAGCTAATGAAACTACTTAAGGAGAAGATAAACATGAGAATTTCAAAGCCATCTTTTGCACCTTACTCAAATTGATGTTTCACTATGCCTAAAAAGAATGAGAAACTATGTTTTATTCAAGATCTCCAACCCATCAATAAAGTCAGCATAAGGAATGTAGGAACAAGACCCATTGTAGATGAGTTTGTTGAATCATTTTCAGGACATTCTATCTATTCAATGGGTGACTTATATTATGAATATGACCAATTTCAATTAGCAATTGATGTTCATGACATAACCACAATGAGAACTCCTTTAGGCTTAGTGCGAATGTGTACTTTACCTCAAGGGGCGACTAATTATGTGGCTCATATGATGAGTGCTATGAATAAGGTTTTACATGATTTTATCCCTCATATAGGCATGCCATTCATTGATGATATTCCAATTAAAGGGAGAGAGGAACATGCAAAGGACATTACTTTAGATTCATCTGGATGTCGTAAATTTGTTCTTGACCATATCTCTGATTGTGAAAGAATATTTCAACGATTTAAAGAGGTAGGTCTTACATTTTCCATAGAAAAATCTGTTTTTGGTGTCAACGAGGTTCTTATTGTTGGACATTTATGTGGTCATTATGTTTGAAAGCCATACCCACAAAAAGTTGATGCCATTAGCAAGATTTCTGAAACATGTAACAACGTGAGTGAGGTACGTAGATTTCTTGGTGCTTGCATCTTTTATGTTATTTGGATCCCACACTTTGCTCATGTTGTTGATTGTCTCAATGACTTGTTGAGGAAGAAACAAAAATTTATTTGGACTGACAAACACACTCAAGCTATGCATAAATTGAAAAAATTATTGCTTGCAGCTCCCATCCTTAAGCATGTAGACTATTCTGCTAACAAACCTATTATATTGACTATTGATACTAGTCCTATTGGTATATGTTGGGTCTTAAGTCAAGATGATAGTGAAGGGAATAGATATGCAATTAGGTTTGGTGCCAAAATTTTACATGAAACACAACAAAAATATCCACAGATCAAACGAGAACTATGGGGTATGGTAAGAACTTTGAAAATAGACAAAGAATATTTCATTGGTGCAAATGTCAAAGTTGAGACTGATTGTTTGCCTCTCATTGGAATGATAGCCAATTGTTCATCTCCTAATATAGCCATGCTTAGATGGATCTCATATATTAAGTTCATAAATCTTGAGTTAGTTCATATTTCACGTAAGTCAAACTCAGTTGTTGATATTTTATCGAGAGTTAGATTTGCTTGAAAGTGATCTAATAAAGAATGTGAACTTAGCTAACTATGTTCCACATATATACGAGTATGAGAAATTTCATGAGTCTAAGTGCGAAAATGAATGGAGAGACATACAAAAATATCTGAGTACACTACAACCATTACCTAGCTCGACTACGAATAGAACCCATAACATTAGGAAATGAGCTTATAACTTTTTCCTATGTAATAATTATCTTTGGAGACATGCTAAAGTTAAGGTTAAGAATCCACAACCAGTCCTAGGAGAACAAGGTCTTCAATTGCAAGTAATGAAGCGATCATTATGGGCAGGTCATAAAGGATTTTTTGGAACATATGAAAAAATTAGAAGTACCTATTATTGACCTAGGATGTATGTTGACATTAGTAGCTATGTTTCTACATGTTCTACTTGTCAACTTCATTCATCATTCAAACATAGAGATCTGTTGCATCCTACTTATCCACCCTGTATCCACTACAAGAGGGTAGTAGATCTTGTAACTATGCCTAAAGGTATTGATAAAATGCATTACATTGTACTTGCAAGAGAAGACTTAACTAATCATGTAGAGGGATGTGCACTACGATCTAAGACCACTTACAATGTTTGCAAATTTGTGCTTGAAGATGTCATAAGTCGCTTTGGGTACATAGAGAAAGTAGTTGCCGATCGTGGAGAGTTAAATGCGAGAGAAGCTAAAGAGTTCTTTGAACATCATGGTATTCGTCTGTCTCTCACTACTGCATATAATCCAGAGGCCAATGGTAAAATATAGAGAGAGCATCCACCTATTGTGAAAAGCCATATCTAAAGCATGTAACAGTGACATCAAACAATGGCCTAGATTCTTACCTTTTGCACTTTTGGCAGATAGAATGACGTGCACACACACTACTGGATACATGCCTGTTGAATTCATGTACTGTCAAAAACCATTGTTTCCAATTCAATCTCATATTTCTGCATGGTCAAATTTGCCTTGGTCTGAAAACATGTTTACTGATGATTTTTTGAGTTTGCACATTAAATAGTTCGAACAAGGTAAATTAAGACTTGATGATGCTGTTGAAAAATTAAGAGAATCTAGAATGAAAAACAAGCATTATTTTGATAAAACTCATCGATTGCGTCCTAAGCCAATTGAAGTAGGAGATTGGGTGCTCATCTATGATAGTACATTTGACTCTCAATATGATGCATGCAAAAAGCTCACTTAACGGTGGTTTGGTCCATACATTGTATCAAAAGTCAACAACAATGGTACGTATGCTCTTTGTGAATTAAATGGTGTTGCACTAAAAACTTTGATTGCAGGTAAAAGGATAAAGCTATTCAAGAAACGTGATAATGACGAGTACATTTTGGATGAGGACATTGAAGAAGATGAAAACAATGAGGCCGACTCATAAACAGGAGTATCCATGTTATAAAAATAAAAAATAAAAAAAATAAAAAAGAGAGAATATATATATATATAAATATCATTAACTTTTCAAGTTCATGTTGCTTTGTTTTTTTTTTCAAGTTCATTCTACTTTTTTTCCATTCTTGTTTCATGCATGTTTGTTTTCAATCATTGCATTGCATTGCATATCCACATCACTTGAGTCAAAAAAGGGCAAATAATGATTTCTCTACTTGTCTAAAATGGTATCTTAAGTAGTAATTTATCTACTAAGAAATCGGTTATAATCTCTGATTATGGAAAGATAGGACATGTAGATTTGGAGGTTTATTTTGGTGATATGACTTTCATATATAAAGATGCATATGTATCCTGTATCGAAAGCATAATTGTTGAAATCCTAGCTCCTGCTATTGCATGTTTCTACATCCTTAGTCCATCTCACAACACTTGTATTGGAGTTTAAACGACTGTTCTCCGTCATCAAAAATGGTTGTACCTTGTATCGAGGTTTAAGTTTTCCCCATAATAATAAAAAAAAACCGTTACCAGGAAGTTTACACTTTCTTCCACCCCAAAAAAGTGATCATAACCATAAAGTTGCCGAATCATCATCATCAAAAAAAGAAAAAGACCAAGCCACAGGAAGATAAAGAGGCATAGTAGAATAAATCATGGGCTATATAGGAAGATTTATTCATTAGTGGAGTTTAGTTAGATTTCCTTGCATGTTATTAGAGAAAGAGCATATTCATATTTATGTAGGAAAGACGTTGATCTAAAATAAGCTAAAGATGAAAGATGTCTCTTGAAAATACTAAATCTTTGTTTATAATTGTATTTAAGGTAGATTGCTTTATGAAAAAGGTACAATGTTTTCTTCAAGATGAGAGGAACTAATGCTCAAAACGACTCAATACATCCACTTCCACTCCATATTGATGCTTGTTTGTTTCCTTTCTTGTTGTCAATGCTTCTTGTTCATTTGCGGATATGTTGCCTATTTGTTCATGCATATTCATGTTGACTATTTCAATTCTTTCTTCCATTCAAATTTTGCTTCATGTCATAGTGCCTACTCATTCATGCATATGATCAATTTTTTCTTCCATGTTTCATATGTTGACTATAAAAGAATTTGATACCTAGAACATTTTGTTTTTCAGAGATACTAGAGTGGCGCTTCTAGAGGAATCGCAGGTTTAGTGGGGGCGAATGTCGTCGAGATTTTCTCTCCTCTCTCATTCATGAGGGCCTACAGGAAACACATTCGGTGAAGGTATCCAGAATTCCTTGAGAATTCCAAGATTCATCAAGGATGTCAAAGGGAGTTCACATGCAAACTTTGGAAGAAATCATGCAAATCCACAGTAGCGGTCAAAGCTGGTCAAATTTTGGAAATTAGGGCAAAACTTTCAATATCTCCAAATCACATGAAAATTCATACAATTGTAAAGCCTATCAAAGGGAGTCTATAGCCCAAATTTCACATGTAAATAGATTTTCTAGCACATTGATATGCCATGTGCATTTTGTAAAAAATATAATTTTTCCACTTAGACTAAACAGAATCTTGTATAGGAATTTTTGTTAGCCATATGGTTTGTCATGTATAAACATCATATGTGGCTACATATTTGTACAAAGTTTCACGGATATCAGAGCTTCCTAGACACCTAAATGCCACCTTGCGAGCTTCCAAATGTAGTCAAACTTGTATAAGGGAGATTCAGATGGGAGTTTTTTTTTGCATATTCCTAAAGGAGACCCTTCAAAACATAGCCCTACAAATTTTCATCTGCATCAAAGGATATTTGAAGGGTCAAACAGCACAAAATCCAGTTTTCAAGGTCACCGTAGTTTCCTAGAATAAGAAAACTGAAGGCTTGAAGGGCTGCCACATGGCAAACAATGATTGAACCACGTTGTACAATCAAGATGAGCTCATATTCAAGGGTGGAGATGCACTAAAGCATAAAGCAAGGAGGATCCATGAGTTTTTTCACCGGATAAGCCTTTTTTTATGATCAAAGATCAATAATGCAGATTGTCCAATAATAGTAGCTTATCTTATCCAAATTAATATCAGCATTGCCAATAGTCCAGAACAGCCCCAGATCCAATGGTGGAGAACGAAGGCACCTATTTTCCTCCCCTTTGCACTAGATATCATATAAAGAACCAATCCTAACCATCCATTTGATAAATCCAATGGTTGTAATCAAAAGAAGCTGATCTTAGGGTTGAGAGTTGATTTCTCTAGATCCAAGGGCCCAAATTCATTCAAAAAACTACATAAACCCCCCTCCAAACTCCTAGAGCATCATTGTTAGGCATCCATAGGGCCCTTGCTAGCACATGGTTTCCTTTAGATGATCTCCCTCATTTGAGTGTGTGACGATCCAAGTTGGGCTAGTAAGAGCATAATTCCTAGATTCAATTATTAGACTTCCTCTCTAGGATAGGCTCATAAACCTAGTTTCTCTTTCTTTGATCACCCTCAATGGAGTGTGTGAGTGAGTTAGAGCTGGTTTTATGTGTCTTAGACTTCTTTAGAATCACATTATGATCCTAGAAAGACATAGGGTCAATGAAGTGAGACCTATCCTCTTACGTGTGACATTCGGTTGAACTGTCATGGTGAGAGGGTCGTGCAGACCAGCTTTGACCAAAAGAATGCTTAGCTTGATGTTTCACAACATTCATGTATATGTTTTTCATAACAATTTCTTCTAATTCATGTCTCATGTCTCCTATATCTTTGTCTCTTATATCTTTTTACATGTCACCTTCTATATCTTTCTATGTGTGAGAAGGCTCCGTAGTATTGCGTTGAACCAGTGAGGATGATCCATTAAGGTTTAGAGAATAATTTTCTATTCATTTTTTACATCATGACCCACATGCATTCATACCACCCACAAAAACCCATGCTTATGAATTGACTTTCGAAAGTGTATAAGAAGCTCCATTTGTGGACCATTCTTCCTTTCAAAAGTTGATTCATGGGTGAGGTTTTCTTTATGTTCACATCATTCATACATCCATAAGAACCCATGCTTATGAATTGATTTTCGAAAGTGTATAAGAGGCTCCATTCATGGACCATTCTTCCTTTCAAAAGTTGATTCATGTGTGTGGTTTTCTTTTTGTTCTCATCATGCATACATCCATATGTGTTCCACTTTCATAATTAAATCATGACAACTCTTCTCCCCATACCCAACTTCATCTTCACCTTAACATTTTTATCACAAAGACCTTCCAACACTCACTAGCTTCATACACTGTGCATGTGCCGCGACCGGACCCGATCCACCTGGATTGCAATCACCTCCACATTGCCACTCAAGTTAAGTCTCCTTGGACTCAAGTTAACTCATTTTAACTTGAGTTAGAAGTCTCTTGAGCTCTTTGTGCAAACCTTTCTCCCCATGCTCCCCATGGGATTGAACCCAAGACCTCCTCCTTTAAAACCTTGATGTAACCACTAGGCTAAGTGGATTATTTCTTTAAGAGAGCACATGAACTTATGCTTAAGTCTAGTCTCGAGATCTTTAACCATACACATGAGTGACCAAATGGTGTCCGATTTCAGATCTCTCTAAACCAAACCAACCCTTAGATCATAGCTTTATTTTCGAGGACCAAAATCTTTCCCGAGGGGGGAAGAATGTAATAGAGACTATGATCTAAGGGTCTGGGTGGTTCAGACATATCTAAAATTGGACACGGTTTAGTCACTAGTGTCTATGACCAAAGATCTCAAGACTAAAGCATAAGTTCATGCGCTCTCGTGAATGAGTGATCCATTTAGCCCAGTGGTTAAGTCTCAAGGTCATGAAGGAGGAGATCTTGGGTTCATGCACTTGTAGACTCTAGTTAAATTTGTAGTCCTCATTGATTCAAGCAGCTATATATACATGCATAAGGGTGGGAGGAGCATCATCTCTCTAGTATGTTGTGGTCGTAATTTATCAATCTCTTGCAACCAATGTAAGGAATTCAACTCACAACCTCCTAGTTAGGAATGTGATGGGCTAACCACTTGCCCCAAAAGACATGATTGAGGATTACTTCCTAATCCTCCCTAGTAGGGTGTAGTTAAACAATCTCCTATCTTTCAAGGGTGTGGTTCAATGGTCTGCTACTTATCACTTGTTACATTCACCCCCCTCCCTCCCCCCCTTCCCCCCCACACCTTAGTTGATCATTGTCCTCAATGATATACTCATGTATCCCTATAGCCTCGATGGTCATTTTTTGAAATCTATTGGTACCCTTTAACTGATGTCCTCAACCTCCCATAGTTTCTTGAGCCTTGTTCGCAGCCTTGGTGTCTTGAACCCTGTTATCAACCTTGGTATCTTGAACCTTGATCTCACCCATGTTCTGTATCTTGAACACTCAAACAAGTGCCATACAAGGTTTCCGAATCACTTCATACTTCCGTGCCATCTCATTAGATTCTGAAAGTTCATTTTGAGATCTTTACAACGGTATCTTAGACACGTCAATCCAATCTATGGATTGAGAGATATCCATCAATCTCTCTTGGATAGAGTTCTCAAAGCGCCGCCTTTCCAATTCCTACCCTTTCACATGATAGAGTGCCTAAGTGCCTTTTTTAGAGACCATTGGATCAATCCATCTTTCCCAAGCCTATGACTCAGGCTCTGATACCTATTGGAACATCAAGCTTACACTATGCTTGAGGTGAATTTGATCTACATCAAAGGCTATCGCGTCGAAAGAATATCCATTGGAGAATTTTTTTTCTTATGCTCACATATTGTATTTTTTAAAAAAGATTTTTCATGGATCTTTTACCATTTTAAAAGCCTTGAGCTTTACACATGTAAAGGTAGAAATAAAGATGCCAAATCCCATGATTTTGTGGTGGTTGAGTTGCATTCAATCAAGTAATCAATCACCTAAAAGTAGATCAAACTAGATCTTCACTTTTCCTAGATTGTAGAAAAGTGAATTGATTCCCTCCAACAACCATTCCCACCTTCATTTGAATTCAAAATCCACTTGTAGAAGTCATGGAACACTTCTAGAGTCTATATAAATACTTGAAATCATTTATACAATATATGGAAGCAATATACATACACTCGTGACCATCATTGTTTTGCTCCTTCAATTTTTTGCATCATCTTCTTCGCCAACAGTAATCTTGCAGAGGTTGCCGCTCTCTTTCCAAAGCTCCAAATTGAGTGCAAGATGTCTCATTGGAAAGGTATTAGTGTATAATTCAGGCCTATAGATTTTCATACCATTTGGTTTAGAAGATTGGAAGAAATCTCAGTGTTTTTGTCTAGGGGTCAATCTCTATGTATTCCTGAAAAATAGGAGGTACCACTGTTGGGCATCTGATTCATTCCTATAGCATGTTTTGCCTATTCCTTATACTTTTGTGCATTATATACACTCAAAACTACTTGTATCACTCCCATAAAAGGATGTCTTCTAATTGTAATCATGCTAGTCGCTATGGGCTTTTGAAGTTCATTGTCTCTTCCATAGATAGTAAGTTTTTTTGAGCTAGTCCACCTGCGAACCTATTTGTTTTGTATCGACTCATTCTCCTTGATGCTCCAAAGTACATAGTGCATTTCTTTGCACTTATCGCATGCATATAAGGTCTATTTGAGTCTCCATAAGCTCAAGGGCTAGTCTTGTGCCGGTTGGCTAGACTAAACTTCATCGCTTTGAACCACTTTCCGTGGTATCAAAGCTAGATCAAGATGGATGACAGCTTTCCCTCAATGATCAAGAAGCTTGATGGACACAACTACGCGGCTATGCAAATGAGAATGGAGGCCCATTTGCAAGGTAGAAATCTTTATGGAATTGTAGCAGGTGATGAAGCTATGCCTATTCCAAGATCCATAGGAGGACCTACACAAGAGGAGACAAGTAAGATCACACTTTGGTGTGCAAGGAATGCTCAAGCAAGATCGTACATACTAAACTCTATTTCAGAATTTCTATTACCACATATTATAGGATTCAAGATATCTCGAGAGACTTGGGATGCCCTCGAGACTTTCTTTTCTACTAATATCAAAGCAAGAAGGAATCATCTTTGGAACGAGTTCAACCAAATGAATAAGAAACCGAAACAAACCATCACGGAGTTTGTTACCGAGGTCAAGGAGGTTGCAGATCAGTTAGCATCCATTGGAGAGCTGATTGAAGAAGAGGCTATCATGAGGCAAATTCTCAACGACATTCATTCAACTAATGCTCTATATGCAGATAAGAAGGATAAGAAGCAGAAAGGCAAGAAGATGAGGAAGAGACTTCCCAAGCCAACTTCGCAAGCAAGAGCAAGTGGAAAGGGAAGAAGAAAGGACCAAAGCAAGACAAAGCCAAAGATCAGAATATTCAAGCTTATGTCATATGCGATAAGACCAACCACACCACTCAGAATTGCTGGTTCAATGGCAAGACCCAGAAAGGGAGTGGAAGAGGTGGATATGGAAGCAATAGTGGTAGGGGTGGACACAACTTCAACAATCACAATGGAGGCTATAATAGAAGGGACTTCAACAATTATTCACAAGATCAACCACATGAAGACTCATTGCATCTCATGAATCTAATCCATAAAGAAGGTAAAGAAGATGATAATTTGTTCTACATAGATTCAGTGTGTTCGAATCATGTTACAGGCAACATTGCTCTTCTATCTGATTTGGAAAGTCCAAAGCATAGACATGAAGTGCCAAGAGGGGATGATACAAAGCAAAATGTGGAGAAGATTGGTTATGTAAAAGATTCCAATGGCACGACAAACATTCTTAGTAAGGTTCTCTATGTACCCACTATCACTAAAAACCTAATAAGTGTAGGCCAAATGGTTGAAAAAGGCTTGCAAGTTAGGCTCACCCAACATGGGGCTTTTGTGTATAATCCATGTTAAGGCTTCAAGAACATATCCAGAGGTGAGAAGTATGGTAGGCTCTCTACTTTTGAAGTAGGAGAAAGAAAATAGCTCTATTCAAATTTGGGTCTCAGACCCTAAGTGAGCTTGAAGTGTGGCATAAGAACCTTGCTCATGTGAATGAAAGAACCTTGAAGGATATATGCAGGGATCAAAGTGTTATAGGACTGCCGAACATATCAAAACAACACACGATCAACATGTGTGATGCATGTCAGATTGGGAAGGCACAAACACAACCATTCAACCACAAAGGCTACATCCACAACAACGTATTGGATTTAGTACATATAGATGTATGGGGACCAAGTAAAGAACCTTCATTGGTAGGATCAACGTATTATGTCTCATTTATTGACGACCATAGTAGATGGAGTGTTCTATACTTTATCAAGAGTAAGAATGAAGTGTTTGATTGCTTCAAAAAGTAACTCACACATGTGGAGAATCATATAGGTAGTATCAAAAGGGAAGTGACTACCATATACTCTTCTCAACTAAATGGAATTGCCGAGAGGAGAAACAAGACATTGGTTGGATCAGCTAGAACAATGCTTGAAAAGAAGAAGTTACCACATTATCTATGGGCAGAAGATATTTCAACTGCTGTGTATCTTGTCAATAGACTATCATCCAAGTCACTTCAAGGTATGACTCCTGAAGCATGGTATGGAAGAAAACCTATTCTTGGACATTGCAAGGTTTTTGGTTGTTTAGCTTATGTTCATGTACCATCACAAATAAGGGGTAAGCTAGATGAAAGGGCAACAAAGGCAGTGTTTATTGGATATGATTCAACTCAGATGGGTTACAAGTTCTATAATCCTTTAACCAAGCAATTCACTACAAGTAGAGATGTTGTGTTTAAAGAACTCATGTCTTGGTATGATGAAGACAAACAAAAGGTAACTCTACCATATGATCTTGATTTTGATTCTCATCAATTAGGAAGCAAGCATGATACACAGGTCCAGGATCCAAGAAGTCATACAGACGATGACCAAGATGAAAGGGAAAAGGATTACAAGATATGGAAGTCAAGAGGCAAAGTAAAGATGCAAAAGGTTCAAGAATGCTCCAAACAAGCACCTAGAAGATCAGAAAGAGAGAAGAGACAACCAGAAAGGTATGGATATGTTTCCACATTTGTTATGAAGCATTCAATCTACTTGGAAAAAGACCCTATTTCAGAGGAACCCTCAACTTATGAAGAGGAAAAGGGATACCCTAATTGGGAAAAGGCCATGAAAGAAGAAATAGATGCATTGAAGGAGATGGACACTTGGGATTTGGTTCTAATGTCATCGAATCAATAGGTAATTGGTTGCAGATGGGTAAATAAAGTTAAAAGAAATTGAAATGGATCACTTTGCAGGTGCAAGGCAAGATTAGTTGCCAAAGGATTCTCTCAAACTCATGGTATAGACTATGAGGAAACATTCTCACCAGTTGCAAAGGTGACTACAATCAGGACATTGATAAATGTAGTTGCTGCAAGGAATTGGAGACTCCTCCAACTGGATGTGAAAAATGCATTCTTAAATGGTTGGATAAGGGAAGAGGTATACATGTCACAACCACCAGGTTTTGAAAACCCTAATCATGCATCTTATGTTTGCAGACTTAAGAAAGCATTGTATGGATTGAAGCAAGCTCTTAGAGCTTGGAATTATAGGTTGGTTACAAATCTTCAAGATCAAGGTTAGAGATTTTTTTCGTATGCTCATTGATTGTATTTATAAAAAAAAAGATTTTTCATGGATCTTTTACCACTGTAAAATCCTTGAGCTTTACACATGTAAAAGTAGAAAGATAGAGCCAAATCCCAAGAATTTGTAGTGGTTGAGTTGCATTCAATCAAGTAATCAATCACCTAAAAGTAGATCAAACTAGATCTTCACTTTTCCTAGATTGTAGGAAAGTGAATTGATTCCCTCCAACAACCATTCCCACCTTCATTTGAATTCAAAATCCACTTCTCGAAGTCTTGGGAAACTTCTAGAGTCTATATAAAGACTTGAGATCACTTGTACAATATATGGAAGCAATATACACACACTTGTGACCATCATTGTCTTGCTCCTTCAATTTTCTGCATCATCTTCTTCGCCAACAGTAATCTTGCAGACATTATTGCTCTCTCTCCAAATCTCCAAAATGAGTGTACGATGGCTCATGGGAAAGGTATCAGTTTCTAGTTTAGGCCTATAAATGTCCAAAGCAGTTGGTTCAATAGATTGGGAGAAATCTCAGTTGTTCTATCTCGAGGTCAATCTCTACGTATTCATGAAAAATAGGAGGTACAACCATTGAGTGTCTGATTCCTTCCTATAGCATATTTTTCCTATTCCTTATACTTTTGTGCATTATATACACTAGACCCTATTTTAATCACCCCCATAAAAGGATTTTTTCTAATTGTAATCACGCTAGTTGCTATGGGCATTTGAAGTTCATTGTCTCTTCCATAGCTAGTAAGTTTTTTGAGCTAGTCAACCCACGAACCTATCCCTTTTGTATCGACTCATTCTCCTTGATGCTCCAAAGTACATAGTTCATATCTTTGCACTTATCGCATGCTTATAAGGTCTATTTGAGTCTCCATAATCTCAAGGGTTGGTCTTGTGCCGGTTGGCTACACCAAACTTCATCGCTTCGAAATACACTTTTCTACCTTCTACAAGCTTCTCCACGTACTTTCAGATACCAATGTAAGGAATTGAACTCACAACCTCTTAGTTAGGAATGTGATGGGCTAACCACTTTCCCCAAAAGCCATTGTTGAGTATTACTTCCTAATCCTCCCTCTTAGGGTGTAGTTCAACCATCCTATCCTTCAAGGGTGTGGTTTAGTCATCTCCTACTTATCACTTTATTACACCAATCTCCCATTCCCCCTCCACCAACCTCACAGACACCCATGATAGTCTCACACACATCATTAACATTTCCCCTCCCCTCATCCCTTCCCCCTACATTCACACCTATAAATATTACATCACCATCTATGCATAATACATTTAACTACAATGATTCTGTGTGTACCAAAACTCTAACAATATCAAAAACTCGAAGAAAGAAACAAGATCCTCTTGAGATTCTCAATGATTATTAGATTGAATAACAAAGTTCGAAGGAGGTCACTGGGAATTACAAGATCAATACTGTTGTCAGGATCTTGCTCACGCGCATACAGAGATTATGGATGCTAAAAACACATAGACAAATAGACGCAACAAGAGACGAGTTAGTACGCAGATTGGGTGCAATCTCCCCCCATGCACTCTGTTTTGACAGTCCACAGAGTGCATGTATTTATAGGAATTTTTTATTACGTCGAAAAGAGTGGTAACAAGAGGGCGGCTTTGAAAAGTAGGCGTGAAACTAAAAGTTGGTAACTTTTACAAAAAGCCATTACTTTGAATAACAGAAACTGCGGTCTACAACGACCCTTATTCTAACCATTACTTTTCTAACAATAGAACCTTCTACGCAAGTTTATTTACAAGCTAAATAATAATTATTCGGATTATTGATGTCCGCCCTTTCACGCCTTGCACGCTCCTCACGAACCTTCAGCTGCTATATCAGAAACATCAAAAACATATTAATACATTAATAATATAACACTTGAACAATACATTGTTCAATAATATACAACAAATATCGTACCCTCCAACAAGTGCATGATGAACTAAACACCAAAGTGCAAATGGTGAATACAAAATCTCTCTAAGCTTTGAATGAGATGCTATGAGAACAAAAGGTTCCAAATGCCAAGCTAAAATCCAAATTAGGGCTTCTAGAAGAACATACGCCCACAACCATGGAGGAGAATAAGAGGCTTGAGCAACAAAATCAAGATAATCTAGAGGCTAGTATGTAGGGAACCCTAAGACCATCTATCGATCCAAATCAATTCCAAGTTTCCTTTTGATATTATCTAAATCTTATTAGAAAACATGCCAATTTCTTGGAGTCATACCAAATATTTAAAGATGAGTGTGCGTATCTCAAAAAGCAAATAGCTAAGGCTAACTTGTAGGTATCCTAGGCCATCCCTCTCCCACCGAACATGTAGTAACTAGAAAACCTCTAAAAAGAGGCTCATAAACTTCAATCATGGATACTAGAATATGAAAATCCACCCTCTCCCCATATAGAACCCGAACCTAAAGAAGTCATCGCAATATGAAAGGAAGAAACTTTCAAGGAAGCCTATGAGCCCATATCATTACTCGGCGATGCACCACAAAGCAAGGCCAGGACATCCTCAAAATAGAAATGCTATAGTGGTTCAAATGGGTCAAAAAAACTATTGGAACACACAATCATCTGGTGGCCATAAGAATCCAATCAATGTCAAATCTTGAAGATAGAGTACTCAAAGCTCACATATTTCTAGAACCTCTCTCATCCGTGGCTCATCACCATGTTTGAGCTGCAATATATGACTTAATTTGTACTACTCCCTAACTACAATGCAGAGATCAAACGGGTGATAGTAGAAGCATCAACCTTTGCAACTCAATTTGAGCCAAAGGATCTCCCAAAGTCAACAACAAAAGGTACAACCTTGCAACCAAACTAGGATGCATGCTTACTTGAGACATATCGAGAAATGATGCACACTTGGTCCATTGCAACCTTGTAAATAAAATACAATCCATGCTACTGGCCCATATCCTCTCAAAGGCCATGGATGGAATTAGTAGTCCAAGTGAAAACCACCAAGGGTTGCTTAGATTGGATAAAATACCCTTACTTTGCTCCACTAAAAGGACCACCCATTGTGGCTTACATGATATCAACCATACACCAGTAGTCATCCCAACTCAAGAATGTGCCTAACATTGTTGCAAAAATGTGTACAAAGATTTTTTAGCTAATGACAATGGTCTTCAAAACATTCACGAATGATAAAGCCCTTTATATCTCTGCTTTGGGATTTAATTACAGTTATCTTGGCTTCACCTATGATATGAATAAAGCCACCTCCATCAACACAATCTATGCTTGACAGGATCGAATCAAGTACCTACCTACTTATTACAAGTAGACTTTTGAAGAAATGTCATGCATAGGGTTCTGGGAATACCACTAAGAGATCTTCATTCCCATTGCAACTATTTGTAGTAGAATAGGACTTGCATATAAAACACCAAGACATTCCACATTTGGATGTACTAGGTCCTATCAAGTCAAATAGCTTAATGACAAATCTAGCAAGAGTCCTCACACTCAAAGAACATTCCTTAACTCCTCATGTCAAGGAATATTATATAGCATACCCTTCACAACAAAGGTCTATCATAGATGATAGACGTGAGAGAGGGGGGGTGTTGGTAGTAGCCAAGGAGGTCTAGGTAGCTTGACGAGACAAGGAAGCATGTGGCGAACCAGTCACAAAGAATAAGAACAAAAGCACAACCAAGCAAATGCTAACAAATAAGGATATCAAAGAAGATCTGGCAATAAGGCCCATCAATTTTATGAATGCAACTTCTTACATGACATGTTTTTGATCACTACATGGCATTTTAAATCCTGTTTTTGTTAATACCAACTCCATTTTGTTTCAACCAAGGAATCCTCTAGTTTGGTGTGTGCTAGATCTATGTACATACTTATTTTTCTATTTTTTAGAGCTCACTTGAGCCTCCAAAATAGCCTAGAAACCAAACTTTTAAATAGGCCATGTACTACACCTGGATAGGGCAAAGCTAGTGAAAAACTATAAAAAGACTAGTGAGCTCATCTTTTAAGGTTGGAATTTTGGGAATTGAAGTGAATAGAGCACATTCTAAACTTATTTTTGAATAATCAAAGATTTCATTGTTTGATCTCTTTGTCTTATCTTGTGTAATTGTGTGTATGTATATGCATGTTGGTGTGCTTCTCAGTTGCACACTTGTACTCTTACTTGCTCATGATCATCATACCACTCTCATGTCTCCCTGGATTGAAAATTATGAGGTGTATCTCCTCATGTTTATACTCATCATTGTGCAAGAGTGACAACGTCCCTTAACGTATGTGGGTTATTTCAATGTGATAATTGGTATTGTTGATATGTTGTATTTAAAAGGTTCGCTCATTAATATATTTAAGAACTCTTAGTGGTATAACACATTTTTCTTGCTTTCCCCTAGAACAATATGAAAAATGGGTCTAACTTTTATGCAACCACATTCAATTGATGTTGTTTTAATGTCACATAATGTGAGTTATTGGTTTGATTGCTCCTTTTTCTTTTTGATCATAGACCTATCAAGGTAGCCTTCATATTTGATTGGTCTCTACTTGACATATCCCCACTCAAACTAGTTAATATCAAATAAAAGAACAAATTGATAATTTCTTATGTTTATTTTTTGAAAGGTATTTCCACTTTCCTTTTCTATTTTTTTGTTGAGAACACTTTTACTACTAAAAATGCCTCATTAGATCCATCAACACCGTTAGAAGGATGACGATATGCCTTAGGACATGCTTGAGACATGAAGAGTATCTTGTTGATCATAACACATGTTCAAGAGAATCTTGGGTAGGATGGATGTATAGACGTAACAAAAATATGTTTGAACTAATGAAAAGAAAACAAAGTGAAAGATTTCACTACATATCTATAAAAACAGAGATAACGGAAATGCTATCAACATTAATTGTGGGGAACTTGCAAGTGTACATTAGTTTCTTCCAAAAGAAATAGGCGTATTGGGAGTGTCAAAGAAAGAATTCTATGAAAATAAAAATACTTTTTTTGAATACGTGGTTATACTCTTGGACCAAGGGTTCTCGATTAGTGAGCTTAAAGAAACCATTCGTAGAATGAGACATGGTAACTGTGCTGTTTTTCATGCTTTTTCAAAATGTTCTATATAATTAAAAGACTTCCTAACTCCCTTTGTTCTATTAACTCAAAAAAGAGGCCCTTACACTAGATACCCTTTAATGTGTTAATATCAATATTAGTGATATTATGTTTATTCACAATAGATAGCCCAAGGACGAACTAGAATTTTTTAGGCATGTGCTTTGCTTTCCTTGATCAAGATTGTTTTATTATAGAGGAATATCATCCCTATGTGGGAACAAGGTATGAAGTGGAGGAAATACTTTTTTTCAATAATTCTACTCCTTCAAATTAAAATTTGATAAAGCCTATAAAATGAATATTGAGTCGGAATTAATTCTCGAATATTTACGTGACTTGAAATTGGTTAAGGATCTCATCAAATATAACCATATCCTCTTTCAAAATGTTCAATTCTGGGGTTTTAAGATCCATTCGGAAGGATCTATCTCTCATTCTCTTATTGTCGAAGAGGTACATGATTTAGTGATGGTCTAGGATGGTTGGTAAAAGAAATTATTTCGAAGGTTATTATCCACGATGTATATGGTCAAGAAATGGTCATGAATCATCTTCAAATGTTTCTTGACGATACCAATACTCTGAACAATGAGGAGAGATCTTCTACTTTCACGTTTATGGAGTGCCTCTCCACCTTTTAAGCTGTTACCATATCTGAAATCAATCATAGAAATACTCCTTTTAAATCTTCCAATGATCTTCTTCCTAAATGTGTTTTTTACCTTGATTGTGAGATTCTCAACGATGGTGTGGTTTTCAATTGTTTAGGAATACTTATAGGTTTAATATCAAACAATTGTTTAGGAATACTTCTAGGTTTTCCACTCAGATATGGGTTTGGCTAATGGATAATTTCAAACAATAAGTGCTTAGATTCTATGCTTCAGAAAGTTTTCTCTCTAATGTTTTTTCTAAATATTTTTGTTCTCCCTTGTCTCACTTATTCCCTTGCTTGTTGGGAGCCCTCTAAAAAGAAAATGTAAATGGCTTCTACTGTTGCAAGAATATTTATTTGCGGAGAAAGTCCAACTAGTGCTAGGGTTCCAAACGTTTCTTCGGATACATCTTCCCTCCAATAGGGGAAAGTGCTTTTAGTTATTACTGGACATGTTTGAGTTGAACAAAAACTACTAGTTTTGTTTTACATTTATGCAAGGGCAGCAACCTATGCGATATCATCGCTTCTATTTTGGAAGATTCAGCAATGGGTAGCACTCTTTTATATAACATGCCGAGTGCTTCGATGGAGGTCAAGCAATACTTACCCTCTTCCATTGACATTAATGATCCATTTGGACTCGCCAGTTAGTCCATAAGGCTGGGTATAACCCATGCATTGAAGAGCCTAAGGGTATGAAATTCGGTATTACTGTTTCATCTCTCTTTCTTCCAATCTGGTGAGCTATAATTCATGAATTCAATATTTTTCTCCTTGATATCCTGAACGGTTGGAAATAGGCGCTCTACAAGTCTAACCATTCAATGCATTTTAACATCAAGAAGTTACGCATTGATAAATAGGTGAGGCTATCTGTTGTAGCCAAAGACATGGTGCTTAAGCTTAAGGGACAAGGTACTTCCATTGCAAATCTTGCCTAGGCGCAACAAACGATGGATGGTGATACCTGTTTGAGTGCTTGTGGCCTTTTCTTACAACATGCAGCGCGCTATGTTGAATTGGCATATCATCCATAATGCCCTCTCAATTTGCGGCAAGTCCGAGTATATGGGCTACCTAGAAGATCAAATACCAAATGAACTTCAACAATGGATGTAAAATTTTTCATTTTCGTTCTTTCAATATCCTCAAAAGGGTTGTTATAATCAGTCTTTAAAGCTATTAAGTTTTCCCCTTCTGATGGTAAGTCTATGTACCCTATAAATCAACGAAAAAGCCCCCTACAAATGGACGAGATTCTCCCATAGAGCTTCCCCACCAGATTTCAAATGCTATTTTCAATGGCTTCTGATGTAACTTCCCCTAGAAGTACAATATTATTTTTCTTCGTTGCTCAAGAAAAAAGAAAACGAATAGATAAGAGATCAGAAATCCTCCAGTGTCTTCCAAATACAATGACATTCGACCATTCTTAAGGTAGTATTCACATCGGACCGAGGCACAATTTAGCTTTCTTTATATTGCAGTCAATGTTTTACATTTGGCTGCCTCTGTTCGGATGGGCTGGAGTTGCTAACTATGGCAGCTGCCAGCTCACAGCACGTTTTGAAGGATTTTGAGTCGACCTCCAGCTCACCTTAACCATATACCGGCCTCATATCAGTAAATCACAACATAATCATTCGCTATTTTTTCATAACATGAATTTTTATCACTCTTTTTCTTCTCTTCCGAGTATGCAGAGAAAACATCAACGTTCCGTCCTATGTGAATGTATGGGTGCTGGAAAAGAAAACATTACTTCTGTTCCGCCGGTTCAGTTTGAACCCACGTAGGTGCCTTGAGAGACGTGCGCTCCAAATTTCTGTTCGTGTATATTCTTCTTATATTATGTTTCCTTGAGAGAAGTGCGTTGCAAGTTTTTGCTCATGTTTTTGCTCATGTTCTTTGACTGTTTTCATGCTAAGCCTTTCTGGAATTGTGTTGATAACTTTCTTAAATTAAGGAAAGCTCCCAAGCTTCAAAGGATGGATGCTTTGATCGGTGGATGTAAAAATATGGATATTCTCTTTTGGAACTCATGGCGTGGCCACATCTTGTGGGCCATTTGGCTTAGTAGAAATAATCAAACTTTTGGCAAAGGGAGAAAAAATTTTATCATTCCCCTTCAGCACTCTCTGAAAAGAGTCTCTGATAACTGTATCAAGAGAATCACCAAACCTTCTCTTCCCGAACATGATATTCATTGTATCTTAGCTACCCAGCGATACACAAGATGGAAAGCGATTTTGAGTCAGTTGTATTCCCCATGCAGGTTTGCTATGGTGGAATCCTTGTAATTTAGGGTGGTCTGGTGCTCCTGCCCCCTGCACATGTACATTTTACCCTGTTAATTTATATTTTCCTGTTTTTCTCAAAAAAAAAAAAAAAAAAGTTTTTGCTCATGTATATTTTTCTAATATATTCTTATCGTAATCGGCGAACATAGACGTTAAAGTGTAGCTTCATTAAACTGCTATAACTGAAATGATCGTGGTCATGTCATAACTGAAAAGATAAAAGTAAGTAGGCCTTTATCAGAAACCTGCTTCAATTCGGAATTCATCAACCTCTTTGCAAGACATGCTCTGCTTGAAATGATGAAACGACATGCTCTGCTTGAAATGATGGAATGAGTCTAGTACATAGAACATCTAATCACATAAATACTTTACCACGGAGTAAAAGAGTACCTCTTTATGAAGATTTATTCAATGGACGAAATAATTTACCTCCGTGGTAGACATGTTCTCCTCAAAATGATCAAATGGCTCTATTTTTTACGACGTCTAATCAAATAGAGATTCTGTGAAGCATGAGCAGATAACATTTTTACTCAAATAAGTTTCCACGACATACCAATCTGCATCTAGAAGGAGCGCGAAGCAGATCAGTGGCAGATTAGTATGTCGTGGGCTCCAGCTGACAAGCGCATTGTCAGTCTATCTCTTGCATGTTTGACAGGCAAATTCAACACTTTGCTCCGCGTCAAGCCGATGCGTTTCTGTGGGCTGATGGATTTGTAGGCAAACATGTCTGACAACCGTCCGTTCAAAGAAGAGGCGCATTTATGTTCTTGATAAATTGAATGTCTCGACACTGCTAAACACATAGCAAGTCAGCAACGCCCTTTCTGTGATTGACATGGGCCCCTTTCTGTGATTGACATGATTTGGCATCTGCTTCATCATGCGCTCGCGCGAAGGTCGTGGCCTCGAGACAAGAAACGATTGATTTAACCTTTCAGCTCAACGCCATTAAAATCTCCTACCATTCCCGATAAAGATTCGATAGTCAGCTCTAGAAAATGTTATTTCCTTATCAAATAACAGTCCGCCCAAAAGTAATCAGTCTTTCTTCTACGATTCTTAGTGTTGCGCGTTCTTCTGATTGATACTATTTAGAGTTGCAATGAAAGGGTTTGTACAGCGCTAGAAAATATCAATGGGATGCTTTTGCTCTCTCAGTCAAGGTCGCTTTGGAGCATCCACAGCTCTACGTATGCATCATTAGTAAGTTGTAACTTATTCCACGTACTAACGGACAATCATATTAAAGTCAATCAATTTCCATCGTGCTTGAGCTATACAGATGTGCACTGTGCGACTAAATTGCGCGACTTATCGATAACCTCATAAGAAGTCCATCAAATCTATATCTGATAAGTTTGCTGCTAGATGAAAAAATACGCAGTACAGATAGACAAGGAACCATTGATTTAACATTTCAGCTCAAAGCCCTTAAGAATCCCCTACAATTCCCGATAAAGATCCATTAAACTCTGCACGAAAAGTCTCCTCATTATTAATTACGGTCCTTCAGAAAGTAATCGCAACTATCAAGACTACGTGTTCCACATTCTTCCGATTAAGATTCTTTAGAATATCAATGGAGGAGGCTGTACAATGCTATGAAATAATCAGCTATTCGAATATATTATTCTGAATCGTTTGTTGCTGCAGAAATTTGCATTGGTAAAGAAACGTCTTAGAGGTAGATTCATCGTGTTTGCCTGGATGTGTCATCGTCTTCATGAAATATCAAAGGCATTCTTTTGCTGATGTCAGCTGACATCGCTTGAGATTAAGAAGCGACCTGCATATACACTAATGAGCAAGTTGTAACTGATTTCACGTACTATTGAACTACAATATCAAAGGTCGTATCCTGTAGACAAGAAACGATTGATTTAACCTTTCGCTTCACAGCTTTTAAAGCCTGCCACCATTCCCGAGAAAAGATTTATTAATCCGCTCTATAAAAGGATTTCTGATTATTGACTGACGGTCAGTGAAACCATAAGTACTCTTCGTCACTCGAAGACTAACTGTTGCAATTTTTTTTTTTTTTTTGGCAACAGCCTAGTCTCCAAACTTTAATTATATGAAAGAACAATTGTAGAAGTGAATGGACCTAGCATGCATGGGACCTCCCAATCCTACAAAGAAGGGGCTGTTTAAGATTTACTTCAAAACATTACAAAGAAAAATGATAACCCTTTCATCCTCCTCAAGGGGGGCACGCTAGCTTTTAATCTTGTTGCTCTCGAGGAACAACACTCTATGATGTCTAAAAAGTGGGGGCTTCAATTACAAATGGGAATTCTTTCACCTAAAAGAAAAAGAGGGGTTTTTGATGGACCATTCTTTAGGAAGGCTATCAAAGTTTTTGTAGCACACCTCTCTTTCCAAATCTTCCAAAGGATCTCACCTCTTATAGCATCCCACAATGCTGAGGAACAGTCGATCACTACTCAATAACTCTTGCTTGTAGTTTATTTGTTCTTGTAGCAACATGATTCTCCGAAGGGCTGGCCATACTGACATTGACTTGGGGCATGAAAAGAAGAGGTGTGGCCAATGCTCATTGCCATGAAGGCACTGTTTATACCATGGAGAGGCTCTGTAAATTTTTTTAGCTTTTACATTTATCCAAATTGCTTGTGGAGGATTTGCCACATAAGAACTCATTTTCTTTATCTCCATGAGGGAATGCAAAATGGATTGGAACATAAAATCCCACATAGAACTTGACCAATCCAAACATCATCTCCTATTAAGCATCACATGAAAGTCCACATTCTTCTTAAATCTCAGAATTTTATCAAGATTGTTTTCATTGTGCGATCTAAGACCCTTCGGGTGATGGGAGGCATTCCCAATAAGGAGGCGAGCCTCGAGCACTCCCAAGCATTGAATATTGGTCCTTTGTTCTCCAACAAGAGAGAAACTAAATAACCAAAGAATGACGGAATTTGTTCACAACCATAGTTCACCCTGCCAGGTTGATCTGCATACCTTTCCATTATCCAGCTTACAAAGAGCCTAGTCCATTGTTGACCCATAGAAATGCTGATATATTTAGGTAGTGATGTGTGTGAACACACTAGGGTTGCGTGGGCACCTTTTTTGCCTCTTTAGAAGGCTTTTCTCCTCAGCTTGTACATAGGCATATAGCCCTAACATGTTACTTATCTTTTCAACATTCTCTTGGTAATACATTCAGCATTGTGTGTTGTGCTCCAAACTTGTTCTTCCTAATGTTTTCCGCATGCGTCCGTAGACCTTGAACTCCAACAATTGGTGTTACAATAGGTCGTCATTTCATCTAGAGTATCTTTGACACCCCTCTAGTTATAGTCTCAAAATCACACAAAATTTAGTGAGCATGCTCTAGGTGATTAGAACTTCAAAACAACTTTGCTATATGTGTCAAAAGCATGATCTAAGCTTGTTTGGCCCTAAAAATGCACTATCACAGTGCATGTGTAGGTAATTTTGTCTTCTTGTGCCAAAGATATATACAGGTTCTAGTTCACTAGTATAAGCCTCTTGAAGTCTACTACAAATATGGCAGATCTTGACACGGTAGTCTTGTTCAACTTTTCGAGATACAATCATTTTTCTACATTAGGGTATTTTAGTCATTGGCCATGTCTCAAAATAGTGATGTATTCCCTTTGTTTGCGATTCAGGACAAGTTGGATGGTACCAATTACGGATTATATGATGTGTCATGTGTTCATTGCAAAAGAAACGTGGAATATTGTGCAAGATGTTGAAAGAGATCTTATTACACCTTCAAATACAGTTAGTGAAGGTGATGTAGATGGCATTGAAAATGGTGGTATTCTTTATGTTCCTCTTTGTGATGTGGTTCCTATTGCACCTAGTGTAGAGAAAATCTGTTCGGATGGTAGAGATGCTCACGGACATACATTGATAGACTTGTCTTTTAAACATGCGATTGTTCCTCACATTCACTCTTGCGGAATAGCAAAGGATGCCTAGGATACACTTACTAGTTTATACTAGGCAAATAATGAGTCCCATGTTGCTTACCTCTGAAAATAGTTCAAGAGTGAGCACATGAATGAAGGAGACTCCATGGAGAGTTTCTTAACAAATATCAAATATTTGAAGAAGTAGTTGGTTTCTGCTGATGAAGTCTTGCCTGACAATTCATTTGTGCAGACTGTCTTAAATGGTATTACAGATTCATATCAGAGTTATGCTTCTACTCTTGGATGGATGGTGAAAGGAAATCCAAATGCCTTAATATTTGAGAGGTTAGTCTCTATTATGTTGCAAGAAGATCAATCTAAGCAGAATAGGTCCATTATATGTGTTGTAGATCAAGCTTTCTTGGCTAGTCAGAAGGGCAAAGGTAAATGGAGCTCTTCTACTATTAAGCAAAAATATGCTAATTTTGCACAATCAAAGAGGGATGAGAGAGATGAGAAGAAAACAAAAAAGAATTTTTTTCTTGCAAATATTGTAAAGGAAATGATCATGTCATAAAGAGTTGTCCAAAACTAGCTATGAAAGAGGACAATTTTAAAGAAAGTAGCAAGAATGGTGGTGTAGAATGAATAATGGGCATTTACTACTCTTTGTAGTGATGACCAATATTCATATGAACAGAGATGACATTACAAAGAAGGTTAATTACCCTCTCATCCCCCTCATGTGGGGCCCACTTGGGTTTAAGCTTGTTATCGATCAAAAGGAGTACTTGATGATGCCTGAAGGGGGGGGGGGATTTTTTGCAGTTGACAATCCTTTTGCCAAGGAGGAACAACGATTTCTCTATTGACCACTCCTTGGGGGAGTCAGCGAAGTTGAAAGCACATCTTTCCCGCCAGATTTTCCATAGAACCTCCCCTCTGATGGCATTCCAGAGAGACGCGGAGCAGCCGATCGCTTCTCCCAGCAAGGCTTGCTGCCAACTGAGACGTTTTGGAAGTCCAATTCTCTTTCCAACCACCTGCCAGAGTCTGTTGGAGTTGGGGCAAGTAAAGAAGATGTGTGAAACATCTTCGATAGACCGGTAGCAGCGTTTGCACCAGGGAGGGCTCCCACAAATTTTGCTGGCCTTAAGGTTGGTCCAGATTCCATGATGAAGAATTTGCCATAGGAGGAGAGACTTTTTGATTTCTATGAGGGGGTGCCAGATAGCCATGAACTTCATGTCCCACCGAAGCCGCGTCCATGACAGGCACCACTTTTTGTTGAGGTTAACCTGATAGTCGATCGTTTCTTTGATGTTCGGGATTTTTGATAGGCTATTCCCATTGTGCCATTTAAGACCAAGCGAGCTCGACATGTCGTGTCCCATGAGAAGGCGAACTTTGTGTCGATCCCAGGCGAGACATCTGCTTTGCAAAGTGTTCCATTCTTCATGCGAAATGTTGATGCTAGGGTCAATATCCTCAAAGTTGATCTAGCGGTTGGTGTCTTGTTTCCAGAGATGTTTCCATTTTTTGAAGCCTTTGTTCCATAGCTTCTTGGCATTTTGAATGTTCCAAGATTCCACACTCCGGATGCCATGGATCGGAAACCAGATAGAGTCGTTTTGTCTGATACCGGCAGCCCACTTCCAGTCTTCACTGATTCTTGTGAAGCTTTTGACTTTATTCCAACTCTTCCAAAGGGAGCACACCAGGTTAGAACCTTTTGGGAAGACGGGGATCGGGGAAAACAGCAAGGTCAAGATGTCAAGATTCTTCCAATTTGGGAAACCCATGAGCGCCAGCTCATTCTTGTTTCTGAAGATCAGCTTGGCCCATGAGGCCTCCCCTTCTTTGTGGGATTTGGGGGGTCCCGTGGGCACTAGTCCCCTTCTCTTGTACTTTTCTTTATTTAATTCAAGTCCGGGAGAGTAGGCTAATGCCGAACTTCCTTTATATTAAAAAAAAATATTCATATGAACAATGTATGTCTATAATAAACTCAGATGTTTTGTACTTTGATAGTGGGGCAACAAAACATATTACCTCACAATGTAGTTTCCTCACTTCACTTGAACCTTCCCCTATAGGGAATAGTATTGAATGCACCCACAACACCTCTTATCCTATTATGGAAGTTGGTAATATTATTATGAGTATTCTTCATGGTAGTTCTTTTACATTGTGAGATGCTTTATTTGTTCCACGGACCAAGAAAAATCTATTATTACTTTTAGCATTAGCCAAGATTTGCTTGGTCATGAAATTTATTGATTACAGATGTATAGTTCAGGATCTATCAAATTGCGACATCATTATTTCTTTTGGCATTTTATGTCATGAGCTTTATAAGCTCATAGATTATGCATAATCTCTCTCAATGAATGATTTAGCATGTGCAGTTCAAGATTCTCAAGCCGCGTGAGATGCAAATCTTTGGCATAAATGCCTTGGTTATCTAATTTTTGCAAGTTTTCTATGCCTACAAAAATTTGAAATGGTGTCCTCTTTGCCCAAACTTAAGGCACCCAATGAACATGTATTTGTAGGCTGTATTTTGGGAAAAAAACGACATTCCTCCTTCCCAAAAGATGGTTCAGTTCAAGCTCCTCAAAAATTGTAGTTTAAATAGTTATGTCTTTGGTCCTATGCAAACACCTTCTTTTGGAAACTATCTTTACTTCATGACTTTCATTCATTTATTTTCCATGGATGCAAGGGTATATCCATTGAAAGCAAAGTTAGAAGTGTTTATGTGCTTCAAACAGTTTCTAGCTTTGGCTGCAAATCTCTCAGCTTGTACAATGGGCACGCTTTGTTTTGATCTAGGGGGGAATATATGTCTTCTGATTTCAATGCACTTTTGGCTGGATAAGGGATAAAATATTAGTGTACAGTGTTTTTTACACCTCAAGAGAATGGAGTTGTTGAAAGAAAGAATAGGTAACTCATGGAGATTGTATGGTCAAGAGTCAAACTTTACGACGTAGTTTCTTGCTTGAGGTTGTTATGTGTGTAGCATATGTATTTAACAGGTGTCCTAGTAGAGCATTGCAGTCTATCACTCCATATGAGGCTTGGCATGGTTGCAAGCTATCCGTTGTTCACATGCGTGTCTTTGGTTGTCTAGCATATGCATTAATGCTTGAACAATAACACAGAAAATTGGATGATGAGGTAGTGAGATGTATTTTCGTTGGGTATAGCTTTGAAAGCAAAGGCTATCATTTGTATCATCCATAGACTAAACACATTTTGGTTAGCTGTGATGTTTTTTATTTGTTGAAGATACTACTCAATGATTACTTTCATGTACTAAGAGACATTGGTTAGCTCCAAAGATATGTATGACACTTTGTTGCCTCTTTTTATAGAATAACACTCTAGTGTTGATCCTAATGAAGTAACTTTTGAGCCTTTTTCATGTGATGATGTGGATCATTCCATTTCAGATGTAGATTTACATGATGCACTTGTTGATGAGAGAGCTCATATTGAGGAGGCAAAAACTATGCCAAAATGGTTGGTGCACACTTTGTGTGATAGCAAATTAGATGCATCTATGTCATATTGTACTTGTTCAGGCTCTCATAGTGCTTCTTTTGCAATAGTTTGCTATGCTTTGGCTGCCTCGAGTCTTTATGATGTGAATGATTTAGTTTTGTTTGATGAAGCACGAAATTTAGAAAATTGGATGGCTTTTATGCAATCAAAATATGATGTTATCGTGAAAAATGGTATGTGATCTTTATGTGACTTGCATCCCGGCAAGAAGGCCATTGGCACTAAGTGGTTATACAAGTTAAAGTGTAAGCTTGATGGATCAGTTGATAGGTATAAGGCTAGGCTTGTTGCAAAGAGATATGCTCAAGAAAGAGGCATTAATTGTGATGAGACCTTTGCTCCTACATGTCAAATGACTATTGTTCATAGCATTTGTGCACTTGTAGCTCATCATGTTTGGAATCTACATCAATTGGATATTAAAACTTTAATTTTGAATTTTTATTTGCATGAAGAAGTATATGTTTCTTAGCCCGATGTCTATGTGTAGAAAGGGCATGAAAACCAAGTGTCTAAGTTGAAAGAAGGCATTATATGGTTTGAAGCAAGCACAACATGCTTGATATGAAAAAATACATGCCTCCCTGATTGCACATGGTTTTGAGAATATTCCAATTGAGAGCATCTTATGTGTTAAGCGTGCAAATGATGTGTTGTCTATGTTGATGGCAAGCTTCTTAGTGGTCCTCATGAAAAGCATATTACTGATTTTAAGGCTGATTTGTATGCCTCATTTGAGATGTCGGATTTGGGGCATTTGCATTATTATTTGGGCATTCAGTTTATGCAAGTTGATGGTGGAATAGCTTTGTGGGGAAAGGAATATATTGACATATTGATGTAGTGTTTTGGACTTGAAGACTATAAATCTATTTCCATTCCTATGGAAACAGGTTTACAATTGAGTCTTCATGATGTTGGAGATGCAATGTTGTTCTCTACCCGTTGGTCGTTGGATGCTTGATTTAGTTATGCATTACGCAGCCACATATTTTGTTTGTTGTCTCACAGATGAGCACATTTATGCATTGCTCAAGTATCAAGCATTGGCAAGTAATTAAGCTCATCTTTTGCTACTTGATTGGCAACCAAGTACTTGGATTTTTTAATCCCAAGGAGGGATCACTACCACCAGATTTTCATGCATTTGTTTTGAGCCACAGTTGGGTTGGTTTCTATGACACTTGTATGTCCATTAGTGGCTTTTGCTTCATGCTTGGTAGCCCATGTATATCTTGGTTGAGCAAGAAGCAGCCTACTATGGCCACTTCCAGTTGTGAGGCTGAGTATAGGAAAACTTTCACACCGACTGTTGAGTCTGTGTGGCTTAGATGCCTTTTGGTTCATTTGGGGAATAGACTAGGACCACCATGGTACGTTTTTTCCTCTTTAGGAGGTTTTTCCCTCGGCTTGTATATATGTCTATATCCCTAATAGGTTACTTATCTTTTGTACATTCTCTTGGTACGTTTTCCTTGTGCTATTTGCATGCTTCCATATACCTCAATCTCCAACAAGAAACATTGAATCCCATTGGAATACCTAACAAGCGGAAGATTTGTCCCTTGGGGATCAATTGACAGCCATGCTCAACCAAAAATTGAGATGGATACCTAATAAGAACCCTCAAATTAGTTTTAGAGCGGTTTATTTGGGATCCCAATGCATCACAAAATGAGAGTCTCATGATCATCTAGTCTTGTATGAGGGTAAGAAAAAGGCCTTGATTAAGGCCTACACATGCATGATGTTTAACATTGGATCTAAGATAATCGAACATGATTACAAAGAGAAGAGGAGCCAACAGGTAACCTAGCCGGATAGAATGTTTTAACCTGAAAGCTTGAGAAAGCTGCCCATTGATGTTTCTCTGAGATAATGCATTTCCAGCACCATTGACATCAACATGATGAATTTTAGGTCCTATCCCAAATCTTTCGAAGATTGGAGAATGAACTTCCACTCGAGTCCCTCATAGGCTTTGACAAAGTCAATCATGAAGAAGATGATATCTTGAGAGGATTCTTCAACAAAAACCAATCCTTCCTGAACATCAATGTTAGCCTCAAGGACGGACATCCCCTTGATGAAACCTTTTTTATCCTCAGCAATCCCATTTTTTAAGTGATAAGCAAATTGATTAGTGATAACCATAGCAAGGATCTTGTAACTAGTTTCTAACATCGTAATTGAATGCCAATTTCCTATCCTGTTTTTGTTGCCTTTTTTTATAATAATCTTAATAAGCCATTCATTGAGACTTTCGATCACTAGAACAAAAGATAGGGCTTCTTGCCACATGAGATGGATTAGTAACCACATACTTGAAGCTTTTGAGGAAATCATTAGTTATGCCATCTAGCCCCGGGGTTTTATCATTAGGAAGTGAACCAATAACTTCAAGAATCTCATGATTCAAAATCCGAGCTTCAACAAGAATCTTCATATTTTGTGGAACTCTTTTGGTTTTGACTCTAGAGATGGTGGCCATGCAATCATGTCTATGAGGAGAAAGAGGCATGGAGAACCCCAAAGCTACATAAATTGATTGACAATCAACATACTAGTTTCTTCACCTGTCCTGCACTCAACTCGAATGATATCCATCACAAAAGGAATCATTCCTTGTATTTCTTCTTCTTGACGAGGTCACATATCTTTTTAGAGGTTTCTCTACCTTTATCGCATATCAATTATACCTATAGATTCTTTCTTTCAATTTCTTCTTCATATCTTACCATGATGCATTTGGGTTCCCTATACGCACCAAGATCACTTCAATAATTGGATTTGTGACGAGGGTATATGATATTCATGCTATTTCATCAATAATGCCTCTAACAATCATCTTGCAAGTCCATTGAGATGTCATATTGAAATTACAAAAGATGCACTATTGGTTTTGCATGTCATCAATCATGAGGATCAACATGTGGAAATTAGAAAATTATTGATCGCCATGTGTTCGTTGTTAATAATTGAATTCTCAAATGATTTTTGTTTTCGTCCATCAACCCTAGTTTCATCGATAGGAGTGATCAAGTTCATACTATTTAGAATCCTATAACATGGAAACTTATATTTCCTAATGCTCGCACAATGGTGTCCTCATATTTAGTGGTTAGGTATAATGTTATTATCACCAAAGAGTTATCTAACGTATGTAGATCTAGAATGACTTGGAAAACGGAAAAGTAGAACTTAAGAGAAAATTGAAGACTAAATGGAGAATGAAGATGAATGGAGGGTTCTTTTTTATTCCATTTGTATATCAGAGAAAGGTTTGATGTTTGTTTTCAAAGAATTATGGTATACATAAAAACTATTTCTCCTTATGTCCATTATATTGAGAATGGAGATAGGCAATAATTATACTAGTATTTTGTCAAAGATTATGATTTCCATGCTGAATATAAGTTTTCAAAAAAATTTTATCTGTGTGAACATGAGATGTTTGACATTAAATTAGAAATTCCCTTTGAGTACCCATTACACCTTAAGATTCCTTTCCCATTACAGGTAGTGAGTTTTTCTTAGGGTTGCGTCGAGAGCAGGTTGCAGTTTCTTCTAGAGTAGAGAATGCACTTTGAGTAGGATACTCATAAAGAATGAATTGAACAAACAAAATTTGAATTCACACGATAATCAGACTTAGAGACAACATCTCAAGTAGAGCAAAAAAACAAGAAGATTTCATAGTAAATACTTAGAAGAAGGATAAATCCAACTAAGAAAAGCACATAAGGAAACACCAACAACGAGCTTACCTTGTAAGCCAACAACTATAGTAGAGATATCCCTTGTGTGAACAAGGAGGAGCTTGAAAAAAAATCTCCTAAAGATTTATATGCAAGCTCGTTGTCACATGACTTATGCTTGGATAAACTTATGAGAGTTAAAGGTAAAAGTCAATATAAGTCTAAGAATGAAAAAATCTAATCAAACATCATGATGAATAAAAGACACAATATATGCCTTGTAGTGAGTGGTATGGACAATCAAATGAAAGTCGTAAGTTAAGAAGAAGGCACGAGCTTCTTTAGATGCCAATTGTCTATAGACATTGTGGTCGTGATATGCAAATCAAGCAAGCAAAGCAAAGTGGAAGCAACACCTCATCGAAACTAAATAATAATAAAAGCAACTGAATATTGACATGTTAGAGCTTTTTCATGTTGAATAGGATCTTGATTTTTTTCTAACCTTCATGGTCTCATAGTTCGGAATGCTTCATGTTGCTATGGGACTAAGTGGCCTTACTGTACTCGAAAGCAACTACATATCAGAGATTGACCTTCTGAAAGCAAGAAGCTGCATATATATGGGGTGGAAACCTTATTTCACCTAGAGAAGATTCAATCTTAAAGCCAGTCTCATGGTGTCACATATGCTAATACAAGTTTGTTGGATGTCATGCTATTTCATTTCTTGTGATGATACTTGTAAGGTCGCCGGATTGGCATTATGTAATTCCTATTTTCCAGTACCGCACGTACCAAAAGGTCGTAGCAAAGTGTTGTATCTTTTTATCAATTAATGAAAAGACATTACGGTGGCTCTCCGGTAGTGAGGAACAGGATCGCGAGACTGTCTGTCTATGCGATTTGCGGCCTGTGGAGATGCCGTAGTGCAGCATTCCTTAATTCTGAGTACTGTTATTCTTACCTTGTTAAGTTATATTAATTGGTGATTAATGTAGTAATGGTATGTTGCTAATAATAAGTCTGTGCGACGTTAATTAGTAATTCTTGCGTTACATACTGTGGAACAGCTTAACACGAGTATGAACAGTAACCTGTATAGAGAATTTGATACTGAACATTAATGTACTGCTTACTTTATGAGTTAAATGGGAAAATAAGATACAGGGCCTCTGATTTATCAGACCCCTACCATCCTCAAGAACCCGAAAAGAGCTTAAAAGTGCCTGTGATGAAAACGCACTTTTAACACTGGCGCCGTCTGTGGGAAGATGGCAATGGATTGAGAATAATCAGTAAGGTGGAGGAGTACGTAAGGCAAGTGGTGCAGAGGTGATATATGACAGTTACTCGGTCCGACGAGTCGTATCCGAAGTAGAAGAGAGATCAGCATCCCTGGACAGTACCAAATTTGTTAGGGACACCCCAAGGTGGTAGAACTTCAGGCCGTTTAAATCTAGTTTCCGAAGAATCGGAGCCAGCTAGTCGAGATTACAGTACTAGTTTGATGATAAATGATGAGATTTCGGTAGATTCCGGTATAATTCCCGTGCATTCTGAAGAAGGTGTAGTAACTTTGGAGTGTACAGGGACGCAGTGCTCAGTTGATTTGATAACATTTGGTCAGAATTTGAACCTTTCCGAGGATAGAGTTGTATTACCTAGAGAGATCGTTACCGGAGGAAGTATACCCTGTTTCGATGAAAGTTCGACAAGTTCTAGTGAAAGTTCGATACCAGTTGGTGGGAATTTAGAGTTTTTCGGTGACAGTGCAATACTCCCTGGTGGATCTTTATTACGTACACCGTTGTTCGGGGCAAATTTGCCTACCTTTGATACCAAAGCTGAGTTAGGCTATTTGATTTGGAGATACGTAAGAGACTAAACGCTATTTTTAAGTCGGAAGGTGAGCAATCTGATAATACAGATTCCGAAGGACAAGAGACACCTCCTCAAAACTCAGGAAACAACAACGGTGCCACTAATAGCACAATGAGTGGTCAACAGTAGCAACAACATCAACAACAACAACAGCAACGGCAACAACCATCCCCACTTCGATCGGTTCCAACAGGGGTGACTTACACAAATTTCAGTGGATTTCTAGGTGATGACACTAATGCACATGTGCGAACCTTTGAGATAAGCTATGCAGTGCTGAACCATCCACCCGATCCAGCATACAAGGCCATCGTATTTCAGGCAACATTAGTCAATGAAGCAGCGAGGTGGTTAACAGACTATGATACCAAACATTTCGTTAACTATGATGCGGTAAGGGATGCGTTTTTACAGAGGTTCCGATTGAAGAAGAATCCCACCAAAATCTTGGACTATTTGCAGAACAACCGATAGAAGCCGCACCAGACTGTTTAGGAATATGCCACATTGTTTAGAACTCATTTAAGACAATTGCCTCGGGCACATGCTAATTTACCGGATGATGTTATAACCCAGTGGTTCATTAACGGTTTGACTCCACAGCTAAGACAAATCATGATCATCCGCTGTGTGGGGGCTATGACACTGGATGCTGTTATTGCGATGGCCCTGCAACTAGAGCATAAAGTTGGGGGATTCACCGAAGACTTGGAGTGGCTGAAAGCTAGTAAGAACGTTATAGATGATCCGGCTAAACAGATGTATTGTACCAAGTGCAAAAATCCAAGGCACACCAGTGCTACATGTGCCCTTAACCAGATGTATTGTGCCATCTGCAACACAACCGAACACTCAACAAAAAATTATGCGTATAATGCCAAGGTGCAGGGACGAGCAGCTGTAAATGCCATTATCGAGGAACCCGGGCAGCCCGCAACCCATTACATGCCACCACAGATGCGAAACAATCAGTCACAAGGATACAGAAATTATCGGGGTCAGTAGAATACAATTTCCATGCAACTCGATGGCAGGCGGGTACATCAGCGGATGGTACTTCCCTGCCACCACCTTGATGTCACTTTTGCAGTTAGTGGCCACATCCGGAGATTTTGTAAGGATGCAGTAGAATACAAAAAAAGGAAGAAGGAGCATTAGAACCCGATGACCAACATGGTCTATATCTCACCCGTGGAATCACAAGCAACAGTGGTCCAGACAAGATCGGGTAAGCAGTTGCAACCAGCGGCAGAGGTGTTCGAACCTGGTATTCGTGAGCAGTAGCGAATGTATACAAAGGCTAGTCAATGGACCACTAAAGAGCCAATTGTGTTCCTCGATCCAAGTCCGGTGACACAGGTTCCCCTGCCAACGGTGAGAACGATGGAACAAAATCCTAACCCAGTAACGGCAGAACCATCATCAGAAGCGGTGAGGAGTAGGATTCAAACAAATTAGGTATGGCAGATTCTATCTAAGGCTTCAATTACACTCCCGTTGGGATAGTTGCTCGCATTGGTGCCAGGAGTTAGGCAGCAATTTCAACAACAGGTCAGTCTTGGATCTCCCGGTACTCCAGTGAGTACAACCATACAACCGGAAACTGTTTCTAGGGTGGATCATTCAGTCACATTAATCACTGTCTAGCATAAAGATCAAAAGATTACTCAAGTGCTAATTGATGGCAGTTCGGGTGTGAATATAGCTACTGCAACCCTCTACAAGAAATTGGGGTGGATTCAAATAGAGCCCGTCTAGTTTTTTGTAAGAATGGCAGACCAATCCCGAGTCCATCCGGTGGGATTAGTACGGAATATCCCGATTACTCTACAGGGTACCACGTGCAAAATGACTTTTGTAGTTCTCTAACTACCAGAATCCAGCCTCGACTACAATCTACTTTTCGGTCAGCCATGGTTGAAACAAGCCAAAGCTATACAGGATTGGTCAGCGCAGGAATTGACTTTCAAAGATAATCACCGTAAATATGTTGTTAAACTAGATGCCATCCAGCCCTGCGAGCTTCATGCCAGACCATATATAGCGGAGCCGGTCCACATGTTGGATGGCTTATCTGACGATGAGGAAGAGGTGTTTCTGAAGAACAATAAAGATCTGATCTCCTTAGGTACTGTAGATCTTCAATCAGTAGCGGACACGTGGAGTCCGGCACCGTGTACAGTTGTTCTAGTGACCGGAGAGGCGGATGCAGATGACAGTGTTGCTATGGATGGAGCCACCCTACATCAACTTTTATAGTCAGCAGACGATCTGGTGAAACCTCGACAATTTTATGTTCCGGAGAACCAGTTAGTAACATATAATTTGGGTGATGAGGCTAACCTGCGACCTGTTAAGATTAAGGCAAGATTTTCTAAGGCATTTCAAGAAGATTTGATCCGACTCCTGCGTGAGTTTTCCGATGTTTTTGCTTGGGAGTATCGCGATATGAAAGGTCTTGATCCGGGGATCTATCAACATCGGGTACTGCTCAAACCAGAGGTGAAGCCAATTAAACAATCTAGTTACTGAATGAACCCAAATTATGAAGCACATGTCAAAGCAGAACTCGATCGGTTATTGAAGGTGGGATTCATTTTACCAATCGAGCACGTTGAATGGATATCTCCGATCGTGATTGTTCCAAAGAAAAATAAACAGCTGCGTATCTGTGTGGATTACCGGAAACTGAATGCGGCCATGGTACGTGATCCATTTCCTCTCCCCTTTCTAGACACAATGCTTGATAGAGTGGCCGGGCATGAGATGTACTCCTTTTTGGCCGGATAGAGTGATTATAAACAGGTGTGAATGGCAGAACAGGATATACCTAAACCAGCTTTCATCACCAACTGGGGTGTTTATGCTTCTACGGTAATGTGGTTTGGGTCAAGGAATGCTCCAAGCACATTTCAACGTTGTATGCAAGAGGTCTTTTCACCCTACCTGACTACTTTTATGCAAGTATATTTGGATGACTTCTCCTTATTTGGCAAGATTGCGGCGCACCTGTATCATTTACGGTGTTGCTTTGAAAAATGTCGCGAATATCGATTATGCTTGAATCCAACAAAGTCAGTTTTTGCGGCCTCTTGTGGCAAACTACTTGGACATATTATCTCTGCACAAGGAATACAAGTTGATCCGGATAAGGTTGTAGCTGTGTTGCAAGCACCAGTCTCTACAACACCGAAAGAAGTTATGCGCTTCCTGGGTCAAATCCGGTGGCATGGCAGACATTTGCGGTGGTTAGCTCATTCAGCAACACCACTTAAATCAGCTAATGACTAGTACTCCACGACAGTTCGAATGGACACCAGAATGCCAAATTACATTTGATCATTTAAAGGGATTATTAACGCAGGCTCCAATTTTGCAACCCCTGATTGGGAACGCCCGTTCCATGTCTTTGTAGATGCATTAGACATAGCTATTGGAAGCGTTTTAATGGAGCAAATTGACAAGTGGTTTCGGCCTGTCTATTATGCAAGTCGCGGACTAGCTCCTGCTGAAAGAAACTATTTAGTGACCGAAAGAGAATGTCTCGGGTTGGTGTACTCTGTGAAGAAATTCCGGCATTATTTGTTGGGCCGAAAATTCACCTTCCAGGTGGATCATGCAGCACTTGTGTATTTAGTCCGGCAGCAACATTTAGGTGGTCGCTTGGCTCCATGGATTTTATTATTACGAGAATTCGACTATGAAGTTATTCATCAACCGGGCACATCACATGCCTTGGCAGATTTTCTATCTCGGTTGGATTCCGGTGAAGCTCCAATGGGGGTTGATGATACTACACCAGCAATTTATGCTACTGAGCCGGCTCGGGACGAATCTACAGAACCTCATGTGCCATCTACCTACTATGATACGTTACTAACTTTCCTAACTAACGGGTGTCTTCCTCCTCATACTCCTCCTGCTTTGCGATGGAAAATTGTAGTTTATAGTCGCAAATTCCGATTGATTGTAGGTCACTTGTGTTGGAGCAAGTCTATGACAAGCCTAAGTATTGGCTTGAGTCCTACAAAGTCATGAAAAAAGCTTTAAAATGAAGACTATGTAAAGTTCACTTGTGAACTACCTCTTGTAACTTTTGAAGAGTTTACTAAATGTAAAAGTGAAAGAATCAATCATTGATTCTTTCACTTTAGAATGGAATGAGGAGCCACGAATTCGTGATTTGTGGTAGGTAGAGAATCAAATCAATCATTGATTGATTGGAGAGTGATTGAGGGAAGTTAGCCTCCCAAAATCAGCTATAAATAGATGGCAGTTTTAGTCGTGGTTAGAGAGACCTATGTGAAGACATCCAAGGGCTGAGCTTTATGCCATATCAAGGTGTGATTACAAGGCACACATATGTATCAGTAAGTCCATTGTATTGTACAAGCAATATACTTTCATTTTCATGATCATTTGGGTTCATATTTCCATGTTCTTATGAAGTGTACTACTCACTGCCATTACTCTCAGTTTTCTCAGTCAGATTGCAGAGATGTTTTCTCTGAGCTTGGTGCACCATTTTCAGTAGTTTAACTTGGTAAAGTTAGCTCTATAAGTCTAATATATGCTCACAAATGGTCATGTCATTTGGATGTTGCAATCTTTAGTTATGTTCATTTCAAGTCAATAGGGTCTTTTCATCTTCACTTCTCTGTCAAGTACCCGATTTTTTAACTCACCTTGTTAGAGCCATTTCTCAGTGGTTACTTACGTAAACTCCGTGATTTAAATCTTATTGAGTTCAGCTTACTGTCCAATATACCCATACAAATTTTCATAATCATTGGATTCCTACATTTTGAGTTATGTTCATTTTTCTGCTCACTGGTCTCAAACTATAGTAGCCCATGAAAATCGGGATGATGTCATCACTTGTTAAAACTCATTCTCAGTGTGTGGTTTATTATTTTTTATGAGATTACTCTTGAAAGTTAGCTCTTTAAGCTACCTAGATTTCCCCAAGAGGAATTAAGCTAATTGCTGTTGTGCTTAGAGAATTATGTAAAACACTGGACAGGTGTATGAACCAAGAATAGCAAGTTTTCACCTCTGAGCTAACTCCAACTTATCTGTTTTGATCTATCTTTTTGAGAGTGATCTTCCAAGGTACATAGGGTCTCTAATACATCCACTGGCAAGCTAAAAGGGCCCACCATATACTCCTGGAGTTCATTTGGCTGGTGTAGATCAAGGATTTTGCAACACCTCTTCATCTTCAAGCACATACCTATCCATCTCTTCACAAGTTGTACTACCTGGATCATACTGGCGTCTTACTTCGTTGTATCCCACCACATGAAGCAGACTCGGTTATTGCGATGGCACATTCAATACCCTCCGGTGGACATTTTGCAGCCCATCTTACTCACCAGAAAATTCTGCCAAGTGGGCTTTGGTGGCCTACAATGTGCAAAGACGTGACTCATTTTGTGCAACGGTGTGACACTTGTCAAGGGTTTGGACAGCCATTATAGCGCCACTTCTTTCCTCCACGACCAGTCTTACCTTTGGAGCCCTTTCAAAAGTGGGGTCTTGATTTTAATGGACCAATAACACCACCAGTCACCCTTAGCAACAATCGATATATACTCACTTGTATAGATTACGCTACCAGGTGGGCCAAAGCTTGGGCCTTATGGTCCGCCACAGCTATTTCGGGGGCAAAATGCCTCATGAAGGATGTTTTTCCGCGTTATGGATTACCTCTAGAACTTGTGACAGATCAAGGAACACATTTTGCCAACAATTTAATGCGAGTACTAACGCACACTTTTTGAATTCTACATAAATTCAGTTCACCATACTATCCACGTGCTAATGGTTTGGCTGAAAGCACCAATAAGACTCTTTTGACTATGCTTTGAAAATTGATCGTGAAATCTCTAGAACGTTGGGACCAATTACTTCCCACAGTTTTATGGGCATACCGAACTACATACAAAGTGACAACCGGAATGACTCCCTTCAAGCTTGCTTATGGGTTGGAAGCAATCGCGTCGATGGAGATTGTAGTGCCAAGCCTAGGCGTGGCCCTCACTCAGAGATCGTTGCCCGAAGACTCTTTAACATTTCGGTTGGAAGCACTCAGAGCCTTGGATGAACATCGTTGGGAAAGTTTGTTGGTTCTTCAAGAAGTTCAGTTGCGGCAAGCCCGTACCCATGATCGTTTCCTCAAGCCTCCAGCTTTTACGGTGGGCCACTTGTGCTATTTTATAATGCTAAAGCAAATCGTTCTGCTGGGAAATTTAAATTACGGTGGTTCGGTCCTTACCGGATTAGTGAGCAAGTGGGACCAGCTACTTTTCGGTTGACTACCTTGATCGGCGTTCCTCTTCCCAAAGTAATCAATGGTTCCAAGCTACACCCATATTACCAATCGTCTGATCACCGCTCACGTGTCCCTCATTTTTCCACGTGTCATTTATTTCTGTTTAGTTCCACATTTTGGTTGAATATAGACCGTAAATTTCCTCGTTTTGATATCTAATTATGATTAATCGCCGCCCTGTGTTACTGTTTCTGCTCACGCATGCACGTCGTAATTATGGAAGTTATCATTTCAATACCGCACGATGATTAGGGTTTTCGATCCCCTCACGTTGCCGTGTGTCTACTTAGTCTTATTCTTGTCACGGTTAATTGCTATTATGTCTGTGTTTTTCTCTGCTCTGTGTGGTCTGTGTTCTTTGTGTTCTTGTACTTTCGCGTGCACGTCATGGAAGCATTAGCTAACGTTGCTACCTTCCGTGAAGGACTCACCCCGGACGTGAGTGAGTTTCTGCGTATCCGAGGCCTCTTGAACTTCGCTGAATTGCCTTGGCATTCAGTGGAGTGTCACCCATTTTATGCACAGATTATTGCCGCTATCACTGCCCCACCTGCTACGGAGCAGAGTTGCTTACCGACATGCGTAGTGATCACTCTGGCCTCATTTGCTAAAGCATTTCGTCTCCCCATGGAAGGATTGGAGAATGGTCCTCTCCTTCCTGTCGCTACCATGACCGCATTATTTCCACGACACTCATCTAATGAGTACGCCATTATGTGTCGTCCTGATCCTGAACGTACCGCATTACAATTCTTAGTTGCGACCTTGAATTTGCAGAAACGTACCTATAGGATTTCATGTCCCTTTTTACTCGATGATTGACATGGCTTCTTGTGAGTCTGATAATTTTGCCTCTTTTTATTTTTGGTGCATTCATCGTGAATGTGTTACGGTTATTAAGCATGTTAATAAGGGTGATCTTCCACGATCACGTCTTCCCCATATCCTCACGTTTCTCTTTCGAGCCATTCAAGTCGCGCAACCTCCACCCAATGCTCCCTTCTTATTGCGTGAAGAATCCACTCGGATGCTCGAAGATGAAGAGGATAAGGATGAAGATCTCTTCCAACTTCTTCATCGGAAATGCACCCGTATAAGTCCGTCTGAGAGCGAGGTGCAAGGATCTAACGCTGCACATGAAGAAGAAGTCTTTCACGACACCGCCACTTCTATCCTTATTGATTCTTCCACCCAGTCTTCTCCAATCTAGCAGCAAGAATAAAGTGCGTCCACCACCGAATCTGAAGAAATTTCTTCCAAGGAGGATTCTCAGCAGCAAACCCAAGAGGATGTGCAAGCCATTGTTACTGAGGTTGTCAATGAAGTGATTGTTTTGGTCGATGCTGTAATTAAACGAACTGCAGAAACTACGCAGCAGACTACCAGAATCGTGCTAGTGCCCAACATGACTACTGTGGCGCTAGTTGCCCCAGTCTAGCCTATTGTTCCCGACGAACCCCCTTCTCCATCTTCTTCTCCCGCCTATTCTCCACCGTCTTCCCCTCATCTCGTATCAGCCTCTTCATCCCAACCACTTCCTCCTCTTCCTCTTTCGGTTCCAATGTTTCATGAACTCAAGTCTATGGGTCACATGTTGATCCAATTCTCACAACAGTTACCAATGCAATTGAAGATGGCAACAGATAGTATCCGTCAAGACTTAGAGCACAAAGTGGATGTCCTAGAGGCCGACATTGTGCCATTGTAAGAAGAAACTAATGCGGTGAAAGCGGAAAATCATGCCATGCAATTACAGATTCAGCAGTGGCTTGAAGAACAAGACACAGTCATTGCTCAGCGCGATGCCGCATCGGCCGAATTAACCACCAAAGATGTTTTGATAAATGCTCGTGATGAAGAGATCACTCAGTTAAAACAGCTAGTATAGGATAAAGGAGACGCTAGAGTAGCAATGGGAAATTTTTTGGAAGAAACACGCATCCAACTTGATGAAGTCGTGCAGAGAGGAAAGGAGATGACCAATTTAGCTAAGCAAACTACTGCAGAACTTCAGACCACAACTGCTGATTTGTTTCAGGCGAACTCTGATCTTAAATCCAAGACGACTCTGACTATTCAACTTCAAAAGGAGATAGCAGGGATTAAGAAGGAAAGAGATGCATATTACCAGACAATTCAATATCAAGCTCAGGAGCTGGAGAGAAGAGAAAAACAGCTGACAGTGCAAGCAGACCGACTATCAAGAATTGATAAACAAATTGAAGATATGAAATTGAACCATGACGCAACCCTTGCCAATGATTTTTATTTGCAAGAGGCATTTTTGCAAACCCAGACTGAAATCTTGATGAGTCAAGTCATTGGCGGCCAATTCTGTTTGCACTGACACACAATTAGTAGAGCTGGAGACACTAAAGCTAATGTTGGATTCGCTAAAACAGAAAATTACCAGAACCTTCAAGTTAGCAAGAACCATGTATATACAACGCATCGTAGACGAGCCTTAATTTCGTTTCCATTGCGGGTTCAAGTCCACCGTGCATGCCAGTGTAAGGTAGCCGGATTGGCATTATGTAATTCCTATTTTCCATTACTGCACGTACCAAAAGGTCGTAGCAAAGTGTTGTATCTTTTTATCAATTAATGAAAAGACATTACGGTGGCTCTCGGATAGTGAGGAACAGGATCGCCAGACTGTGTGTCTGGGCGATTTGCGGCTTGTGGAGACGGCGTAGTGCAGCATTCCTTAATTTTGAGTACTGTTGCTTTTACCTTGCTAAGTTATATTAATTGGTGATTAACGCAGTAATGGTATGTTGTTGATAATAAGTCTGTGCGACGTTAATTAGTAATTCTTGTGTTACATACTGTGAAAAAGCTTAACAAGAGTATGAACAGTAACCTATATAGAGAATTCGATACTGAACATTAATGTACTTCTTACTTGATGAGTTAAATAGGAAAATAAGATACAGGGCCTCTGATTTATCAGACCCCTACCATCCCCAAGAACCCGTAAAGAGCTTAAAAGTTTCTGTGATGAAAACGCACTTTTAACATACTACACAGGTTTCCACTCATATAGAAGGATTTCAAATATACGATCCTGATTAACTAAAACCCACATTGTTATAAAAATTGATTTACCCAGGTTTATGCATAGATAATGTAAAATTTCGGGCTCTCGAGCAAACATATTCATGTCGAATGTTAACATCAACATGGTCTTCACTCACTAAGTCCCTCCATTATGAGGGTTTTTGGAGAGGAACTTTTGCTGATGCAAAAATGGAAAGAAGGGTACCCTAGCATTCACGAAAAGAGGACACAAGCAAGAGGAAGCATGGAGAATAGCGAGCTCTTCTATTTGTGGAGGGTTCTGAAGGCACGGGAGGAGAGAGATAGGTCATCAATTGATCTTAGGGCGGCTGGAGGTGCACAAATGATGGAGTGGAGGAAGTCAAAGTCCTCACTTATCACAAGTAGAACAGGCTTAGGATTCAACTACATATAAATGAAGGCTTTCTATAGTGAAAATGAGAAATAAGGAAAACAAAGATGTGTATGGGCGGTTTCTGTGATGCAATTTCTGGTACCTCAATGGTGTTCTATGAACTATCGTAGGTAAAACTAGTCAAGGGAGGAACTATTGGAGTCATCAAAATTGGGAATTTCCTTCGCCTTAAAAGTAAACGAAAGACAGGTGCTTTGCTTTATCTAGCTTTGCTCTAACTTAATCGGATACACTCCTGCATGTCTACTCACTAAAATATGCTTTCAGTAGCTAATCTCTTCATAAAGTATAGGAATTTAATCTTTTACTGTGGAATGTGTACTGTTAAGATAGTACATGAATCTAGAATCTTTACCGTAAATGATACAATTTGCAATTTGAGTAAGCACATAAAAATTGTATCGACGCTGTGCCTAGGTGCTACTAAGAAATGTTGTGTTACATTGTGTGGAACTGATTCCAAAAGTTTGTATGTTGGATCACTGTATAAATTTCCAACTTATGAAGCTCATTAGTTTAAACTTGCTCATGAGAATGCAGGAAAATCGTCGTCAGATTTATAATATGTTTGGCAAGTATAAAGATTAGGGATGGTTGATATATTGAATACGCATGATTTTAATGTTGAGATGATGTTTTTCCTACCCCCTCTCCTTTTCATTTCGGTAAAAACATACAAAGATTTCAATAGCTGAATGTAGGGTAAATAAAACTCACCATATGGCGTTCTACCAAAGTTAAAGGCCTGCAATAATCACATAGATTCACCTTACACGTAGAGAAAGAACGGAACTTTAAGATTATTTACACTTCTAATTATTTAGGAATGCTTGAACCTGGTCACATCAAAGAACGTTGAAATAATGCAAACATATACATTAACCCAAAACATTCCAATCAGATAAAGAATGTTCTTTCAAGCATTGTGCCTAAACCTCATATAGAAGAGCGATACGGAGGCATCACATGGACTTGTTCAGACATAAAGGATATAAAGAAAAACTAATTTCTATTCTGAAGTTGATTGCAATACATCGGTTTGTATTGAAAAGCAATGTTTACAAAACGTCTTAGATCAATCCATGTGATCCATCTTAAACTGTTTATATGCTTGCGTTACATGTCATGTAGAAATTGAAATAACATCGCTCAACGCAATTGTTTAAAAATCACCTTGATTGTTATCTTTACATGAGCAATTCGGAGGTTCCTTTTAGTATACCTATGAACTGTGACTTTGGTGTACTATGAATGAGATTGATGAAACAATTGCATAAAGATCGTTCTGATTTGATTCTATGACTTTATCATGAATGAAACAATGAATATATTAGAAAGTGAGTGTATACCTCACACAAATATCTTGTGTATGGAATTTAGCTCATGGTTCATTTGAACTCTTAATATCTGAATTCACAAGTTAGGAAAGTACGTTATATTCTTGTGAAATGAGATTCTTGGTCTAAGCCTTTGAGTTCAACAAATGGATTTTTTTTCTTTCTAGTAAAGTTTCATAGTCTAACTCTGCGAGTTTTTAAGCCTTGAACCAAGTTTAAGTAACCAAATTTGGATACGAATTTGTACCCTCCTTTTTCATGAACCTTGTGATATACATGGTGAACCCGACGTGAAAGGAGGTGAGTGTAGAGACACTGAGCTTAGGAGTGAAAGCTTAGCAAGAAGTGCATTTCGAAAAGCTCTTCCCATTTGATAGTTCATGGGTGACACTGTAATTTACTAGATGGACGTCATAACTCAGCTCTTGCACTTGCAGTAGGACCAGAAAAGATAGAGTGCCATTCAAGCATTTCACGAGCGAGTTATAAAATGGAGTGGCTATTTTGATGGTAAAAATGTTACACGATTTTGCAAGGAATACGAGCTCAAAGCTACCTTGGAACCGGGCTTACACCCCTAAATGATATAGAACTTATTGAAAACTTTGTATATGTGTCAGAGTTGCACTTGCATGACTGGTTAACAATGGAGGCCCAAAGGAGGTGGCCACAACACAAATTGGCTCTAATAAAAAATGTTTGCTTGAGGATATTGATAAAGTAACTCGAGCAACATTCTTAAAGTGGATTCACAAAGCGAAAGACCAAACCATTCTGGATATAAAAAGGGAATTTGACTGTCAGTATGATGACTTGACGGAACATGATAGGAGAGCAATAGATCATGAAAGGGTATCATTGTTTTTACGTGCAATAGATATTCATGCCCGTGAGAAACTTCTCCCACAAGACATGGAAACAGATTCCAAGCTTATAGAAGATTGGGATGAGGTGGAGGTAGCAGTAAAGAAGTCTATAGAAAAAAACGAGCTATGGCAAAGTTCATGTTTGATTGGCAGGAGGACTTATAAGAAGAGCAGATGCAGACACCACATCAGCATCCCCCAAATGCTCCGTTTAATCAACCAACTAGAAAGGAGGTTGTACCTCCCAATACCATGGAAGAAATGTTTAAAAGGTTTAGTGATCTGACAATCCATAGTGTTAAGAAGATGATAGAATCCCAAACTCTACAAACAACTTACAATAAAGTCCCAAAAGCTCCTAAAGTTAAAAGGTGTATCTGGTGTGACTCTTTGGAGCACAACACATACTCATGTGAGAGCTTTAAAGAAGCATTGGCTAAAAATCTAGTTTTTATCAAGGAGAAGATGATTTATCACTCCAAAACTGGAGAAACCGTTAATACTAACTTTGTTCGGGGAGGCATGAGAGTATTTTTCCCTGGAACTTTTGGTAATGTTGCTTCAACATGTCATACATCTACATACACGTATCAAGTAATTGAAAAAAATAGTGACATAGAATCATGGTCTAAAGTGATAAAATCCCTAGATCAAGGAAAGATGCATCATGAGATCTTAAAATCAGCAAGTAATGAGATCCGAGGTGTAATCAGATGGGACGATCCCATAGATACTCTCTCGGTTGCTACTTATTTATGCTCTTGAGTGAAGCATCATGTGGTAATGGAAGAAAAAGGGAGGAGAACCAATGAGGGTGAAGAAGAGAAAAGGAGAACTAGGTCTTAGTATATGATCAATGTCTACCCCTCATGATTGTACGCACATTTTGTCAGGCCCCCATTATGAGGAGAAGCCAAGCGTGCATTACCCAATTGTTGGGAATCCCAACTTGCATGTTGGATGAAGGTCATATTGGACCATGTAAGGTATTGTAAGGAAAGGGAGTTACGAGGGTCCCCAATTGTGGGGTCTAGGGCAGCGGTGAGCAACCCCGACTGGGTTCCAAGGGGGCCAGCGGGCCCCCTACTATGGGTCTCGGGGAAGCACCTTTGGCGCGATGGTAAAGGGAATATTCCATAGAATATTCCATGTCAGATTCAAAAATCATTTATATTTGTTAGGTCGGCTCAACCGGTCTAAGCCGTGTATGGCAATTACGCGGGCGGCGGCCGCCCACGCTCTACCGCCCATGTATAGCCATCCATGGAAGGATACACATGATCCTATATATACATAACTTCTGCACTACCTGAGATATCGAATTGAGCCAGCATACCTCTACCTTGTATCTCCCTATCTAGAGTTGTCTAGATCACCATTTAAGCTCTACCTTGAGAGCACACGGGTGGACAACGCCATCATCTTTGTACTTGCTGCTAGTAGAAAAATTGTTGAGATTCTCCTATATCTATTATCTTCTCTGCTACTGCTCCTGTGTTATATTGCGTAACTATTTTCTTACATGGTATTAGAGTCATAAGGTTCGAATAGCTTGAGAAGTATCACTATTTTAGCCTACTAGCAGACTAGAATATCAATAGATCATTCGAGTGATTACATGATGGCTTCATCGTCGAACACTGGTCTTGGTGCTTGAGCTAATGTTAATGTTGCACCTATTCGAATTCAACCACCTGCATTTACTGAAGGGAAGCTAGATGGAACCAACTATACACTCTGGAAGTTCAAAATTTTTGCAATTTTGGACTCCTATGAATTACTTGACACTGTCATGGGACTGATGGGATTGGATCCAGAGCCTATACTAGTTGAAGATCCAGCAAATTCAAGATTGATGATTCAACAAGATCTAGATCTTCTACGAGCTTGGAAGAGGCAGAATGCTGATGCATTATGTGCAATTGTCACTAGTGTAAGTGATTCTGCGCTTACTTTAGTTCAACATACTACTAAAGCACATGAGGCTTGGGGCATATTGGCTCGACAATATGAGACCAAGAACCACACTAGGATACAGAATTTAGAAAATCAGTTGGCAAATGAAAAGCATTCTGATTCTGAAAAGGCTAAAGATTTTATCAAACAGATAAGACATCTTCAAGACCAATTGGTTGCAGTTGGTGTTGTTATAACACCAGAAGAGCTGGCTCGAAGATGTGTATGTGTTCTTCCAGCAAAGTATGATGGATTAGTAGCAGCCCTTAACACTCAGGTAAGACCAACTCCCCTCACATTTGAAGAGTTTTGTGCTATGCTTTTAGAAGAAGAGATGTGGTTGAGGAATCGACAAAGTACAAGTGATGCTGCATTTTCAGCAAATGCAAAAGGTAAAGGCTCTTCTGATGTATCAAAGAAGAAGCCAAAGAAGAAAACGTTCATAGGAAGTTGCTTCTATTCAGAAAAGAAAGGCCATGCCATCAAGGATTGCAGAAAGAAGCAAGCTGATGAACGGAATGGGACTGTAAAATCATCGTGGAAGAACAAAGAGTCTGCAAACAACATAGAGCTGGAGCTTTGGGTAGCTATTGAAGAGGTATGTTCATCTGCTCAAGCTCGTGTTGATGAACCATGGATTTTAGATAGTGGAGCTTCTCGCCATATGACCAGTAAAAAGGATTGGTATAGTTCCCTAGTGCCTCTGTGGGAATCCATCAATGTAGTGGTGGGAAATGACTCCAAGTGTCCAGCCGAAGGAAGTGGAACCATCTCTTTTATCACTTCTCCAAGTGTTGAGAAAAAGTTATCCGATGTTCTTTATGTACCTACACTTAAAAGAAATTTTTTGTCAGTTTCTGCAATAACAAATCGTGGACTCGAAGTTCACTTCAATAAGAGTGGTGCAGAAATCATGGATTCATCAGGTAATGTTGTAGGTAAAGGCATACAACGAGATAACTTGTATGAGTTAAGTGCTTTAACTGCTATAGAAGATAAAGATGTAAGCAGATTACGACACCAACGATTTGGGCATCTCGGATTTGCAGTTTTGAAGGAGATGCAAAGAACAGGGATGGTTGCACATTTGCCTGCATTTTCAGGGTTGCTGGAACCTTGTGAAGCTTGTATGATGGGCAAGCAATAATGAAAGGCGTTTCCAAGAGAGACCAACAATGGATCTCAAGCTCGTCTAGAGTTGGTACATGCTGATCTCTGCGGTAAAATGTCTACACCTGCTTTAGGAGGATCTTTCTACTTTTTTCTCTTAGTCGGCGATTATAATAGAAAGATGTGGGTTTATTTCATTCGTGAGAAGGCTGATGCTTTTGAAAAATTTAAAACGTGGCACAAGTATGTGGAAAATGAATCAAGAAGGAAACTAAAGAAATTCAGAACAAATAGAGGAGGTGAATGCTTGTCAACACAATTCAACAATTACTGTAAGGAGCATGGTGTGAAAAGGCAACTTACCACAGCTCATACACCTCAACAAAATGGGTAGAAGCACTCAATACAACAGTCTACATCCTCAATCGAAGCTACACAAAAGCACTCAAGGGGATGACTCCTCAAGAAGCATATTCTGGTAAAAAGCCTTCAATTTTGCATCTCAGAATTTTTGGTTGTTTTTTGTTATGCACATATTCCTGATTCAACAAGGTCAAAGTTGGATTCAAAAAGCAAAAAGTGTGTCTTCCTAGGATATAATGAAGAATCTAAAGCATACAGGTTGTTGGATCCTAAGGCAAGGAAGATTTTTGCCAGCCGAGATGTGGTGTTTGATGAACGACCACACTTAGTAGAAGATAAAGGTAAATCTACTATCTCACCAAAGGGAGAAATATATCACCTTGTACCTATCAAAACACGGGTTAAAGTTGACGAGGAAGAAACATCTGATGGAGAAATTTCCTCAATAAAAAGCCAACCAGTTGTAGCTGCATAGCATAAGCCACTACCGAAGTGGGCACAACAACTCTTTGATGATCACAATCCACATGTAGATGTACCAAAATCATCCTCGGATGGATTATGAAGATCAAAGAGAATATAGGAGCAAAGAAGAGCCTTAGAACACATTGTTAACATGTCTCTAATGATAGATATCATGGGCTTGATAAAGGAACCTACCACCATTGAAGGAGCCCTTCATGATCTAGGTTGGAGAGCGGAAATGCAGTGTGAGTATCTAGTATACTAAAAAATGATACATGGGATCTAGTCGACTTGCTGCCAAAGAAGAAGGTAATAGGTACTAAATGGATTTGGAAAGCTATCTATAAAGCAAATGGAACATTAGAAAAGTATAAGGCAAGATTAGTTGCACAGGGTTTTTCACAGATCGAAGGATTTGATGTTCAAAAAACTTTTGCACCAATAGCACGCATGATAACTATTCAGATGGTACTTGCAGTAGCTACACAAAAGTCTAGGCCTATTTTCAAGATGGATGACAAATCTGCATTTTTGAATGGTCACCTCAAGGAGGAGGTATATGTATCTCAACCACCTAGTTTTGAGGTGCCCTATTCAGAAAATAACGTTTGCAAGTTGAAGAAAGCTTTGTATGGACTTAAGCAAGCTCCACGGGCTTGGTACCAATGGATAGATAATTTTTTTTTAAATATGGGTTTTGAGAGAAGTACTTCTGATGCTAACTTGTATGTAACAAAAAGGGATAGCAAGCTAGTATTTATCATTGTATATGTAGATGATTTGATTATGATAGGAGATCATCAAGAGCACATCAAGATCTCATCAATCAAACTCGGATCAGCTTGGGAACTGAGTTTGAAATGACAGACTTAGGTCTACTTACTTTTTGTCTGGGAATTGAAGTATGGCAAACGAAAGATGGCATTTTCATCTCACAACAAAAATATGCCAAGGAAAATCTCAAGGCATTCGGAATGATGGACTGCAAACCAACTAGCACACTTATGGAGGTAAATCATAAGCTATTTATGGATGATAACACGCCTGATATAGATGCTAAGAAGTATAGGAAGCTCATTGGAAGTCTTATTTTTTTGTGCAAGACTAGACCAGATATTTGCTATGCTATTGGAGTGTTAAGGAGGTTTTCCAACTAACCTAAGGAGAGTCACTGGAATGCTGGAATGTGAATTCTAAGATACATTGCAGCAACCTTGGATTTTGGTATTTTGTACACCACAGGTGATACACTTCAAGGATATTGTGATTCAAATTGGGCTGAAGATTGTGATTCTAGAAAATCAGTTTCTAGATATTGTTTCTCACTTGGTTCACGAATATTTTCTTAGGTAAGTAGGAAGAAACCAACTCTCGCACTCTCCTCCATTGAAGCAGAGTACAAAGCAGCTTGTTTTGCTTCTTGTGAGGCATTCTGGTTAAGGAGAATTCTTGCAGATCTAGGCTTTCCATCAAATATGGCGACTGTACTCAAGTGTGATAATCAAAGTTGTATGGCTATTGCAAAGAACCCAGTATTTCATGCTCGCACCAAGCACATAGAAGTACAGTACCATTACATTCGTGAACTAATTGAAGATGAAATTGTGGAGCTAGAATATTGTCCAAGAGAGGCAAATTGTGCTAACATATTCACTAAAGCACTTGGAAGAGAGCATCTCAAAAGACATCTTCAACAGATGGGCATAGGACCGAGACCTACTTGATTTATCATTGGTAAACATTGAGGGGGGGTGTTAGTATATGATCAATGTCTACCCCTCATGATTGTATGCACATTTTGCCAGGCCCCCATTATGAGGAGAAGCCAAGCTTGCATTACCCAATTGATGGGAATCCCAACTTGCATGTTGGATGAAGGTCATATTGGACCATGTAAGGTATTGTAAGGAAAGGGAGTTACTAGGGTCCCCAATTGTGGGGTCCGAGGCAACGGTGAGCTGCCCTGGCCTGACGATAAAGGAAATATTCCATAGAATATTCCCTATCGGAGTCAAAAATCATTTATATTTGTTAGGTTGGTTCAACCGGTCTAAGCGGTGCATGGCAATTACGCGGGTGGTGGCCGCCCACGCCCTACCGCCCATGTATAGCCATCCACGAAAGGCCACCCATGATCCTATATATACATAACTTCTGCACTACGTGAGATATCGAATTGAGCCAGCATAACTCTACCTTGTATCTCCCTATCTAGAGTTGTCTAGATCACCATTTAAGCTCTACCTTGAGAGCGCACGGGTGGACAACGCCATCATCTTTGTACTTGCTGCTAGTAGAAAAATTGTTGAGATTCTCCTATATCTGTTATCTTCTCTGCTACTCCTCCTGTGTTATATTGCGTAACTATTGTCTTACACTAGGTATCAAGTAGAAGCTTCACAAGAACAATCTCAAACACCAAATCAAAATCAACCAATACAAACAAACCAACCCACTCAAGTAATTCCACCATTACAACTAACAATAATCCAACCAAATGAAATCTCGAGTTCAAAACCTTAGTTCTGCTGAGATGCTAGTTCCTACTCAAGTTAATAATCCTCTTCAAGATCAAGAGATGAAACCCGCAAGGAGAGGTCAAGGGAGAGTGGAAAACCCATCGTATATGCTAAAGTCACACATTGAGCAAGCCATAGATTTAAAACAAGTCCTTGAGAAAAAGAGTGCTTGATAGTGTGATGGAATTTACACTAGGTGAGTTGCTCAGAATAGCTAAATAGGAATTTCTAGAAGTAATTATTGACCTCTTAAGAAGAAAACGAGAGCCAATAGCTGATATGCAAGAGAATGATAAGATGGATGAAGAGACACATGTTCAAGTTGTCCAGGCGCAAGTACAAGAATTGAAAATTGCACTTGAGCAATCTAAAAGTAACATGCAACCATGTGCACATGAGGAAATGTTCTTGGAGTGGAACTCTCCAAATATAGCTCCTTCAACTCATTATACTAGAGATCATTGTGCTTGAGCCATGACTGAGACATTGGTGCCATTAGATAAAATCAGTACAGTAGTCGTTGCTCTTATCAATCACGGGTCTGAAATCAACTTAATGTCCAAAGATCTCTACTTAAAAGGTAAATGGCCAATAGATGTGCAGCCAGGCTAGAGAATCTAGGCTACTAATATGATGCCAGGAGAATTATTCCGTGCATGCCCACAGGTACTAGTTACAATTGGGGATGTTAGGGATTATCAAAACTTCTTCATCCAAGATCATTCTAGCTACTCGATGATTTTAGGGTAGCCATACATTACTACCTTGAGGATGGAGACAAGAGTATTGGAGGATGGATTGGCCTATGTATGAATCCAAAGCAAGGATGGAAAGAAAGCGGTCCAGTTTATGAGGGTTTCTGTGGACCATGTTAGGAACAGGACTTCTCTTTGGACAAGAGCTATTCCTGAAGAACTTGAAGATCAAAATTTTTAAAAGAAGTTTTCATAATCGGGGACTATGAAAGCTTCAATAATTAAAAGTTCCGAAGATGCGAAGTTTTCATCTTAAATATATTCAAGAATTAACGATAATCTAGAGGAGGGTGTGTTTGAAGAACTATCTCAAGAGTTTCATCACAATAGAGTACTTGTAGGGTAATGTATTTTTTGGAAAAAATGGGGAGAATATTACAATTGAGCTCCCAAAGATTATGGGATTACTCTTGAAGCCTCTAGTAAATTTGTTTTTCGGTATTTTTGTACTCTTCAATCATAAAATTCCTATGTTCTAGATGAAGTAGGCCGAAAGACTTGATGTTATAATCATTTTAAAGATTTTTTTTGTAGTTCAGTTGATGAAACTGTCAACAAATTTTGATGTAAAAAACTGGTGATTTTTAAGCTTTTTAATATTTTTGAGAGTGCTAGATCATCTCAAGATGCGTGGCTATGTTCGAAAAACCCAAAAACTGTTAAAAGATATGGAAATTATAAAAAGATTTTTAAAGTCGCTAGAACTTAAAATAATGGTTTGACCTAATAGGATCACTTTTGACCAAGTAGGATCACTTTCAAAGACATGGGTGCAAGCTTTTGTGGGCTTAAGTATGGCTTGTGATTATAGCTTTATGTCTTACAAGTAAAATGAGATCCACGCTTTTCTTCACACCTCTTTACAAACACATGAGAGATGAAAGCATGAAGAAGCACAATGGTATTGAGTACTACTAAAGGTCCAAAGATGGAAATACCACATGAAGGAGGAGCTACTTAAAAATTGTTATGTCATTTGGTACAGATTCTATTTTATCGTTTGTTTCTATTCATGATGAACCTCCTATAGCTGAGAAAGCATTACTACAAAATAATTGGATTCAGGCGATAGAAGATAAGTTTCCATCTATTTAAGCTCTAGAAGATAAGTTTCCATCTCTTGAATCTTCTTGATTTACGTACATGCATTTATATTATATATAAAGTAGATGCATTTATATTATATCAAAAAGTAGATTATTCAAGAGGATACGTTTCTTGAGCATTCAATGAAAAATGTTCTATTCTCTTTTTCAAAAGCTGAATTGAGGGAAATATGTTGGAAATGCGATAGAACATGGCAATTCAGCAGCTCAAGAGTTTGGGATGAAATCTTATGCTTACATTTGAGGAGGTGAAATGTTCTGGTCTCATGCTCACTTGAAATCTTTCATTTTGAACAACATTTATGATGTTTGAATTAAGACGTGACTAGAAAATTTTGAGAATTTTAAATTGATAGTTTTTCATGTGTTAAAACTCCAACTCATCTCAAAATATCTGGTTGTGTTTTAAAACAACCAAAATCTTGTTAAAATATGTGGATACTATTAAAAGAAGTTGTAAAATAGTGGCTATGATTAGAAATAATAGTTCTATATCTTATGAAACTGTCGGGATAAATTTTTATCGTCTTTAGTATATCACGTGCAAGTGATCAATCACTCAGATTTTTTCCATATCTTGCATTAGCTCAAAGAAGCTTGCATTATTGTAATTATCTATGTTCTCTACATTTGCAAGATTTGGAGCTTCTATACATCTAAACTCACTTTTTGACCCTCTTAATGATTCTTTATTATTCTTATTTTTATAGATATAAAGCTTTTCTGAGACATTAAATCGCAAACAACGGTGATTTTTTGCAAAGAATGAATATTTATTTCATATTGTATCATGAAAATTATTTCTAGCCAGATCTAATATTGTAGGAGGGATTTTTGTTTGTTAATATTAAAATCTTGTACATTAGATCCGACACGATTGGACTCCGTTTGTTCATACATAGTAGATATAAAAAAAAAATCTTATCATTTTTGTTTTGTTTCTATTTACTATTGTGTAGTGTATTGTGTCCCTAGAGCATTTAGGCCTACTCATATTCTTATGTCTATTGTCGTCATACTTGAAAAATGATCCTAATGCAAATTGTTCTAGTACACATTTAGATATCCCACACACGAATCTATTGAGATGTGATTATCTTTTGTATTTCTAGTAAAGGAATTGTCTAGATTTTGAACAAGATGAAGCTACAATCCAAGAACTTGTGTTTAGATGATAAAACGGTTTATCGATACTTCCTTTAGGTATGTCTTGTTGGAGATAGATGTCTGTGGAAGCACGCAAACAGCACAAGGAAGAAGAAGAAGCTTGGAGCACAAACACACAATACTGAATGTATTACCAGAGAATGTACAAAGATAAGTAGCCCATTAGGGCAATAGGCGTATATATAAGCCGGGGGAAAAAAACCTCCTAAAGAGGGAAAAAAGTGCCCCGGCGGTCCTAGTGTGTTCACACACATCACTACCTAAATATATCAACAAATCCCCCCTAGGAGTGATGCGGTGAACAAGTAGCTAGCACTCATGTATAAGGAAGTGCCAAGCTATGTGGAAATCACTCCACAAAAGGAAGTAAGCCCAAAGCTTTGCGGAAAGCTTCAAACTTCTCCCTAGGCAGAGCCTTCGTGAAAAGGTGTGCAATGTTCTCTTGCGTGGGCACATATGCCAAGCTGATCTCCCCAGCAGAGAACCTCTCCCTCACATAGTGATAATGCACCTCAATGTGCTTAGTGCGAGCATGGAACACAGGGTTCCTCGCAACTACCAATGTGCTCTGAGTGTCAGTGAAGATGGTGGTGGCAGAAGACTGGCCAACACCCAAATCAGCCATAAGGCGTCTGAGCCACACACACTCAACAGTCGCTGTGAAAGCTGCCCTTTACTCAGCCTCACAACTGGAAGTGGCCACAGTAGGCTGCTTCTTGCTCAACCAAGATATACATGAGCTACCAAGCATGGAGCAAAAACCACTGGTGGACACACGAGTGTCATAGCAACCAGCCCAATCTGAGTCACAAAAAGCATGCAAATCTGGCGGTAGTGATCCCCCCTTGGGATAAAACAACCCAAGTAGCCGAGTACCACTCAAGTAGCGAAAGATGCGCTTAACCGCCTTCCAATGCGTGACTCCTGGGCAATGCATAAACTTGCTCATCTGTGAGACAGCAAACTGAATATCTGGCCGAGTAATGCATAAGTAAATCAAGCATCCAACAGCCTGCTGATAGAGAACAGCATCAAATGCATCTCTAGCATCATGAAGACTCAATCGTAAACCTGTCTCCATAGGAGTCGCAATAGGCTTACAGTCTTCAAGGCAAAAACGCTGCAATAATGAGTCAATATATTTCGTTTGACACAAAGCCATTCCACCATCAACTTGCATAAACTGAATGCCCAAATAGTGATGCAAATGCCCCAAATCAGACATCTCAAATGAGGCATGCAAATCAGCCTTGAAATCAGCGATATGCTTCTCAATAGGACTAGTGAGCAGCATGTCATCAACATAGACAACAATGATCATAAGCACATCATTAGCACTCTTAACATATAAGGTGCTTTCAGTTGGACTGTTCACAAAACCATGTGCAACCAGATAGGCATGTATCTTCTCATACCAAGCACGTGGTGCTTGCTTTAAACCATATAATGCCTTCTTTAACCTGCACACCTGATTTTCATGCCTTTTTTGCACAAAGCCACGGCGCTTAAAAACATACACTTCTTCATGCACGTCACCATTCAGAAATGTTGTTTTAATGTCCAACTGATGTACATTCCAACCATGATGGGATGCAAGTGCACAAAAGCTCCGAATAGTAGTCATAGGGCATGTAGGTGCAAAGGTCTCATCAAAATCAATGCCTCTTTCCTGCACATAACCCTTTGCAACAAGCCTAGCCTTATACCTATCAACTATACCATCAGGTTTACGCTTCAACTTGTATACCCACTTAGTGCCAATGGCCTTCTTGCCAGGAGGCAAGTCACATAAAGACCATGTACAATTCTTCATTATAGCATCATATTCAGATTGCATGGAAGCCATCCAATTTTCTGAATTCTGTGCTTCATCAAGAGAAACAGGCTCATTCTCATCATAGAGACTAGACACAGCCATAGCATAGCAATCTGATGCAAAGGAGGCACTATGAGAGCCTGAACGAGTACGATATGACAAAGGTGTATCTAATTTGTTGTCACGCAAAGTTTGCACCAACCATTTTGGCATAGTTTTTGCCTGCTCAATATCAGCTCTCTCATCAATAAGTGCATCATGTAAATCTGCATCAGAAATAGAATGATCTGCATCATCATATGAAACTTGCAAAGGCTAAGAAGTTGCCTCATTAGGACCAGCACTAGACTATCCACCTGTAAAAAGAGGCATCAACGTATCATACATGTCTTTGGAGCTAACAAATGTCTCCTTAGTACATGAAAGCAATGGTTGAATAGCATCTTCCATAAAGACAACATCACGGCTAACCAGAATGCATTTAGTCTGTGGATGATACAGACGATGGCCTTTACTTTCAGAACTGCACCCAACAAAAATACATTTTACTGCCTTATCATCCAATTTTTTGCGATGTTGTTCAGGCACTAATGCATATGCCAAACAACCAAAAACACGCAGATGAGCAACAGATGGCTTGCGGTCATGCCAAGCCTCATATGGAGTGATAGACTGCAGCGCTTTAGTGGGACACCTGTTCAGTACATATGTTGCACACATGACAGCCTCAAGCCAGAAACTATGTGGTAAAGCCTGACTCTTGACCATGCACCTCGCCATCTCCATGAGTGACCTGTTCTTTCGTTCAGCAACTCCATTTTGTTGAGGTGTATACGGCACTGTACACTGGTGTTTTATCCCACGTTGAGCCAGAAATGCATAAAATCAGAAGACATATATTCCCCTCCTCGATCAGAACGGAGGGTGCCCATTTTACATGCTGACAGATTTTCAGCCAGAACCAAAAACTTTTTAAAGCACATGAACACTTCGGACTTTGCTTTGAGTGGATATACCCAGGCATGCCTGGAAAAATCATCAATGAAAGTCACGAAGTAAAGGTAATTCCCAAAAGAGGGTGTCTGCATAGGACCATAGACATCACTATGTACAAGCTGCAATTTTTGCTAAGCCCGAAGTGAACCATCTTTTGGAAAGGAGGAATGCTGCATTTTGCCCAAAATACAATCTTGTCTACTTTCCCAACTAACAGGATTCACATAGGTTCATGAGATTATGATTATAGAGAATAGGTAACCCTAACACTAACCTCTTCTTCTTCAAGTCCTTCAATGATTGAGTTTTTGTGTGTCCATGTCTTCTATGCCATAGATCAAATTCTACCAGCTTTTTATTTCCAAATGAAGTAGGTTGTGTGATGGAAGTTAGTCTTCACATCCGAGGTGAATAAACTTCCTTCCTTTGTACCCTTGGCTATCAATTTGTACCCTTCTTTAGGGTTTCCACAAAGCATCCTTTCCAATTGAACTTCACCTACAAACCACTCTCAACCATTTGCCCCACAAAAACTAAGTTCTTTTGGATTATGAGAACATGAAGCACATCTTTCAAACACCTAGCTTTATGAGAAGCTTCTAACCATTAGGAAAAAAGGTGAACCCTGCATGGGCCTTTTAGCTAAAGGAGTGATTAGGGATGGACCAATGAGAAGAGGGTGGTGGCCACAGTCTAGTCCCTTAATCAACTAGGCTAGGTGTAGGCTTCCCTTGGTTTGGGCCAATCAAACCCACCAAAACATGTCAAATTTCGTGGTTTTGTCCTTCAAGTAGTTTTGGAAAGATAAGAGATTCAAATAGAACCCTTGGGTTCCCTTTAAAATTCAATGGTCAAGATCATTTCTTGAGAAATGGATGACTTTAAATTATAACCCTTAGATTTTCTTACATCTAATGGTTATAATAGCTTCTTGAAGAGGAAAAGGCACCTTAAATTTGGGCCATGGGATTTGTAAAGAATCTAATGGCTTAGATTTGATCCTTACATGGATCACTAGAGACTCAATCTACACCATTTAGCATCGACATCATCCAACGGTCAATGTTCTACGCGAGTCCCGAAGTTTTTTGCATGAAAATCCGGAACTTTTTCTTTTAGTGACAGGGAGTGCAGCTATTTTGTCCTTTAGTGCCAGGCTTTTTTCTTTCAATCTCCACCATCCAAGCTTAGAGTGATCCAACAGTTGAAAATCCACGCGATTTCAATTTTTTATTCTCTCTCCTCCCACGACTGTTGGTATTTTGTCATTTATTGACAGACTGTATCCTTTTTTTTTGTTTTTGTTCCCAAGATTTGCATTTGATCATGGCCATCAAACAAAGAGATCTAAGGGCTAGAAAATCACATGAATCCCCTCTTTGATCTTATTCTTTATTTTAATGTACAATACCACTGGTCGTTTTTCCCAACCTCTTAATCCACCTGATTAGCCAGTTTAACTCCTTAAAATTAGGAATCCTTACAAGGCCCATGCAAGGTTCACCTTTTTTCCTAATGCATAATATCACAGTGTCGGAAGGATTTCCACACTCAAATTAATATATGGAAAAAGAAAAATGTTTTGATTCAAAGTTGATTAATTGATATCTCTCTCAAAATTTTTTATGCATTTCTTCTGATCTTCTCTCTTGAGTACCTGCAGGCAAAAGAAGAAAATATGTTCTGAACAAAGAATGAAGGGATAATTGATCCCTTATTTGGATTCTTCAATTTATCTCCATTTGTATGTTTATGAGATTACTAAGTGAGTTTATGTGTGTCCATGATCATATGAGGATATCTATGTGAGAATGAAGGAGAATTTAAGTATGGATATGTATATGTGCCTATGTTTATAGGGTTGTATATGTAAATATGTGTGAATGCACTTAGTTATGTATGTGTTCATGTGTCTATGAGTGTGAGTGTGAATGTGGGTTTTATGCCCATATGTATGTATTTTCATATGTATACTTAAACGATACATATGTGTGCACCTATGTCTATGTATTTATGAATTTTTGCCTACCTAAGCATGGGTATATATATGGAGTTCCATGATGTATGCGAGTACAATTAAACCAATGAATTGGTTAGATTTCTTTAAGGGAGCATGCATGTGTATATACGATAAATGCATGAAGCATGTATGCATGTATAAGTATGATGCATGCATGCATGCAAACGTGTGATGCATGTATGCATGTGAAGTATGATGCATGTATGCATCTGAATTACGAAGCATGTGTGCATGTGAATGTGTGATGTGTGTTTGCATGTATGCATGTGTATGTGTGATAAATGCACGATGAATGTATGCATGTATAAGTATGATGCATGTATGCATGCAAATGTATGATGCATGTATGCATGTGAATTATGAAGCATGTATGCATGTGATTGTGTGATATGTGTTTGCATGTATGCATGTGTAGGTATGATATGTTTGATGCATGTATGCATGTGAATGTGTGTGATATGTGTTTGCATGTATGCATGTGTAGGTATGATATGTATGATGCATGTATGCATGGGAATGTATGAAGCATGTATGCATGTATATGTATGATGCATGTATGCATGCGAATGTAATGAGGCATATGCATCTATAAGTACGATGCATGTATGCATGTGAATGTATGATGCATGTATGCATGTGAAGTATAATGCATGTATGCATGTGAATTATGAAGCATGTGTGCATGTGAATGTGTGATGTGTGTTTGCATGTATGCATGTGTATGTGTGATAAATGCATGATGAATGTATGCATGTGTAGGTATGATATGTATGATGCATGTATGCATGCGAATGTATGAAGCATGTCTGCAGGTATATGTATGATGCATGTATTCATGGGAATGAATGAAGCATGTATGCATGTATAAGTATGATGCATGTATGCATGCGAACGTATGATGCATGTATGCATGTGAAGTATGATGCATGTATGCATGTGAATTATGAAGCATGTGTGCATGTGAATGTGTGATGTGTGTTTGCATGTATGCATGTGTATGTGTGATAAATGCATGATGAATGTTTGCATGTGTAGGTACGATATGTTTGATGCATGTATGCATGTGAATGAGTGATATGTGTTTGCATGTATGCATGTGTAGGTATGATATGTATGATGCATGTATGCATGTGAATGTGTGATATGTGTATGCATTTGCATGTGTAGGTATGCATGAGTAATGTGTGCATGTATGCATGAGTGATGTGTGCATGTGTGCATGAGAGATGTGTGCATGTGTGCATGAGTGATGTGTGCATGTGTGCATGAGATGTGTATCCATTTGCATGAGCCATGTGTGAGTGCATGTGCATATGTAGTGTATGTTAGTGCATATACATATGAATGAGTTGTATGCATGAGTGCATATGAGAGTGCATGTGCATATTAAGATTATTGCATATGCATATGAATGAGTTGTATGCATGAGAGCATATGAGAGTGCATGTGCATATTAAAATTAGTGCATATGCATATGAATGCGTTGTATGCATGAGAGCATATGAGAGTGTATGTGCATATTAGAGAAGATGCATATTAGCATTTATGAACATGTGAGTTAGTGTATGCATGAATAGTATTCATAAGCATTTATGATATGATGAGAGCATGCATGTAAAGTGCACTAATATATATATATATATATATATATATATATATATATATATATATATATATATATATATATATATATATATATATATATATATATATATATATATATATGAAGTATATTAGCATGTTAATCATAAAAGAATTAATTAGTATAAAATAACATAGGTTTAAATTATGTTAAGTTTTGAGTGTTAGATTTATAAATGAGTGTTTTATATTAATAAAGACAAACTTATGTTTTTCCTAATGATGTCTCTACAGATCATTTTGAAGAAGAATTGACGAGCATTGAAGAGGACTTGATGAGATTTACAAGATAGAAGTTGCTTTAATGCCGCTGATTCTAGTTCATTATATGATCTTTGAATTTTAAATTTGTGTATTAAGCTTTTGTATAGGAATATCTTTTGTAAGCTATATTAGAACTTTTTACAAGCTTTTTTATAGGACTAGTTTTGGTTCTAAAGTTTTAGCATTTCCACTATACAGTTTCATATATTGTACTTTCTTATGTATGAAAATATTGCAACTACAAGTAATCCTGCTACTAAAAATAAAGAAATAGATAGTTATTTTATTTTAGAAACACTTTTACCCGCACCTATGGAAAATACGTCTACTCAAAACGAGACTAGTAACGAATTAGAAGTAATAGAAATAGTTAAAGATCGAGTAGTAGATGAAACCTTACACTCTTTAGAATATGATCGTAACTTATCTAGAGTTTTGCCTTTACTCTCAATTGTCTTACATGAACCCAAAAATAGAGAAGATTTGTTTCCTCCAATCTTAAAAAGAAATACTCATCTTCAACAAACAGAAAACGCCGTAGTTGATCCCATTAAAGATAGAATAACTAATGAAGAATTAATTTTACCTTCATATTTAGACGCTATCTCTAGGTATAGAGACGCACTTCCATACGGACCATAGAGACTTTACTTTTCATGTTTAGAAATATTGCATCTACAAGTAAGACTTCAACTAAAAAAGAAATAGATAGCTCTTTTATTCCAGATATGCTTTTACCTACTCTGTTAGAGAATAGTACTATGCAAATCAACAAGAACGAGGATAGTGTAGATTTAGAAGAAAAAGAAAAAGTTAAAAATCATATTGTAGCTAAAACCTTATACCCTTCATCATATGCTTACAGATTATCTAGATTTAGAACCTTTTGAGGAAAGAGAAATTTTGTTTCCAACTTCCCCTAAAAGGAAAACTCGACTGGAAAACAACGAGGTGGACATTATTAAAAATTGTATTAGTGAGGAAGTTTCTAAACGTATTATTGAAGAAGAACTTATCTTAACAGCATATCGAAATGCTAGAGATGCATTTCCATATGAACCATAGTTTTTTGGACTAAACTCAAATAGTGCTTTAAACTTTAGTTGATTACAAAAAGTAACTTTTATTTCCTTCTTGTATGCAGGAAAGAGAAGGAAGAAGCTCCAAAGAAAAGTGAAGATTCTGCTGCTACTTACTCTTTTCCTTGGGTGTTGAGGGTTGTTCCTTAGGGAATTGAGCACCTCCACAAGAAGAAGGGTTATCTAGAAGGAGGACCTTCGTCACTTTATCCCCCCCCCATCAGCATAAAAGAAGACCAGATATACACAACCACTTTTAGCTTTGTACTTAGGTTTGATTCACTAAAAAAAAAGGTTGTAAAAAAATATCACGGTGCACATTAGATCCTCTGCATCAAACAACTACAAGTAAGGTGGTTTTTCAAGTTCCTTTATTTTAATACAATCACATCACTAGAAAAGAAGGTTGGCTTTCATTTGCACTAGAAATTAGGCATATTACACTTGCATTTACAAAGCATTGAAATAGTCTTGCATTAAGAAAGATGAGTTTTGTTTAAGTATTGCAAGAAACTTCATATTAGATCTTAAGATAGTTTTATAAAATACTTGAAAAGATTTATTTTATTGCACCAAAAAAAGAAAAAAATTATTTTAAATAGAACGATTGTTTATTTGCTTCACATTTATTTTATTGAACAAAAAGAATTTTATTTTATAGCACAAAAAGATGTTTAGGTTTAAGTTCTTTTGATTTAAATTAGTTGCTTTTATTTCTTTACTACTTTATTAAAATCCAAAATCAATTTAAGAAAATATTATTCGAGAACTTAGTAGTAATTTTTGTTTAACCTATTGAATTAAAAATCCAAAATATCTAGATTAGGAAAATATATTTAAAACTTATAAAACCTATCTACACATATAATTCTCATTAGAGCAACCTTTGGAATTAAACATTCAAAGGTTTAAAGACTAAAGTAAGTTTTGAAAATTAAAAAGTTACAAAGTAAAAGGGAAATCTAATTATAAATCCAAAATATTAAGTCAAGATATATATAAAGTTCAAGCTTAGATTAAAGTAAGAAAATTTCAAATATATTTAAGAAAAGAAAATTTTAAATAGTAAAGACTAGGATTTACTAAAGTCATTATTCATGGCTTTAACATCTAGGGATATATTTAGACAATTTAGAGAGAGATTAGAACCCACCATTAGAGATTTACTACTCCATTCGAAGCGTTATCAGGAACGCAAAATGGAGGAGATGTTCAAAAACATGATAATAGAGAAACAAGGAACACGTACAGTACAAGCTATCTTAAGAGAAAAAGGCAAATTCACTGGCTTAAACATTAGAGAGTACCTGGATGCATTTGAAGAGCAAGTGCAAATCCAAGGTTTACGTGATGACATTTTAGCGAAATATTTTGGCCGTGTAGTTTTCAGTTCTATCCTAGAAAGTATTCAAGTTCATGCTAATAAAACTTGGAAGGAAATTAGGAAAGAATTACACAAGATGTTTTATCTTGAGGACTTTAGCCAGCATAGTCGTGAAGGATTTTTGCGATGGGTAAACTCTTTAAAGAGCAATGAGTCTTTAACTCATCTTCATGGTGAGTTCATGAGAAGATTAGCTGAACTCCCTGAAGAGGATAGAAACGCATTAAATCCAAACCTGATTATATATTTCCTCAAGATATTAAGTCTTGAGGATAGAGCTGAGGTAGAGAGATGAATAGAAGAGCCAGGCAAAAGATATGGCCTTACTGAGGATTGGGAAAAAGTGAAATGAGAAATAGAAGCTGTCGCCCAAATGAAGCAAAGACATTCAATTTTGTATTCTAAACCTAATGCTTCTCAGCTTAGGGAGATACCTATTGTAGGGCAAACTAATATGCCAATGCCAGCGAATGCGGCTACGGCTAACAATACAGTTGCGTCTAAAGCTCCGATTGAATTTCAACGCGTCTAAAGCTCCGATTGAATTTCAACTAGACATTTTATGTATACAAATGGAGAATATTATGAATATGTAGGCATCTCTTTCCAAAGTGGTTGCCCAATTAAATAACAAAGTATACCCCATGAATTTTAATGACCCTAGAGCTAGCAGTAGTGGTGTGGGGCAAGCACCACCCATTCAGTCAGTTATACCACAGTACATTCCACCTCAACCAGTTTTTCAGCCAGCTCCACCTACTCAGTTTGCTGCTCAGACAGCTTTTCCAAGGAACACTGAAACAAAAGGGACTGGCAAAAAATTGTGTGTGTGGTTTGAAAGCGAGGAACATGCAACTTATGCTTGTGACAAATTAATGAGTGCAAAGGAAAATCAATTAGTAGTAGAGATTGATAGCAAATTGTGTGACTTTACATCACGACTTCCTTTTGCCGTCAATTTGGGCAAAGGAGGTATGAAAAAGTTGTATGAAAATTTAACAATCTCTAATGCAAGTGCCAGTACCTCGACTGCTAGATTAGAGCTAGCAGATGATAGGCCTCTTTCTATGCCAGGCCAAAATCCTTATTCAATTGAGGCGCTGGTAAGGGCTAGAGATGAAATAATGTGTAAAATAGCATGGCGGTCTCCTGTGGATCAAGCCTTTGTTTATTCTCACATCACCAATGTTGAGGAAAAACGGAGACGAGATAATATGCAGGATGATATAGACGAGGGAGATAGGAGGGTGACCAAGAAACAGACGAGAGACAATGAGAAGAAAATTGATAAAAAAGTACAATTTTAAGATAGAAACTTATCGCAAGAAGAGAAAAGAAGGATAATTAAAGAAGGAAAAAAGTCAATAGAGGAAAATATGCAATCACAAGAAACTTAGAATACTCAAAGCAAGGATGAACAGAAGAAATCTGAAAATGAAAATACTAAGACTGAACAAAAAGATGAACAAAAACAAAGTGAAGAGAAAGGAAAAAAGAAGGGAAGAAGAGATCCACATGCAATAATGATTTCGGAGCTCGAGAAGAAGAATGATGCTAGGGAAATCTTGAATGATATACTTCTAAAAATTCAAGTAACAATGTCTCTTGAACAAGTGTTTTCAATAGCGAAACCGGAGTTCAAGGATAGTTTTATTCGACTAGTTAGAAGGAGACATTTTGCATTGCCACAAGATGGAGATATGCAAGATGTGGTAGAAGAAACTCTAGCTATGAATGATGTAGTAACATTAAGTGAGATTGATTATGAGGAAGATGAAGAGTTTACAACTGGGAGCATGAATAGAAATTTTTTAGGACTGATTCAACTTGATGATGAGATGTTAAAAAGTGCAAGTAAATTTAACACTAGCTTCTGGGCACGAGGAATGCCAGAAATGAAAATTAGAATTGGAGATGAAAAGGATTCTTGTTTACCTCTGGCTCTCATTGATTCCGGATCAGAGATAAACGTTATCTCGGAGAAATTTTTTGACAAGTTTAGATGGCCAATTGACAAAGAACAACAGTTGGAGGATGAGAACATCCGACAATGGCTCAGGTATTTTATTAGGTGCATGCACACATGTGCCTATAATGATAGGTGGTTTTTGGGAAGAATTTCACTTCTTCATACAAGATAATTGTTTGTATGAAGTAATTCTCGAGCAACCATTTATAGCTGAGATGAGAATGGAAACAAAAGCAATGAATGACGGGTCAGCTTATGCAAGAATTTGATCCAAATCAAGGATGGATTCTTTGCAAGTCATGACAGTCTACCCAAATCATACTACAAATAGAAAGAACTTAAGAAGAAACCCCATTGACTCGATCAGTCATGTATGTGATGATTCGTCGGCTGTGATAGAAGATGGGGCATATTATGACCAAAATTTTTGTTAGACTCCACTATTGAGCGGGATAATAGTGGACATTGTTTTCATATCTCACCTATCGATGTATATAAATTCAAAGACTATTTAGTTTGTACTCCTACGACTAGGTTACATTATATTACAAAAGAAAACCTTACAGAAACATGTAGAAAACAAAAGGAAAAATGTTTTAGAGAATTAGGATTAATTTTACTTGATGAAAAAATTGAGTGTATAATTGAACTCGCGAAAATTACTACCTTATTAGAAGAGCTAGAAACTAGTTCCCAGGATAAATTAGAATCAAATCTAATTATTCTTAACTCTATTCAAGAATATGAGATTATTAGTGAATTCATCCTAGAACATGAAATTAACATAGAAATTAAATACAAGACAGTAGAAAGGAAAATAAAGCTTGTAGCTCAACCCTTACCTAAGGATAGTCATGATATATTTCGACGAGTATCAGATGACCCTATACTTAGAGATGGATCTAAGGTAGGTCATACGTCTACAGAGGAAACTAAGAAATATATTAAATTCGGTGATGAATTCCTTTCAGAAATAGAAAAAGATGAGTTTACAAAGATGATTGTTCATCATGGTAAAGATTTTTCTTTACTCCCACACAAAATAGGATGCTCAGACCCAAAGCTTGTAGCTCCGATGATTATTTTTACTATACCACACATTCCTTGGAATCTTTGTCTGATACCAGTTCCAAAGGCTCATTTACTTGAGCTAATGGGACTGTTAAAGGAGAAGATTGCCATGAGAATCTTGGAACCATCCTCAGCACCATACTCCGATAGGTGGTTCACGGTGCCGAAAAAGAATGGGAACCTACACTTTATTCAGGATCTGAAACCTGTGAATAAAGTCACTATTATAAATGTAGGAACAGGTCCTATTGTAGATGAGTTTGCCGAGGCATTTGCCGGTCATTCCATCTATTCAATGGGAGATATGTATTCAGGGTATGATGAGTTTCAATTAGCTATTGAGAGTCGAGATGTGACCACGATCAAGAATCCTTTGGGTTTAGTACGCATGTGTACTTTACCACAAGGAGCGACGAATTTTGTGGCACACATGATGAATGCTATGAATCTGGTCTTACATGACTATCTCAAAAGTGACAATGCCTTTTATGATGACATTCCAATAAAAGGGTGTGTGGAAAAAGAAAAAGATGAGAGTTTCGATTCATCTGGTTGTAGAAAGTTTGTTTCCATCCATATTTCTGATTGTGAGAAGGTCTTTCAAAGATTTGAAGAGGTTGGACTAACTTTCTCCCTAGAGAAATCTACTTTTGGTGTTAATAAAGTGCTTATAGTTGAGTATTGATGCGATCATTATGGTTGTAGGTCTTATCCGGCAAAAGTTGATGCCATTAGTAGAATTACCGGGAGAGGTGTCGCAATGTTAGTGAAGTAAGGAGCTTCTTAGGTGCATGTGTTTTCTATGTCCTCTGGATCCCTCACTTTGCTCACGTAGCAAACCCACTTTATGATTTGTTACAAAAAAGAAAGAAATTATATTGGATTGATGAGCATACAAGAACGATGAGATGACTACAGCAATGGCTTATCAATGCACCGATATTGAAACATATTGTCTATCCAGGAAATAAGCCAATAATCCTAACCATGGACACTAGTCCTATCAGTATAGGTTGGGTCATTGGACAGGATGATGAGAAGGAGCAAAGATGTGTAGTTCACTTTGGAGCAAAGATCTTACATGATACTCAAAGGAATTATCCTCAAATTAAGAGAGAATTATGGGGATTAGTTACAGCTTAAAAAATAGATAAAGAATACTTTATAGGAGCTAATGTAATAGTACAGACTCACTGTCTTCCGTTAATTGGTTTAATTGCCAATTGTTCATCTCCACATATAGCTATGTTACGATGGATAGCCTTAATTAAATTTATTAACCTTGATTTTGTTCATATTGCTAGTAAACATAACACCGTTGCTGATACGCTCTCAAGAGCAAAGTTTGACAATGACAGTGATGCATTAGATAAACATATAAACTTAATTAATTATGAAACATCTACTTATATGTATGAGAGGTTTAGAGAAGATGAATATGAGGGAGAGTGGTGAGATATAGGATACTATCTGAGAACGTTTCAACCTATTCCAGCTGGTCCTGAAATCGATTCCGAAACATCAGGAAGATGTCTTTCAACTTCTTCTTTAAAGATGGATATCTTTGGAGACATGCTGGAGGAAAGCTAAGAAATCCGCAAAGAGTATTAGGATTAAAACATTTCAAGTGCAAGTTATGCAAGAAATGCAAGAAATGCATGAAAGCCTTTGGGCTAGTCACAAAAGGCTTTGTAGCTACGTATGAGAAGATTCAGGAAAGCTACTAGTGGCCGAGGATGTATGTAACTGTTAAAGAGTTTGTGAGCACTTGTATTATGTGCCAGTTACATTCCTTTGTCAAGCATAGAGACCCTTTACATCCCACCTATCCACTTTGTATTTAGTACAAGTGGGTAGTTGACCTTGTGACCATGCCTAAAAGCAAAAGTGGTATGAGATACATCGTTCTTGCACGAGAAGATTTAACAAACCATGTTGAGGGTGGAGCACTTCGTTCCAGTACTAATTATAATGTATGCTTATTCCTTTTAGAAGAAATATCTAGATTTGGATATGTAGAAAAAGTAGTAGCAGATGGAGTGAGCTAGATGCTAGAGAGGCAAGAGAGTTCTTTCCACATCATGGAATTCAATTGTCTGTTACGACTGCCTACAATCAAGAGGAAAATGGAAAAATTGAGCAAGGGCATCCTTCCATAGTGAAGGCTATTTCAAAAGCATGCCATGAAAATATTGGACAATGGCCAAAATATCTCCCATTTTCTCTATTGGCCGATAGAATGACGTACACGAGAACAACAGGTTTTCTGCCAACTGAACTTATGTACTGCCAGAAGCCAATATTTCCTGTATATACTCAGGAAGATAGCATATCAAGAGAAGAATCATTAGCATTAAGTATTATTCAACTAAAACAAGGTAATGAAAATTTAAAAGAAGCTATTAAAAAATTAAAAACATCATGATTGAAAAATAAAATATACTTTGATAAGAAACATCAATTGAGGCCGCAACCAATAGAGAGTGGTGATTAGGTGCTTGTATATGATAGTACTTTGGAGACTCAATATGATGGAGACCATAAACTAACTAAACCTTGGTTTGGGCCATATGTTGTTGTTTTCATTTTTGAGACAGGTACATATAAATTACGAGAATTTGATGGTATTGTGTTAAGGAATGTAATTGCAGGGAAAAGAATAAAGCTATTTAAAGAAGAGCTAGCAGTAAGTTCGAGACAGTTGTGAAAAAAAAGAATAAGAAAAATGAGAACATCAAGTAGTACATTAATGGCTGCTGCAAGATGGGAAAAAGAAAAAGAAAAAATAAGTAAATAGAAAGAGAAAAATAAATATGATTCAGTTGTGGTCTCGAAACCACTTCTGAATTACATTGTTGGCTATATGAGGCAGAGGTCTACTGCACAAGCATTAGTTAGATGTATCTTATGGCAAATGACTAAGAAATGGAAGATAGAATAGTTATATAAATTAAATCTTACTTGTGAACAGGGTTAAGGGAATGACTATTATAGGATTTTCTAAGTTTTTCTTTTAACTGTATGCATTGCAAGAATGATTTCTTATTCATATTTACATAATTTTATGAATTTTCTTTATTATTAGATACTTAATTGAAATCAAGAAGCATTTTTTTTATCACCTTACTTAGAGTCAATTTGTAAGATTTCCCAAAGAATTTGATACTGCTTTCCATTCAACTACAGGTTGGCCCATCGAGGACAATATGCAGGTTTGGTGGGGGTAGATGTCGGAAGGATTTCCACACTTAAATTAATATATGGAAAAATAAAAATGTTTTGATTCAAAGTTGATTAATTGGTATCTCTCTCAAATATTTTTGATGCATTTCTTCTGATCTTCTCTCTTGAGTACCTGCAGGCAAAAGAAGAAAATATGTTCTGAATAGAGAATGAAAGGATGATTGATCCCTTATTTGAATTCTTAATTTTATGTCCATTTGTATGTTTATGAGATTACTAAGTGAGTTTATGTGTGTCCATGATCATATGAGGATATCTATGTGAGAATGAAGGAGAATTTAAGTATGGATCTATGTATGTGCCTATGTTTATAGGGTTGTATATCTAAATATGTGTGAATGCAGTTAATTATGTATGTGTGCATGTGTCTATGAGTGTGAGTGTGAATGTGGGTTTTATGCCCATATGTATGTATTTGCATATGTATACTTAAAAGATACATATGTGTGCACCTATGTCTATGTGTTTATGAATTTTTGCCTACCTAAGCATGGGTATATATATGAAGTTCCATGATGTATGTGAGTACAATTAAACCAATGAATTGTTTAGATTTCTTTAAGGGAGCATGCATGTGTATGTGATATGAATGCATGAAGCATGTATGCATGTATAAGTATGATGCATGTATGCATGCGAATGTATGATGCATGTATGCATGTGAAGTATGATGCATGTATGCATGTAAATTATGAAGCATGTGTGCATGTGAATGTGTGATGTGTGTTTCCATGTATGCATGTGTATGTGTGATAAATGCATGATGAATGTATGCATGTATAAGTATAATGCATGTATGCATGCGAATGTATAATGTGTGTATGCATGTGATTGTGTGATATGCGTTTGCATGTATGCATGTGTAGGTATGATATCTTTGATTCATGTATGAATGTGTGTTGGATTTAGACATCTCCGGAAGCACGCAAACAGCACAAGGAAGAAGAAGAAGCTTGGAGCACAACACACAATACTCAATGTATTAATAGAGAATGTACAAAGCTAAGTATCCCATTAGGGCAATAGGCGTATATACATGCTGGGGAAAAAACCTTCTAAAGAGGGAAAAAAGTGCCCTGGTGGTCCTAGAGTGTTCACACACATCACTACCTAAATATATCAACAAATCCGCCCTGGGAGTGATGCAGTGAACAAGGAGCTGGAACTCATGTATGAGGAAGTGCCAAGCTATGTGGAAATCACTCCACACATGGAAGTAAGCCCAAAGCTTTGCAAAAAGCTTCAAACTTCTCCCTAGGCAGAGCCTTCGTGAAAAGGTCTGCAATATTCTCCTACGTGGGCACATATGCCAAGCTGATCTTCCCAACAGAGAACCTCTCCCTGACATAATGATAATGCACCTCAATGTGCTTAGTGCAAACATGGAACACAGCGTTCCTCGCAACTGCCATTGCGCTCTAACTGTCAGTGAAGATGGTGGTGGCAGAAGACTGACCAACACCCAAATCAGCCATAAGGCATCTGAGACACATGCACTCAATAGTCATTGTGAAAGCTTCCGTATACTCAGCCCCACAAGTACAAGTGGCCACAGTAGGCTGCTTCTTGCTCAGCCAAGATATGCATGAGCTACCTAGCATAAAGCAAAAACCACTAGTGGACACACAAGTGTCATAGCAACCAGCCCAATCAAAGTCAGAAAGAGCATGCAAACTTGGCGGTAGTGATGCCCCCTTGGGATAAAACAAACCAAGTATCTGGTTACCACTCAAGTAGCGAAAGATGTGCTTAAGCACCTACCAATGCTTCACTCCTAGGAAATGCATAAACTTGCTCATCTGTGAGATGGCAAACTGAATATCTGGCTGAGTAATGCATAAGTAAACCAAGCATCCAATAGACTGCTGATAGAGAACAGCATCAAATGCATCTCCAACATCATGAAGACTCAGTCGTAAACCTGTCTCCATAGGAGTGGCAATAGGTTTATAGTCTTCAAGGCAAAAATGCTACAATAATGTGTCAATATATTTCCTTTGACACAAAGCTATTGCACCATCAACGTGCATAAAATGAATGCCAAAATAATGATGCAAATGCCCCAAATCAGACAGCTCAAATGAGGCATGCAAATCAGCCTTAAAATCAGCAATATGCATGTCATGAGGACCAGTGAGCAGCATGTCATCAACATAACAAAATGTACATGAAGTCCAGCTTTGGCAATCAATGGAACTCAAATTAAGTTGTTCTTGATATCGGGCACATACAATGCATTTATTAGGAGAATCACATTTCCATTTGCAGTCGTAAGCTCAATTTCTCCTACTCCAATGATAGGATAAGAGGCATTGTTTGCACACACCACATGCCCTCCTTTGGGTGCATCTTTCAAAGAGGCAAAAACTCTTTTCCATGATGTTATGTGTTTTGAAGCACCACTTTCAAAGAACCAATCTGAATGAGCCTCACTCACAACCATACATTTAGAATGCAAAGAAGCATCATAATGACATGTAACGACACATGCCAAAAAATCTTGAGCCATGTTAGCTTCATCATTCTTTACATTTGCTAAATTTTCAGCAATATACATTCTAGATTCCTTCTTCTTTTCATTGCATTTAGCAAGCTTTCTACACTCACCAATAATATGACTAGACTTTCCACAATATTTGCATCTCTTCTTCTTCTTTTGCAAATCACCATCATTAGAGGAATGAGTGGACGAGGAAGGTTGAGGCTTTGGTTTTGATGAACCCAAAGTTGAACCATACTTGCTTTTCCCCTTTTGTGAGATAGCAAGTGCTTGCGTTCCCTCAATCAAACCATTCCTATTCACTCTTGATTGATCTTCTTGCAAAAGGAGAGACATAACCTCATCAAATGTATACATATTAGGATTTCCTTTTGCAACCAAACGGAGTGTAGTAGCAAAGCATTGAAAAGATTCCGGTAATCCTTTCAACAACGTAGAAATGAGTGATGCATCCGGAATGATCTCATCTATGTTTGCCAATTGCTCTTTCAAGTCCTTGATGCGTGTCACATACTCATCCACCAACTCATTTTCAGCCATACATACATCCTCAACCTGCTTCCTCAAGTATGCAACACGTGCTTCATTACGCATGGCTTACAAAGAAGCAAGAGTGTCCCATGCCTATCGTGACGTAGAACATGACCGAATATGTGGAGCTATATGATGCTTCACAGAAAGCGCAATCAATGCATGAGCTTGAGCATCTTTTCCATCCTATCTAGTCTGCTCCTGTGTAGATGGAGAAGGAGAGACCATTGTACTCGAAGAACAAGCTCCATCTGTGATAGTAGAGTGTGAAGTAGAAGCACCTGTGGGTCTTTGATCTACATCTGCCACTATGTTCCAAAGTTGTTTAGCAACAAGAATATGCTTCATCATGTAAGAACACATTGGATAGTTGGTCCCATCAACATTATCTTCAGCTTGAAGCATGCCAAACAAGTCATTGCTACCCGCCATTTCACAAAAGAACAAGAATGTGACAAAATCTTCACTTTGACGAAAGCTAAAATGAATGCTGAAAAATCAGCTCACAAACCGTCACTATGATGGCGATTCTGAGTGTAGAATGGCTTCAAAATGGGGGTAAAATCTCATGGAACCTATTGGAAATGTTTCTTGACTGTTGAAATTCACAGTTCTATGCTCCAAAGTGGATTTGCACTGTTAAAAGTGTGCACGTTGTGGAGGTGATCGCAATCTAGGTGGATCAGGTCCAATCGTGGCACACACAGTGTATGAAGCTAGTGAGTGTTGGAAGGTTTATGTAATAAAAAATGTGAAGGTGAAGATGAATTTGGGCATGGCGGGACGAGATGTCATGATTTGATTAGAGAAAGGGGAACATATGAACACAAGATAATCGCATGAACATGAATGATGAGGACAAAAGAAACCATTAACATGAATCAATTCGGAAAGGAAGAATGGTCCAAAAATATGGAGCTTCTTAAACACTCTACAAATTTAATTCACATTCATAGGTTCTTTTGTATGGAATGAATGAATGATGAGAAAAAAAATCAAAACCACACATGAATCAGTCTCGAAAGGAAGAATGGTCCAAGAATGGAGCTTCTTATACACTTTCGAAACTAAAATTTATGCATGGGTGTTTGTGGGTGGTATGAATGCACGTTGTTCATGATTTATGAATGAAAAGAAAATTATTCTCTCAACCTTAATGGATCATCCTCACCGGTTCAATGCAATACTGCGGAGCCTTCTCACACATAGAAAGAGATAGAAGGTGACATGTAAAAATATAGAAGAGACAAAGAGATAAGAGACATGAGACATGAATTAGAAGATGTTGTTGTGATAAACATATACATGAATGTTGTGAAACCTCAAGCTAAGCATTCTACTGGTCAAAGGTGGTCTGCATGACCCTCTCACCATGAGAGTTCAACAGAATGTCACACGTAAGAGGAAAGGTCCCACTTCATTGACCCTATGTCTTTCTAGGATCATAATGTGTTTCTAAAGAATTCTAAGACACATAAAACCAGCTCTAACTCACTCACACGCTCCACTGAGCGTGAGCAAAGAAATAGATACTAGGTTTATGAGCCTATCCTAGAGAGGAAGTCTAAAAATTGGAGTTAGGAACTATGCTCTTACTAGCCCACCTTGGATCCTCACACGCTCAATTGAGGGTGATCGTCTCAAGGAAACCATGTGCTAGAAAGGGCCCTATGGAGGCCTAACAATGATGCTCTAGGAGTTTGGAGGGGGGTTTATATAGTTTTTTGAAATCCCATGGATCTAGTGAAATCCTTGATTACAACCATTGGATTTATCAAATGGATGGTCAGGATTAGTTCTTTATATGATATCTAGGGCAAAGGGGAGGAAAATAAGCGCCTTCATTCTCCACCATTGGATTTGGGGCTGATCTGGACTGCGAGATCAGTGGTGACATCAATTTGGATAAGATAAGCCACTTTTTTTGGAGAAACTTTGCATTATTGATCGTTGATCATCAAAAAGGGCTTATCCGATGAAAAAACTCGTGGATCCTCCTTGATTTATGCTTTAGTGCATCTCCACCCTTGAATATGAGCTCATCTTGACCGTACAACATGGTTCAATCATTGTTTGCCATGTGGCAGCCCTTCAAGCCTTCAATTTTCTTATTCTAGGAAATTGTAGTGACCTTGAAAACTAGATTTTGTGCTCTTTGACCCTTCAAATATCCTTTGATGATGATAAAAATTTGTATGGCTATGTTTTGAAAGACATCCTTTAGGAATATGCAGAAAAAAACTCCCATCTGAATCTCCCTTGTACAAGTTTGACTACATTTGGAAGCTTGCAAGGTGGCATTAAGGTCTCTAGGAAGCACTGATAGCCTTGAAACTTTGTACAACTATGTAGTCTCATATGCTCTTTATACATGCCAAACCATATGGCTAACAAAAATTCCTATACAAGATTTTGTAGGGTCTAAGTGGAAAAATTATATTTTTTACAAAATGCACATGGCATATCGATGTACTAGAAAATCCATTTTCATGTGAAATTCAGGCTATAGACTGCCTTTGATAGGCTTTACAAGTATATGAATTTTCATGTGATTTGGATACATTGAAATTTTTGCGCTAATTTCCAAATTTTGACTGGCTTTAACCGCTACCCTAGATTTTCTCGATTTCTTCCAAAGTTTGCATGTGAACTCCCTTTGACATCCTTGATGCATCTTGGACTTCTTGCGGAATTGTGGCTACTTTCACCGAATATGTTTCTTGTAGGCCTTCATGAGTGAGAGAGGAGAGAAGATCTCGACGACATTCGCCCCCTCTAAACCTGTGATTCCTCTAGAAGCGCCACTCTAGTATCTGTGAAAAAAACAAAATGTTCCAGGCATCAAATTTTTTTAGAGGCAACCTAAGAAACATGGAAGGAAACATTGATTATATGCATGAATTAGTAGGCAAAGTGACATGAAGCAAAATTTGCATGAAAGAAAGAATTGAAACACGCAACATGAATATGCATGAACAAATAGGCAACATATATGCAAATGAACAAGCAACATTGACAACAAGAAAGAAAACAAACAAGCATCAATATGAAGTGGAAGTGGATGTATTGAGTCGTTTTAAGCATCAGTTCCTCTCATCTTGAAAAAAAATTTGTACCTTTTTCATAAAGCAATCTACCTAAAATACGACTATAAACAAAGATTTAGGATTTTTGGAGACATCTTTCATCTTTAGCTTATTTTAGATCAACTATACATATATATATATATATATATATATATATATATATATATATATATATATATATATATATATATATATATATATATATATATATATATATATATATATATATATATATATATATATATATATATATATATATATATATACATACATATATACATAAATATGAATATGCTCTTTCTCTAATAACATGTAAGGAAATCTAACTAAACTCCACTAATGCATACATCTGCCTATATAGCACGTGATTTATTCTAATATGCCTCCTTATCTTCCTTTGGCTTGCTCTCCCTCTCTCTCTCTCTCTTTTTTTTTTGATGATGATGATGATGATGATGATGATGATTCGGCATGTTTATGGTTACGATCACTTTTTTGGGGTGGAAGAAAGTGTAAACTTCTTGGTAACATGTAGTAGTTTTATTTTTATGACAAGGAAAAATTAGACCCTGATACAAGGTACACCCATTTTCGATGACGGAGAATAGTCGTTCAAACTCCGATACCTGTGTTGTAAGATAGACTAAGGATGTAGAAACATGCAGTAGCATGAGCTAGGATTTTAACAATTATGCTTTCGATACAGGATACATATGCATGTTTATATATGAAAGTCATGTCACCAAAATAAACCTCCAAATCTACATGCCCTATCTTTCCACAATCCTAGATTATAATCAATTTCTTAGTAAATAAATTAGTACTTAAGATATAATTTTACACAAGTAGAGAAATCATCATTTGCCTTTTTTGACTCAAGTGATGTGGATATGCAATGCAATGCAAAGACTCAAAAAAAAAAAACATGCATGAAACAAATTATGGAAAAAAAGTAGAATTGACTTGAAAAAAAAACAAAGCAACATGAACGTGAAAAATTAATGATATTTTTATATATTTTTTATATTTTTTTTTAAGTTTTAATTTTTTTATTAAAATGGATACTCTTGTTTATGAATCAGCCTCATTGTTGTCATCTTCTTTAATGTCCTCATCCAAAATGTAGTCGTCATGATCACGTTTCTTGAATAGCTTTATCCTTTTACCTGCAATCAAAGTTTTTAGTGCAACACCATTTAATTCACAAAGAGCATATATACCATTGTTGTTGACTTTTGATACAATGTATGGCCCAAACCACCGTTGAGTGAGCTTTTTGCGTGCATCATATTGAGAGGCAAATATACTATCATAAATGAGCACCCAATCTCCTACTTCAATTGGCTTAGGACGCAATCGATGAGTTTTATCAAAATAATGCTTGTTCTTCATTATAGATTCTCTTAATTTTTCAATGGCATCATCAAGTCTTAATTTACATTGTTCTATTTGTTTAATGTGCAAACTCAAAAAATCATCACTAGACATGTTTTCAGACCAAGGCAAATTTGACCATGCAAAAACATGAGAGTGAATTGGAAACAATGGTTTTTGACAGTACATGAGTTCAACACGCATATACCTAGTAGTACGTGTGCACATCATTCTATCTACCCAAAGTGCAAAAGGTAAGAATCTAGGCCATTGTTTGATGTCACTGTTACATGCTTTAGATATGGCTTTCACAATAGGTGGATGCCCTCTCTCTATTTTACCATTGGCATCTAGATTATATGCAGTAGTGAGAGACAAACGAATACTGTGATGTTCAAAGAACTCTTTGGCTTCTCTCTCATTTAACTCTCCACGATCGGCAACTACTTTCTTTATGTAACCAAAGCGACTTATGACATCTTCAAGCAAGAATTTGCAAACATTGTAAGTGGTCTTAGATCGTAGTGCACGTCCCTCTACATGATTAGTTAAGTCTTCTCTTGCAAGTACAATGTAACATATTTTGTCAATACCTTTAGGCATAGTTACAAGATCTACTACCCACTTATAGTGAATACAAGGTGGATAAGTAGGATGCAATGGATCTCTATGTTTGACTGATGAATGAAGTTGACAAGTAGAACATGTAGAAACATAGCTACTAATGTCAACATACATCCTAGGCCAATAATAGATACTTCTAATTTTTTCATATGTTCCAAAAAATCCTTTATGACCTGCCCATAATGTCTCATGCATTTCCTTCATTACTTGCAACTGAAGACCTCGTTTTCCTAGGACTCGTTGTGGATTCTTAACCGTACCCTTAGGATGTCTCCAAACATAACCATTACATAGGAGAAAGTTATAAGCTCATTTCCTAATGTTATGGAATCTATTCGTAGTCCAACTAGGTAATGGTTGTAGTGTACTGAGATACTTTCCTATGTCTCTCCATTCATTTTCGTACTCATGAAATTTCTCATACTCATATTTATATGGAACATAGTCAACTAAGTTCACATTCTTTATTAGATCACTTTCAAGATCATCATCAAATCTAGCTCTCGATAACATATCAGCAACTAAGTTTGACTTACCTGAAATATGAACTAACTCAGGATTTATGAACTTAATATATGAGATCCATCTAAGCATGGCTATATCGGGAGATGAACAATTGGCTATCATTCTAATGAGAGACAAACAATCACTCTCAACTTTGACATTTGCACTAATGAAATATTCTTTGTCTGTTTTCAAAGTTGTTACCATACCCCATAGTTCTCGTTTGATTTGTGGATATTTTCATTGTGTTTCATGTAAAATGTTGGCACCAAACCTAATTGCATATCTATTCCCTTCACTATCATCTTGAGTTATGACCCAACCTATACCAATAGGACTAGTATCAATAGCCAATATAATAGGTTTGTTAGCAGAATAGTCTACACGCTTAAGGATGGAAGCTTCAAGCAATAATTTTTTCAATTTACGCATAGCTTGAGTGTTTTTCTCAGTCCAAACAAATTTTCATTTCTTCCTTAACAAGTCATATAGAAAATCAGCAACATGAGCAAAGTGTGGGATCCAAATAGCATAAAAGTTGCAAGCACAAAGAAATCTACGTACCTCACTCACGTTGTTACATGTTTCAAAAATCTTGCTAGTGGCATCAACTTTTTGTGGGTATGGCTTTCGACCATAATGACCACATAAATGTCCAACAATAAGAACGTCTTTGACACCAAAAACAATTTTTTCTATGGAGAATGTGAGACCTACCTCTTCAAACCGTTGAAATATTCTTTCACAATCACAGATATGGTCAAGAACAAATTTACAACATCCAAATGAGTCTAAAGTAATGTCCTTTACATGTTCTTCACTCCCTTTAATTGGAATATCATCAATAAATGGCATAGCTATATGAGGGATAAAATCATGTAAGACCATATTCATAGCACTCATCATATGAGCCACAAAATTAGTCGCTTCTTGAGGTAAAGTACACATTAGCACTAAGCCTAAAGGAGTTTCATTGTGGTTATATCACGACTGTCAATTGCTAATTGGAGTTGGTCATATCGAGAATATAAATCACCCATTGAATAGATAAAATGTCCTGAAAATGATTCAGCAAACTCATCTACAATGGGTCCTATTCCTACATTTCTTATGGTGACTTTATTGACGGGTTGGAGATCTTGAATAAAATGTAGTTTCCCATTCTTTTTAGGCAGAGTGAACCATCTATTTGAGTAAGGTGCAAAAGATGGATCTAAAATACTCATGTTTATCTTCTCCTTAAGTAGTTTCATTAGCTCAGGTAAGTGAGCCTTTGGAACTTGTATAGGGCAAAGATTCCATGGAATATGTGGAATAGTAAAGATTATCATGGGTGCAACTAACTTAGGATCTACACAACCAATCTCATGAGGATACATAGTAAAGGCTTTTCCATGGCTACGTATGACTCTCAAATTTATCTCTCTCTACTGGCAAAAGAAAGTCATCATCTGTACCAATTTTCACATGTTTGATTGTCTCATTTGTGAATGTATGTCCTATGTTTTTCTTATCCCAAAGAATTGGATCGTTTTTCACATCAATAATTTTTTCATTACTTCCTTGGTGTAATGGTTGAGCTACGGGTTTGATTTTTTTGTCTACAGTTTTGTACTTTGTTTCAACTAAGGCATCATGTGTTTGGTTAAATTTTGAGCACTTATCAACATTGAGAGCATATTCCTAAATAAGAGCATACTCATCAAGAGAAGAAATAAGAATAATATGGGAATTAGAATATTCTTGAAGACATAACTCACTCCTAAAGAGTAGAGAAACAATGAGATGTTTCAATCACATGCTCAATGTTCTCATCATGTTCCATTATTTTGTTGTTTCTATAATTTTTTTGGGGTTTTTTTTATAAAAGACTTGGACAATTGACTCTTATGAAGAAAATCTAATCTAGAATGTGAAAAACAAAGTGACAAACTATTGTACATGTTGGTTGGATGTGAGATGTCAAACCAATATCCAGTGTTGTCCCGCTCAACAATGGATTCTATTCGAAATTTTGATCATATGTAGCTCCAAGCGTGAATCAATGTGCACTATCACTACAAGCATGCTCATGACCATGAGTAACAATAGGTTTCTTTCTAATTGACAATCAATTCCTAGGATGATTCACTCTTGCCGTCATGACTTGAAGTGATTGCATTCCATCCTTACACTTAAATCTAGCATAGGTAGACCCATCATCCATGGCTTTAGTTTCCATATGACTCTCACAAATAAAGGGTTGACCTAAGAGAACTTCATAGGAGCAATTATCTTGAATAAAAAGTGAAACTCTTCTGTGATTCCTCCTATGGATATGAGCACACTAGCGCAAGCTCCATAGAGGGTACCTACACCTTTATCTGCAGTTCTCATACGCCATCCACAATCTTTATCTATGGGCCATCGAAACTTATCATAGACTTCTCTTGAATTCACATAAATTTCGGAGCCGGAATCATGCTCAATGTTCTCATCATGTTCCATTCTTTTGTTGTTTCTATAATTTTTTTGGGGTTTTTTTATAAAAGACTTGGACAATTGACTCTTATGAAGAAAATCTAATCTAGAATGTGAAAAACAAAGTGACAAACTATTGTGCATGTTGGTTGGATGTGAGATGTCAAACCAATATCCACTGTTGTCCCGCTCAACAATGGATTCTATTCAAAATTTTGATCATATGTAGCTCCAAGCATGAATCAATGTGCACTATCACTACAAGCATGCTCATGACCATGAGTAACAATAGGTTTCTTTCTAATTGACAATCAATTCCTAGGATGATTCACTCTTGCCGTCATGACTTGAAGTGATTGCATTCCATCCTTACACTTAAATCTAGCATAGGTAGACCCATCATCCATGGCTTTAGTTTCCATACGACTCTCACAAATAAAGGGTTGACCTAAGAGAACTTCATAGGAGCAATTATCTTGAATAAAAAAGTGAAACTCTTCTGTGATTCCTCCTATGGATATGAGCACACTAGCGCAAGCTCCATAGAGGGTACCTACACCTTTATCTGCAGTTCTCATACGCCATCCACAATCTTTATCTATGGGCCATCGAAACTTATCATAGACTTCTCTTGAATTCACATAAATTTCGGAGCCGGAATCTACTAATGCATTTACAGTGATAGTGTTCTTATCATTTCCTATTTTAACATGCATCTCTGATGTAGCTCTAGGCCAAAATTTTCTTTTAAAGTGACTTTCACGATTGTTTTCATGATTTTCATGGTCAATTTGAATAGGTCCTAAGAAATTTTTATTAACATTTACTTCATCATCATCAAAGCTTTCTTCATCAGATTCATCAAAGTTTAAGGCTTCATTCATAGTTTGATCTTGGTCTAGAGAATGTTGCATCTCAGTATCTAGATTAAGCAAAAACCTCTTCCTTTTAATTAGGCAGATAAAGTTATCTTTAAAAACAAGCTTTGCAATAGAGAAAACTTATTCTAAAGACATAGTTACTCGACTCTTAAGCAAAATGTCATCTAAAACCTCCATAGGATCTATTTTTCTCTCAATTTCTCAAATCAAGATGGCTTTAGATTTTCTCTTTGGTTTCTTTTTTTTTTTTGCTCAGGATCTTGTTTTTGTTCATGTTCTCGTGTTTGGTCTTCAATTTGTTTTGATTGTTCTTGTTTATCTAAAGGATTTGGTTCTCTTTTTCTTTGCTTTTTCTTCTTCCCTTTTTGTTTCTCCTCTTGTTTTTGTTCATTGGGTTGTGATTCTTGTTTTTTATCTTTGGATTTTGATGTTTCTCCCTGCTCTATGATTGCTTTTATTCCCTCTGAGGTTTGTTTTTGAGTCACTCTTCTTTCACTAGGCTGAGCTTCATCTCTTTTTCGTTTTTCTTCTACATTGGATATGTGAGAAATAAGAGATTGATCTTCTATCGGTGACTCCCAAGCCGTTATTCTCCTAATCTCATCTCGTGCTCTTACTAAATCCTCTATGGAAAAGTCACCTTCCTTTGTGGGTTTACTTGATTCTGCTTGTTGTTCATCAAGAGCTTCTAGTTTCACTCTGGTTCCTACGTCCGTTATGGTTTTATTTTCATAGTGTTTTTTCATTCCTCCCTTACCATAGTTTCCTTGCAAAGGTAGCCTAGATCGATAGTCACAGATTTTCTTGTCTATGCCTATTACTAGTCGTTGCTCCTTAGCAGCCTTCAATAGTTCACAATCTCTTAAAAAGTGCTCCAATGAATCACACCAAGACACCTACGAGGGTCACACACAAAACCATTTTGATTTTGAGGATTTTGATTAACTTGTGGTGGGAAATTTTAAAAATGAGTATTTTGTTGATAAGAAATTGCTTGAACAGGATAATTAGGATTTTGATAAGGCAATTGATGTATTTGAGGACCTTGGGGAGCAGCATGTGGTGCTTGAGGTGCAAGAGGAGCTTCCATAGTATACGGTTGATGATTTTGAAAATTTTGATTTTGAGGATTTTGAAAAGCTATTTGAGAAGCTTGAGGATACATGTTTTGATACATTTGAGGATTTTGCACGAGGATGAGGATTTTTCATTGAATGATTATGCATTGGAGGAACTTGATATGCTTGAGTAGGAGCTACCTGTGGATTTTGATTGGTAGCTATAACATGTTGATTAGGCTCTTGAAAAGACATTGGGTTCATTTGATTTTGGAAAGTTTTGGTGTAATTAGATTGTAAAGCATCTATAGTCTTGGCCAACTTGGATTGTGTAGCAATAAGACTTTCCATTTGCTTAGTGAGAATTTCCACTTGAGATTGTTCAACTACACTTTTATTTGGCTCTACTTTAAAACCTTGAGTAGGCTCCATCATTTGAGGAATAGGAGTAGAGTAAAAAGCATAGCATGGGATTGTTCTCTAACTTGCTCCTTAGTTTGTGGAAGGCTAGCTTGAGGAAGACTAGTTTGCTCATAAAGCATGGATTGTCTTTGATGTTTATGAGCTACAACCTCTACTACTTTACGCACCTTTTGCCAATTATCAGTAAGACCATAGCGCTTATCTGGCTCTTCTAATCACCGTTCAACTTCCCTACGAGTTTCAGGATGAAGAAGCTTAAGAAATTTGATCACAAGATCAAGTTCCAATGTTATCTTATCCTCATCAAGAATTTGTTCATAGCTTCTAATAGACTCATTTTGTAAGTGAGTAATAGATCTACTAGGCTTTGGGGAATTGATCCATCGTAAGAATCCATCCCGATTATGTTGGCTATAATCTTCAAGATAGAATTCTTTGCGTATCTCCTTTCTAAAATCACTCCAAGTAAGACTATCATATTGAGTGACACGGTTTATGATAGAGCTATCAACAATATGTTCAAAGAATGATATCAAAAGATCTTCGGGAAGACCAAAAGTCATAGCTTGCTCTTCAAACAAATCTAAGTAGCTTGTAATGTTGATGCCATTGAATTTTTCCTTCTCTCTGAACATAGAAGAGACTATTCTTTGGCCTTGTTTCTCAACAATAAGAGATTTCAATCCTTCCTCCATCTTATGTCCTTTAGTGCCAGGCTTTTTTCTTTCAATCTCCACCATCCAAGCTTAGAGTGATCCAACAGTTGAAAATCCACGCGATTTCAATTTTTTATTCTCTCTCCTCCCACGACTGTTGGTATTTTGTCATTTATTGACAGACTGTATCCTTTTTTTTTGTTTTTGTTCCCAAGATTTGCATTTGATCATGGCCATCAAACAAAGAGATCTAAGGGCTAGAAAATCACATGAATCCCCTCTTTGATCTTATTCTTTATTTTAATGTACAATACCACTGGTCGTTTTTCCCAACCTCTTAATCCACCTGATTAGCCAGTTTAACTCCTTAAAATTAGGAATCCTTACAAGGCCCATGCAAGGTTCACCTTTTTTCCTAATGCATAATATCACAGTGTCGGAAGGATTTCCACACTCAAATTAATATATGGAAAAAGAAAAATGTTTTGATTCAAAGTTGATTAATTGATATCTCTCTCAAAATTTTTTATGCATTTCTTCTGATCTTCTCTCTTGAGTACCTGCAGGCAAAAGAAGAAAATATGTTCTGAACAAAGAATGAAGGGATAATTGATCCCTTATTTGGATTCTTCAATTTATCTCCATTTGTATGTTTATGAGATTACTAAGTGAGTTTATGTGTGTCCATGATCATATGAGGATATCTATGTGAGAATGAAGGAGAATTTAAGTATGGATATGTATATGTGCCTATGTTTATAGGGTTGTATATGTAAATATGTGTGAATGCACTTAGTTATGTATGTGTTCATGTGTCTATGAGTGTGAGTGTGAATGTGGGTTTTATGCCCATATGTATGTATTTTCATATGTATACTTAAACGATACATATGTGTGCACCTATGTCTATGTATTTATGAATTTTTGCCTACCTAAGCATGGGTATATATGGAGTTCCATGATGTATGCGAGTACAATTAAACCAATGAATTGGTTAGATTTCTTTAAGGGAGCATGCATGTGTATATACGATAAATGCATGAAGCATGTATGCATGTATAAGTATGATGCATGCATGCATGCAAACGTGTGATGCATGTATGCATGTGAAGTATGATGCATGTATGCATCTGAATTACGAAGCATGTGTGCATGTGAATGTGTGATGTGTGTTTGCATGTATGCATGTGTATGTGTGATAAATGCACGATGAATGTATGCATGTATAAGTATGATGCATGTATGCATGCAAATGTATGATGCATGTATGCATGTGAATTATGAAGCATGTATGCATGTGATTGTGTGATATGTGTTTGCATGTATGCATGTGTAGGTATGATATGTTTGATGCATGTATGCATGTGAATGTGTGTGATATGTGTTTGCATGTATGCATGTGTAGGTATGATATGTATGATGCATGTATGCATGGGAATGTATGAAGCATGTATGCATGTATATGTATGATGCATGTATGCATGCGAATGTAATGAGGCATATGCATCTATAAGTACGATGCATGTATGCATGTGAATGTATGATGCATGTATGCATGTGAAGTATAATGCATGTATGCATGTGAATTATGAAGCATGTGTGCATGTGAATGTGTGATGTGTGTTTGCATGTATGCATGTGTATGTGTGATAAATGCATGATGAATGTATGCATGTGTAGGTATGATATGTATGATGCATGTATGCATGCGAATGTATGAAGCATGTCTGCAGGTATATGTATGATGCATGTATTCATGGGAATGAATGAAGCATGTATGCATGTATAAGTATGATGCATGTATGCATGCGAACGTATGATGCATGTATGCATGTGAAGTATGATGCATGTATGCATGTGAATTATGAAGCATGTGTGCATGTGAATGTGTGATGTGTGTTTGCATGTATGCATGTGTATGTGTGATAAATGCATGATGAATGTTTGCATGTGTAGGTACGATATGTTTGATGCATGTATGCATGTGAATGAGTGATATGTGTTTGCATGTATGCATGTGTAGGTATGATATGTATGATGCATGTATGCATGTGAATGTGTGATATGTGTATGCATTTGCATGTGTAGGTATGCATGAGTAATGTGTGCATGTATGCATGAGTGATGTGTGCATGTGTGCATGAGAGATGTGTGCATGTGTGCATGAGTGATGTGTGCATGTGTGCATGAGATGTGTATCCATTTGCATGAGCCATGTGTGAGTGCATGTGCATATGTAGTGTATGTTAGTGCATATACATATGAATGAGTTGTATGCATGAGTGCATATGAGAGTGCATGTGCATATTAAGATTATTGCATATGCATATGAATGAGTTGTATGCATGAGAGCATATGAGAGTGCATGTGCATATTAAAATTAGTGCATATGCATATGAATGCGTTGTATGCATGAGAGCATATGAGAGTGTATGTGCATATTAGAGAAGATGCATATTAGCATTTATGAACATGTGAGTTAGTGTATGCATGAATAGTATTCATAAGCATTTATGATATGATGAGAGCATGCATGTAAAGTGCACTAATATATATATATATATATATATATATATATATATATATATATATATATATATATATATATATATATATATATATATATATATATATGAAGTATATTAGCATGTTAATCATAAAAGAATTAATTAGTATAAAATAACATAGGTTTAAATTATGTTAAGTTTTGAGTGTTAGATTTATAAATGAGTGTTTTATATTAATAAAGACAAACTTATGTTTTTCCTAATGATGTCTCTACAGATCATTTTGAAGAAGAATTGACGAGCATTGAAGAGGACTTGATGAGATTTACAAGATAGAAGTTGCTTTAATGCCGCTGATTCTAGTTCATTATATGATCTTTGAATTTTAAATTTGTGTATTAAGCTTTTGTATAGGAATATCTTTTGTAAGCTATATTAGAACTTTTTACAAGCTTTTTTATAGGACTAGTTTTGGTTCTAAAGTTTTAGCATTTCCACTATACAGTTTCATATATTGTACTTTCTTATGTATGAAAATATTGCAACTACAAGTAATCCTGCTACTAAAAATAAAGAAATAGATAGTTATTTTATTTTAGAAACACTTTTACCCGCACCTATGGAAAATACGTCTACTCAAAACGAGACTAGTAACGAATTAGAAGTAATAGAAATAGTTAAAGATCGAGTAGTAGATGAAACCTTACACTCTTTAGAATATGATCGTAACTTATCTAGAGTTTTGCCTTTACTCTCAATTGTCTTACATGAACCCAAAAATAGAGAAGATTTGTTTCCTCCAATCTTAAAAAGAAATACTCATCTTCAACAAACAGAAAACGCCGTAGTTGATCCCATTAAAGATAGAATAACTAATGAAGAATTAATTTTACCTTCATATTTAGACGCTATCTCTAGGTATAGAGACGCACTTCCATACGGACCATAGAGACTTTACTTTTCATGTTTAGAAATATTGCATCTACAAGTAAGACTTCAACTAAAAAAGAAATAGATAGCTCTTTTATTCCAGATATGCTTTTACCTACTCTGTTAGAGAATAGTACTATGCAAATCAACAAGAACGAGGATAGTGTAGATTTAGAAGAAAAAGAAAAAGTTAAAAATCATATTGTAGCTAAAACCTTATACCCTTCATCATATGCTTACAGATTATCTAGATTTAGAACCTTTTGAGGAAAGAGAAATTTTGTTTCCAACTTCCCCTAAAAGGAAAACTCGACTGGAAAACAACGAGGTGGACATTATTAAAAATTGTATTAGTGAGGAAGTTTCTAAACGTATTATTGAAGAAGAACTTATCTTAACAGCATATCGAAATGCTAGAGATGCATTTCCATATGAACCATAGTTTTTTGGACTAAACTCAAATAGTGCTTTAAACTTTAGTTGATTACAAAAAGTAACTTTTATTTCCTTCTTGTATGCAGGAAAGAGAAGGAAGAAGCTCCAAAGAAAAGTGAAGATTCTGCTGCTACTTACTCTTTTCCTTGGGTGTTGAGGGTTGTTCCTTAGGGAATTGAGCACCTCCACAAGAAGAAGGGTTATCTAGAAGGAGGACCTTCGTCACTTTATCCCCCCCCCATCAGCATAAAAGAAGACCAGATATACACAACCACTTTTAGCTTTGTACTTAGGTTTGATTCACTAAAAAAAAAGGTTGTAAAAAAATATCACGGTGCACATTAGATCCTCTGCATCAAACAACTACAAGTAAGGTGGTTTTTCAAGTTCCTTTATTTTAATACAATCACATCACTAGAAAAGAAGGTTGGCTTTCATTTGCACTAGAAATTAGGCATATTACACTTGCATTTACAAAGCATTGAAATAGTCTTGCATTAAGAAAGATGAGTTTTGTTTAAGTATTGCAAGAAACTTCATATTAGATCTTAAGATAGTTTTATAAAATACTTGAAAAGATTTATTTTATTGCACCAAAAAAAGAAAAAAATTATTTTAAATAGAACGATTGTTTATTTGCTTCACATTTATTTTATTGAACAAAAAGAATTTTATTTTATAGCACAAAAAGATGTTTAGGTTTAAGTTCTTTTGATTTAAATTAGTTGCTTTTATTTCTTTACTACTTTATTAAAATCCAAAATCAATTTAAGAAAATATTATTCGAGAACTTAGTAGTAATTTTTGTTTAACCTATTGAATTAAAAATCCAAAATATCTAGATTAGGAAAATATATTTAAAACTTATAAAACCTATCTACACATATAATTCTCATTAGAGCAACCTTTGGAATTAAACATTCAAAGGTTTAAAGACTAAAGTAAGTTTTGAAAATTAAAAAGTTACAAAGTAAAAGGGAAATCTAATTATAAATCCAAAATATTAAGTCAAGATATATATAAAGTTCAAGCTTAGATTAAAGTAAGAAAATTTCAAATATATTTAAGAAAAGAAAATTTTAAATAGTAAAGACTAGGATTTACTAAAGTCATTATTCATGGCTTTAACATCTAGGGATATATTTAGACAATTTAGAGAGAGATTAGAACCCACCATTAGAGATTTACTACTCCATTCGAAGCGTTATCAGGAACGCAAAATGGAGGAGATGTTCAAAAACATGATAATAGAGAAACAAGGAACACGTACAGTACAAGCTATCTTAAGAGAAAAAGGCAAATTCACTGGCTTAAACATTAGAGAGTACCTGGATGCATTTGAAGAGCAAGTGCAAATCCAAGGTTTACGTGATGACATTTTAGCGAAATATTTTGGCCGTGTAGTTTTCAGTTCTATCCTAGAAAGTATTCAAGTTCATGCTAATAAAACTTGGAAGGAAATTAGGAAAGAATTACACAAGATGTTTTATCTTGAGGACTTTAGCCAGCATAGTCGTGAAGGATTTTTGCGATGGGTAAACTCTTTAAAGAGCAATGAGTCTTTAACTCATCTTCATGGTGAGTTCATGAGAAGATTAGCTGAACTCCCTGAAGAGGATAGAAACGCATTAAATCCAAACCTGATTATATATTTCCTCAAGATATTAAGTCTTGAGGATAGAGCTGAGGTAGAGAGATGAATAGAAGAGCCAGGCAAAAGATATGGCCTTACTGAGGATTGGGAAAAAGTGAAATGAGAAATAGAAGCTGTCGCCCAAATGAAGCAAAGACATTCAATTTTGTATTCTAAACCTAATGCTTCTCAGCTTAGGGAGATACCTATTGTAGGGCAAACTAATATGCCAATGCCAGCGAATGCGGCTACGGCTAACAATACAGTTGCGTCTAAAGCTCCGATTGAATTTCAACGCGTCTAAAGCTCCGATTGAATTTCAACTAGACATTTTATGTATACAAATGGAGAATATTATGAATATGTAGGCATCTCTTTCCAAAGTGGTTGCCCAATTAAATAACAAAGTATACCCCATGAATTTTAATGACCCTAGAGCTAGCAGTAGTGGTGTGGGGCAAGCACCACCCATTCAGTCAGTTATACCACAGTACATTCCACCTCAACCAGTTTTTCAGCCAGCTCCACCTACTCAGTTTGCTGCTCAGACAGCTTTTCCAAGGAACACTGAAACAAAAGGGACTGGCAAAAAATTGTGTGTGTGGTTTGAAAGCGAGGAACATGCAACTTATGCTTGTGACAAATTAATGAGTGCAAAGGAAAATCAATTAGTAGTAGAGATTGATAGCAAATTGTGTGACTTTACATCACGACTTCCTTTTGCCGTCAATTTGGGCAAAGGAGGTATGAAAAAGTTGTATGAAAATTTAACAATCTCTAATGCAAGTGCCAGTACCTCGACTGCTAGATTAGAGCTAGCAGATGATAGGCCTCTTTCTATGCCAGGCCAAAATCCTTATTCAATTGAGGCGCTGGTAAGGGCTAGAGATGAAATAATGTGTAAAATAGCATGGCGGTCTCCTGTGGATCAAGCCTTTGTTTATTCTCACATCACCAATGTTGAGGAAAAACGGAGACGAGATAATATGCAGGATGATATAGACGAGGGAGATAGGAGGGTGACCAAGAAACAGACGAGAGACAATGAGAAGAAAATTGATAAAAAAGTACAATTTTAAGATAGAAACTTATCGCAAGAAGAGAAAAGAAGGATAATTAAAGAAGGAAAAAAGTCAATAGAGGAAAATATGCAATCACAAGAAACTTAGAATACTCAAAGCAAGGATGAACAGAAGAAATCTGAAAATGAAAATACTAAGACTGAACAAAAAGATGAACAAAAACAAAGTGAAGAGAAAGGAAAAAAGAAGGGAAGAAGAGATCCACATGCAATAATGATTTCGGAGCTCGAGAAGAAGAATGATGCTAGGGAAATCTTGAATGATATACTTCTAAAAATTCAAGTAACAATGTCTCTTGAACAAGTGTTTTCAATAGCGAAACCGGAGTTCAAGGATAGTTTTATTCGACTAGTTAGAAGGAGACATTTTGCATTGCCACAAGATGGAGATATGCAAGATGTGGTAGAAGAAACTCTAGCTATGAATGATGTAGTAACATTAAGTGAGATTGATTATGAGGAAGATGAAGAGTTTACAACTGGGAGCATGAATAGAAATTTTTTAGGACTGATTCAACTTGATGATGAGATGTTAAAAAGTGCAAGTAAATTTAACACTAGCTTCTGGGCACGAGGAATGCCAGAAATGAAAATTAGAATTGGAGATGAAAAGGATTCTTGTTTACCTCTGGCTCTCATTGATTCCGGATCAGAGATAAACGTTATCTCGGAGAAATTTTTTGACAAGTTTAGATGGCCAATTGACAAAGAACAACAGTTGGAGGATGAGAACATCCGACAATGGCTCAGGTATTTTATTAGGTGCATGCACACATGTGCCTATAATGATAGGTGGTTTTTGGGAAGAATTTCACTTCTTCATACAAGATAATTGTTTGTATGAAGTAATTCTCGAGCAACCATTTATAGCTGAGATGAGAATGGAAACAAAAGCAATGAATGACGGGTCAGCTTATGCAAGAATTTGATCCAAATCAAGGATGGATTCTTTGCAAGTCATGACAGTCTACCCAAATCATACTACAAATAGAAAGAACTTAAGAAGAAACCCCATTGACTCGATCAGTCATGTATGTGATGATTCGTCGGCTGTGATAGAAGATGGGGCATATTATGACCAAAATTTTTGTTAGACTCCACTATTGAGCGGGATAATAGTGGACATTGTTTTCATATCTCACCTATCGATGTATATAAATTCAAAGACTATTTAGTTTGTACTCCTACGACTAGGTTACATTATATTACAAAAGAAAACCTTACAGAAACATGTAGAAAACAAAAGGAAAAATGTTTTAGAGAATTAGGATTAATTTTACTTGATGAAAAAATTGAGTGTATAATTGAACTCGCGAAAATTACTACCTTATTAGAAGAGCTAGAAACTAGTTCCCAGGATAAATTAGAATCAAATCTAATTATTCTTAACTCTATTCAAGAATATGAGATTATTAGTGAATTCATCCTAGAACATGAAATTAACATAGAAATTAAATACAAGACAGTAGAAAGGAAAATAAAGCTTGTAGCTCAACCCTTACCTAAGGATAGTCATGATATATTTCGACGAGTATCAGATGACCCTATACTTAGAGATGGATCTAAGGTAGGTCATACGTCTACAGAGGAAACTAAGAAATATATTAAATTCGGTGATGAATTCCTTTCAGAAATAGAAAAAGATGAGTTTACAAAGATGATTGTTCATCATGGTAAAGATTTTTCTTTACTCCCACACAAAATAGGATGCTCAGACCCAAAGCTTGTAGCTCCGATGATTATTTTTACTATACCACACATTCCTTGGAATCTTTGTCTGATACCAGTTCCAAAGGCTCATTTACTTGAGCTAATGGGACTGTTAAAGGAGAAGATTGCCATGAGAATCTTGGAACCATCCTCAGCACCATACTCCGATAGGTGGTTCACGGTGCCGAAAAAGAATGGGAACCTACACTTTATTCAGGATCTGAAACCTGTGAATAAAGTCACTATTATAAATGTAGGAACAGGTCCTATTGTAGATGAGTTTGCCGAGGCATTTGCCGGTCATTCCATCTATTCAATGGGAGATATGTATTCAGGGTATGATGAGTTTCAATTAGCTATTGAGAGTCGAGATGTGACCACGATCAAGAATCCTTTGGGTTTAGTACACATGTGTACTTTACCACAAGGAGCGACGAATTTTGTGGCACACATGATGAATGCTATGAATCTGGTCTTACATGACTATCTCAAAAGTGACAATGCCTTTTATGATGACATTCCAATAAAAGGGTGTGTGGAAAAAGAAAAAGATGAGAGTTTCGATTCATCTGGTTGTAGAAAGTTTGTTTCCATCCATATTTCTGATTGTGAGAAGGTCTTTCAAAGATTTGAAGAGGTTGGACTAACTTTCTCCCTAGAGAAATCTACTTTTGGTGTTAATAAAGTGCTTATAGTTGAGTATTGATGCGATCATTATGGTTGTAGGTCTTATCCGGCAAAAGTTGATGCCATTAGTAGAATTACCGGGAGAGGTGTCGCAATGTTAGTGAAGTAAGGAGCTTCTTAGGTGCATGTGTTTTCTATGTCCTCTGGATCCCTCACTTTGCTCACGTAGCAAACCCACTTTATGATTTGTTACAAAAAAGAAAGAAATTATATTGGATTGATGAGCATACAAGAACGATGAGATGACTACAGCAATGGCTTATCAATGCACCGATATTGAAACATATTGTCTATCCAGGAAATAAGCCAATAATCCTAACCATGGACACTAGTCCTATCAGTATAGGTTGGGTCATTGGACAGGATGATGAGAAGGAGCAAAGATGTGTAGTTCACTTTGGAGCAAAGATCTTACATGATACTCAAAGGAATTATCCTCAAATTAAGAGAGAATTATGGGGATTAGTTACAGCTTAAAAAATAGATAAAGAATACTTTATAGGAGCTAATGTAATAGTACAGACTCACTGTCTTCCGTTAATTGGTTTAATTGCCAATTGTTCATCTCCACATATAGCTATGTTACGATGGATAGCCTTAATTAAATTTATTAACCTTGATTTTGTTCATATTGCTAGTAAACATAACACCGTTGCTGATACGCTCTCAAGAGCAAAGTTTGACAATGACAGTGATGCATTAGATAAACATATAAACTTAATTAATTATGAAACATCTACTTATATGTATGAGAGGTTTAGAGAAGATGAATATGAGGGAGAGTGGTGAGATATAGGATACTATCTGAGAACGTTTCAACCTATTCCAGCTGGTCCTGAAATCGATTCCGAAACATCAGGAAGATGTCTTTCAACTTCTTCTTTAAAGATGGATATCTTTGGAGACATGCTGGAGGAAAGCTAAGAAATCCGCAAAGAGTATTAGGATTAAAACATTTCAAGTGCAAGTTATGCAAGAAATGCAAGAAATGCATGAAAGCCTTTGGGCTAGTCACAAAAGGCTTTGTAGCTACGTATGAGAAGATTCAGGAAAGCTACTAGTGGCCGAGGATGTATGTAACTGTTAAAGAGTTTGTGAGCACTTGTATTATGTGCCAGTTACATTCCTTTGTCAAGCATAGAGACCCTTTACATCCCACCTATCCACTTTGTATTTAGTACAAGTGGGTAGTTGACCTTGTGACCATGCCTAAAAGCAAAAGTGGTATGAGATACATCGTTCTTGCACGAGAAGATTTAACAAACCATGTTGAGGGTGGAGCACTTCGTTCCAGTACTAATTATAATGTATGCTTATTCCTTTTAGAAGAAATATCTAGATTTGGATATGTAGAAAAAGTAGTAGCAGATGGAGTGAGCTAGATGCTAGAGAGGCAAGAGAGTTCTTTCCACATCATGGAATTCAATTGTCTGTTACGACTGCCTACAATCAAGAGGAAAATGGAAAAATTGAGCAAGGGCATCCTTCCATAGTGAAGGCTATTTCAAAAGCATGCCATGAAAATATTGGACAATGGCCAAAATATCTCCCATTTTCTCTATTGGCCGATAGAATGACGTACACGAGAACAACAGGTTTTCTGCCAACTGAACTTATGTACTGCCAGAAGCCAATATTTCCTGTATATACTCAGGAAGATAGCATATCAAGAGAAGAATCATTAGCATTAAGTATTATTCAACTAAAACAAGGTAATGAAAATTTAAAAGAAGCTATTAAAAAATTAAAAACATCATGATTGAAAAATAAAATATACTTTGATAAGAAACATCAATTGAGGCCGCAACCAATAGAGAGTGGTGATTAGGTGCTTGTATATGATAGTACTTTGGAGACTCAATATGATGGAGACCATAAACTAACTAAACCTTGGTTTGGGCCATATGTTGTTGTTTTCATTTTTGAGACAGGTACATATAAATTACGAGAATTTGATGGTATTGTGTTAAGGAATGTAATTGCAGGGAAAAGAATAAAGCTATTTAAAGAAGAGCTAGCAGTAAGTTCGAGACAGTTGTGAAAAAAAAGAATAAGAAAAATGAGAACATCAAGTAGTACATTAATGGCTGCTGCAAGATGGGAAAAAGAAAAAGAAAAAATAAGTAAATAGAAAGAGAAAAATAAATATGATTCAGTTGTGGTCTCGAAACCACTTCTGAATTACATTGTTGGCTATATGAGGCAGAGGTCTACTGCACAAGCATTAGTTAGATGTATCTTATGGCAAATGACTAAGAAATGGAAGATAGAATAGTTATATAAATTAAATCTTACTTGTGAACAGGGTTAAGGGAATGACTATTATAGGATTTTCTAAGTTTTTCTTTTAACTGTATGCATTGCAAGAATGATTTCTTATTCATATTTACATAATTTTATGAATTTTCTTTATTATTAGATACTTAATTGAAATCAAGAAGCATTTTTTTTATCACCTTACTTAGAGTCAATTTGTAAGATTTCCCAAAGAATTTGATACTGCTTTCCATTCAACTACAGGTTGGCCCATCGAGGACAATATGCAGGTTTGGTGGGGGTAGATGTCGGAAGGATTTCCACACTTAAATTAATATATGGAAAAATAAAAATGTTTTGATTCAAAGTTGATTAATTGGTATCTCTCTCAAATATTTTTGATGCATTTCTTCTGATCTTCTCTCTTGAGTACCTGCAGGCAAAAGAAGAAAATATGTTCTGAATAGAGAATGAAAGGATGATTGATCCCTTATTTGAATTCTTAATTTTATGTCCATTTGTATGTTTATGAGATTACTAAGTGAGTTTATGTGTGTCCATGATCATATGAGGATATCTATGTGAGAATGAAGGAGAATTTAAGTATGGATCTATGTATGTGCCTATGTTTATAGGGTTGTATATCTAAATATGTGTGAATGCAGTTAATTATGTATGTGTGCATGTGTCTATGAGTGTGAGTGTGAATGTGGGTTTTATGCCCATATGTATGTATTTGCATATGTATACTTAAAAGATACATATGTGTGCACCTATGTCTATGTGTTTATGAATTTTTGCCTACCTAAGCATGGGTATATATATGAAGTTCCATGATGTATGTGAGTACAATTAAACCAATGAATTGTTTAGATTTCTTTAAGGGAGCATGCATGTGTATGTGATATGAATGCATGAAGCATGTATGCATGTATAAGTATGATGCATGTATGCATGCGAATGTATGATGCATGTATGCATGTGAAGTATGATGCATGTATGCATGTAAATTATGAAGCATGTGTGCATGTGAATGTGTGATGTGTGTTTCCATGTATGCATGTGTATGTGTGATAAATGCATGATGAATGTATGCATGTATAAGTATAATGCATGTATGCATGCGAATGTATAATGTGTGTATGCATGTGATTGTGTGATATGCGTTTGCATGTATGCATGTGTAGGTATGATATCTTTGATTCATGTATGAATGTGTGTTGGATTTAGACATCTCCGGAAGCACGCAAACAGCACAAGGAAGAAGAAGAAGCTTGGAGCACAACACACAATACTCAATGTATTAATAGAGAATGTACAAAGCTAAGTATCCCATTAGGGCAATAGGCGTATATACATGCTGGGGAAAAAACCTTCTAAAGAGGGAAAAAAGTGCCCTGGTGGTCCTAGAGTGTTCACACACATCACTACCTAAATATATCAACAAATCCGCCCTGGGAGTGATGCAGTGAACAAGGAGCTGGAACTCATGTATGAGGAAGTGCCAAGCTATGTGGAAATCACTCCACACATGGAAGTAAGCCCAAAGCTTTGCAAAAAGCTTCAAACTTCTCCCTAGGCAGAGCCTTCGTGAAAAGGTCTGCAATATTCTCCTACGTGGGCACATATGCCAAGCTGATCTTCCCAACAGAGAACCTCTCCCTGACATAATGATAATGCACCTCAATGTGCTTAGTGCAAACATGGAACACAGCGTTCCTCGCAACTGCCATTGCGCTCTAACTGTCAGTGAAGATGGTGGTGGCAGAAGACTGACCAACACCCAAATCAGCCATAAGGCATCTGAGACACATGCACTCAATAGTCATTGTGAAAGCTTCCGTATACTCAGCCCCACAAGTACAAGTGGCCACAGTAGGCTGCTTCTTGCTCAGCCAAGATATGCATGAGCTACCTAGCATAAAGCAAAAACCACTAGTGGACACACAAGTGTCATAGCAACCAGCCCAATCAAAGTCAGAAAGAGCATGCAAACTTGGCGGTAGTGATGCCCCCTTGGGATAAAACAAACCAAGTATCTGGTTACCACTCAAGTAGCGAAAGATGTGCTTAAGCACCTACCAATGCTTCACTCCTAGGAAATGCATAAACTTGCTCATCTGTGAGATGGCAAACTGAATATCTGGCTGAGTAATGCATAAGTAAACCAAGCATCCAATAGACTGCTGATAGAGAACAGCATCAAATGCATCTCCAACATCATGAAGACTCAGTCGTAAACCTGTCTCCATAGGAGTGGCAATAGGTTTATAGTCTTCAAGGCAAAAATGCTACAATAATGTGTCAATATATTTCCTTTGACACAAAGCTATTGCACCATCAACGTGCATAAAATGAATGCCAAAATAATGATGCAAATGCCCCAAATCAGACAGCTCAAATGAGGCATGCAAATCAGCCTTAAAATCAGCAATATGCATGTCATGAGGACCAGTGAGCAGCATGTCATCAACATAACAAAATGTACATGAAGTCCAGCTTTGGCAATCAATGGAACTCAAATTAAGTTGTTCTTGATATCGGGCACATACAATGCATTTATTAGGAGAATCACATTTCCATTTGCAGTCGTAAGCTCAATTTCTCCTACTCCAATGATAGGATAAGAGGCATTGTTTGCACACACCACATGCCCTCCTTTGGGTGCATCTTTCAAAGAGGCAAAAACTCTTTTCCATGATGTTATGTGTTTTGAAGCACCACTTTCAAAGAACCAATCTGAATGAGCCTCACTCACAACCATACATTTAGAATGCAAAGAAGCATCATAATGACATGTAACGACACATGCCAAAAAATCTTGAGCCATGTTAGCTTCATCATTCTTTACATTTGCTAAATTTTCAGCAATATACATTCTAGATTCCTTCTTCTTTTCATTGCATTTAGCAAGCTTTCTACACTCACCAATAATATGACTAGACTTTCCACAATATTTGCATCTCTTCTTCTTCTTTTGCAAATCACCATCATTAGAGGAATGAGTGGACGAGGAAGGTTGAGGCTTTGGTTTTGATGAACCCAAAGTTGAACCATACTTGCTTTTCCCCTTTTGTGAGATAGCAAGTGCTTGCGTTCCCTCAATCAAACCATTCCTATTCACTCTTGATTGATCTTCTTGCAAAAGGAGAGACATAACCTCATCAAATGTATACATATTAGGATTTCCTTTTGCAACCAAACGGAGTGTAGTAGCAAAGCATTGAAAAGATTCCGGTAATCCTTTCAACAACGTAGAAATGAGTGATGCATCCGGAATGATCTCATCTATGTTTGCCAATTGCTCTTTCAAGTCCTTGATGCGTGTCACATACTCATCCACCAACTCATTTTCAGCCATACATACATCCTCAACCTGCTTCCTCAAGTATGCAACACGTGCTTCATTACGCATGGCTTACAAAGAAGCAAGAGTGTCCCATGCCTATCGTGACGTAGAACATGACCGAATATGTGGAGCTATATGATGCTTCACAGAAAGCGCAATCAATGCATGAGCTTGAGCATCTTTTCCATCCTATCTAGTCTGCTCCTGTGTAGATGGAGAAGGAGAGACCATTGTACTCGAAGAACAAGCTCCATCTGTGATAGTAGAGTGTGAAGTAGAAGCACCTGTGGGTCTTTGATCTACATCTGCCACTATGTTCCAAAGTTGTTTAGCAACAAGAATATGCTTCATCATGTAAGAACACATTGGATAGTTGGTCCCATCAACATTATCTTCAGCTTGAAGCATGCCAAACAAGTCATTGCTACCCGCCATTTCACAAAAGAACAAGAATGTGACAAAATCTTCACTTTGACGAAAGCTAAAATGAATGCTGAAAAATCAGCTCACAAACCGTCACTATGATGGCGATTCTGAGTGTAGAATGGCTTCAAAATGGGGGTAAAATCTCATGGAACCTATTGGAAATGTTTCTTGACTGTTGAAATTCACAGTTCTATGCTCCAAAGTGGATTTGCACTGTTAAAAGTGTGCACGTTGTGGAGGTGATCGCAATCTAGGTGGATCAGGTCCAATCGTGGCACACACAGTGTATGAAGCTAGTGAGTGTTGGAAGGTTTATGTAATAAAAAATGTGAAGGTGAAGATGAATTTGGGCATGGCGGGACGAGATGTCATGATTTGATTAGAGAAAGGGGAACATATGAACACAAGATAATCGCATGAACATGAATGATGAGGACAAAAGAAACCATTAACATGAATCAATTCGGAAAGGAAGAATGGTCCAAAAATATGGAGCTTCTTAAACACTCTACAAATTTAATTCACATTCATAGGTTCTTTTGTATGGAATGAATGAATGATGAGAAAAAAAATCAAAACCACACATGAATCAGTCTCGAAAGGAAGAATGGTCCAAGAATGGAGCTTCTTATACACTTTCGAAACTAAAATTTATGCATGGGTGTTTGTGGGTGGTATGAATGCACGTTGTTCATGATTTATGAATGAAAAGAAAATTATTCTCTCAACCTTAATGGATCATCCTCACCGGTTCAATGCAATACTGCGGAGCCTTCTCACACATAGAAAGAGATAGAAGGTGACATGTAAAAATATAGAAGAGACAAAGAGATAAGAGACATGAGACATGAATTAGAAGATGTTGTTGTGATAAACATATACATGAATGTTGTGAAACCTCAAGCTAAGCATTCTACTGGTCAAAGGTGGTCTGCATGACCCTCTCACCATGAGAGTTCAACAGAATGTCACACGTAAGAGGAAAGGTCCCACTTCATTGACCCTATGTCTTTCTAGGATCATAATGTGTTTCTAAAGAATTCTAAGACACATAAAACCAGCTCTAACTCACTCACACGCTCCACTGAGCGTGAGCAAAGAAATAGATACTAGGTTTATGAGCCTATCCTAGAGAGGAAGTCTAAAAATTGGAGTTAGGAACTATGCTCTTACTAGCCCACCTTGGATCCTCACACGCTCAATTGAGGGTGATCGTCTCAAGGAAACCATGTGCTAGAAAGGGCCCTATGGAGGCCTAACAATGATGCTCTAGGAGTTTGGAGGGGGGTTTATATAGTTTTTTGAAATCCCATGGATCTAGTGAAATCCTTGATTACAACCATTGGATTTATCAAATGGATGGTCAGGATTAGTTCTTTATATGATATCTAGGGCAAAGGGGAGGAAAATAAGCGCCTTCATTCTCCACCATTGGATTTGGGGCTGATCTGGACTGCGAGATCAGTGGTGACATCAATTTGGATAAGATAAGCCACTTTTTTTGGAGAAACTTTGCATTATTGATCGTTGATCATCAAAAAGGGCTTATCCGATGAAAAAACTCGTGGATCCTCCTTGATTTATGCTTTAGTGCATCTCCACCCTTGAATATGAGCTCATCTTGACCGTACAACATGGTTCAATCATTGTTTGCCATGTGGCAGCCCTTCAAGCCTTCAATTTTCTTATTCTAGGAAATTGTAGTGACCTTGAAAACTAGATTTTGTGCTCTTTGACCCTTCAAATATCCTTTGATGATGATAAAAATTTGTATGGCTATGTTTTGAAAGACATCCTTTAGGAATATGCAGAAAAAAACTCCCATCTGAATCTCCCTTGTACAAGTTTGACTACATTTGGAAGCTTGCAAGGTGGCATTAAGGTCTCTAGGAAGCACTGATAGCCTTGAAACTTTGTACAACTATGTAGTCTCATATGCTCTTTATACATGCCAAACCATATGGCTAACAAAAATTCCTATACAAGATTTTGTAGGGTCTAAGTGGAAAAATTATATTTTTTACAAAATGCACATGGCATATCGATGTACTAGAAAATCCATTTTCATGTGAAATTCAGGCTATAGACTGCCTTTGATAGGCTTTACAAGTATATGAATTTTCATGTGATTTGGATACATTGAAATTTTTGCGCTAATTTCCAAATTTTGACTGGCTTTAACCGCTACCCTAGATTTTCTCGATTTCTTCCAAAGTTTGCATGTGAACTCCCTTTGACATCCTTGATGCATCTTGGACTTCTTGCGGAATTGTGGCTACTTTCACCGAATATGTTTCTTGTAGGCCTTCATGAGTGAGAGAGGAGAGAAGATCTCGACGACATTCGCCCCCTCTAAACCTGTGATTCCTCTAGAAGCGCCACTCTAGTATCTGTGAAAAAAACAAAATGTTCCAGGCATCAAATTTTTTTAGAGGCAACCTAAGAAACATGGAAGGAAACATTGATTATATGCATGAATTAGTAGGCAAAGTGACATGAAGCAAAATTTGCATGAAAGAAAGAATTGAAACACGCAACATGAATATGCATGAACAAATAGGCAACATATATGCAAATGAACAAGCAACATTGACAACAAGAAAGAAAACAAACAAGCATCAATATGAAGTGGAAGTGGATGTATTGAGTCGTTTTAAGCATCAGTTCCTCTCATCTTGAAAAAAAATTTGTACCTTTTTCATAAAGCAATCTACCTAAAATACGACTATAAACAAAGATTTAGGATTTTTGGAGACATCTTTCATCTTTAGCTTATTTTAGATCAACTATACATATATATATATATATATATATATATATATATATATATATATATATATATATATATATATATATATATATATATATATATATATATATATATATATATATATATATATATATATATATATATATATATATACATACATATATACATAAATATGAATATGCTCTTTCTCTAATAACATGTAAGGAAATCTAACTAAACTCCACTAATGCATACATCTGCCTATATAGCACGTGATTTATTCTAATATGCCTCCTTATCTTCCTTTGGCTTGCTCTCCCTCTCTCTCTCTCTCTTTTTTTTTTGATGATGATGATGATGATGATGATGATGATTCGGCATGTTTATGGTTACGATCACTTTTTTGGGGTGGAAGAAAGTGTAAACTTCTTGGTAACATGTAGTAGTTTTATTTTTATGACAAGGAAAAATTAGACCCTGATACAAGGTACACCCATTTTCGATGACGGAGAATAGTCGTTCAAACTCCGATACCTGTGTTGTAAGATAGACTAAGGATGTAGAAACATGCAGTAGCATGAGCTAGGATTTTAACAATTATGCTTTCGATACAGGATACATATGCATGTTTATATATGAAAGTCATGTCACCAAAATAAACCTCCAAATCTACATGCCCTATCTTTCCACAATCCTAGATTATAATCAATTTCTTAGTAAATAAATTAGTACTTAAGATATAATTTTACACAAGTAGAGAAATCATCATTTGCCTTTTTTGACTCAAGTGATGTGGATATGCAATGCAATGCAAAGACTCAAAAAAAAAAAACATGCATGAAACAAATTATGGAAAAAAAGTAGAATTGACTTGAAAAAAAAACAAAGCAACATGAACGTGAAAAATTAATGATATTTTTATATATTTTTTATATTTTTTTTTAAGTTTTAATTTTTTTATTAAAATGGATACTCTTGTTTATGAATCAGCCTCATTGTTGTCATCTTCTTTAATGTCCTCATCCAAAATGTAGTCGTCATGATCACGTTTCTTGAATAGCTTTATCCTTTTACCTGCAATCAAAGTTTTTAGTGCAACACCATTTAATTCACAAAGAGCATATATACCATTGTTGTTGACTTTTGATACAATGTATGGCCCAAACCACCGTTGAGTGAGCTTTTTGCGTGCATCATATTGAGAGGCAAATATACTATCATAAATGAGCACCCAATCTCCTACTTCAATTGGCTTAGGACGCAATCGATGAGTTTTATCAAAATAATGCTTGTTCTTCATTATAGATTCTCTTAATTTTTCAATGGCATCATCAAGTCTTAATTTACATTGTTCTATTTGTTTAATGTGCAAACTCAAAAAATCATCACTAGACATGTTTTCAGACCAAGGCAAATTTGACCATGCAAAAACATGAGAGTGAATTGGAAACAATGGTTTTTGACAGTACATGAGTTCAACACGCATATACCTAGTAGTACGTGTGCACATCATTCTATCTACCCAAAGTGCAAAAGGTAAGAATCTAGGCCATTGTTTGATGTCACTGTTACATGCTTTAGATATGGCTTTCACAATAGGTGGATGCCCTCTCTCTATTTTACCATTGGCATCTAGATTATATGCAGTAGTGAGAGACAAACGAATACTGTGATGTTCAAAGAACTCTTTGGCTTCTCTCTCATTTAACTCTCCACGATCGGCAACTACTTTCTTTATGTAACCAAAGCGACTTATGACATCTTCAAGCAAGAATTTGCAAACATTGTAAGTGGTCTTAGATCGTAGTGCACGTCCCTCTACATGATTAGTTAAGTCTTCTCTTGCAAGTACAATGTAACATATTTTGTCAATACCTTTAGGCATAGTTACAAGATCTACTACCCACTTATAGTGAATACAAGGTGGATAAGTAGGATGCAATGGATCTCTATGTTTGACTGATGAATGAAGTTGACAAGTAGAACATGTAGAAACATAGCTACTAATGTCAACATACATCCTAGGCCAATAATAGATACTTCTAATTTTTTCATATGTTCCAAAAAATCCTTTATGACCTGCCCATAATGTCTCATGCATTTCCTTCATTACTTGCAACTGAAGACCTCGTTTTCCTAGGACTCGTTGTGGATTCTTAACCGTACCCTTAGGATGTCTCCAAACATAACCATTACATAGGAGAAAGTTATAAGCTCATTTCCTAATGTTATGGAATCTATTCGTAGTCCAACTAGGTAATGGTTGTAGTGTACTGAGATACTTTCCTATGTCTCTCCATTCATTTTCGTACTCATGAAATTTCTCATACTCATATTTATATGGAACATAGTCAACTAAGTTCACATTCTTTATTAGATCACTTTCAAGATCATCATCAAATCTAGCTCTCGATAACATATCAGCAACTAAGTTTGACTTACCTGAAATATGAACTAACTCAGGATTTATGAACTTAATATATGAGATCCATCTAAGCATGGCTATATCGGGAGATGAACAATTGGCTATCATTCTAATGAGAGACAAACAATCACTCTCAACTTTGACATTTGCACTAATGAAATATTCTTTGTCTGTTTTCAAAGTTGTTACCATACCCCATAGTTCTCGTTTGATTTGTGGATATTTTCATTGTGTTTCATGTAAAATGTTGGCACCAAACCTAATTGCATATCTATTCCCTTCACTATCATCTTGAGTTATGACCCAACCTATACCAATAGGACTAGTATCAATAGCCAATATAATAGGTTTGTTAGCAGAATAGTCTACACGCTTAAGGATGGAAGCTTCAAGCAATAATTTTTTCAATTTACGCATAGCTTGAGTGTTTTTCTCAGTCCAAACAAATTTTCATTTCTTCCTTAACAAGTCATATAGAAAATCAGCAACATGAGCAAAGTGTGGGATCCAAATAGCATAAAAGTTGCAAGCACAAAGAAATCTACGTACCTCACTCACGTTGTTACATGTTTCAAAAATCTTGCTAGTGGCATCAACTTTTTGTGGGTATGGCTTTCGACCATAATGACCACATAAATGTCCAACAATAAGAACGTCTTTGACACCAAAAACAATTTTTTCTATGGAGAATGTGAGACCTACCTCTTCAAACCGTTGAAATATTCTTTCACAATCACAGATATGGTCAAGAACAAATTTACAACATCCAAATGAGTCTAAAGTAATGTCCTTTACATGTTCTTCACTCCCTTTAATTGGAATATCATCAATAAATGGCATAGCTATATGAGGGATAAAATCATGTAAGACCATATTCATAGCACTCATCATATGAGCCACAAAATTAGTCGCTTCTTGAGGTAAAGTACACATTAGCACTAAGCCTAAAGGAGTTTCATTGTGGTTATATCACGACTGTCAATTGCTAATTGGAGTTGGTCATATCGAGAATATAAATCACCCATTGAATAGATAAAATGTCCTGAAAATGATTCAGCAAACTCATCTACAATGGGTCCTATTCCTACATTTCTTATGGTGACTTTATTGACGGGTTGGAGATCTTGAATAAAATGTAGTTTCCCATTCTTTTTAGGCAGAGTGAACCATCTATTTGAGTAAGGTGCAAAAGATGGATCTAAAATACTCATGTTTATCTTCTCCTTAAGTAGTTTCATTAGCTCAGGTAAGTGAGCCTTTGGAACTTGTATAGGGCAAAGATTCCATGGAATATGTGGAATAGTAAAGATTATCATGGGTGCAACTAACTTAGGATCTACACAACCAATCTCATGAGGATACATAGTAAAGGCTTTTCCATGGCTACGTATGACTCTCAAATTTATCTCTCTCTACTGGCAAAAGAAAGTCATCATCTGTACCAATTTTCACATGTTTGATTGTCTCATTTGTGAATGTATGTCCTATGTTTTTCTTATCCCAAAGAATTGGATCGTTTTTCACATCAATAATTTTTTCATTACTTCCTTGGTGTAATGGTTGAGCTACGGGTTTGATTTTTTTGTCTACAGTTTTGTACTTTGTTTCAACTAAGGCATCATGTGTTTGGTTAAATTTTGAGCACTTATCAACATTGAGAGCATATTCCTAAATAAGAGCATACTCATCAAGAGAAGAAATAAGAATAATATGGGAATTAGAATATTCTTGAAGACATAACTCACTCCTAAAGAGTAGAGAAACAATGAGATGTTTCAATCACATGCTCAATGTTCTCATCATGTTCCATTATTTTGTTGTTTCTATAATTTTTTTGGGGTTTTTTTTATAAAAGACTTGGACAATTGACTCTTATGAAGAAAATCTAATCTAGAATGTGAAAAACAAAGTGACAAACTATTGTACATGTTGGTTGGATGTGAGATGTCAAACCAATATCCAGTGTTGTCCCGCTCAACAATGGATTCTATTCGAAATTTTGATCATATGTAGCTCCAAGCGTGAATCAATGTGCACTATCACTACAAGCATGCTCATGACCATGAGTAACAATAGGTTTCTTTCTAATTGACAATCAATTCCTAGGATGATTCACTCTTGCCGTCATGACTTGAAGTGATTGCATTCCATCCTTACACTTAAATCTAGCATAGGTAGACCCATCATCCATGGCTTTAGTTTCCATATGACTCTCACAAATAAAGGGTTGACCTAAGAGAACTTCATAGGAGCAATTATCTTGAATAAAAAGTGAAACTCTTCTGTGATTCCTCCTATGGATATGAGCACACTAGCGCAAGCTCCATAGAGGGTACCTACACCTTTATCTGCAGTTCTCATACGCCATCCACAATCTTTATCTATGGGCCATCGAAACTTATCATAGACTTCTCTTGAATTCACATAAATTTCGGAGCCGGAATCATGCTCAATGTTCTCATCATGTTCCATTCTTTTGTTGTTTCTATAATTTTTTTGGGGTTTTTTTATAAAAGACTTGGACAATTGACTCTTATGAAGAAAATCTAATCTAGAATGTGAAAAACAAAGTGACAAACTATTGTGCATGTTGGTTGGATGTGAGATGTCAAACCAATATCCACTGTTGTCCCGCTCAACAATGGATTCTATTCAAAATTTTGATCATATGTAGCTCCAAGCATGAATCAATGTGCACTATCACTACAAGCATGCTCATGACCATGAGTAACAATAGGTTTCTTTCTAATTGACAATCAATTCCTAGGATGATTCACTCTTGCCGTCATGACTTGAAGTGATTGCATTCCATCCTTACACTTAAATCTAGCATAGGTAGACCCATCATCCATGGCTTTAGTTTCCATACGACTCTCACAAATAAAGGGTTGACCTAAGAGAACTTCATAGGAGCAATTATCTTGAATAAAAAAGTGAAACTCTTCTGTGATTCCTCCTATGGATATGAGCACACTAGCGCAAGCTCCATAGAGGGTACCTACACCTTTATCTGCAGTTCTCATACGCCATCCACAATCTTTATCTATGGGCCATCGAAACTTATCATAGACTTCTCTTGAATTCACATAAATTTCGGAGCCGGAATCTACTAATGCATTTACAGTGATAGTGTTCTTATCATTTCCTATTTTAACATGCATCTCTGATGTAGCTCTAGGCCAAAATTTTCTTTTAAAGTGACTTTCACGATTGTTTTCATGATTTTCATGGTCAATTTGAATAGGTCCTAAGAAATTTTTATTAACATTTACTTCATCATCATCAAAGCTTTCTTCATCAGATTCATCAAAGTTTAAGGCTTCATTCATAGTTTGATCTTGGTCTAGAGAATGTTGCATCTCAGTATCTAGATTAAGCAAAAACCTCTTCCTTTTAATTAGGCAGATAAAGTTATCTTTAAAAACAAGCTTTGCAATAGAGAAAACTTATTCTAAAGACATAGTTACTCGACTCTTAAGCAAAATGTCATCTAAAACCTCCATAGGATCTATTTTTCTCTCAATTTCTCAAATCAAGATGGCTTTAGATTTTCTCTTTGGTTTCTTTTTTTTTTTTGCTCAGGATCTTGTTTTTGTTCATGTTCTCGTGTTTGGTCTTCAATTTGTTTTGATTGTTCTTGTTTATCTAAAGGATTTGGTTCTCTTTTTCTTTGCTTTTTCTTCTTCCCTTTTTGTTTCTCCTCTTGTTTTTGTTCATTGGGTTGTGATTCTTGTTTTTTATCTTTGGATTTTGATGTTTCTCCCTGCTCTATGATTGCTTTTATTCCCTCTGAGGTTTGTTTTTGAGTCACTCTTCTTTCACTAGGCTGAGCTTCATCTCTTTTTCGTTTTTCTTCTACATTGGATATGTGAGAAATAAGAGATTGATCTTCTATCGGTGACTCCCAAGCCGTTATTCTCCTAATCTCATCTCGTGCTCTTACTAAATCCTCTATGGAAAAGTCACCTTCCTTTGTGGGTTTACTTGATTCTGCTTGTTGTTCATCAAGAGCTTCTAGTTTCACTCTGGTTCCTACGTCCGTTATGGTTTTATTTTCATAGTGTTTTTTCATTCCTCCCTTACCATAGTTTCCTTGCAAAGGTAGCCTAGATCGATAGTCACAGATTTTCTTGTCTATGCCTATTACTAGTCGTTGCTCCTTAGCAGCCTTCAATAGTTCACAATCTCTTAAAAAGTGCTCCAATGAATCACACCAAGACACCTACGAGGGTCACACACAAAACCATTTTGATTTTGAGGATTTTGATTAACTTGTGGTGGGAAATTTTAAAAATGAGTATTTTGTTGATAAGAAATTGCTTGAACAGGATAATTAGGATTTTGATAAGGCAATTGATGTATTTGAGGACCTTGGGGAGCAGCATGTGGTGCTTGAGGTGCAAGAGGAGCTTCCATAGTATACGGTTGATGATTTTGAAAATTTTGATTTTGAGGATTTTGAAAAGCTATTTGAGAAGCTTGAGGATACATGTTTTGATACATTTGAGGATTTTGCACGAGGATGAGGATTTTTCATTGAATGATTATGCATTGGAGGAACTTGATATGCTTGAGTAGGAGCTACCTGTGGATTTTGATTGGTAGCTATAACATGTTGATTAGGCTCTTGAAAAGACATTGGGTTCATTTGATTTTGGAAAGTTTTGGTGTAATTAGATTGTAAAGCATCTATAGTCTTGGCCAACTTGGATTGTGTAGCAATAAGACTTTCCATTTGCTTAGTGAGAATTTCCACTTGAGATTGTTCAACTACACTTTTATTTGGCTCTACTTTAAAACCTTGAGTAGGCTCCATCATTTGAGGAATAGGAGTAGAGTAAAAAGCATAGCATGGGATTGTTCTCTAACTTGCTCCTTAGTTTGTGGAAGGCTAGCTTGAGGAAGACTAGTTTGCTCATAAAGCATGGATTGTCTTTGATGTTTATGAGCTACAACCTCTACTACTTTACGCACCTTTTGCCAATTATCAGTAAGACCATAGCGCTTATCTGGCTCTTCTAATCACCGTTCAACTTCCCTACGAGTTTCAGGATGAAGAAGCTTAAGAAATTTGATCACAAGATCAAGTTCCAATGTTATCTTATCCTCATCAAGAATTTGTTCATAGCTTCTAATAGACTCATTTTGTAAGTGAGTAATAGATCTACTAGGCTTTGGGGAATTGATCCATCGTAAGAATCCATCCCGATTATGTTGGCTATAATCTTCAAGATAGAATTCTTTGCGTATCTCCTTTCTAAAATCACTCCAAGTAAGACTATCATATTGAGTGACACGGTTTATGATAGAGCTATCAACAATATGTTCAAAGAATGATATCAAAAGATCTTCGGGAAGACCAAAAGTCATAGCTTGCTCTTCAAACAAATCTAAGTAGCTTGTAATGTTGATGCCATTGAATTTTTCCTTCTCTCTGAACATAGAAGAGACTATTCTTTGGCCTTGTTTCTCAACAATAAGAGATTTCAATCCTTCCTCCATCTTATGTGAATAAGCGAGTGATGCACGATGTTCTAGATCTCTCATAAATGCATTTACTTCATGACGAAGATGTGCATGATGTTGTGAGAAATCCAGTGCAAAAATCAAGAATGGTGATGATGATATGATGCGAATGAAAAATATGAAACCGAAAAATATGGATACCTCCCTACAAGATGAGAAGCAAATGCCACGAAGTGATTCATGTCGGGTTCAAATGTGGAGGTGATCGCAATCCGGGTGGATCGGGTCCAGTCATGGCACACGTAGAGTGTATGAAGCTAGTGAGTGTTGGAAGGTTTATGTAATAAAAAATGTGAAGGTGAAGATGAAGTTGGGCATGGAGAGAAGAGATGTCTCAATTTGATTAGAGAAAGGGAAACATATGAACACAAGATAATCGCATGAACATGAATGATGAGGACAAAAGAAACCATTCACATGAATCAATTCAGAAAGGAAGAGTGGTCCAAAAATATGGAGCTTCTTAAACACTTTCCAAATTTAATTCACATTCATAGGTTCTTTTGAATGGAATGAATGCATGATGAGAAAAAAAATCAAAACCACACACATGAATCAATCTCGAAAGGAAGAATGGTCCAAGAAGGGAGCTTCTTATACACTTTCGAAACTAAAACATATGCATGGGTGTTTGTGGGTGGTATGAATGCATGTGGGTCATGATTTATGAATGAAAAGAAAATTATTCTCTCAACCTTAATGGATCATCCTCACTGGTTCAGCGCAATACTGCGGAGTCTTCTCACACATAGAAAGAGATAGAAGGTGACATGAAAAAATATAGAAGAGACAAAGATAAGAGACATGAGACATAAATTAGAAGATCTTGTTATGATAAACATATACATGAATCTTGTGAAACGTCAAGCTACGCATTCTACTGGTCAAAGGTGGTCTGCACGACCCTCTCACCATCACAGTTCAACCGAATGTCATACATAAGAGGATAGGTCCCACTTCATTCACCCTATGTCTTTCTAAGATCGTAATGTGTTTCTAAAGAATTCTAAGACACATAAACCAGCTCTAACTCACTCACACGCTCCAGTGAGGCTGAGCAAAGAAAGAGATACTAGGTTTATGAGCCTATCCTAGAGAGGAAGTCTAAAAATTGAATCTAGGAACTATGCTCTTACTAGCCCACCTGGGATCCTCACACGCTCAATTGAGGGTGATCGTCTCAAGGAAACCATGCGCTAGCAACGGCCCTATGGATGCCTAACAATGATTCTCTAGGCGTTTGGAGGGGGGTTTATATAGTTTTTTGAATGCATTTGGGCTTTTGGATCTAGAGAAATCAACTCTCAACCCAAAGATCAAATTTGTTTGATTACAACCATTGGATTTATCAAATGGATGGTTAGGATTGGTTCTTTATATGATATCTAGGGCAAAGGGGAGGAAAATAGGCGCATTCATTCTCCACCATTGGATTTGGGACTGATCTGGACCGTGGGATCAGTGCTGACATCAATTTGGATAAGATAAGCCACTATTTTTTGAGAAACTTTGTATTATTAATCTTTGATCATCAAAAAAGTCTTATCCCGTGAGAAAACTCCTGGATCCTCCTTGCTTTATGCTTTAGTGCATCTCCACCCTTGAATATGAGCTCATCTTGACCGTATAACATGGTTCAATCATTGTTTGCCATGTGGCAGTCTTCAAGCCTTCAATTTTCTTATTCTAGGAAATTGCGGTGACCTTGAAACCTGGATTTTGTGCTCTTTGGCCCTTCACATATACTTTAATGATGATAAAAATTTATAGGGCTACGTTTTGAAATGCCTCCTTTAGGAATATCCAGAAAAACCTCCCATCTGAATCTCCCTTGTACAAGTTTGACTACATTTGGAAGCTTGCAAGGTGGCATTAAGGTCTCTAGGAAGCTCTGATAGCCTTGAAACTTTGTACAAATATGTAGGCTCATATGGGATTTATAAATGCCAAACCATAGGGCTAAAAAAAATTCATATACAAGATTTTGTAGGGTCTAAGTGGAAAAATTATATTTTTTACAAAATGCACATGGCGTATCAATGTGCTAGAAAATCCATTTTCATGTGAAATTCGGGCTATAGACTGCCTTTGATAGGCTTTACAAGTATATGAATTTTCATGTGATTTGGAGAGATTGAAATTTTTGCTCTAATTTCCAAAGTTTGACCAACTTTGACCGCTACCCTGGATTTGCTTGATTTCTTCCAAAGTTTGCATGTGAACTCCCTTTGACATCCTTGATGCATCTTGGACTTCTCGAGGAATTCTGGATACCTTCATCGAATGTGTTTCCTGTAGGCCTTCATGAGTGAGAGAGGAGAGAAAATCGCGACCACAACACGCCGCGATGCGAAAAACTGAAACTTGAGAAGGAGCTAAACCTACTCTGATACTATTGTTGGGTGTGTGTAGAAGTGCGAGAGACACACGTGAAGCACACACAAGGAGCACAAATGCAGCGAGACACACGAAGAAGAGGATGGCTGGAATAGCTCTCTCTATTGATGATGAAGTGAATTGAAGTAAGCGCTGAATAATATCCGTAAGTACAAAGTACCACCACATATGAGAGTATCAAGTATGTGGTAACATGGGGAAAAAACCTCTAGACAATACTAGAGTAAAAAGTTCCCATGTATAGGGAACAGGTTCACATCAAGGCTACTCGAGGAACACATAAGTGTAATAGCGGGAACATAGTTTTCCTTTTTGTACCATGACATGGAGATGAAAGCACTGAGTGCCTCCACACTCTATGAACAAGCCTTGACACATGTAAATAAATTATTCACTCATGACACTTTCCACTCTTTGCCGCTACCCATTCTGAACCGGTCCTTATTTCGGTGTAGATTCTTCTTTTTTTTCTTTTAACGGGACTTCAATCTTGAAATATTCAAATTTGACTTAAGTTTATAGAAAGCTGAATTGAAGTAATTGAATGTATGGTTGCACAATGAACTGTACAGCACCGATGGAACTTTCCAAATTGTACAAAAGCAAGAGTTGGAAACGATGGCACCTAGTAGGAATACATAAAGCCTCAAGGTCTCATATGGTTGAAACTCGAGAGAGTAACAAGTTCCATGAAGACAGCCTTGAAGGGCACTAATTTAAAGAAGTGCTGTCCGCTGAATGAGATGGACTGAATACCCATGATGAAGTGGCCTCAACTAAACCGGTTCTAATCACATTAAAGGCTGTGGTGTCCTCAAAGGGTCCCGTAAACCTCCCAACTGCACCCCCCTTCCCCCACCCCCCAACCACACACACAACGCCCCCACAAAGCAGGGTGAATGGCCCAAGCCTCGGGCTACGGCTGCTTGGTATCTAGTTGGTTGCATGTCCAAAAATAGTTAAGTAGCTCCTAGGTCTACAATTAACATAAAACTGAGTGATTACAACGAACAAACTCATTTTATATCCTCCAGCTATGACACTGTAAGATCGAGCTCTCCCCAGTAGCCAGGATAATCCTAGTGATGGGCAACTAATTACTAACATATGCGGAACCTTCGTAGAGTATGCTTAATTTAATTTACAGGAAAGAATCATCCATGGAATCGAATAAGTGCATAGAGATGCCAATCTTCTATTAACCTCTCCCTAGCTATCTGAGCTTTGCACTACAGACAAGGTTGTTCTTCTTTACATGATATAAAGGTTTTCCTCTCCACATTCCGACAGCCCAGAAAGTTAATTGTCTGACGAAAGAGGATTCCTTGGATTAGAAAATAGTGCGCAAATGGTTTGCAGTACCATTCAAGTTTCGAAGTCCACCTTACTAATTATAATGCAAAATACCAACGCACCACTGTTAACACGACATATTTACACACGATCAGCAGTCATTTAAGTACTTAATGGTCACAAGACCGTGGGCACGCAGTTTTCTCGTGAATGTGCAAATGTGGCCATTGAATTTTAAACAGAAAGGGATGGTTTCCAGTCCAGTTGAAAAGATATCATGTATGGAGAACGAACGGGGTACAGCTACACGAACTCTATTTCAGCATAAGATGTAATGTGTCAAATATTTAAGTAATCCCTAGATTCTCATGCGAAGCGCAAGTATTGTTCGCTGTCACAAACTATTGTTCTGGATACACAGGACGAAGCAAGAAGCTCAATATCTTTAACTTTGCACTTCTTACTCCTTTCTTTAAGTTTTGATCTTGTTATTCCCTCGCACTTTAGTAGTACAGAAAGAAGCAAAAAAATGTGACCTACTTTTAAACTTTTCCATTCCCATCATAACAAGCATTATTTTGAGGCCTGGGATGCTCGGAATAGATATGAAGTGCTAAAATAGGAGACGTTTCTTGGTAAATTTGAGCTTCGAGATATTTAGCAACATATGAAAGGGAAAACAGCTATCCCCTTGCTCAGCTGGGAGATGTAAACCGTTCTGACTAAGAGCCTGAAACATTGTAAGATTAGTCCCTTATTCAGGCACTCCAGAGATTTTGTGAAATGGGAGGTTAAAAGAGAAAAAACTGTGAATTCCTAATCTGGGGATAAGAAACCAGGTTTTATGCAATATAGATATTTAGATTTCTTTCGAGACCAAAGGATTAAAGAATTTACCATCTCAAAAGGATCATCATTACTATTAGTGAAGAGTTCCGTAAGAAATTTCTCAACTTATAGTATGTGTGCCAGGACCATAATTCATGCAACTTAACATCCAGGATTTAGGACAATGGCTGCAAGAAACGTTTGAGCTCAGTTTCAATGAATGTATAGAACATGCAAAATCCAAAAGGTTTTGAACAAAAATTTACTTTTACTAGTTGACTTACCCCAATGACTTTATCATAGATGTAGGATCCATATTAGGATTCCTCTTCAAGCCTTATGATTGACCAAAAGTCACTTCGAAAACTGGACTAACTCCGACAGATCCTATTTTAGCTCAAACTATGTATACTATATCCATGTCTCATGCTCTTCATTACCGGGTTGTAGAGCAAGGGATGCATAACAACTGTTGTATCCGTTTCTACGAAAATGTAGATTCTTACAATGCATGGTTATAGAAAAACAACAAAGCACCAGGGATTAATGTGGTAAGGAGTATAACCTACGAAAAAAAGTATAAAGAGTTGAAACTCTTAAGATCATGTAGGAAGAATTGATCTAAACACGGTGATAGAAGTGATTGTGTTGTTGTTTTGTGTCATATATATATATATATATATATATATATATATATATATATATATATATATATATATATATATATATATATATATATATATATATATATATATATATATATATATATATATATATATATGTGTGTGTGTGTGTGTGTGTGTGTGTGTGTGTGTGTGTGTGTGTGTGAAAGCTTGACAGAGAGAGAGAGAGAGAGAGAGAGAGAGAGAGAGAGAGAGAGAGAGAGACATCCAATCGGTTCATATAAACAATAAGCAGCATTTTCTGTCAATTTTTCGTCCAAAATTTACATAACAAAAATTGCACCAGGTAAAACTCTATCAAATGATGATCTATTATAGAATGTACCGAGTCCTCTGTCCCACTTCTAGGTTATTGTTTCCATTTGTGTCTCTAGGAAAATTGGGGTTCTATGTCCAGGGGCTCGTGATCGAGCAGTTAGGACGACGAACTGGCTGGGAGGGAGTCTAGTTCAATCCCCTTTGGACTTGACATATCTATCTGGACTGATAAGTAAAGTGCTGTCCATCCCTTCATTATGTTGCTTTTTATCTTGTCCAAAAAAATGAAAAAAAAAAATCAACAGTACTGTGTAGGTACAGATGTAAAAGAGTGTCCACAAAACTATCCTTGAACTAAAATTATGCAGTTTAGTTATCAAGCAATGCAGTTACATTCGAGCTTATTTCTGTCCTATAGACCACACATCCAAGCTCTCTGTTACTCGGCCTTTTCTGTTTTTCCGTTCTGTAAGTGCGGGAGTTTGATGAACTATCACTGTCTTCGAAAGTGCCATAATGTGGGTCCTTCAAAGCTGGTGATTGCTAACAGATAAAGACCCAAGTGATGGGACATGGCAACAACGTATGACTAAATAAAATGATCATGGTAAAAGTGTTTGTTGATGTGTATTTGGAGCCAACGAGCATGTAGTATGTGTAGGCCCCCTTCTGCATGGCACCATAGACCTGTAATGTGTAGGACCCCTTCCGCTCTTTCCCATTCATTACCAAACCGCCTTCACATAGATCAAGGACCCTTATGCCCATTGCTTTTGGAAAGAGAGAGGGGCATCCAGAAAAGTACACAATCTGCCCAATTTTTTTCCCAACCGCTTCTCAAAAGACTCAAAACACAAATACTGATCTCAATAAACTACGTATTGAGCTGCATGTATCAACCTCCACGCTGCCCACAACCAAGAAATGAAAGCAAAGAGGAAATTAAGAAAAGAGAAAAGAAAAGGCAAAGTATTTTTAATCTTTTCTTGTGCATTCATATTGCTTTCCGGAAGGATTTGATGCCATTCGTTAATACTCAAATCACATTCATTGTAGTTGTATTCCACAACTTGTAAAATTTATATGATTTCAAGTACGTTACGCTGTTTATCTATATCTGCAGTCCTGGACAGAACGTAACTCAAGGGCGACTTTGATCTATGAATCATTGGCACTCAGATATTCATAAACTCAGACAAGGAAAGAAATCAGATGTGCGGAGTTCAAAATGTCAGAATGACAATGATGAGGTCATGATTTTCAGCGAGGTTCTGTCGGGTTGCACAGCACTTGGGTTCATTGATTTCCGACACACAGAAGTCTTGTGAGATGAAAGAGCGGTTCGTGACACACACACACACACAATGACAGAACAAGATACTCATGTGCAAGTCCCAAGCGGAGTTGACATGACTTTTGGAGCTTGCAAAGAACTATTCTTACCCCTTGAAACATGGCTTTGGAACTATATGGCAGCAAAGCCAAGGAGCATCTTGCAACTCATATCTTCCTACCAACCGGTTGACCTCAGCATTTTTACATCGACAAAAACTTCAATATCAATTTCTGTTTTTTTCATTCTCCAAGAAACTCTCAGCTATCTGCAATCAAGTAGTTAGTTTAGAAAAATGCTTTAGGACTAGAAGACAAATATGCTTTTGTGGGACCAGGGCCATGAGAATTTAACAGGTGGAGTCCTGCAATTTCTTGTAAGCCGTAATGTATTGTCCATTGTTTACGTTGTGAATGGCCTCAATAGTTTGTCTCCATTTCTAGGAATCATACCCAAGTAGCAACGCATATAATATAATGAGAGCTTAGAAGAAAGCTGTAGAAAGATATAATCAACTGTATGTACTATGGATTCATACGTCTGCAATACCTCGGGACCCATTCTATAATGTGCGCTTTGAAATACGCAATCCTCGTACGTAACGAACACAAGCTTGGTTCAGGACTATTACCGACCTATGCATCCTGCTGCCTTCAGGAGTGAAAGAACAATTTAAATGCTCTCTTGAATCAACCCATCTGAAACCATTTTCGCACAAAATTTACTTTTTCTCCATTCACTTCATATATGGTCCTTGGAAACTCTGAGATCTTTAAATAAATTGTTAGTGTAGCCCAGCGAAATACGAAACATATCTTGAAAAGAAACTAAGAAATTAGAATGCATAAACAAAGCCTAGTGTCAGCATTTGCAAACAGTCAAATTACGAGCACATGCAGACAAGAACATAAGAAAATCTGTACACACAAGTAGGGGGAAGAAGCAAAGGTGGGTATGCAAGATCACAAGGAAGAAAGGAAACGAATGAAGATTGCTACAATTGCGGAAATCCAAGATCTTGTTTCCACGGACTATTGATCTTAATGTGGAGGAAATCTAGGATACAAAAGAAATGAGGGTAATTATGTTAGAATGTGAAGGAATTTAGAGAATGCAAACTTTACTATTATATATTATTCAAATGGAATGTCTTTGATAGATTGGACATTGTTCATTAATAGTATTTGTACGTACCACATGATTTTTGATAGAGATATTTTTCTAATACTTTTCTTACCCACGGTGGAATGACATGTAGAGATCATGGATGGCATTGAGCACAAGATTCAACATGTGCAAGATATTCATTAAATGTATTCAAAAGTTGGAACCTATTGAACAATATGTTGCATAGTTCAACCATCACGTAGAACTTGGTTTCAAGCAACAAAATGATTCACATAGCTTATGAAGTAAGGTTTAATGATAAAAGATTGTTATTCCAATATCTCAAGAAGCACTACAATATGACTTCAAAATGAAAGAACTATGGGGGTCTCTTCAACATGTAATAATAACCATCTTCTTTGTAAATTGCCTAGATGTTTTGAAACTCATATGTAGAGGTATCTTGGAACCCAAAATAGAGCCATCTTTAGTTTTATTTGAAAGATGAAGTTTCCCCCAATCCTACTCTCCCTTGCTTAGATTAGTTAAAAAACGAATGTACAATGAAGGGGCATAGTGCTCTAGGAATCCCCTCTATCCAATAACTTAGTTCATGACAACGAGAGTGGTGATGGCTAGGATTGGGCATGTATCACTCTAGACAACATGAGTACAATGTCAAGGAGTTCCACCTCCATACATGTCCATATGTGGAGAAATAAGGATGATGTGATGATCATGAATGTCTGATATGAGTATTTTGATGGTGATGCACCATGCTAAATTCTCCTTCTTGAGAGCTCCATGATTGTTGGGATAGATGGATGGATGCTCCAAGAGACTGAGTAGGTACTGCTAAACTTGCTTTGTACCAGCCCTCTTTTGCTTCAGAGTTGATAACTAGACCTCCTTAGCTTTCCAATGACACCATAAAATGTCCTATGTCCTTTGGAAATGATGTGTGCAATGATTGAATCAAAATAGATAACTTTGGAAGTCACAAACTCAAGAAAACCTTCTATTTATGGCTTGACTCCTGCTTAGTATTTTGCTCAGTATGACCACCACAGTAGGAATTGGAAACAATCCTTTTAGGGGTATCTAATTAGCTTAGTAAGCTACCTATTACAAGTGTAATGATGTAAAATAATAAATTATGCTAAGAGAAATCAATTTAGCAAGTTAAGCTATACTCCCGACTTTTTAGGACTGTAGCAGAAAATGACCAGAGTTCACCTCGACACAGAGTTCTCCAAAATGGCTGAATAGAATGTCTTCAAACTTTGACAGCATGTAGATTACTTCAAGCTGAGTCCTACAAGCTTTCAATCACTGAATTTGGTGAAGAATTGACCGAGATATGTCCTTGACAAGTTGACAGACTTTTGAGTAGACTAATAGAGAACTCAGAGATGGACAATATGAATGTATGTATTAATGAACATTTGTATACAACTCCATTGGCATGAATCTCATTGCCAAATGGTGTAGAGAGGTGTGTGCTTGAGTGTAGACCTCACACACACTCAAAAATCAGTAATTCTAGGCTCGGCAGTGCTCTCTCTCTCCACGACTTTTCATATCCATTTTTATAAGAGATGACTAAAAATTTGAATTCAAATTCAAACTTTTGGCTCCCTATGGTCAAGCTCCTAAATGCTTGGAGATATTCTTTCAATCAAGCAACTAATTTTCCATGAATCCTTTTGGTAGGTGATTACAAGAGATTCCAAGTCAATTTGACTTTTACAATGAGGTAAAGTGGTAATTAACCACTAGCATATGTTCCTATGCTTCTTCATGTATGTATAGACTTCAATACATCCTTTGAGCCAAATGTATAGGCTTGTAATTTACACCAACAGCTCCCCCTCAAGCCAAACATTTTGGCTTAAGTCTTCATCCTCAATCTTCATGTATATCCTGCAATCCAATCATGGATTTGAACCTGCAAAGTTTGGTTCCATCCAAAGCTTTAGTCAGCAAATCTGCACATTGCATGTTGGTTGATACATAGGTAAGTTGAATGTCCTTTCTTATCAAATTATCTCTCATATAATGGTAATGGACCTCTATGTGTTTGATCCTAGCATGGTAAATAGGATTAACTGCAAGGTGAAGAGAACTTGTATTATCTCCAAAGATTATTGGAGACCTAGTAAATAAGCCCAATTTTGTATGCAAAAGCTTAATCCAAATTGCTTCTTGTGTGGCATTATCTAGTCCTCTATACTCTGCCTCTGTGGAAGACAAAGCAACAGTAGGTTGCTTCTTTGAAGACCATGAAATTGGTTTGTCACCTGCAAAAGAGATATATCCAGAAGTGCTCCTCCTATCATCCTTGCATCCTGCCCAATCTGCATCTGAATAAATTTTGATATCAATATCTGAAGTGTAAGGGAAATACAAACCATGGTTCTGTGTACCCTTGAGATACTTCAAGATTCTCTTGGCAGCCTCTAAGTGAGGTATTTTTGGCTTGTGCATAAATTGACTTAGCACACTAACTCCATATGCAATATCTATCCTTGTTAAGGTAGCATAGTTCAAGCTACCCACCATACTTTGATAACATGTAATGTCCTTGACTTCATCACCTTCATGGGCACTTAGCTTTAGGTTTACCTCCATTGGAGTGCTTGCTACTTTAGCATCCTGCAAGTGAAACTTCTTTAACATATCTTGTACATATTTTTTTTGAGTGATATATATCCCTGAATTAGTGTAGACTAATTCAAGTCCCAAAAACTATTTCAATAGACCAAGATCATTGATCTTGAACTCCTTCATCATTTGACTTTTGATATATCTGATTCCATTGACATCATTACCTGTAATGATGATGTCATCAACATAAACACAAAGGTACATTACCTTTGAATTACTTCTCTTAATGAACAGAGAAGTATCTGCCTTGCTCATGACAAAACCTTGGTCTTGGAGGTATGTAGTTAACGTGTAATTCCATGCCCTAGGTGCCTGCTTCAATCCATATAAAGCCTTTTTTAATTTGCAAACATATGTTACCTTCTTGGGGTCCTCATAGCCAGGAGGTTGTGACATATATACCTCCTCTGAAATCCGTGCATTCAAGAAAGCATTCTTGACATCCAATTGGTACATATTCCAATTTTTTGATGCAGCCACACTTACCAACACTCTGATGGTTGGCATCTTGGCCACAGGTGAGAATGTCTCCTCATAGTCAATGCCTTGGGTTTGTGCAAAACCCTTGCCTACCAATCTGGTTTTGTACCTATTGATTGTGCCATCAGAATTTCTTTTAAGCTTATAGATCCATCTGGATCCTATTACCTTCATTGAGTCCTTCTTAGGTACTAACTCCCATGTGTCACTCTCTTTGAGAGCATCAATCTCCTCATCCATAGCTTCTTTCCATTCTAATTTGGTTATTGCTTCTTCATATGATCCTGGTTCTTCATTTGACAAATCTTTGGCAAGATAAACAGAATGTTTAGTAACAAGAGATGTATCATACCCATATCTGATAGGTTTCTTGCTTTCTCTTTGTGATCTTCTAAATGGTTGAGTTGAGGATTCAGGTATGTCTTCAAGCTTCTTCATCTTCATTTTGCCTTTGGACTTCCATGCTTTGAATTCTTCAAGATTGATAGTGTCTTCATCATCTGAACTTGAGGCTTCATTCTGAGTAGGTTCCTCCTTTGTAAGACTTGGAAATTCCTCTTCCAAATCATAGGGTAAATTGACCTTCCTGCATTCATTCTCATACTGAGAATCATTTTCATCAAAGACAACATCTCTACTTACCATAAACCCCTTATTGATAGGATTATAAAACTTGTAACCTTTTTTATTTAAATCATACCCAATAAAGATGCATTTTTCAGCCTTTGGGTCTAGCTTACCTCTTATCTGAGAAGGAATGTGTACATATGCTACTCATCCAAATATTTTGCAATTGTCAAGTGAAGGTCTCTTACCATGCCATGCTTCATAGGGTGTCATGCCATCAAGAGACTTAGATGGTAACCTGTTTATGAGGTAAGTGGCAGTAGAAACACTCTCTGCCCTCTTCAAGTTCCTTCCTGTCTGATTTTCAACTAATGCAAGATATTTTTTAAAGCAATTAAATACCTCATCCTTGTGCTTAATGAAGTATAATACAGTCCATCTGCTATAATCATCAATGAAAGACACATAGTACCTTGATCCTGAGACTGAGGGGTCTTTGCTTGGTCCCCATACATCTGTGTGTACAAGCTCTAGGTAGTCTTCGTGCATGTATCCTTTCTTTGAGAAGGGTAACCTGTGAGACTTCCCAAATTGACAAGCACCACACTTATAAATCATATGTTGCTTGGATACATTAGGTATCCCAAGCACACATTGGTCCCTGCACGTTTGTTTCAAGGTTCTTTCTCCTATGTGCCCTAACCTTTTGTGCCGAATCTCAAGCTCTGAAAGTGTTTGATCTTTATAACTATATAGTGCAATATTCTTTGTATCTTCCAACACAAAAGTGAAAAGTGTACCTGATTTTTCTCCTTTAGCAATCCTCTTGAACCCATGTCTTGGATCCTCCACATATGATCCATATTGGTTGAATCTAACCTGCAAACCTTTCTCCACAATCTGACCAACACTCATCAAATTTTTGGTAATGGTTGGTACATAGAGTACCCTGCTCAACAAATTCTGATTTCCATCACAAGTCTTAACACTTCCAATTTTAACTACAGAATGCTTTGTGTCATCACCTGTTTGGACTTGATGCTTACCTTTTGGTTCCTCAAGATCAGAGAGTAATGCTACATTGCCAGCCACATGATTTGAGCATCCTAAGTCAATGTAGAATAGGTGGTCATCATTTGTACCTGATTTTGAAGTCATGTTCATGATTAGAAGAGAGTCATCTTGCTCCTCTGTATAGTTGTTGTAATCCTTCGTGGATTTGAATCCTCCTTGGTAGTTGCCATTGTAATTATTGTTGTAGTTGTTGTTGTAATTATTGTTGTAACCTTGGTGATGGTTGAATCTACCTCTTGACTGTGAGTAGCCACCTCTTTGGTATCCTCTTCCTCTTTGATTCTTGTAATTCTTGAAACACTCATCTGTAGTATGATTTGATAAACCACAAATGTTGCATGGTGAGGAGTTATAAGATCTCCCCCTACCTGGCTTACCTCCTCTGCCCCTTCCTCTTGAAGATCTACCTCTCCCTGCATAGTTGGCTTGAGAGATTGATCCTTCATCTTCCACCTTCTTGCTCTTGCCTTTATCTTTAGACTTCTTATCAGTGTATAGGGCAGAAGAGTTATTACCTTTGGATGTGTCTCCATTTTTGTTGAGCTTTGCTTCATGAGTAAACAATTGTCCCATGAGGCTTGTAAGATCTGGAGTGTGCATGTCCATGTAGAGATCCATGGCAGTGGTGAAGCTTTCCCATTTGTCATCAGCCTTGATCCCATTGATCACTTTCCTTACAATCTGTTCTTCTTCAATCTCTTCTCCTATGCTTGCTAACTGATCTGCTACATCTTTAATCTTGGTCACAAATTCTGAAACAGCTTGCTTAGGTTGCTTCCTTAGTGTCGTGAATTCAATCCACAACTGATTTTTCCTAGCCCTTGTGTTGGAGGAAAAATATGATGACAAGGTTTCCCAAGTCTCTTCGGATGTCTTACAATTTCTAATATGTGGCAAAAGAATATCAGATATAGAGTTGAGTAAATAAGACCTTGCCAATGCATCCTTAGCACACCATGTGTTGAGCTTTTCATGTTCTTCCTTGGTTGGTAATCCTCTTGCTTTGAATGAGGGCAATTCCTCATCTCCTGAGATGTACCCATAGAGACTCCTTCCTTGTAAGTAGGTATTCATCCTTAGAGACCATGCTTGATAGTTGTTCCTGTCCAATTTGTCAATAAATGAAGGAAAACCATCTCCCATTTACCTTAGTTTGCTCTGATACCACTCTTGGGATAGATGGATGGATGCTCCAAGAGACTGAGTAGGTACTGCTAAACCTGCTTTGTACCAGCCCTCTTTTGCTTCAGAGTTGATAACTAGACCTCCTTCGCTTTCCAATGACACCATAAAATATCCTATGTCCTTTGGAAATGATGTGTGCAATGATTGAATCAAAATAGATAACTTTGGAAGTAACAAACTCAAGAAAACCTTCTATTTATGGCTTGAATCCTGCTTAGTATTTTGCTCAGTTGTTGGAGTTAGACGTCTGCGGAAGCACGCGAACAGCACAAGGAAGAAGAAGAAGCTTGGAGCACAACACACAAGACTGAATGTATTACTAGAGAATGTACAAAGATAAGTAGCCCATTAGGGCAATAGGCGTATATACAAGCCGGGGGAAAAAAACCTCCTAAAGAGGGAAAAAAGTGCCCCGGCGGTCCTAGAGTGTTCACACACATCACTACCTAAATATATCAACAAATCCCCCCTGGGAGTGATGCGGTGAACAAGGAGCTGGCACTCATGTATAAGGAAGTGCCGAGCTATGTGGAAATCACTCCACAAAAGGAAGTAAGCCCAAAGCTTTGCGGAAAGCTTCAAACTTCTCCCTAGGCAGAGCCTTCGTGAAAAGGTCTGCAATGTTCTCCTGCGTGGGCACATATGCCAAGTTGATCTCCCCAGCAGAGAACCTCTCCCTGACATAGTGATAATGCACCTCAATGTGCTTAGTGCGAGCATGGAACATAGGGTTCCTCGCAACTGCCAATGCGCTCTGACTGTCAGTGAAGATGGTGGTGGCAGAAGACTGGCCAACACCCAAATCAGCCATAAGGCGTCTGAGCCACACACACTCAACAGTCGCTGTGAAAGCTGCCCTATACTCAGCCTCACAACTAGAAGTGGCCACAGTAGGCTGCTTCTTGTTCAACCAAGATATACATGAGCTACCAAGCATGAAGCAAAAACCACTGGTGGACACACGAGTGTCATAGCAACCAGCCCAATCTGAGTCAGAAAAAGCATGCAAATCTGGCGGTAGTGATCCCCCCTTGGGATAAAACAACCCAAGCAGCCGAGTACCACTCAAGTAGCGAAAGATGCGCTTAACCACTTTCCAATGCGTGACTCCTGGGCAATGCATAAACCTGCTCATCTGTGAGACAGCAAACTGAATATCTGGCCGAGTAATGCATAAGTAAATCAAGCATCCAACAGCCTGCTGATAGAGAACAGCATCAAATGCATCTCCAGCATCATGAAGACTCAATCGTAAACCTGTCTCCATAGGAGTGGCAATAGGCTTACAGTCTTCAAGGCCAAAACGCTGCAATAATGTGTCAATATATTTCGTTTGACACAAAGCCATTCCACCATCAACTTGCATAAACTGAATGCCCAAATAGTGATGCAAATGCCCCAAATCAGACATCTCAAATGAGGCATGCAAATCAGCCTTGAAATCAGCAATATACTTCTCAAGAGGACCAGTGAGCAGCATGTCGTCTACATAGACAACAATGATCAAAAGCACATCATTAGCACGCTTAACATATAAGGTGCTTTCAGTTGGACTGTTCTCAAAACCATGTGCAATCAGATAGGCATGTATTTTCTCATACCAAGCACGTGGTGCTTGCTTTAAACCATATAACGCCTTCTTTAACCTGCACACCTGGTTTTCATGCCCTTTCTGCACAAAGCCACGGGGCTGAAAAACATACACTTCTTCATGCAAGTCACCATTCAGAAATGTTGTTTTAATGTCCAACTGATGTACATTCCAACCATGATGGGCTGCAAGTGCACAAATGCTCCGAACAGTAGTCATATGGCATGTAGGTGCAAAGGTCTCATCAAAATCAATGCCTCTTTCCTGTGCATAACCCTTTGCAACAATCCTAGCCTTATACCTGTCAACTGTACCATCAGGTTTACGCTTCAGCTTGTATACCCACTTAGTGCCAATGGCCTTCTTGCCAGGAGGCAAGTCACATAAAGACCATGTACCATTCTTCATTATAGCATCATATTCAGATTGCATAGCAGCCATCCAATTTTCTGAATTTTGTGCTTCATCAAAAGAAACAGGCTCATTCTCATCATAGAGACTAGATGCAGCCATAGCATAGAAATCTGATGCAAAGGAGGTACTATGAGAGCCTGAACGAGTACGATATGACAAAGGTGCATCTAATTTGCTGTCACGCAAAGTCTGCACCAGCCATTTTGGCATAGTTTTTGCCTGTTCAATATCAGCTCTCTCATCAACAAGTGCATCATGTAAATCTGCATCAGAAATGGAATGATCTGCATCATCATATGAAACCTGCAAAGGCTGAGAAGTTGCCTCATTAGGACCAGCGCTAGCCTGTCCACCTGTAAAAAGAGGCATCAAAGTATCATACATGTCTTTGGAGCTAACAGATGTCTCCTTAGTACATGAAAGCAATGGCTGAATAGCATCTTCCACAAAGACAACATCACGGCTAACCAGAATGCGTTTAGTCTGTGGATGATACAGACGATAGCCTTTACTTTCAGAACTGTACCCAACAAAAATACATTTTACTTCCTTATCATCCAATTTTCTGCGATGTTGTTCAGGCACTAATGCATATGCCAAACAACCAAAAACACGTAGATGAGCAACAGATGGCTTGCGGTCATGCCAAGCCTCATATGGAGTGATAGACTGCAACGCTTTCGTGGGACACCTGTTCAGTACATATGCTGCACACATGACAGCCTCAAGCCAGAAACTATGTGGTAAAGCCTGACTTTTGACCATGCACCTCGCCATCTCCATGAGTGACCTGTTCTTTCGTTCAGCAACTCCATTCTGTTGAGGTGTATACGGCACTGTACACTGGTGTTTTATCCCACGTTCAGCCAGAAATGCATTAAAATCTGAAGACATATATTCCCCCCCTCGATCAGAACGGAGGGTGCCCATTTTACATGCTGACAGATTTTCAGCCAAAACCAAAAACTGTTTGAAGCACATGAACACTTCGGACTTTGCTTTGAGTGGATATACCCATGCATGCCTGGAAAAATCATCAATGAAAGTCACGAAGTAAAGGTAATTTCCAAAAGAGGGTGTCTGCATAGGACCACAGACATCACTATGTACAAGCTGCAATTTCTGCATAGCCCGAACTGAACCATCTTTTGGAAATGAAGAATGCTGCATTTTGCCCAAAATACAGCCTTCACAAACATGTTTTCCAGGTGCCTCAAGTTTGGGCAAAGAGGACACCATATCAGATTTCTGCAGGCGTAACAAACTAGCAAAATTCAGATGACCAAAGCGTGCATGCCAAAGCTTTGCATCTGACATAGCCTGAGAATCATGAACTGCACATGCCGAATCATTCACAGATTTTTCATAGTCTATGAGCTTATACAGCCCACGACATAAAATGCCAGAAGCAATAATCACATCGCCATTTGAGAGATCATGGACTGTACACCTATCATCAACGAATTTCACAACCAAGCCAATCTTGGCTAATGTAGAGACTCATAACAGGTTCTTTTTGATCCCTGGCACAAATAAAGCATCTGACAAAGTGAAAGAACTACCATCAGCAGTAGTCAGAATGATCTTGCCAACTCCCATAACAGGATAAGAGGAGTTATTGGCGCATGTGACAATATTCCCTGTAGGGGCAGGCTCGAGTGAAGAGAAGAAACTGCGCTGCGAGGTAATATGTTTGGTTGCCCCACTGTCAAAGTACCAAACATCTGAGTCTACTGCAGACATGCACTGATCATGAGAAGATGGGTCAAAACTGCAGACAGTAGTAAACGCCCATTCTTCTTCCTGCACAAGATTTGCAGACTCTGTTTTTGGTGTAGAGGCCTCTGCAACAACCATTCCAGCCTCTTTCTTCTTTGCCTCTTTAGCAGCCAGTTTTGGACAGTTCTTTATAATATGATCATTTCCTTTACAGTACTTGCAGAACAATTTCTGCTTTTCTGATTTCTTCTCATCTTTATCCTGGTTCTTCGATTGTGCAACATTTGCAGATTTCTGCTTACTAGTAGAAGAGCTCCATTTTCCTTTGCCCTTCTGACTAGCCAGGAAAGCTTGATCTGCAACACGCATAATGGACCTGTTCTGCCTGGACTGATCTTCCTGCAACAGAACAGAGACTAATTCCTCAAATGACAAGGCATTCGGATTGCCTTTCATCATCAATCGAAGAGTAGAGGCAAAACTCTGATATGAATCAGGAAGGCCATTCAGAACGGTCTGCACAAGTGAGCTATCTGGTATAACCTCATCAGCAGAAATCAATTGTTCCTTCAGGTCTTTGATCTTTGTAAGAAAACTGTCCATCGAATCACCTTCATTCATGTGCTCACTCTCCAACTGTTTTCGGAGGTAAGCAACACGAGCCTCATTCCTAGCCTGGTACAAAGTGGTAAGTGTATCCCAAGCATCCTTTGCTGTTCTGCAAGAGCGAATGTGAGGAATAATGGCACATTTGATAGACAAAGCTATCAATGCATGTGCCTGGGCATCTCTGCCATCCCAACGAATCTGCTCTGCAGTAGGTGCAACAGAAACAGCAGCACGAACAGGAATCTGCGGAATATCATCTTCGACACCATCTTCATCAGCTCCAACACCTGTATTTGCAGTACCTGTCGTTACAGGTGTAACAGGACGTCTTTCAACACCCTGCATAATGTTCCACAATCCTTTTGCAACCAGTACATGTCGCATCATATAAGCCCATAATGGGTAGTTGGTACCATCTAACTTATCCTCAACAGCCAACATACGGAATACATCACTGCTTTTAGCCATGGCCGGTGACTAAAATACCTTGATGCAGAAAATTGACTGTATCTCAAAAAGTTGAACAGAACTGCCCAGACGAGTTCTGCTAGACCTGTAGCAGACTTCGAGATGCTTAAACTGGCAAACAGAAACTGGTATATACCTTTGGCACAAAAGGACGAAATAGCCTACACAAGCACTGCGATAGTGCGTTCGGAGGCGGAAACACCCTGAGTATGCTCACCAAATTTTGTGCGAATCTGAGACTGCAAACGGAGGAGTGTCGACGGCGCCCTAGAAGAAGCAACGACCTGCTCTGATACCAATTGTTGGAGTTAGACGTCTGCGAAAGCACGCGAACAGCACAAGGAAGAAGAAGAAGCTTGGAGCACAACACACAAGACTGAATGTATTACTAGAGAATGTACAAAGATAAGTAGCCCATTACGGCAATAGGCGTATATACAAGCCGGGGGAAAAAAACCTCCTAAAGAGGGAAAAAAGTGCCCCGGCGGTCCTAGAGTGTTCACACACATCACTACCTAAATATATCAACATTAGTATGACCAGCACAGTAGGAATTGGAAACATTCCTTTTAGGGGTATCTAATTAGCTTAGTAAGCTACCTATTCCAAGTGGGATGATGTAAAATGATAAATTATGCTAAGAGAAATCAATTTAGCAAGTTAAGCTATACCCCGGACTTTTTAGGACTGTATCAGAAAATGACCAAAGTTCACCTCGATGTAGAGTTCTCCAAAATGGCTTAATAGAATGTCTTCAAACTTTGACAGAATGTAGATTACTTCAAGCTGAATCCAACAAGCTTTGAATCACTGAATATGGTGAAGAATTGACCGAGATATATCCTTGACAAGTTGACAGACTTTTGAGTAGACTAACAGAGAACTCAGAGATGGACAATATGAATGTATGTATTAATGAACATTTGTATACAACTCCATTGGCATGAATCTCATTGCCAAATGGTATAGAGAGGTGTGGGCTTGAGTGTAGACATCACACACACTCAAAAATCAGTAATGCTAGGCTCGGGAGTGCTCTCTCTCTCCGCGACTTTTCATATCCATTTTTATAAAAGATGACTAAAAATTTGAATTCAAATTCAAACTTTTGGCTCCCTATGGTCAAGCTCCTAAATTCTTGGAGATATTCTTTCAATCAAGCAACTAATTTTCCACGAATCCTTTTGGTAGGTGATTACAAGAGATTCCAAGTCAATTTGACTTTTACAATGAGCTAAAGTGGTAATTAACCACTAGCATATGTTCCTATGCTTCTTCATGTATGTATAGACTTCAATACATCCTTTGAGCCAAATGTGTAGGCTTGTAATTTACACCAACAATGATGATACCCTCATAGTAGAAAAATCAAGCTCTCCGCAGTGCAGAGAGTAGTCTGCACAAAGGCTACAAAATATGCGAAAAATAGAATACAGAGGGAGTATAAAGATAATTTTTTTAGGTGTTACAAATACGGTCAAACTTACAAGCTATGGCTAACTAGACCACTATATGTTTCATTAAGGAATATATACAAAAGTGTCCGGCCACTAATGAAGTGATGCCTCACCTAATGAAGTGACGCCTCACCTAAGTAGTCTCTAATGAAGTGATGCCTCACCTCAATGTGCTTGGTCTTTGCATGATAGACTGGATCGTTAGATAATGCAATGGCACTTTCAATATCACGGAGTAAATGAGGTACATGCTAAGGTGGTCCCATATCATAAGCAAGATGGGAAAGCCACAATGCATCCTTACATGCCTCACTTGCTGCAACATAGTATGCTTCTATAGTTGAAATAGGGTTACAATCTTGAAGACGAGATCTCCAAGAGATAGAACCTCCAACAGACTAAAAAATGTACCTTGATGTAGACTTATGATTTTCTACATAAGCAGCATAATGAAAATATTTATAACCAACAATGGATTCTTTTCATCTATCCAAGCATAGACACTTCTCTTTAGCGCCACTCAAATATCTCAAATCATCTTGACCGCTTCCCAATGCTTCTTGCCATGATTCGACATATATCTCCTCACAAGTTCCACTGTAAATTCATTGTCTATTACTGTAGCTACCAAAGCATACATGCGATTACCAACAACAAAATGATAAAGAATTTCAATCATGAATTCCTTTTCCTCAATTGATCTGGGGCAATCATCCTTTCTCAATTTCACAAATGTGGAAAGTTATACTCAATGACTTTCCACCCTTTATATGGAACCTATGAAGTACTTTGGAAATGTACTCACTTTCACACAAGTATATGCATCTTCTACTACTATCACGAGTAATGAGCATGCCAAGAATAGTTCTGCCATCCCCCAAATCAATCATATTAAATGTTGCACTCAAATTCTTTTTGAGAAGTGACAAGTCATAAGAGGACTTGATAGTCAAAGCGCATTGGCTATTGCATAAAATCCAATGTTTCATGCACGAGCCAAACATATTTAGGTGCATCATCACTATGTGAAATAGCACCTTCATGTAGGATATATTTATTTGGTATATGTGCCTCCACAACGTAATTTGGCAGACATATTCACCAAAGCTCTTACATGGGAAAAATTTGAAGCTTTTTGCAAAGCTTTAGGCGTATTGCCTGAGGGGCTGATCTATCACTCCCTATATGTGTTTAGGTCATTGGCTCCAAGGGGATTGATTACGTTTCTATGTTCCTCCAATAGCTTTGATGTAAAACTTTTCTGTATTTATGGGCACTTTTTACTCTAGTACTGGCTAGATGTTTTTCCCCATGTTACTACATACATGATTCACTCATATGTGGTGGTACGTTGTACTTATAGATATTATTCAACTCATACTTTAGTTTTGATCATCGTAAATAGAGAGAGCTATTCTACACATCCATCATCTCCATGTGTTTTACTGCATTTGTGCTCCTTTGTATGTGCTTCTTGTTTGTCTCTCACACATCTACACACACCAAAAATTATGCACTTTAGAAAATGCATAGTCTCCACATTTTTATGGTGAATAGTACATAGTTCATACGTTTTTTTGATGTCTACATGATGTGTGTGGGGAATATAGGCTTGTAAGAAAGACTTAGGCACCAAATACATGACTTATTAGAGAATCCCATCACTAACTACTGGGATATCCAAACTTGTTGAGCCTTTAGTGGTGGATATCTTCTCTCCATCTTTGGTTGTTGCCTTGGATTCACATTTTAGTTCTCTAGTGGCGACATTGGTTAACGTGTAGCAATCCCTTGCTCACCTTCTTTTACCACATCTGCATCATACCTCGAACAATTGGATATTTGCATTGCTTAAATGGTAAGGTAAAGGTTGATCATCATCCATTATGTTTCTACCATGGTTGAGTTTTATGATTTTGAGGTTGAGTTGTCCATGCAACACTCATCTTTAGAAGAGAAGGGAACTCCAACACTTGCATGACCTATCGATCAAGGAGCAAGTAATTTTGCACAATGGACCTACGAGTAAATGCATTTATAACTAGAGAACTTGAGACTCTCCAACTATATGGCAGTGTGTGAGCAAGAAGACATGGAAGCCTTCAGCTCTACTATTGACTTAGCTTTGGAAAGCTTGGGAGAATCTAACTCTATGGTACATAGAGAACTATAAGACCCACCCGAGAGTCCTCAACACTACCATCGATCCATGCTTAAAGGTCTCAAGGGTTTCTAAATCTAGTTTATACGTTGTTTATCAACCCAAACATGAAGACGATGTCTTTTGAGGTGGAAATCCACTACATGGTCATATATCCAATCTTGGCCCAATATCAAGAGTTATGTAAGATCTCCATCATGACAAACTAATAGCTTCACTATCAAGGGGATATCCTGTATGAGGATAGGAACTTCCACCTCACCAACGGAAGCAGTTTCCACTCCTAATCCTATGAGTTAAGCTTGAACTAGATTCATTCATAGGTTCATGTCTTGATAGCATGAATACCTTATGGGATTAGTGGCTACTCCTTGATTGTTGATGGCCCTTATCATCTTGATTGTATATCCCTAATCTAGCTTGATGGAAATGGATGGTCATTTATCAACTATGCTAGGAGAGGTATTCCTCTTTCTCTCGCACATTGCCATGTGAAACCGGGGGCATCTAATTGGTGGATGGTATTCACAAGATGAAGCTTTTTTACATTAGCCTTCCTATACTAGTTTATGCCTTGTCCTCTTAGCTTCAAACATTTAATGTGCTCTAGAGCTTTAGCATGACCTTCTCAAATTCTTTTCTCTTCCTCTTTATGTTTCTTGGCCACATTGGGTCATTTAATCATCTCTTCCATCAATGATTCTTGATAGAACTTGGGTGTGCATCCAAAAATGTAATTTGAAATAACATCGCCTTCTAGAGTAGCTAATTTCACTACACCACACAAACACATTTTTCTACTCATGAGAAAAGCATGAACCAATAATAAATCACTAAGCCTTTGTCTTTCATGCGCACATGAAAATAATCCTTTCGCTTTTTTGTTTGCATATATACCTGATTGTGCTATTAATCTAGTCTCTCCTAAGTGACCTAAGTTCATTATCCTAAATGATAGCCTGTTGCCCTTCCATTCAGCTAATCTTAGCATGGATATTAGGAAATCTAATGGAGATACGACATTTTAGCCAAATATCATGTGAAGGGAGTTTCATTGAGTATCATTCTATGGGCCAATTGATATGCCCAAACATTGTGATGTAGCTATTTGCCAAAACCTTAGCGTGTATTATCTAGGAGATTGGTCAATATTTTACATAGGATCTCATTCGTACATTTTGCTTGTCCAGTTGCTTGTGGGTGATATGGTGCTCATTTCTTGTGAATCACCTTGAAATCATGTAACAGATATTCAACCACTTTGTTCAAGAAATGAGTTATGCAATCACTTGCCAAATCTATATGCAATTAATACCTTGCAAAGACGTTCTCAAAAACAAACTTTTTCGTTGTTTGTGCATCATTGTTTCTAGTGGCTTTTACTTCTACCGATTTGGTAAGATAGTCGGTCATGACCATTATGTATTCTGCATGGTAAATTCTAGCTAGGTGTTGATAGGACCTACAAAGCCTATAACACACTTTGTGACATCATGTCCTCCCATCATGGGTCTCAATGGCATCCCTTCTCTAAGAATAGGGTATTGAGCTAGTTGACATATGTCAATAGGTATGTGCGTCCATATGAAGGGTAGGCCACCCAAATTCATGAAAATATGATGGATTTAAACACATGATTGTGTGCAAAGAATCCATTTGAAAAAACATTGTGTGAAGCTTCTAAAATCTTCAAATAATCTCTTTTTTTTACGTATAATTTCAAGTATTTCTCTCTTCCACAACTATATAGACTATCACCAATGACGGCATAGTATTCAGCTACTTACTCTAGAGTTACTTTTCATGCTAAGATCCATGCAAATGTATATAGAATGATGGTTGGAATTTTGAACTTTGTAGCAAAGAGAAGACCATATTTGAGCTTTGCAATAGGCTTGGTGAGTCAGTTTATGCGTAAATCATGCAAAGTGCACTTTGAAGCAATGAGACATATATTGCGATATGTGAACGCAACATGTAATTTTGGCTTGTTTTATGAGAGAAAATTTTAGCCTTGTATATATGCATATTCACATGCATATTGGGCAAGGATTGTGAGGGATCAAAGGTCACATAGTGGATTTTCATTCTCCTTTGGAAGTGTAACCATTACATGGAGTAGCAAGAAGCAATCAATTATCGCTCAGTCAAGTACCCTAGCTGAAGATCCATTACCCAAGCACTTTGTGAAGCAACATGGATTAAGTACCTGCTTGAAGAAATCAGAGTCTAGATTAAGAAAAAGATGATCATGTATTGTGATAATGTGAGCAGCATTCTGCTATCAAAGAATGCAATATATGATGCACGATGGAAGCACATCAAAGTTCATTATCACTTTGTTCATGAGAAGCTCAATAAAGAAGCGGTGGAGTTGATTCACATCAACACTTGAGAACAAGTGGTGGATATTTTCACCAAAGATATTCCAAAAGAGAAACTCATCTACTTTAGAGAATCTTTGGGAGTTAGGAAGCTCTACTTCTTTTATCTAGATTTAATTTCATGTTGAATTCATTTTCTACGGACATATGTATTTATTTAATTTTGTCTTCACAATAATTATGAGCTTGAAGGGGAGATTTGATGATTTTGCAAATGTTTTGTAAATCAACACTAAAACGAATAAAATCTAAGTGTTGATTCCACCATGGTGCACACATCCATTATCCAAAATTGTTGGACCTCTCTCCGTGGTCAACTCATATGCATGTATGTGAATCATGGAGGCTCTATAGCCTGGAGTACCTCAACAAAAGGTAAGAATCTGGAAAGTTTGGTACTAAATAGGAGTAGTTTCTTCACACATTCAATGGCCCTGCTCAACATAAGTTAGCAACTATTTTATCCTCTCAGATTTAAAAGAATTTTAGTTTTCTTATTTCTTGTAGAATACCTTGATATAGCCTATGTTTATGGGAAGTTAGGTATTTTTATAATGCTTGTATCATGATGGTGTTCAATGATGCTTCCTCAAAATTGCTGACATGGTCCTGAGAATAAGGGAGTACATTGAAGCTAATCAATAGTGAGGCATGGAGGAGTTGGAACTTTGAGAAGGAGGGTTGGAAAACAGTGGAGAATAGTTGGCAGAGTTAACTAGAAGAAGGAGCAAGGGGAAGGGGATTAAGAAGGAAATATGTAAAGGTTCAATTGAAGATTGAAATAATTACTGTGGTAAGAGTGATGTGAAAAATAAGATAGGAAAAAGGGTGTCATGAGATAGATGAAAAGAAAGATGTATGGGCTATAGAACAAAAGAAATTGAGTTAATTGAAAGGGAGGACTAAAAGAGGGGAAATACATAAAAGTTTGAGAGAGTAAGATAGGTTTTAGGTGATGATGGGTAATTCTAAATCATACAGATTGATATAGGTAAGATAATGAAAATGACGGAGGGAGCAAAAGAGAGAGGATGAAAAATTATGTACAAAAGTGGAGGTTGGAAAGTAGGAATGGAGAGATCAAGGTAGGCATGGTTGGAAATAGGAATGAATCTAGGAGGATAAAAAAAGGTTAAGATAAGAAAGAGAAAGGTGATGGAAGAAATATGTGCAAAAGAAGAGACAATGGGATGTAAAGAGGAATCGAGTGAACAAGAGACCTGTCAAAAAACCAATGTACTGATTTTAACTTCCTAAAATCTTGTTCCTGGCCAAGATTTACTTGTGATTACTCTTTCCTACGATGCAAAAAGGGTTTAAAATAACTTCAAAACTTTTTCTTTCTAAAATTTCATACACTAATTTAGGTTTCTTAAGGGTGGTGCAAACCGATTTTCCTCATACACACACTCACCAAGTTTCATTTATCTGCCTAGTTTCCAAATTTCTATGTGTTTTGACAATTGATACTCTTTTTACAAGAAGTTCAAGGGAGAGAAATAAAGGAAAATTAAAAGAAAAAATATGAAGATATATATTGTAAACCTTAAAATCTGAAACTCTACTTTGGATTTTGAAAATTTACACTCTTAAAACCTCATTCCTACCCCTAAACGTAGGACAAAAAGTAGAGAATGGGACTTCTTACAATGTGGTTAAACATCCTCTTAAGAAAATTGTTGGGGGACTCTTGTGTAGAAAGGAAGTTGAGTGTTTGTAGGAGAAGGGAAAAATATAAGAAGAAAGATACAAGCACTAGAAGCTTCTGTAGATTGATTATGAGGAGAAAAGTACAACGATGTCTGTGCCAAATCCCAAAGAGTGCATAATCAACAAAGTTACAAAATACCCAAGGTTCTTGCTGCCGCCGACCTTCTCTGCACCAGACCTCCACCTTCTCCAAGCTCGCACTTGTGCACACCTTGTGACCTTTGGTTGCATGGCTTAGCACTTCTCTGCATACTTCTAAGTCACTCTTCTTGCACACCTTGCACGTCACTTCTTTGCGTTGCACACTCACTGTATGTCTCTTACTCCTCACTTACTCTAGACTATCTCACCTCGCTTAGTCTAACCAAGAATAATGCCTTGCCTTGATTTGAGTGTCGATTCATGTATGCTCCTAACTGCTATAGTATCTTGGTGCTCCCTTTGATGTCCCAAGATTGTCTCCAAAAGTGGGCAGCTAATGAATCCCTATTTTGTCCTATAGTGACTATAGACTAAAACAAAAAAAAATTAATTCGGGGGCCATACTTTCACTTTTGCGTATGCTCCCGCTTCACATACCTTCACTTTTTCCTTTTAATTCCTCAATTGTGCACCTAAGAGAGGGTTCTAACCTTCCAAATACTTCTAAAAACACTTTGAACCTTAGAGAAATACACTCTGCAACCTGCTACCAACTTCTTGATTATACCCTTTGTGATCAATTAATAGTGCACTATCTATGCACCTTGACACTCGAACTTTGAATGCTTTGACTTCTCCCATGTTGACTTTGATCTTGAATATGTTGACTTTGACCAATTTGACTTAGACCTTTGACTTTGATTGTAGTTGACTTTGACCAATATGACTTTTATGGGCTCAACAAAAATAGAATTAGCAAGCATAATTATTGAATTATTTGCAAGTGTCGAAATCCATCAATCAAGCTAGTAAGGCACGATCATTGCTCTCCTTGAGAATGATACCAAAAAGTATTGATGTACAATACGTGGTATGATTATATCCCTTTCATTTGACAAATCTACAAAGAATAGACCTCTACCAAGTTATAGTTGGAGGTACTAAGTAGATGGGACAGACAAATGTCTCACCAAGTTCCTTGTATTCAAATATTAATTTCCCTAATAATCGAGTTATGAGAGCTAAAGATATGTGAAAAAATATCCGAATGATAAAACCCACCACCATAGAAATCGTTCATCAAAGTGATCTTTATAAAAATTGTTGATCAAGGAAACCAAGATAAAACTATTTGATCAAGTCAACCAAGATAACAATACTTGATCATGGTGATCAAGATGATCATGATTGTTGGAGTTTGAGGTCTATAGAAGAACATGAAAAACACAAGGAACAAGAAAGAAGCTCAGAGCACAACACATAATACTGAATGTATTACCAAGTGAATATACAAAGATAAGTGACCCATTAGGCTTATAGGCGTATATGCAAGCGGAGGGAAAAAAACTTCCTAAAGGGGGAAAAATGCATTGTTAGCCCTCATGTGTTCACACACATCACGATCAAAATATTTGAACACATCCCACCTGGGAGTGATGCACCGCAAGAGGAGCTATCACTCATGTATAGGGAATTTCCCACTTATGTGGAATCAATCCACAAAAGGAAGTAACCCTAAAGCTTTTTGAAAAGCTTCAAACTTCTCCCTAGGTAGAGTCTTTGTGAAAAGGTCTGCAACATTCTCATATGTGGGTACATATGCAAAATTAACCTATCTAGCAGAGATCTCTCCCTAACATAATTATAGTACATCTCAATGTTCTTAGTGCAAGCATGAAACACATGGTTCCTCGCATTTGCCAATGTACTCTAAGTGTTAGTGAAGATGGTGGTGGCATAATATTAGCCAACACCCAAAGCAGCCAAAATGCATATTAGCCACACACACTCAACAGTTACGGTGAAAGCTTCCCTATACTTAGCCTCAGAACTAGAAGTGGCAACAGTAAGCTGCTTCTTGCTGAATCGAGATATGCATGAGCTATTAAGCATAAAGCGAAAACTACTAGTGGAGATATGACTATCATAGCAACTAGCCAAATATGTGTCAAATGCAACCAACCAAGTATCGGGGTACCACTCAAGGAAAAAAAAGATGCACTTAACCACCTCCTAGTGCTTAATCCCTAGGCAATGCATACACCTCCTCATTTGTGAGAAAGAAAAGTCAATATCTGACTGCATTATGCATTAGTAAATCAAGCATCCAACAACCTACTAATAGAGAACAACATCAAATGCATCACGAGCATCATGGAGAATCAATTTAAGCATCTCTCATAAGAGTGGGGATAGGTTTGTAGTCTTTAAGGCCAAAACACTGCAATAATATATCAACATATGTTTTGACACAAAGCTATCTGCCATTAACTTGCATAATATGAATGCCAAATAATGATGCAAAATGTCCCAAATCCCACATCTCAAATGAGGCATGCAAATCAATCTTAAAATTAGCAATATTCTTCTCATTAGGACAAGTGAGCGTCATGTCATCAAAATATACATCAATGATCAGAAGCACATCATTTGCATGCTTAACATATAAGGTGCTCTCAGTTGGATTATTCTCAAAACCATGTGCAATCAAGTAGGCATGCATCTTTTAATACCAAGCATGTGGTGCTTGCTTCAAACCATATAATTCCTTTTTCAACCTACATAATTTATTTTCAAGCCCTTTTTGCATGAGGTTGAAAAGCATACAATTCTTCATGCAAGTCACTATTTACAAATGTAGTTTGAATGTCCAATCGATATACATTCCAAACATGATGAGTTACAAGTGCAAAGATGCTATGAACAGTAGACATTTACCATATGGGAGCAAAGGTCTTATCAAAGTCGATGCCTCTTTCATGAGCATAACCTTTTGCAACAAGCCTAGCCTTATGCTTTTCAACTTCTCCATCAGGCTTACGTGTTAGCTTGTATACCCAGTTAGAGCATGGCCTTCTTGGCAAGAAGCAAATCACATAAAGACCAAGTACCATTCTTCATAATAGCATCACATTTTGATTGCCCAGTAGCCATCCTTCTTTTTTTAATTTTGTGCTTCATCATACAAAATAGCCTCATTCTCATTACAAAGACTAGAGGTAGCCATAACATAGCAATGTCATGCAAAAGAAGCACTACGAGATCCTGAAGGAGTACGATATGATAGAGATGCGTCTAACTTGCTATCTTGCAAATTCTTCACAAGCCATTTTGGCTTTTGCCTCTTCTTTATCAGCTCTCTCCTCAACAAGTGCATCATGTAAATATGCATTAGAAATGGAATGATCTACATCATCATTTGGAACTTATAAAGGCTGCAAAATTGCCTCATTTGGACCAACACTACGCTCTTCACTTGTAAAAAGTGGGAGAAAAGTGTCATACACATCCTTGGAGCTAAATAATGTCTCCTTAGTACATGAAAGTAATGGCTGAACTGCATCCTCCACAAAAACAACATCATGGCTAAACAAAATGTGTTTAGACTGTGGATGATACATATGATAGTCTTTGCTTTAAGAAGTGTACTCAACAAAAATACATTTTACTACTTTATCATCCAATTTTTGCATTGTTGTTAAGGCACTAATACATATGCCAAACAATGAAAGACATATACATGAGCAACAGATGGTATTGGACCATGCCAAGCCTCATATGGATTGATAGACTATGATGCTTTTGTGTGAAACTGCTTATGTACATAAGTTGCAAACATAATAGCCTCAAGCTAGAAGCCATTTGGTGAAGCCTAACTTTTCACCAGACATCTCACCATCTCCATGAGTGATATGTTCTTCCTTTCAACAAATCCATTTTTTTGACATGTATATGACACTATACACTGATGTTTTAATCCTACGTTTGGCTAGAAATTTATTAAAACCAGAAGACATATTCCCTCCCTCGATAAGAAGAGAGGGTGCCCATTTTGCATGTTGACAAATTTTTAGGCAAAAATAGAAAGTGTTCAAACTTTGGACTTTTCTTTCACTGGATGCACTCATCCATGCATGGAAGAATCATCAATGAAAGTCATGAAATAAAGGTAGTTCCCAAAAGAAGGTATCTGCATAGGACCAAAAACATCATTGTGATCAAGCATGGTTCGAACACAACCATTTTATGGGAAGGAGGAAAACTAAATTTTGACCAATATACAACCTTCACAAACATGTTTCTAGGGTGCCTCAAGTTTGGGAAGACAGGACACCTTTTCAGATTTCTGTTGGCATAACAAACTAGCGTAATGCAGATGACCAAAGTGTGCATGCCAAAGCCTTGCATTTGACATAGCTTGAGAGTCTTGAACTACACATGTTGAATCACTCAGGGATTTTTCATAATCTATGAGCTTATATAGCGCACGACATAAAATGCAAGAAGCAATAACGATGTTGACAGATCATGAATTGTACATCTGTCATTAACAAATTTGACAACCACTCCAATCTTGGCTAACATTAAAAATGATAAGATTTTTCTTGATCCCTCGCACAAATAAAGCATCCGACAACGTAAAAGACTACCATGAGAAGTATTCATAATGAGCTTACCAAATCCCATCATAGGATAAGAGGAGTCTTTGGTGCATGTGATAGTATTTCTATAGGGGTAGGTTTACGCGAAGTGAAGAAACTATGCAGGAAGGTAATATGTTTGGTTGCCCCACTATCAAAGTACCAAACATCTGAGTCTACTACATACAAAGAATACTTATAAGAAGATAGGTCATAAATACAAATAGTAGTAAACACCCATTCTTCATTCTTCAAAAGATTAGGAGACTCTATTCAAGGTGTAGAGGCCTTTGCAACAACCATTCTTGCCTCTTTTGTCTTTGCCTCTATTCCAGCCACTTTTGGACAAATCTTTACGAAATGATCATTTCCTTTATAGTATTTGCAAAACAACTTTTGCTTTTCTATTTTTTTCTTTCCTTTGATCCTTCTTGATTATGCAGAATTAGTAGATTTTTGCTTACTAGTATATGAGCTCCATTTACATTTGCCCTTCTAGATAGTTAGGAATGCTTTATCTATAGCACACATAATGGACTTCTTTTGCCTAGAGTAATCTTCTTGCAACAAAACAGAGACTAACTCCGCAAATATTAAGCCATTTGGATTTCCTTTCATCATCAATCAAAGAGTGGAAGAAAAAATCTAATAGAATCTAGAAGACCATTCCGAGTAGTCTATATAAGTGAACTATTTAGAAAGACTTCATAAGCAAAAATCAATTGTTCCTTCCAATAGCTGATCTTTATCATCAAACTATCGATAAAATCTCCTTCATTCATATCATCACTCTCCAACTATCTCTTGAGGTAAGCAACATGAGCCTCATCTCTTGCCTGATACAAAGTTATGTGTATCCCAAGAATCCTTTGCTATTTTATAAGAGAGAATATGAGGGATAATGACATGTTTGATGGACAAGGCTATCAATGCATGTGCCTGAGCATCTGTGCCATCCCAATGAAGTTGCTCTATAGTAGGTGGAGTAGGAATCATAACACGAAAAAGAATTTGAAGATCTTCATATTCAATGCCATCTGCATAACCTTCAATAATTGTTTCTACAAGTGTAGTAGGTCATTTTTCAACACCTTGTAGAATATTCCACAGTCCTTTTGCGACCAATACATGATGCATGATATGTTTCCACAATGGTTAATTGCTATCATCCAACTTGTCCTCAACATCCAACATACATATTTGACAGAAATGTTTAGCTTAAAAATAACTTGTATTCATGATAGATGTCAAAAAACAATTAGCATAATGATATTATACACATATAGAAGAAATTAGAGAGTTTCACACATAAAGAATCAATCTAGAATCAAGCATGAATAAGCCATGAAAGCTCAATGTTGCAACAAAAATAGCTCTCTTACTTACACTAGCAAAAGTTGTTGGGGTTATACGTCAATTGAAATATGTGAACAACACAAGGAAGAAGAAGAAGCTTGGAGCACAACACACAATACTGAAAGTATTACCACTATTATGTAAAAAGATAAGTAGCTTGTTAGGGTAATAGGCGTATATACAAGCTATGAAAAAAACCTCCTAAAGAGGGAAGAAAGTGCCCTAGTGGTCCTAGAGTGTTCACACACATCACTATCTAAATATATCAAAAAATCCCCCCTAGGAGTGATGCGATGAACAAGGAGCTAGCATTCATGTACAAGGAAGTGCCAAGCTATGTGGGATCCATCCACAAAAGGAAGTAAGCCCAAAGCTTTGCAGAAAGCTTCAAACTTCTCCATAGGTAGAGCCTTCGTAAAAAGGTCTACAATGTTCTCCTACATGCACACATATGCCAAGCTAATCTCTCTAGCAGAGAACCTCTCCCTCACATAATGATAATGCACCTCCACGTGCTTAGTGCGAGCATGGAACACAAGGTTCTTCCCAACTGCCAATGGGATGTGATTGTCAATGAAGATGGTGGTGGTAAAAGACTGATCAACACCCAAATCAGCCATGAGGTGTCTGAACCACACACACTCAATAATCGCTATTAAAGCTACCCTATACTCAACCTCACAACTGGAAGTGGCTATAGTAGGCTACTTATTACTCAACCAAGATATACATGAGCTACCAACCATGAAGCAAAAGCCACTAGTGGACACATGAGTGTCATAGAAACCATCCTAGTTAGAGTCAAAAAAGCATGTGAATCTAGCGATAGTGATTTCCTCTTGGGATAAAACACTCCAAGTAGTCGGGTACCAGTCAAATAGTGAAAGATGCACTTAACCACATGCCAATGCTTGATACCTCAACAATGCATAAACGTGCTCATCTGTGAGACAACAAACTGAATATTTAGTCACATAATGCATAAGTAAATCAAGCATCCAATAGCCTCTTGATATAGAACAACATCAAATGCATCTCTAGCATCATGAAGACTCAATCATAAATGTGTCTCCATAGGAGTGGCAATTGGTTTACAGTCATCAAGGCCAAAATGGTGCAATAATGTATCAATATATTTCATTTGACACAAAGCCATTCCACCATCAATGCGCATAAACTGAATGCCCAAATCATGATGCAAATGCCCCAAATTAGAGATCTCAAATGAGGCATGAAAATCAACCTTAAAATCAGCAATATGCTTCTCATGAGGACTAGTGATTAGCATGTCATCAACATACGCAACAATGATGAGAATTACATCATTAACATATAAAATGCTTTCGGTTCTCAAAGCCATGTGCAATAAGATAGGCATGTATCTTTTTATACCAAGCACATGGTGCTTGCCTTAAAGAATATAATGCGTTCTTTAACCTGCACACCTAGTTTTCATGCCCTTTTTCACACAAAGCCACGGGGCTAAAAAACATACACTTCTTCATGCAAATCACCATTCAGAAATGCAGTTTTAATGTCCAACTGAGGTGCATTCCAACCATGATGATCTCCAAGTGCACAGATGCTATGAACAATAGTCATTTGGCAAGTAGGAGCAAAGGTCTCATGAAAATTAATGCCTCTTTCTTGAGAAGAAACCCTTGCAATAAGCCTAGCCTTATACCTATCAACCATTCCATGAGGCTTACACTTCAGCTTATATATCCACGTAGTGTCAATGGCCTTCTTGCTCGGAGGAAAGTGACACAAAGACGAGGTATCATTCTTCATTATAGCATCATATTCAAAGTGCATAGCAGTCATCCAATTTTTTTAATTTCGTGCTTCATCAAGTAAAACAGGCTCATGCTCATCATAGAGACTAGAGGCAACCATAACATAGAAATGTGATGCAAAAGAGGCACCATGAGAGCCTGAACAAGTACGATATGAGAGAGGTGCATCTAATTTGTTGTCACACAAAGTCTGTAAAAGCCATTTTGGCATACTTTTTCCCTCCTAAATATCCTCTCTCATCAATAAGTGCATCATGAAAATTTGCATAAAAAATGGAATGATCTGCATCATCACATGAAACCTGTAAAGGTTGAGAAGTTGCCTCATTAGGACTAGTACTAGAGTGTCCACCTGTAAAAAGAGGCCACAAAGTATTATACATGTCTTTGGAGCTAACAAATGTCTCCTTAGTACATGAAAGTAGTAGATGAATAGCGTCTCCACAAAAGCAACATCACGGCTAACCAAAGTGTGTTTATTCTATGGATGATACAGACAATAGCCTTTACTTTTAGAACTATACGCAACAAAAATACATTTCACTCCTTTATCATCTAATTTTCTCTCATGTTGTTCAAGCACTAATGCATATGCCAAACAACCAAAAACATGCAAATGAGAAACAGATGGCTTGCAACCATGCCAAGCCTCATATGAAGTGATAGGCTGTAGTGCTTTAGTGGGACACCTGTTAAGTACATATGTTGCACCCATAATAGCCTAAAGCCAAAACGTATGTGGTAAGGCCTGACCCTTGACCGTACACCTCGCCATCTCCATGAGTGACATGTTCTTCTATTGAGCAAATCCTTGAGGTGCATGTGGCATTGTACACTGATGTTTTATCCCACATTTAGCTAGAAATGCATTAAATTTAGAAGACATATATTCCCCCACTCGATCAAAATGGAGGGTGCCCATTTTGCATGCAAAACGTTTTTCAGCCAAAATCAAAATTTGTTTGAAGAACATAAACACTTTGGACTATGCCTTCAATGGATATACCCATGCATGCTTGGAAAAATCACCGATGAAAGTCACAAAGTAAAGATAGTTTCCAAAAGAGGGTGTTTGCACAAGAGCATAGACATCACTCTGAACAAGCTATAGTAACTTAGTAGCTCGAATTCAACCATCTTTTGGAAAGAAGGAATGCTGCATTTTGCCCAAAATAGAGCCTTCACAAACATGTTTACCGGGGGCCTCACATTTGGGCAAAGAGGTAACCATTTCCAATTTTTGTAGGCATAGTAAAATAGCAAAATTAAGATGACCAAAGCGTGCATGCCAAAGCTTTGCATATGACATAGATGTTGAGGGGTTAGGAATTGGAAACTAATCAGTCGGAATTCTGCTAAATCCGATGTTACTAACTTGGAGTTTTGCTGAATCTCTATTTTGCTTCATCAAAATTTTAAAAGTAGTTATAAATTAGTTAGGTGTGGATATTGTGTGATTATGGTAGTTGTGTTTTTGTTCACATGAGTATGTAATGGGAAACATAAGCATCTTTTAAGGAGAGAGACAAATGGAGAGAAGAGGATAGTCTTTGTACGTGTCTTTTGGCACAGGTTGATTGTGATAAGGACTGACGAATTACATTGGCAGAAGCAAGATTTCTTATTTTCATCATTGAAATCTCTGTAAATGAAGATATATTAATGAAGTAATTTCATCATATTTGTTCTGTGCAAGTGTGTAAATGATCTCTGTTTGAGAGGAGCTATTATGTTTTTGCATCATTGAAATTAGATAGTGGTGACTCAAAAATTTTTTGTACGCAATTAATCGTTCTATGTGAGAAGAAGTTCAATGCTGGTATTTGTTCTTGTGAGTGAATTTGACTTGTGTTAGTACTTAGGTTTGTTGAGCCCCAACACATTGATTTTTTAATCTTCACACAAGAAGATCAACAATCAGCAGAAAATATCAACTCAGAGCATGAAGAGAAGATTTGATTCAAGGCTTGGAAGTCAAGAGGCAAGATCAAACTCAAGCACATAGAAAGACATACCAGAGTCTTCAAATCAAGCACTAAGAAGATCACAAAGAGAAAGCAGAAAACCCATAAGGTGTGGCTATGATACATCATTAGTCACCATATAAGTATTTATTAAATAGAATAAATCAGAAGTTATCTACTTATGTATCTATGTAGATGACATCATCATTATAGGGAATGATGCCAATGGCATCAAGCAGGTTAGGCCCCAACTAATGAAAGAATTTACAATCAGTGACCTTGGTTTAGTAACCTACTTTCTTGGCTTATAGCTTGTGTACATAGATTCTAGTATATTTATTACTCAAAGAAAGTTTATAGAGATGTCTTCTAATGTTGATTGGGTTGGCTCCAAGGATGATAGGAGGAGCACTTCAGGGTACCTATCCTTTGCAGGTTCAAAGCTCATATCATGGTCATCTAAGAAGCAACCAATTGTGGCCTTATCCTCCACAAAAGCAGAATATAGGGGTTTGGCAAATGCAACTCAAGAAGCTATGTGGCGTAAGCAACTATATGCACATTTGGAGATACACTCTTACACTCCAATAATCTTTGGAGACAACACTTGCTCACTATTTGGCTACTAATCCTGTATATCATGCAAGGATTAAGCACAGTGAAGTGCATTCAACTATCTTATGTATCAACTCATTTACAATGTGCAGATATACTCACAAAGTCACTGGAAGGAACAAAGATTCAAATTAATGATTGGTTTGCTTGAAATAAAGGAGAAATGAAGACCAAGCATGTTAGGCTTGAGGGGGAGCTATTTGTACAATTAAAATCAAGCCCACATACTTGGTTAATTAGCTCATGCTTCATTTCTTAACATAACTTATGCAAGGCTTCATATGATCAACCTCTTGAAAAAAGTACTTCACAGTTACCTTTGTAAAAGTGGTTCACATCCACGTGGAAGTTAAGAAGCTCTAAATCATGAATCATTTGATTGTTGAGTGATGAGGGAATCTATCATATACTTTAGGATTAACCTTTTAGGTAGATCTTTGAATTTGAATTCAAACTTTTGGCTCCAAGTACAACTATAAGAGGAGGATCAAAATACCCGCGTGTAATTTCGAGCCCATGGCATCATTTGGAGGGAGATTTATTGTGATGTGAGAGCTTATCTCATATCTCATTCACCTTTCACACATTGAGCAATGTATGATTGCCAATGACATTGTATTTGTATATGAATTAATACATATATGATCATTACATTCTCATTTCACTTCTCTTTTAAAGAATAAAACAATTCAAGTGTCCAAGTGTGTCAAAGATTATTACAAAGTCTCTTGATACTATTAGGATGATGTTATCGAATTTAGAAAAATATCATAGATAGAACATGTGACCTTGTACTCAACTCACATTGAGAGGCACAAATTTGTCTTGCTTCAAGCCTCTCCACAAAGAGAACTTTATAGATATAGATGAATTTCTCGATGAATTTTAAGATGAATTTTTAAAAGACATTGCCAAACATAGGATCTCTTCATTTATCCATGGTTTCAAACAAACCTCTATGCAAACTATAGGATAGGATGGGTGAATGTTCATGCAATACCTAAATAGGTGTCCTGAATGAGAATTGTGTGCATATGCCATAATGTTATCAATATTATTTTATGGTTTGAAGATCACTACTTTGCTGAACTTAGTTTATGCTAAGAGGCTAACCACAATGGATGAACGCCCCAAGAAATGCATTGATTTTGAGAATATTTTAACCATAACAAGGATATGAAAGCATCCTTTTTAAGGTTTCAAGTGTTGGAGTTAGACGTCTTTGGAAGCATGCAAATAGCACAAGGAAGAAGAGGAAGCTTGGAGCACAACACACAATACTGAATGTATTACCACTAGAATGTACAAAGATAAGTAGCTCGTTATGGCTATAGGCGTATATACAAGCCGGGGGGACAAACCTCCTAAAGAGGGAAAAAAGTGCCCCAACAATCCTAGTGTGTTCACACACATCACTACCTAAATATATCAACAAATCCCCCCCTGGGAGTGATGTAGTGAATAAGGAGCTGGAACTCATGTATAAGGAAGTGCCAAGCTATGTGGAATCAATCCACAAAAGGAAGTAAGCCCAAAGCATTGCAGAGAGCTTCAAACTTCTCCCTAGGCAGAGCCGTCGTGAAAAGGTCTACATTTTTCTCCTCTGTGGGCACATATGCCAAGCTGATCTCTCCAGTAGAGAAGCTCTGCCTGACATAATGATAACACACCTCAATGTGCTTAGTGCAAGAATGGAACACAAGGTTCCTTGTGACTACCATTGCACTCTAACTCTTAATGAAGATGGTGGTGGCAGAAGACTGACCAACACCCAAATCATCCATAAGGATTCTGAGCCACACACACTCAACACTCGCTATGAAAGGTGCCCTATACTTAGCCTCAAAACTAGAAGTGGCCATAGTAGGCTGCTTCTTGCTTAGCCAAGATATGCATGAGCTACCAAGCATGAAGCAAAAACCACTAGCGGACACAGGAGTATAATAGCATCCAGCCCAGTTAGAGTCATAAAAAGCATGCAAATATGACAGTAGTGATCCCCTTTGGGATAAAACAATCCAAGTAGCCAGGTATCACTCAAGTAGCAAAAGATGCACTTAACCACCTGCGAATGCTTGACACTTGGGCAATGCATAAATCTTCTCATCTGTGAAACAGCAAACTAAATATCTAGCTGTATAATGCATAAGTAAATCATGCATCCAATAGCCTGCTGATAGAGAAAAACATCAAATGCATCTCCAACATCACGAAGACTCAATCGCAAACCTGTCTCCATAGGAGTGGAAATAGGTTTATAGTCTTCAAGGCCAAAATGGTGCAATAATGTGTCAATATATTTTGTTTGACACAAAGCCATTCCACCATCAACGTGCATAAAATAAATGCCAAAATAAGATGTCAATTCCCCAAATAAAAAAAATTTAATGAGGCATGCAAATCAGCCTTAAAATCAGCAATATGCTTCTCATGAGGACCAGTGAGCAGCATGTCATCAATATACACAACAATGATTAGAAGCACATCATTAGCACGCTTAACATATAAGGTGCTTTTAGTTGGACAGTTCTCAAAACCATGTGCAATCAGATAGGCATGTATCTTTTCAAACCAAGCATGTGGTACTTGCTTTAAACCATAAAATGACTTCTTTAACCTCCACACCTAGTTTTCATGCGCTTTTTGCACAAAGCCACGTGCTGAAAAACATACACTTCTTCATGCACATCACCATTCAGAAATGATGTTTTAATGTCAAACTAATGTACATTCCAACCATGATGAGCTGCAAGTTCACAGTTGCTAGGAAAATTAGTAATTCATCATGTGGGTGAAAAGGTCTCATCAAAATCAATGCCTCTTTCCTGTGCATAACCGTTTGCAACAAGCCTAGCCGTATATGTGTCAACTATTCCATCACATTTATGCTTCAACTTGTATACCTACTTAGTCCCAATGGCCTTCTTGCTAGGAGGCAAGTCACATAAAGACCAGGTATCATTCTTCATTATAGCATCATATTCAGATTGCATTGGATCCATCCAATGTTTAGAATTTTGTGCCTCATCAAACAAAATAGGTTTAGTGTCATCACAAAGAATAGATGTAGCCATAACATAGGAATTTGGTGCAAAAAAGGCATTATAAGAGGTTGAAGGATTAGGGTATGATAGAGGTGCATCTAATTTACTTTCATGCAAAGTCTGCACTAGCCATTTTGGCATAGTTTTTGCCTCTTCAATATCAGTTCTCTCTTTCAACAAGTGCATCATGCAAATTTGCATGAGAAATGGAATGATTTGCATCATCACATGAACCCTATAAAGGCTGAGAACTTGCGTCAGTGGGACTAACACTAGATTGTCCACCTGTAAAAAGAGGTAGCAAAGTATCATACATGTCTTTGGAGCTAATAGATGTATCCTTCGTACATGAAAGTAAAGGCTGAATAGCATCTTCCATAAAAGCAACATCATGGCTAACAAAAATGCATTTAGTCTATGGATGATACAAACCATAACCTTTGCTTTCAGAATTGTTCCCAACAAAAAATCATTTTAGTGCTTTATCGTGTTGTTCAGGCACTAATGCATATGCCAAACAACCAAAAACACGCAGATGAGCAACAAATGGCTTGCAACCATGCTAAGCCTCATATGGAGTGATAGACTGCGGTGCTTTAGTGGGACACCTGTTAAGTACATATGTTGCACACATGATAGCCTCAAGCTAGAAACTATGTGGTAAAGCCTGACTCTTGACCATATACCTCGCTATCTCCATGAGTGACCCCTTCTTTTGTTCACCAAATCCATTCTAGTGAGGTGTATATGGCAATGTACGCTCATGTTTTATCCCACAATCAGCCAGAAATGCATTAAAGTTAGAAGACATATATTCCCCCCTCGATCAGAACAGAGGATGCCCATTTTACATGCTGATAGATTTTTAGCCAAAACCAAAAACTATTTGAAGCACATAAACACTTTCGAATTTTCTTTGAGTGGATATACCCATGCATGCCTGGAAAAATCATCAATGAAATTCACAAAGTAAAGATATTTTCCAAAAGAAGGTGTTTGCATAGGACTAGAGACATCATTATGTACAAGCTACAATTTCTTAGTATCCCGAACTAAACCATCTTTTGGAAAGGAGGAACACTGCATTTTTCCCAAAGTATAGCCTTCACAAACATGTTTTGCAGGTGCCTCAAGTTTGGGCAAAGAGGACACCATTTCAGATTTGTCTAGGTGTACCAAACTAGAAAAATTTAGAGGACCAAAGCATGCATGCCAAAGCTTTGCATCTGACATAGCTTGAGAATCATGTATTGCACATGTTGAATCATTCATAGATTTTTCATAGTCTATGAGCTTATACAACCCACCACATAAAATTCAAGAAGCAATAATCATGTCATCATTTGAGAGATAATGAACTCTACATCTGTCATCAAAACATTTCACAACCAGGCCAATCTTGACTAGTGTTGAAATCGATAACAGATTTTTCTTGATCCCTGGTACACATAAAGCATCTGACAAGGTGAAAGAACTACCATCAGTATTTTGCACAAGATTTGCAAACTCTATTTTTAGTGTACAGGCCTCTACAACAACCATTCCAGCCTCTTTTCTCTTTGCCTCTTTTGCAGCCAGTTTTGGATAGTTCTTTATGACATGATCGTTTCCTTTACAGTACTTACAAAAGAATTTCTGCCTTTCTTATTTATTCTCATCTTTGTCTTCCTTCTTCAAATGTGCAGCATTTGTAGATTTCTACTTACTAGTAGATGAACTCCATTTTTCTTTGCCCTTTTGACTAGCTAGGAAAGCTTGATCTACAACATGCATAATGGACCTTTTCTACCTAGACTGATCTTCTTGTAACATAACAGAGACTAAATCCTCAAATGACAAGGCATTTGCATTGCCTTTCATCATCAAATGAAGAGTAGAAGAAAAACTCTAATATGAATCAAGAAGACCATTCAGAATGGCCTGCACAAGTGAGCTATGTAGTATGACTTCATCAGCAGAAATCAATTGTTCCTTCGAGTCTTTGATCTTTGTTAGAAAACTTTCCATAGAATCAACTTCATTCATATGCCCACTCTCCAACTATTTTTAGATGTAAGCAACATGAGCCTCATTCTTAGTGTCTTACAATGTGGTAAGTGTATCCCAAGCATCCTTAGTTGTTTCGCAAGAGTGAATTTGAGAATAATGGGACGTTTGACACACAAGGCTATTAATGCATGTGCCCGAGCATCTCTAACATCCCAAGAAATTTTCTCTATAGTAGGAGCAACAAAAACTACACCATGAATAGGAATATAAAGAATATCAGCATCTTCAACGCCATCTGCATCAACTTTAATACCTGTATTTGTAGGTGTAATAGGACGTTTTTCAACATCCTCCACAATGTTCCACAGTCCTTTTGCAATCAATGTTCCACAATTTTCCATAGTCATATAAACCTACAATGGGTAATTGGTATCGTCCAACTTATCCTCAACAACCAACATACGAAATACATCACTACTTTCAGCCATGGCCATTGACTAAAATACCCTAATTTACAAAAATGACTACATCTGAAAAGTTGAACCCAACTACCTTGATGAGTTTTGCTAAACATGTAGCAGACTTTGAGTAGTTTATACTAGCGAACCAAAACTTGTACATGTCTTTGTCACTAAAAGACAAAATAGCCTACAAAAGCACTATGATAGTGCATTTGAAGGCCAAAAAAAGCTTAGATTAAAATTTTGGCACCACAGAGGGAAGCCGTTTTGATCTCCTAATTGTTGAAAATCAAGTCTCAATCATGCAAAAAGGCTCAACCATGAGTTTTACAAGTGGACCAATCAAAAAAGAGGACCCAAAGTCGTGGAATAAAATTATAATCTCCACCTAACTCAATCAAATTCAAATCTCATCAAATTAGCCACCAAAAGGTGCACCTACACTAATTGGTGGGTGGTTAGCTAGATTGTATGAAACATAAAACTCTATATAAGCATCATCCCACCTTTGTTTCTCGCGTTGTATGCATTCCATGAGTTTCTCACTTAGTTTAGTGAAGTCATAAAGTCCAACCAGCAGCCCCCTTGCTTGCTTAACTCATTTTCTCATGATTTTGCTCCTCTCTAACTAGAGGTGTAGTTAGGCTTATCCAAATCCGATTGTATCAGATTGCAGAGCATTGCTTTCTCTCTCCTTCTACTCATTTTCATTGATTTATAGCTTCGTTTGGTCTCTCATATTGTGCCCTGAACCTTGCCAAAGTTTGAAGTTATTTGGCTTAGTGAGTTGTGAGAAATTGCCAACTTTGTGAAGGTATATCTCTGCACATAGGCAGAGAGTGTTGCAAATAGGTAGCCTGTTTTGTAGAGGGTGGTTCTCCCAACTGAAATATCCATTTGGGATTATTTAAATCTTGTTGGGTAGCTCTTATAGTCTAATACAAGTTTGAAAATTTTCAGTTTAAGTATCTGTACTGGTGCAGAGAAACATGCAGAATAGTGAGCATATATGATTGCTTGTGGACCTAGTAGAGGGCAGCTGTCTTCCATTTTTGCATTGGGGTGTTAGAATCATCCCCCATCAGTGGTATCAAAGCCATTTTGGAGGCTTAGAGACATCCATGGCATCATATTGAAGACTTTAAGGGATCAAGACAACTCATGTAAGCACAAGGAGGACTCATCAAAGCAAGAAGACGTCGAAAGTGGGCTGCGTCGATCAAGATCTTAACTAGTTGAAGGTTAGCAAGGGAGAAGCTATCAAAAGAGTAATATCCACACCTTCTAAAGCATACAAACACTTGACAAGAAGCTAGAGGAGCATCTTAGAGCTCAGTATGGCTGAGTATAATGCACAAATAGAGAAGTTAGAGAAAGGCAATTATCAACCATGGAAATTTAAAGTGAGCGGCACAAAGCCAATGCCTCATGTACATGATCCACCACTTCAAGGGCAGGTCAAGGCACTTAATGAATGGATAGAAAGGGATAATGATAGGGCATATACAAGACTTGGACACATCCAAGAAGGTTTGGGAGACCTTGGAGAGATTGTACTCTTCATCAACCAAGGCAAGGAAGATTCAGCTTAAGAATGAGTTGAATAATCTTAGGAAATCACCAAGTACTAACATAAATGAGTACATTTTGAAGGTTAAGGATCTTGCAGATGCTTTAGGCTCAATTGGGAGCCCAATCGAAGACGATGATCTTGTTGCGCACACTCTCAATGGCTTGAGAGAGGATGAAAGGTGGAAAGCATTCACCACATCAGTTTATGTGAGGGATTCCCTACGAGAATTTGATCAATTAGTCACATTGATGGTGACTGAGGAGATGAACCAAGGAGGTACACAATCAAAGGGCAGCCAAGCCCAATTTTTCTATGCAGGTAGAGGCAAAGGCAAAAGAGGTGGACAAAACTCCTAAGGCAGAGGGAGAGAAAGGTCAAGCTCAAGCTCAAGCAAGAAAGAAGGCTCCAACCAAAGCTATGGATCAAGAGGAAGAGGAAGGAGTAGAGGAAGAGGAGGAAGATCACATGGAAGAGAAGCATCCAATGGAGAATACTAAAATTGTGGGAAATCGGGCCATTATGCAAGAGATTATTGGTCCAAAGGAGGAAGCAATCAAGGATACAAAAGGAACCAAGGTAATTATGCTAGTACATCAACAAATTCAGAAAATGAGAACTTTCTTATGATGTATGGTTCAAGTGAAAGAGTCAATTCAGATTTTACATGGTACATTGATTTTGGCTGTAGCAACCATATCAGTTGCAATAAAGATGTTTTCTTTAATTTACATTCACCCATCAATCAAGGATATGTAGAGACAGGGGATGACACTGAGCACAAGATTACACATGTGGGAGATGTTGCATTGAATGGATCTCAAAGCTCTAAGGTGTTAAAGGATGTGTTGCATGTGCCAACCATCACAGAGAACTTGGTTTCGGTAGGTCAAATGGTTGAAAGAGGTTATGAGGTGAGGATCAATGAGCAAGGATGTTTTGTTGAAGACCCCATGCAGGAATAGAAGCTCATAGCAAATGGAAAGAAGCAAGGAAGACTCTTCACCATGGAGGTAAAGCCATCAACCCCTCGCATTGTCTACTTGTCAGTTGGAAATAAACAGATTGCAGAAATCAATTGATGGCATAAAAGAATTGGGAACATAAACTTACAAAGGATGAAGGACATTCAAAGGGAGGGCATGGTGAGTGGTCTACATGATCTTACATCTCAGAATATGCAACATTTGTGCCATGCTTCTCAATTAGGAAAACAAAGCAGATTGCCATTCAAGAAGGGAGCACATGTGAGCAATGAAGTGTTGAATCTCATACACACACATGTATGGGGACCTACAAGGGAGCCATCCATTGGAGGTAATAGATATTTTTTCACATTTATAGATGATCATTCAAGGTTTGTTTGGATGTATTGCATGAAGTCAAAGTCAGAGGTGTTTTACCACTTCAAGTGGTTCAAAAACCTAGTGGAGAAGGAAATAGGGAAGTATATAAAGACTCTCAGATCGGATGGAGAGGGAGAGTATTTTTCAAATGAATTTTCAAATTTTTCTACATGATCATGGCATCAAAATGCAATTCACTTGCAGGTATACACCTCAACAAAGTGGGGTGGAAGAAAGGAAGAATAGATACATAGCAGAAGTGGCTAGATCTTTTTGAAATGAAATGAATGTTCCCAACTCTTATTGGGCTAATGCAACAAATATAGCCATACACATTATGAATAGGTGTCAAACCTCATGAGTACATGGAGTTACACCTTATGAAGCTTGGTGTGGTAAGAAACCCAACCTTTCACATCTCAAAGTATTTGGTTGTGTGTGTTATGCTCACATACCTCAAGAATTGAGACAAAAGTTAGACCCAAAGGCAGATAGGTGTATTTTTCTTGGATATTCTTCAGAGAAAAAGGGTTTTAGATGCTATAAACCTTGCACCAAAGAGGTTAAGGTATCTAGGGATTTAATATTTGATGAGTTGCTACATTGGTATGGTAGCAAAGATGTGTTACAGGTTGACGATGCATATGAAACCCAGAAGAAGTTCAAAGAGCAACAACAAAGCATGGAGATAAGTGGTCCAACCACTTCAAGCACACCATTAGAGGAGAGTACTACATCAGCTTGGCTTGGAAGGACAAGGAATGAAGCTCATTCAAGTGAAGGAAGTAGCAAAGGAAAGGAAAAGGCAAATGAAGAAGACCATCGATGGGTAGACATGGAATCTACAAGTGATGAAGATATGGAAAAATTAGAAACTCCAGGATCTAAAGCATCTAAACCAAGGAGGAGGAGATTCCTACCACCTAATTGTGAGGTAAGGTCATCCAATAGGGTTAATTACCCTGTTCAAAGGTTAACTTATGATTCAATCATTGCAAGACACTATGCCTACATGAGTCAAGTTATAGCTTGTGAAGAACCTAACTTTTTTGAAGAATCAAATAAGCATAGGGAATGGATTGAAGCCATGGAGGAGGAAGTCAAAGCACTTGAAGAAAATGATACTTGGTCATTGGTGCCAAGAACAAAGGACATGAAAGTCATTGGCAAAAAATGGGTGTACAAGGTAAAGAGGCATACAAGAGGAGTATGCAATTCATGGCAAAGAAAGTACACTCCCAATATGGAACTTAGATGGCAATCTAGGTAGACTCTATGTGAAGGGCTTATAAGTGTGCGATGCTTTGTAGAGCTACGCAGGGGTCATGCTTATATAAATTTTACAATGGGAGTTAGTATAGATAAAGAAATTTGGAGGAGACAAAATAGTGGGCAAATCATATATTCTGACAATATCTCAGCGACCAAAAGTCCTACCCTCTTGGCCTTCAAACCCAACAAAAGGGAAAAACCCTAATTCTACACTACTCCCATTAAGGTTTTATGAGTAAAGTGCACAAGAATGTAAGTCCTTTATTTATTTATTCAATGGCAAACCAATGCCCTAGAAGTTTATGTCCTACTGAGCCTAATGGCTAGGATTCACAAAGATCATCTTAATTTTCACACATATACCTCATCTAATTTAGAAGTCAAGGCTCCATAGATGTCCACGCTCTCATAGTGTCTTCTCCTCATAATGGGGGCCTTACAACTTAGACCACCATGGATAATTTTAGGTCACTTGAGGGTGAAGTATTGGGTATAATTAATAGTTATTAATCAACTAATTCAACATGAGGATCATTTGCTAAGAGAAATCAAAGTTTAAGCACTAGAATTACTGAGTAATAAAGACAACTGTGATAAAGAATCTGAATCAAAATTCTTCAAAGCCCAAGAAATCATTACAAATGATATGCAAAAAACACATTAAAACATTAACAAGAATGTAAAGAGCAAGGATACGTTCATGATCAATGAAGGAGGCATGCCTACTCAAGTATTTTCACATTATGGTTTTCTACCACATGGCTCCATGAGGAGCATTGTTTATTGATGGGAAGAGGATTAGAAAGGTTGGGGGATCCTGAGTCTTTGGACTAGATCTTATGATTGAAGTGTCTCTGACATGGTTGAGTAGTGAATCAAAAGCATAGCTCTATGTGTGGTAGGTTTTCCTTGCAAAGAATAGATATGGCATGGAGAAAAATGGAAGAAATGTTATATAAGTATCAGAGCAACCTAGGGATTTGCTTTTGTGCATGCAGCAAACATGAACTGAGCCCAAGTGACAAGGATGAGAGGGAGATCGATTATCTAAGACACCATGTAGATATGCTTGTACAAACCTCCTTTAGATCTTTTACGAATGCATCTCAGCCCTCACGCAAGGCCTGATTGGGATCAACCTCAACCACACAAGCCCGATTGGGGGAAAACTTGCTACCTAAGTGTTGTGGAGTAGAGTGACGCCTTATTCCTCTCTCTCCAGCTCCCTTAGAATCTTTAAAACTGATCCTCCTCAATCATGGATGTGTTGATATATTTAGGTAGTGATGTGTGTGAACACTCTAGGACCGTCGGGGCACTTTTTTCCCTCTTTAGGAGGTTTTTTTCCCCCGGCTTGTATATACGCCTATTGCCCTAATGGGCTACTTATCTTTGTACATTCTCTAGTAATACATTCAGTCTTGTGTGTTGTGCTCCAAGCTTCTTCTTCTTCCTTGTGCTGTTCGCGTGCTTCCGCAGACGTCTAACTCCAACAATTGGTATCAGAGCAGGTCGTTGCTTCTTCTAGGGCGCCGTCGACACTCCTCCGTTTGCAGTCTCAGATTCGCACAAAATTTGGTGAGCATACTCAAGGTGTTTCCGAGATCAAAACAGCTTTGCTGAGTGGTGCCGAAATCGCGATCTGAGCTCGTTTCGGCCTCCGAATGCACTATCGCAGTGCTTGTGCAGGCTATTTCGTCCTTTTGTGCCAAAGGTATATACCAGTTTCTGTTCGCCAGTTTAAGCGTCTCGAAGTCTGCTACAGGTCTAGCAGAACTCGTCTGGGCAGTTCTGTTCAACTTTTTGAGATACAGTCAATTTTCTGCATCAAGGTATTTTAGTCACCGGCCATGGCTGAAAGCAGTGATGTATTCCGTATGTTGGCTGTTGAGGATAAGTTGGATGGTACCAACTACCCATTATGGGCTTATATGATGCGACATGTACTGGTTGCAAAAGGATTGTGGAACATTGTGCAGGGTGTTGAAAGACGTCCTGTTACACCTGTAACGACAGGTACTGCAAATACAGGTGTTGGAGCTGATGAAGATGGTATCGAAGATGATATTCCGCAGATTCCTGTTCGTGCTACTGTTTCTGTTGCACCTACTGCAGAGAAGATTCGTTGGGATGGCAGAGATGCCCAGGCACATGCATTGATAGCTTTGTCTGTCAAACGTGCCATTATTCCTCACATTCGCTCTTGCAGAACAGCAAAGGATGCTTGGGATACACTTACCACTTTGTACCAGGCTAGGAATGAGGCTCGTGTTGCTTACCTCCGAAAACAGTTGGAGAGTGAGCACATGAATGAAGGTGATTCGATGGACAGTTTTCTTACAAAGATCAAAGACCTGAAGGAACAATTGATTTCTGCTGATGAGGTTATACCAGATAGCTCACTTGTGCAGACGGTTCTGAATGGCCTTCCTGATTCATATCAGAGTTTTGCCTCTACTCTTCGATTGATGATGAAAGGCAATCCGAATGCCTTGTCATTTGAGGAATTAGTCTCTGTTCTGTTGCAGGAAGATCAGTCCAGGCAAAACAGGTCCATTATGCGTGTTGCAGATCAAGCTTTCCTGGCTAGTCAGAAGAGCAAAGGAAAATGGAGCTCTTCTACTAGTAAGCAGAAATCTGCAAATGCTGCACAATCGAAGAACCAGGATAAAGATGAGAAGAAATCAGAAAAGCAGAAATTGTTCTGCAAGTACTGTAAAGGAAATGATCATATTATAAAGAACTGTCCAAAACTGGCTGCTAAAGAGGCAAAGAAGAAAGAGGCTGGAATGGTTGTTGCAGAGGCCTCTACACCAAAAACAGAGTCTGCAAATCTTGTGCAGGAAGAAGAATGGGCGTTTACTACTGTTTGCAGTTTTGACCCATCTTCTCATGATCAGTGCATGTCTGCAGTAGACTCAAATGTTTGGTACTTTGATAGTGGGGCAACCAAACATATTACCTCACAGCGGAGTTTCTTCTCTTCACTCGAGCCTGCCCCTACAGGGAATACTGTCACATGCGCCAATAACTCCTCTTATCCTGTTATGGGAGTTGGTAAGATCATTTTGACTACTGCTGATGGTAGTTCTTTCACTTTGTCAGATGCTTTATTTGTGCCAAGGATCAAAAAGAACCTGTTATCAGTTTCTGCATTAGCCAAGATTGGCTTGGTTGTGAAATTCGTTGACGACAGGTGTACAGTCCATGATCTCTCAAATGGCGATGTGATTATTGCTTCTGTCATTTTATGTCGTGGGCTGTATAAGCTCATAGACTATGAAAAATCTGTGAATGATTCGGCATGTGCAGTTCATGATTCTCAGGCTATGTCAGATGCAAAGCTTTGGCATGCACGCTTTGGTCATCTGAATTTTTCTAGTTTGTTACGCCTGCAGAAATCTGAAATGGTGTCCTCTTTGCCCAAACTTGAGGCACCTGGAAAACATGTTTGTGAAGGCTGTATTTTGGGCAAAATGCAGCGTTCTTCCTTTCCAAAAGATGGTTCAGTTCGGGCTATGCAGAAATTGCAGCTTGTACATAGTGATGTCTGCGGTCCTATGCAGACACCCTCTTTTGGAAATTACCTTTACTTCGTGACTTTCATTGATGATTTTTCCAGGCATGCATGGCTATATCCACTCAAAGCAAAGTCCAAAGTGTTCATGTACTTCAAACAATTTTTGGTTTTGGCTGAAAATCTGTCAGCATGTAAAATGGGCACCCTCCGTTCTGATCGAGGGGGGGAATATATGTCTTCAGATTTTAATGCATTTCTGGCTGAACGTGGGATAAAACACCAGTGTACAGTGCTGTATACACCTCAACAGAATGGAGTTGCTGAACGAAAGAACAGGTCACTCATGGAGATGGCGAGGTGCATGGTCAAAAGTCAGGCTTTACCACATAGTTTCTGGCTTGAGGCTGTCATGTGTGCAGCATATGTACTGAACAGGTGTCCCACGAAAGCGTTGCAGTCTATCACTCCATATGAGGCTTGGCATGACCGCAAGCCATCTGTTGCTCATTTGCGTGTTTTTGGTTGTTTGGCATATGCATTAGTGCCTGAACAACATCGTAGAAAATTGGATGATAAGGCAGTAAAATGTATTTTTGTTGGGTACAGTTCTGAAAGTAAAGGCTATCGTTTGTATCATCCACAGACTAAACGCATTCTGGTTAGCCGTGATGTTGTCTTTGTGGAAGATGCTATTCAGCCATTGCTTTCATGTACTAAGGAGACATCTGTTAGCTCCAAAGACATGTATGATACTTTGATGCCTCTTTTTACAGGTGGACAGGCTAGCGCTGGTCCTAATGAGGCAACTTCTCAGCCTTTGCAGGTTTCATATGATGATGCAGATCATTCCATTTCTGATGCAGATTTACATGATGCACTTGTTGATGAGAGAGCTGATATTGAACAGGCAAAAACTATGCCAAAATGGCTGGTGCAGACTTTGCGTGACAGCAAATTAGATCCACCTTTGTCATATTGTACTCGTTCAGGCTCTCATAGTACCTCCTTTGCATCAGATTGCTATGCTATGGCTGCATCTAGTCTCTGTGATGAGAATGAGCCTGTTTCTTTTGATGAAGCACAAAATTCAGAAAATTGGATGGCTGCTATGCAATCTGAATATGATGCTATAATGAAGAATGGTACATGGTCTTTATGTGACTTGCCTCCTGGCAAGAAGGCCATTGGCACTAAGTGGGTATACAAGCTGAAGCGTAAACGTGATGGTACAGTTGACAGGTATAAGGCTAGGCTTGTTGCAAAGGGTTATGCGCAGGAAAGAGGCATTGATTTTGATGAGACCTTTGCACCTACATGCCGTATGACTACTGTTGGCATTTGTGCACTTGCAGCCCATCATGGTTGGAATGTACATCAGTTGGACATTAAAACAACATTTCTGAATGGTGACTTGCATGAAGAAGTGTATGTTTTTCAGCCCCGTGGCTTTGTGCAGAAAGGGCATGAAAACCAGGTGTGCAGGTTAAAGAAGGCGTTATATGGTTTAAAGCAAGCACCACGTGCTTGGTATGAGAAAATACATGCCTATCTGATTGCACATGGTTTTGTGAACAGTCCAACTGAAAGCACCTTATATGTTAAGCGTGCTAATGATGTGCTTTTGATCATTGTTGTCTATGTAGACGACATGCTGCTCACTAGTCCTGTTGAGAAGCATATTGTTGATTTCAAGGCTGATTTGCATGCCTCATTTGAGATGTCTGATTTGGGGCATTTGCATCACTATTTGGGCATTCAATTTATGCAAGTAGATGGTGGAATGGCTTTGTGTCAAACGAAATATATTGACACATTATTGCAGCGTTTTGGCCTTGAAGACTGTAAGCCTATTGCCACTCCTATGGAGACAGGTTTACGATTGAGTCTTCATGATGCTGGAGATGCATTTGATGCTGTTCTCTATCAGCAGGCTGTTGGATGCTTGATTTACTTATGCATTACTCGGCCAGATATTCAGTTTGCTGTCTCACAGATGAGTAGGTTTATGCATTGTCCAGGAGTCACGCATTGGAAAGCAGTTAAGCGCATCTTTCGCTACTTGAGTGGTACTCAACTACTTGGGTTGTTTTATCCCAAGGGGGGATCACTACCGCCAGATTTGCATGCTTTTTCTGACTCAGATTGGGCTGGTTGCTATGACACTCGTATGTCCACCAGTGGTTTTTGCTTCATGCTTGGTAGCTCATGTATATCTTGGTTGAGCAAGAAGCACCCTACTGTGGCCACTTCCAGTTGTGAGGCTGAGTATAGGGCAGCTTTCACAGCGACTGTTGAGTGTGTGTGGCTCAGATGCCTTATGGCTGATTTGGGTGTTGGCCAGTCTTCTGCCACCACCATCTTCACTGACAGTCAGAGCGCATTGGCAGTTGCGAGGAACCTTGTGTTCCATGCTCGCACTAAGCACATTGAGGTGCATTATCACTATGTCAGGGAGAGGTTCTCTGCTGGGGAGATCAGCTTGGCATATGTGCCCACGCAGGAGAACATTGCAGACCTTTTCACGAAGGCTCTGCCTAGGGAGAAGTTTGAAGCTTTCCGCAAAGCTTTGGGCTTACTTCCTTTTGTGGAGTGATTTCCACATAGCTCGGCACTTCCTTATACATGAGTGCCAGCTCCTTGTTCACCGCATCACTCCCAGGGGGGATTTGTTGATATATTTAGGTAGTGATGTGTGTGAACACTCTAGGACCGCCGGGGCACTTTTTTCCCTCTTTAGGAGGTTTTTTTCCCCCGGCTTGTATATACGCCTATTGCCCTAATGGGCTACTTATCTTTGTACATTCTCTACTAATACATTCAGTCATGTGTGTTGTGCTCCAAGCTTCTTCTTCTTCCTTGTGTTGTTCGCGTGCTTCCGCAGACGTCTAACTCCAACAGGATGCCCTTGAAGCAAGGCCAAAAGCTTATTTGAGGAAGAAGAAGGAGGAGGTGAAAGAATGCCTTCAAAACCTTGGCTTCGGTGAATAGAGTGGGTATGGAATGTTTTACATTCACTATGATGATGATTATGTTGATGAGGTGCATGCTTCTTCATCTTCAAGAAGATGTTCCATCAAGGCTACTTGAACCACTTTCTCAACCATTTGGATATTGTTAATACTAGAGAGATTTTGATCTTCAAAATGTACAATATAGAAGTCGATGGTCCTTTTAGATGGCAAGAACATGAATATTTTTTGAGTTCTTACCGACACCATCAAAGAAATTTGTGATGCCCACACACGGATGTGAGAGGGGCAAGATGATCATCAAGGCAACAAGGAGAAATCAAAGATAACACTTTCCTCTACATGATTTAGCAAGGAGGAGTTATGGCATGAAGTTCTAGGTTTGTGTTTTTTAATTTCTATAAAATCTTTATTTTTTAGAAGGATAATGAAGCGTATGAGAGCCAAGATCTTTGAGAGAAATCATGTGTACAGATAGTATGGCATATGCATTTTCATTTAGATTCAAGGACTCCCTCAAAATGCAAAGAAAGTGTAAGCTTTAGGTATCCATGAAGAAGCCAATGTTCATGATTTTTACATAAGTTGCAGGTTCTAATTTGGGAAGTAGCCATTTGATAACGGAAAATGAAGAGGGATTTTCCATGGATAAGAGGGAAAAACATGCATGCATATAATATAGTGCATGGACTTCCAGTTAAAGTCAATAAATTCAAAGACTGGCTCAGTATTTCAGGACTTTGAGGCTCCATAAAACCCCCTTCCATTAGAGTTTGAGAAAATAGTTCCACCACCTAGATTTAATAAATTCCCATTTTTCGGTAGAGAAAACGAGATGCATTAGGTATGGATGGATTGAGAAAAATATACACATTGAAAGTAGGCCATATGGACTTCCCTACAGAATTATTAGATTCATGAAAATCATAACTTAAGGGGGAGTTTCTCATCCTCAAAGACCCCCCTTTCAATGTTTTTTTGAAAAATGTTAGGTGCTAATTTTAGCAAATATCCACTTTTGGGAGCAAGAAAAGGGATTGCTAAAGAGGACTCCCACAAAATAATGCATTCATACATGAAGTATGGTATATATGTTACCATACTCTTTTGGGGAGTAAATTAGCATGCAAAAAGGAAGGATTGGGAAATGTGAGTATATGCCAAAGCATCCTCACATATTACTCTCAGAGGTTGTGAAGAGAAGTTTAGGATTTTCTAGAGGAAGAATGCTTTTCAGCACTTCAAAAACCACACATTCCCACTTTTTTCCATGCTCTACCAGTCGACTAGTTTGCACTTGAAGAGGCCATATCTTGGGATAGAAATCTCTAAATTTGATGTGCTATGGCTAATTTCAAAGAGCACAAGATCTAGTTTTAGTTTATGGAAAGAAATTTTGGAGATTATGTATTTTTTTAGCTCTCTGTAGGTTTTCAAAGTTGGAGCATTTTTTATAACTACCTTCTAGAAGCCATACCCTAGAAACGGGGAAGGTGATTTTAATTTCACTTCAAAGCACTTGCACATTATATATGTTTTATTTTATGATTATTTTTTAGGTCCTAAAAACTTTTTGTAGCTCTAGAGATGGATTACATATGCATTTTTGGCATATTTACTTCATTTTTGCTAATCATTTGACCATACTTACTGTTTTAGAAAGCGAATCCAATGTGATCAAACACTTAAAAGTTTGTTGAAGGACCTAGAGCGGATAGTACAGAGGCCTTGATTCTTGTCAAAAAGGCTTGGATGCATGTAGTTTTGACATCAACCCATTCAAGGACATATGGCTTATGTTTATAAGAATTATGGTTTATATTTTGTGCATGTTTCCATATATGATTGGAATGCATACATCAAAGTTGGTCATTGTTTTAAGTCGAAAGTATGGACCAACCTATTTTGAATACACTTTTTGATTGTTTGTAGGAAACATGATTGCAAGAAGTACAAGATTATGCAACACAGATTTGTAGCTAGCATTTTATGTTTTTGTAGGTTATGGAGTTCATATATGACTATATGGCTTGTATGCCATGGGATTTCCAAGCCTTATGCTATAGTGAATGGACTTTATGCCATTGGCCTGTAAGATCTTAGGTTTCATTCAAAGCATTATAGATAAGGTAACTTCATTAGTGATTGGATCTCCTCTTATGGATTTAGACCATAGGTTTGCTAAGGTGGAAGAGATATATCTTACCTTCACCAATAGGAATCACAAGCAATCCTATATATTTTAGGAAGTTGCATAGAGGCACGGGAGATAGATTTATGATATTCTCCAATGTATTGAAAGATTGCTTACCTTCAAAATAGCCTCGCAATATCATTAGGAGACTATGGGATATTATTAGGAAAACCCAAAGATTAAGTAGTTTCACTCATGCACATCACTTGAGAAAATAGTGAAGCATTTTTGCTACACTAATCACGAGACCAATTAAATGTGATCATAAAGATAAGTTTCATGAGAGAGCATCAATGGGTGATAATGTGATTCGAGTGATGGTTAGGCCATATTCATGGAGCTAGCTCTATGATTTAGAGCATAGATCCCTCATTAATGAATATTTGGGGTACCCAATACACATATGTACATTCGGATCTAGAGAGAGGTACTTAGACTCAGTCTTGGTACCTAGGAACAAAGTTTTGAATAGAAAGTGATACCCAGTGTCACATGTTGACTAGAACCAAACTACACTAGTTCAAGGATATGGGATTCATTTGAGTCAACCTATGCGAATTTGGGATATGGGACTCATTAGAGTCCACTTATATATTCCTTTATATATATATATATATATATATATATATATATATATATATATATATATATATATATATATATATATATATATATATATATATATATATATATATATATATATATATATATATATATATATATATATATATATATATATATATGGAAGATACATTTGATTTGGTGTATATATGATACCATGAATTGGAAGAAGGATACATAGGTATGGATAGTGGAAACAACTTCCCTTTGAGTACTGTTCTTCTATGGCCAGGGAGAAAAGCACTGATCATTCATGGTGGCATGTCGCACTAGATTAGAGGAGAGCTCGAGCTGGACATCTCCTTATGATTGGAAGTTATCCTTCATAGGTTATGGAAGATTTGTTCTTCCAAGAGAGTATGGGATTGGTGATTTCATCTCCATAGATGTGAGATACTCACATTATAGTTTTAGGAAGGATAATTCCATTAATGTGGATGGATCATATAGATCCATACACAAAGGATGGTTAGTAGAGACACATTATTTAGTATGGATACACATGTGTTCATTTTAGTAGAGGGATTTGACCCTAAGAAGGAATTTTGTTTCTTCGTCCTTTACCACAAACACCTTCACTATTTATGGAAGATTCGTTCTCTATCTCATAGGAATGTATGTAATCAAGTATTATATATTAGTTTGTGGAACAGAGGAACAAGTAAAATCATAAATCTCTCTTTCATGGAAAGGATAAAGTGGGAATTGTCTTAGAGATCGAGGAGAGATCTCACTTTAGCTCAAAGGTCTCAATTTAGCTCGTGTTCTTTGAAAGAGAAAAAGGAAAGGAAAACATAATTTATTCATAGGAGAAGAATAGAGTATGTGTTCCACTAGTGAGAAGAGGTGTTTAAAAAACATCTTTTAGTTTGAATTTCACAAGGATATCATTTACTATACCTTTTAGTGTTTTTTTCTTCATATGTGAGTTTTTCACCTCCAAAAGAAAGATAACCTGAGGTACTTCTCCTATCATCCTTACAACCTGCCCAATTTGCATCTGAATATAGCTTGATGTCCAAATCTGAAGTGTATGGAAAGTATAAACCTTGATTTTGAGTAACCTTGAGATACTTCAAAATCCTCTTGGCCACTTCCAAGTGAGGTGCTCTAGGTTTGTGCATGAACTGACTTAAAACACTTGCTCCATAAGCAATATCAATCCTTGTCAATTTAGCATAGTTTAGGCTTCCTACTATGCTTTGATATCTTGCAATGTCTTCAAGCAAATCACCTTCATGAGCACTTAACTTTTGATTTACCTCCATAGGAATGCTAGCTATCTTTGCAGTCTCCAAGTGGAACTTCTTTAGCATATCATGCACATACTTTCTTTGAGTAATATAAATTCCAGAATTTGTATAGACTAATTCAAGTCCAAGAAAATACTTTAGTCCATCTTCAACCAATTACCTTCATTGATTCCTTCTTTGGCACTAGCTCCCAAGTATCATTCTCCTTGAGTGCTTCTATTTCTTCATCCATAGCTTCCTTCCATTCTGCCTTGGTCTTTGCTTCTTCATATGAGGTAGGTTCCTCACATGATAAATCCTTAGCAAGAAAAACAGAATGCGTAGTTACTAAAGAAGAGCCATACCCATATCTGATTGGCTTCTTGCTCTCCCTTTGTGATCTCCTTATAGCTTGGTTGGATGATTCAGGTATATCTTCCAATCTCTTCATCTTGACCTTACCCTTTGATTTCCATGCTTTAACCTCCTTCAAATTGATGGTGTCCTCATCATGTGATTTGATGTCTTCAATTTCATTTGGTTCCTCTTTGGTGAGGCTTGAAAACTCCTCTTCCAAGTCATATGGCAACTTAACCTTCCTGCATTCACTTTCAAACCAAGAGCCATTTTTTGACTAGGATACTATCTCTAGGTATTTGTGGAGCAGGAGGCTCATCTGGAGCATCTACATCCATCCCTAGAAAACGAGGCTCTAGCATGTCTTCCTCTTTCTTGGACCCACTAACATGTACCAAGATATCAGGAAGTGTGCCTTCTAGATTAGTAATTCTATTACTCATGGTCTCAAGAGAATATGTATGTTTCTCTTCCATGAGTGTATCCCTCCTAGAAGGGGATGATGGTCCTAAGTCCATACTGGGCTATGATTAATTTATGTTTTTTCTAATTTCTGGTTTTATATATTTTTTTGTGGTTTTCAAATAGTATGCTCTATGTATGCCTAAATAAGTAAATGGTAGTGGAAAAGAAACAAATCACAAGTCTTTGCTGAATGGAAAAATGAAGAGACAAGAAACTTCTAGTATGTTTTCTATTCTTTAATGCATATGCGTACTAATTTCTAGAAATCTTGTCAGCATAACACCATAATTTTGAAAATAAAAAAAAATTATACCAAGTAGTGGTCAAGCAATTTCTGCAATAACACTGCCAACAAGCACAATCTAACTATAAATAAACCAAAGGAGATTACACAACCTAACAAATTTATATTTCTTTCCTCGTTAACCTCCAAGAAAATACTTACCTAACCGTGCAAAGAAGAATACGTGCATCGTATAATAAAAGTCCACACCTTACCTATGTAGATACTCTAGATTCTATGCGAAATTGCATGTCCTATATGCAATATGATGCAAAAAGAAAGAAACAATGCATATGAGTTGACAAAGAGAATTATCTAGAGCTTCAAAAGATAATTTATAGGTGTGTGCAAGTGTTGGAGATGGTTCACCCTCCATTAGAATAGCTTGCCAAAACTCTTCCACTAGTTGGTGCTTCAAAAGTATGCTCAAAAGAGGGTCATTGATGATGAAAAAGCAAACTCCAAGCTCTAAAGCTAGGTAAAACTAAAGCCAAAATATGGATTGCAACCATTCACTAGAAAGACCCTTGAGAGGGCTATCAACAAAAAAATCCTTGGATTTGGATCTTGGATGACCATGATATGGCCAAAATAATAAAACGAGGTGGGTGAAATTATCTCACGAATCAAGCTTCTAGCTATGGCTATGAAAAGCAAAAGCGAAGTCGGGTTAGTCTACTGTGTGAGAAGAGGACAAGCGTGGAAATGCGTACAAAAACACTTATACCCCATAGACTAGAAAAAACAAGTGCAAAGTGGATTTGAGTATATAGAGTAAACCACTCATAGGCATCTTCAACAACAAGAAGGATGGATATAGAGATCCTCCTCTCTCCTTTCTCTTCGAGCAACACCCAAGTGTGCATGGCAGGATGAGGATCGCCCTCAAAATGTGTTCACGTGCTGATCTTCAGAGGTGTGGGATCCCATGGGCACCCCTAAGGCCCTTTTATTTCTACTCTCCTCAAAAAGCAGTTGCCACGGACGAGCCAAAAGATCCCTCTAAAAGCATTCTCCAAATGCATGAAGAAGATGATGATGGAACAAAATGCAGAAATGTGTGCAAAATCACTAATTTTTTGATACCAAGTGAGAGCAAAGAAATTAAATGATGTGTGTGTGTCTCTCCTCCCATCCATATATACCCACTTGTACCCTAAAAATAGCAATGATATGGAGTAGTCTAGTGTAGCCATTTGGCCATCATGCAACACTTATTCCCATTACTATCGAATACTTTAGGGTATCCCCCGAGCTTGGGACCTTGGATAGCTAGCCCTTGTCCCTCACACACATGGACTAATCCCTATGGACCAATGTCATGATCCCTGTGGATCGATTTGTGACATAACATATGTACATGTTCTCATTGTTGGATGAGTAGAGCAACTAGATTCAATTGAATCTCTTTCAAAGTGAAAGGAAAGGGGAGTGGATTCGACTACTAGAGCTTTTTTCTTTAGATGAGATTAGAGATAGAGAGAGAGTTTCATTTTCTCACTTTAGTTGTATAGATAGAAGTGGCACTCTTCTATCAAAGACAAGAGGGAGATTAGTCAGTCATGATGGTTATATTAAGTCTCACATGGAGGCTCTAGAGAGGAGTAGTTATGTTAGTTCTAGTGATGGTCCTTGACCAGATGAGATTATCTAGTTATTGACACTAGTGAGACTAGGTGTAGAGTTATGACACCTCTCTTTAGAGCTCCTAGGAGATAATGATATATTTGCACCAATTGGTATCAGAGCAGGTTGTCGCTTCATCTAGGGCATCATCCACACCCCTCCAGTCACAATCTAAGAATCACATGAAATGTGGTGAGCGTACTCGTTTCAGCCTTTGACCACACTATTGCAGTGATTGTGCAGGCAATTTTGTCTTTTTATGTCAAAGATATATATAGGTTTCAGTTTGCTAGTATAGGCACCTCAAAGTTTGCTAGAGGTTTAGCGAAACTCTTTAGGGTAATTCTGTTGAACGTTTTGAAAACAATAATTTTTTTGCATTAGGGTATTTTAGTGAGTGGCCATGGCTGAAATCAGTGATGTATTGTTATCAAGATCTTACTCACTTGCACACAGAGGTTACGGATGCTGAAAATAGACAAAAAAATAGACACGCCATGAGACAAGACAGAACACAGTATTGAGTGCAATCTCCCCCCTTAATTGTGTTTCGATAGTCCACAGAGTGCATGTATTTATAGGAATTTTTTATTATGTCAAAATAGTGGCTACATGAGAGAGGATTCAAAAAGCATGCGTGAAAGTAAAAGTTGGGAACTTTTATAGAAGTCCTTTGCTTTTAATATAAAAAATTGTGGTCTACAACGACCCTTATTCTAACCACTACTTTACTAACTGCTTCCAACAATAGAACCCTCTACACGGGTTTATTTACGAACTATATAAATTATAAATTGAATTATTGATGTTCTCCCTTTCACACCTTTCACGCCCTCACTAACCTTTAGTTGCTATACCAAAAACACCAAAACATATTAATACATTAATAAATTAACACTTCAAGAATTCCTTGTTCAACACATTCCATAATTCATAACATGCCCCTCAATTTAAAAAGCAACTGACCTCGGTTGATAAAATAGAAATAAACATGGATGGCTAATCACATGTTCCATCACTGAACAAAAATAAGCATGTTCCATGTAAAAACACATGCATGGAAATGTTCATGGAGGCATTAAATTATTAAATTTATTTATGAGGTGCCTACATAGTCTCTAAATAAGTCAATAAAAGAACGTATATTACTAACTATTGAAGATGTTTTTTTCTCAATCATTCATGGTATAGAATATGCTCAAAATATTCTAATTTATTTTGGGAAGTGTAACTAAATTATGCTCCTACATATTAGATTCTATGTGTAAATGCATCCTATATAATCAAAGAAAATTAGACTAGTGAAAAGATTGTTGTTGCTAACATGCCTGCTTCAAACTAATCATTTTGATAAGTGATTTGTACTCTTTCTCCACATCATGAGCAAAGGAAATAACTTCATGAAGTGATCTAGGTTGGCATGAGTGAAGCTTTTCTTGAATCTCTTTCTCTAAACCATCTTCATACTTCTTCTTCATTGTATCATTGAAACATCTTTAAGCAAGCAGAGATATACTAGGTATTGGTATAACCAAACTCAACAGGTTGTAAAAGTATCACCTTCCATCCATGTAAATTTATCCCATAATTGTTGAACATGTAGGTTGAATTGTAGAGGTAGAGAAGACTCCTTAAGCTTTTCATGAAAATCCTTCCATGTGTTTGGACAATCTACAGGCCGTCAAACTATAGAAACTGGTAATTTTTAACACCAATCTTGGAATGTGTGTCATTCAATTTGGGAAAGATAATAGCTTGAAAACCCTTGTAAGGTTATCTTCATCAGATTGCATCTTCGAAAGCACTTTGTCACATCTTCAGATCTCATCCTAAGCGCCTCGAATTTCATGCCATAGGAGCCAGAACAAAGGACATGATAGTCATTGGAAACAAATGGGTGTACAAGGTATAGAGGCATGTAGATGGGAGAATATTTAGGTATAAAGAAAGGTTAGTTGCCAAAGAATTTGGTCAAACATATGGCATAGACTTTGAGGAAACATTCAATCCAGTAGCTATGATTTCTACCATAAGAAGTTTGATTGCAATTTTAGTCTCAAAAGGTTGGAAGTGTACAAGTTGGATGTGAAGAATGATTTCCTAAATGGAGAGCTTGAAGAGGTAGTCTTTGTTACACTTATGTGTTCCTCGAGTAGCTTTGATGTGAACCTTTTCCCTATACATGGGCACATTCTACTCTAGTGCTAGGTAGAGTATTTTTCCACATGTTACCACATACATGATTCATTCATATGTGGTGGTACTTTGTACTTAAGGATATTATTAAGCTCTTTCTTCAGTTCAGTTTATCGTTAATAGACAAAGCTATTCCATCCATCCATCTTCTCCATGTGTCTTATTGCATTTGTGCTCCTTCTCTATGCTTCTCATATGTCTCTCGCACGTCTACACACATCCAAGAGTGGTATTAGAGTAGGTTCATCTCCTTCTCAAGTTTTGGTTTCTTGCATCATGCCGTGCATGCACTTTTAACATTGCAAATCGACTTTAGAGCATAAAATAGTGAATTTTAGCAGCCAAGAGATATTTCCACTAGGAAAATTGAGGTTTTACTTCCATTTTGAAACCTTCTTTGTAGTCACAATTGCCATCAGAGTGATGGTTTGTGAGCTGAAATTTGAGCATTCATTTTAGCTTTCATTGAAGTAAAGATTTTGTCACATTCTTGTTCTTTAGTGAAATGGCGCGAACAAATGACTTGTTTGGCATCATTCAAGCTGATGACAAGCTTGATGGGACAAACTAACCACTGTGGCCATACATGATGAAGCATGTTCTTGTTGCAAAACAACTTGGAACATAGTGGTAGATGTAGATTGAAGACCCATAGGTTCTTCTACTTCATAGTCTAGTATCACAGATGGAGCTTCTTCTTCAAGTATAGTGGTTACTCCTTCTACATCTACACAAGAGCAACTTAGATCGGATGGCAAAAACGCTCAAGCTCATGCATTGATTGCGTTTTCTATGAGGCATCATGTAGTTCCACACATTCGTTCATGTTCTACATCAAGAAAGGCATGGGCACTCTTGCTTCTTTGTATGCCATGCATAATGAAGCACATGTTGCATATTTGAGGAAGCAACTTGAGGATGTATGTATCAGCAAAATGGTGTTTCCAAGCGTAAATATAGAACACTTCTTGAAATAGCATGATGTATGGTTAAACGAAAGCACATTTGTGATAAGTTTCGGATGGAAGCACTCATGTGTGTAGACTATGTGTTGAATCAGTGCCCTACAAAAGCATTGAGATTCATTACTCCTTATGAGGCTTCGACTAGACATAAGACTATGGTTAGTCATATGCGTGTGTTTGGTGTTGGGCATATGCTCTTGTGCCATCACAACAATGTCACAAAATTGATGACAAGGCAAAGAAATGTTTTTTTGTTGGTGAAAGTGCTGAAAGTAATGATATCATTTGTACCATCCATTGACAACCACAATTATTGTGAGTTGAGATGTGGTATTTGCTAAAAATTGCATTTTCCTTCTACTTGAATGCAAAAAATAGCGAACAATTAGTTCACAAGATATGTTCGATATGCTCATGCCTTTCTTCTGAAATGGTGCACTTGACTATGGCCATGTAGACTAGCCAACTAAGGCTCACAGACCTGAAAATTTCCAAAAAATAGAGCTAAAAATGCAGATAATTTCTAGCCAAACATGGCTGAAAGTTTTTAGCCAAAAATTGTCGAAATTACTGAAAACTTCTAGCCACATATGGCTGAACATTTCGGAAAAAATAAGGCTGCAAATGAGCATGAAATGCAGCCCATGCATGATATAAATCTTGATGTTGTATTACATAATGAACACATGTCTATCAAGAATGCACAAAGTATGCCAAAGTGGCCGAAACAAACTTTGCAGGACAACAAATTGAGTGCACCTTTACTTGGTAGAACAAGATCAAGCTCTCACCATGCAAGTAATTTTGTGGATTATTCTCTTATTGCAATAGCATGTAATGAAGAGCCACTTACTTTTGAAGATGCATGTGATGATCCACATTGGATGAGCACTATGCAATCGCAGATGAACTCCATACATAGGAATGGTACTTAGGAGTTATGTGAATTGCCAAAAGGGAAAAATGTCATTGGTAGAAAGTGGTTTTACAAAATTAAGAGAAATTCTGATGGTACAGAGCAAGATTGGTTGCCAAATGATATGCACAACAATATGGCATTGAATATGAGAGGAAAAGTAAAACTCTATATAAGGATCATCTTACCTTTTTTCCTTGACTTGTATGCATTCCATGAGTTCACCACTTAGTTTAGTGAGGTCATAAACTCTAGCAAGATGTCCCTTGCTTGCTTACCTCATTTTCTCATGACTTTCCTCCTCTCTATCTAGAGGTCTAGTTAGGATTTTCCAAATCTAATTGTACCTGATTGTAGAGCATTGTTTGCTCTCTCATTATGCTTATTTTCATTGGTTTCAGCCTTCATTTGGTCTCTCATATAGTTGCCAAAAGTTTTCCAAAGTTTCAAGTTCTCTAACTGAGTGACTTGTGACAAATCGCCAACTTTGTGAAGGTATATCGCTGCACATAGGTAGAGATTGTTGCAAAGATGTAGCCACGTTTGTAGAGGATGCTTCTCCGAGCTAAAATACTCATTTGGGATGATTTAAAGCTTTTGGGTAGCTCTAAGAGTCTACTCTAAGTCTGCAAAGTTTCATTGTAATTCTCTATACAGGTGCAAAGAGAAGTTTAGAACATTGAGCATATATATATATATATCAATGCTTGTGGGCTTGGTTGAGAAGAATCATGCACGTATATTGTCTCTCTCTTTCTGTCCATCTATCTCTCTCCCTCTCTACTTCAGAGATAGCCAATTGCTCTATTTTGTTGACAAGTTCTTACTAGGGAAGCCTTCATGAACCATTGCACCTTGCTGATCATTATGCACCAAGGATGGAAAGTCAAATTCCATGTGCTAAGTTTAAGAATTTAGGGCATTGTCTATATCTATTCAAAGTTTCACAATGGGTTCTTACAATATCTTGATTCCTTTTATTGTACAAAATATTTCTATTGTGGTTGATGGTAGAGCTTGTGTTTTGGAGACTACAAATGACAAACAAGATTTTCTGATAGATCACAAGTGTAGAGAAGAGATTCACGTGGAAGAGATATTATCATTGATAGGTGAATTAATAAACAAACAAAAGAAATGGAATCCAAATGAAATGCCTCTATTTCATGTGAGTGTGAAGAAGGAAGATTGACAATACATGTTGTGCTTTGCCTTCTTTCTTTTCGATCAAAGTTTTCCAAAGAATCTCTCCCACATTCTTAAAAATATGCATCGGGTCTACCAAATGATTGATCACCAATTCACTCCAATAAGGGAGTTCATGAAAAATGGACAACCGTTTCATGCCAGCAACTGGATTTTCTGAATCCCATAGTTGTTTCCAATCGCTAGCTTTGATTTGGTGTTGTGCTTGTCGACCAATTTGTCCTTCACGTAAAACATGTCCATCAAGCAAATATCTATGATGTCCTTCATAGAGAGTTTTACTTAGTGCTTTGGAATAGCGTGCTTCGATTTGTGGTCCGCATAAAGGACAAGCATGGTAACCCGAAATCGATAAACCGGAACATTCACCATAACCAGGCCAATCATGCATTGTCCACATAAGTATGCCTTGCACTCGCACGTCTCATCTTCTTATAAGTTGAGACATGTCACACACAGTAATCCCATTCCATAAAATGCACAGTTCTTCCACAAGTGGTGCAAGATATACATCCATGTTTTTTACCTTATACTTACCTGGTACAATAAGAGCTAATAATAAATGACCTTTCTTTGTGGCCAACCATGGTGGGATATTATAATTGACCAAACATACAAGCCATGTGCTCCATGAAGAACTGCGTAATCCAAATGGATTCACTCCATCCATAGCTAGGCCTAGACGTATGGACCGAGGCTCACTAGCAAACTCTGGCCACTTACTATCTATGTGCTTCCAAGCATTAGAGTCAGCTGGCACTCGCATTACATTATCTGTAGACCTGCTCTTTGTATGCCATGACATTAACTCAGCTATAGATTTGCATCTAAACATGTTCTTAATTCGTGGAATCATAGGAGGGTGGCGAAGAACCTTTGCGGGGATTGCTTCGCCTACAACGTCTTCTCTAAATCTATTTGCTCCACACTTTGGACATACATGGAGATGCTCATACTCATTCTGAAAGAGAACGCAATCATTCGGACAAGCATGAATTTTAGTATAATCCATTCCAATGGACTGTAAAAGTTTTTTTGCATCTCCACGTGTTGGAGGCATGTCATTGCCCTCTGGCAAAAATTGATCTTTAAGAAGCCTGCAATAAGCAATAAAAATGATATTAGTAAATGAAGTTATTGTGATACAACAATGAAAGCCAATTTGTTCTCCACTTACCTGAACAATTCCATGACACTACTATCTGACCATCCATAAATGGATTGCAGATTGAGCATCGCGAGTGAAGCATGTAGTATAGATATCTTTGCTCCATTGTAAAGGGGTAAACGAGCTAATCTTCGCATGTTTTCATATTCTTCATCAACTTCTGATCGTGGAATTTCTGTTGTGTCCATGAAACTCTCGACACCTTCTTCACCATCATGATCTTCGTCCATCTCATAAGATGCTTCAAGCATCTCTTCCATATGTTCATTCTGTGTAATATTATTAGTGCTTGCTTGTACGTCTTATAAGTCCTTTTTTGCTCTCTTTTGTCCACGAGAGGTTACCGGTGCAATGTCATTTGGGTCCATCTGCTCACCGCGGGGACCATGCGAATGATAGCGTAGGTTTTCCAGTCGACTCCTATCAAAGGATCCATACTCTCTAACATGTGCAGTACAAATCCGTCGTTTCCGATAAATTTGATACTTGCACTGTGTGCAAGGACATGCCATTCTCTCTTCAAGATCCAAAGAAGCCATCTGCTACAATATGGACATTTTAGAACATTTTTTTTTTATTAAACCTAAAAATCTAACTCTTAAAGACTTAAATCTGAAATACTAAACCTAAATACTTAAATACCTAAAAAAACATAAAACCCTAATTTTAAAACCCTAATCTATATAGCTATCCTATTTTATCTATATATTTGGATTTTCTCTTGATTGCTCCTATTATATATATTTATATATTTATTTATTTATTTATTCATATTTTTTTCCTCTTAATTGAGTTATATGTATCCCTAAACCCTAAAACCCTAATTTTAAAGATCTAGTCCTAAATTATTTATATTTCTATACACATGTATATATACATGTATATATGTATTATATGTATATGTGTATGTATGTATATATGTTATGTAGGTGTACACATATGTGTGTGTATGTATGTGTGTATGCATGTGTGTGTATGTATGCATGTGTGTATATGTGTATATGTGTGTATGCATGCATGTGTGTATATGTGTGTGTGTGAATGTATATGTGTGTATATATGTATGTGTGTATATGTGTGTGTATGTGTATGTATGCATGTGTATATATGTGTGTGTATGTATGTGTGTATGCATGTGTTTGTATGTATGCATGTGTGTATATGTGTATATGTGTGTATGCATGCATGTGTGTATATGTGTGTGTATGTATGCATGCATGTGTGTATATATGTGTGTGTGTATGTATGTGTGTATATGTGTGTGTGTATGTGTATGTATGCATATGTGTATATATGTGTGTGTATGTATGTGTGTATGCATGTGTGTATGTATGCATGTGTGTAAATTTATATGTGTGTGTATGCATGCATGTGTGTATATGTGTGTGTGTGTATTTAAGCATGTATGTGTGTATAGGTGTGTGTATGTAAGCATGTATGTGTGTATGTATGCATGTGTGTACATGTATGTGTGTATGTATGCATGTGTGTACATGTATGTGTGTATGTATGCATGTGTAAATGTGTAAATGTGTGTGTGTATGCATGTGTGTAAATTTATATGTGTGTGTATGCATGCATGTGTGTATATGTGTGTGTGTATGTAAGCATGCATGTGTGTATAGGTGTGTGTATGTAAGCATGCATGTATGTACATGTATGTGTGTATGTATGCATGTGTGTACATGTATGTGTGTATGTATGCATGTGTAAATGTGTAAATGTGTGTGTATGTGTGTGTGTATGTATGCTCTATTTTCCTATCTCTATCTTCCTTTCTTTCATTATTCTTTATCTCTCACTCTCTCTCTCTTCTCTCTCTCTCTCTCACTCCTCTCTTTCTCTCTCTCCTTCTCTCTCTATCAATAGAGAATAAACAATCACTTACAAGTATGTCCCTCTTTTGGATCGTTGTCGTCAAAGCGTAATGTATGTCGCCTATCCTCCAATTCCAAACAATCAACACCAAAGAACTTCTGCAAAATCAAAGAAAAGGTAAATTATAAAACCTAAATCATAGAGAAACACAAATGCTAACAGTACGCGCAACACTTACCAAGATGTGAGATCTAAGCCGAGAGAGAGAGAGTGTGTGTGTGTGTAGAGAGAGAGTGTGTGTGTGTAGAGAGAGAGATCTGTGTGTGTGTGTGTGCACAAGACAATGTAGGTCGCAATTCTGTTTGCGCATGCAAGTTCGACAGAAGACCAACAGTACTCAAACATGCACAAAAATGTGAAGTTTTCCTCTCGGGTTCACAGTATGTTTAAAACTCGGCCTCGGTATATGCATCAGTATGGGCGTCGGTAACTTCCAGTAAATTACTAATGATTATACCGACGCTTATACCGACGCATATACCGATGCATATACCAATGCATATATCGAGGGTTGCGGGCCACACCGATGATCCATTTAAAACAGTCATACCGACGGTCACTTGACCGTCGGTATCTCTAAGTGACATTTTCCAACGCCCATACCGACGCCGAGCGTGACCGTTGGTATATGTAGCGTCAGTATGCCCCTCATATGTTGTAGTGTATATATATATACACTTAGATATCTATATGTAAATAAATAAATAAATCCTATTTCAAAAATCCTAACTTGAAAACATTATTTAATTGAAAACACTAATTTTGATATTTGGGTTTTAAAACCCCTAATTTAAAAACTCTAATTCATCCTTTTAACCATATAATTGAAGTATATGTACACATTGCATCTATTCCTCCGACGTCCTACTAGAGAGATGTCTCTCCTCCCAACCTTATGCTTCTATATATAGCTACTCGAATCAACGAGGATCATAATATATATAAAGATATATACACATCATGTAGATACACATACATAAATATAAAATAGAGTAGATATATTATGCATCACACATACATGCCTAAATGCACACATAAATATATATATATATATATATATATATATATATATATATATATATATATATATATATATATATATATATATATATATATATATATATATATATATATATATATGCATACATTTTACATTTACACATTTACACATAGACACATATACATATATACATGTACACATCACATATACATGCCTACATACACAAATGTATACTTATACATGCATACACAATTATAAACACTTGCATATATGACATGAATACATGAATATGTTACATAAATGTGTATGCATATATATACATATGCATACTAACACATGTATACATATATCACACACATGCACACACATACATATACATAAAATACATATATATGCATACTAACATATTCATCTCTCTAGTAGGATTCATCGTTATTCAAGTTGAATAAAAAATCTATTATCTGATATCCATTCAGAATCTTCAACTTATTGATCGATAACTAGAGTAGAATTTACTATCTAATCTGCTCATATGTTTTCATTATTGCCATCATTTTGGTAAGACATCAATATAGTCTCATCTTTTTTATCCTTATTAATTTCATTTATTTCTTCTATTGTTAAATCTGTGTTCTCATGAGTCACATCATCTATTGATGGACTAATATTGATTTCTGGTAATTCCTCTTCCTCATTAGTAGAATCAACATGTAGAGTATTATCCTCTTCATAAAAAAGATTAGTATTATTATCACGTATAATGATTCTAATTTCTCTTTTAGATGTTGATGTATCAGTATCTGATGTTGAATCATCAAGAGGACTTTCTTCGATCTCTCTAATAATAAATTGTTCAAACAATGACCTACCTCTAGGTTGAACATGAATGACTTGCTACCAAGGGTGAGCATCTGGGTTTTTATAAAAAAATGCTTGTTCAATATGCCTAGGAATAATATATGGTTCTTTAGTAGATCGCATTACCTTGGAAGAATCGCCCAAAAACCAAATAATTCCTTTCTTAATGTGAAATTACTACCTTTATACTTGGCTCGAAACCAGTCAACCTTCAAATGACCTATCAAAATATATAAAAACAAAAACCCATTATTAGATGCTTAAAAAAATAACTAACTCTATCATAAAAATATAAACTTTTTTCTACCTGTTTGAATGTACAAAATGAAATTTCGTAGATACCAACAATAGTTCCTACGTAACCAAGTTCGCCATCTATAAGGTTCATGTCTTTTGAGCTAGCACGTGATAGTTGCTTGAAAGAAGCAACAATACTAGAATCCTCTATTTTACATAAAGAATCAATGGCTTTGATTCTAATATGCTATCCAAAAGCCCACATATTAGTGAACATTCGAGCCTGCAAAAGAAATTAAATTAGTAAATAGAAACTAATATACATATATGAAAAAAATAAAATATTATTGAAATAAAATTACCTTTTGTTCACAACCTATCATTAACTCTCTCTGCTCATTTGAGATTGCTTCATTATTTGCGTACGCGCGTTGCAAACGACTATATAGCCAATTCGTGAAAGAAGATATATATGTAATCTCATTATTATCGAGATTACGTCTATATCTTTTGTTTCTTCGCCTTTTACTTCGGAGATTTTGAGGTTCCTGTTCGTTCTCGCTAAGGAATGCTTGCATGCATTCGCTATTATATGCTACAAAAGTAGAAACATCATTTTTTTCTTGAAATGTAAATAAAAATGGAACTCCCTTACCTGATAATACCTCATCTGTTATTTTTGAAGAAGACTTGTTGGTCCATGCACGTGGAGCTTCTTCATGAAATCTTTCAAGGTACTCACTAATGTAATACATGCACTCTTGAAGCATCCAACCCTTTGCCATGGATCCTTTTGGTTTTGCTCTTTGTCGCACATAACCTTTTAATATTCCCATAAATGCTCGACCCAAAACATCCATCGAGTGTTAACAACACTTGCAATCTCTATTTCATCTACAAGATGGACTAATAAATGAACCTGAATATCAAAAAATGAAGTAGGAAGTCCTTTCTCCATCAAACATAGTAGCTCTTTGCATTCACGTTTTTTTTGTGGGATCGAGTTTTTGGCAATCTCTTTTGATTTAATCCAACTATACATATCATAAAAGAATTATAAAGAAGTTAATTCAAAAATAAAAGACATCCAATATTCATGCATATTAAATATAAAAGTATCATAATTACCTTATAAGTGATCCAAGATGATAGATCACATCTCGTACTCCTTTCGTTGTACATTCATCCATATCATGCAGGAGTCTTAATCAATTGAATTCTATTGTTGATAGTCTGTATCTCTTTTGTTGTAAGTACCCAAGGGGAAGGTGCATAAGTCGTTTCCTGTCGATGTCTATCAAAAACTGGCCATAACTTTGGTTTTGATTTTTGATCTTTCAAATCATTCCTTGATGCTATGGTATGTTTTAGTCCAAGAAGATGTTGCCATAGCGAATAACCAATATTCTTGAATATATGCATAGGATCAAGAAGATTACATACTTTTATCCCTTTCTAATACTCCAAAGAATAACATATTGATATGTGAGTGCCAGTTTTCCTTTACCTCTCTTCACATACTCATTATCTTCATCGTCACTGAAGATTTTTTATTCTGGATCTATCAGAGGTCCATCTATCCATTTTTCATACCAAGCCATAGGCCTCATAGGTTTTGGACACTGACCTAATTCAAGCTTTCCATTAAAATGTATCACTTCTCTTTTAGATCTTAATGGATGATCATCAAGCAAGAATTGTCGATGTTGAAGATAAATATTTTTGTTGAGATTTTTACTATAGATTGACGTCAACCAATCACCACAATATGGACGAGCTTTATAACCCTTCGTAGATATTCCTGCATCATGAAAACGATAAAAAAATAATTAGATTAAATCATATTCATTAATATGCATATTGAAATAAAAAATTACATCAAGACCTGAACAAACACCATGTCCTGGAAAATCGTGAATAGTCCAAGCCACAATACCACGAACCGCAATATTTCTTTCATTGATGCTTTTCGATACATCAATGACATTAATACCTCTCCATAACTCTTGGACATTGTCAATGAGAGGAGCAAGATATATATTCATATCTTTAACTAGTCTTTTGCCTGGGATTAAAAGTGAAAGCATTAAATGCTCCTTTTTAATGCTAAGATATGGCGGAAGATTGTAGTTTATGACTACCACTGGCCATGTTGACCATTTACTGGATTTCATGGAGAATGGATTAACCCCATCTAATGCAACTCCTAACTTTAGATTCTGTGGATTTTGTGCAAATTCAGGCCATGTAGAATCAATATGCTAAAAAGCAACACTATCATGAGGAATTCTGATTATTCCGTTAGTAGTTTTATGATCATGTCCCCATGTCAAAAGCTTTGATAATTCGGGGCTTTGAAACACATGTCTAATCCGTGGAGCCAATGGAAAATGTCTCAATACTTTTTTTGGGATTTTACCTTCTTCATCCTTATATCAAGGAGATTGACATTTGGAACATGTCAAAGAGTCTGCATATTCACCTCTACATAGAATACAATCGTTACGACGTGCATGTATACATTGATAATTTTATTCTATGTGTATGCTTATGTGTATGTGTATGCTTATGTGTATGTGTATGTGCATTTAAAAAAAGTAAATAAATAAATATACATATATATATGCATATAATTTTATATATGTGTATGCTTATGTGTATGTGTATGTGTATATGCATGTGCATGCGTATACATATGTGTATGTGTATATGTATATATGTATGTATATGTGTTTTATAGGTGTATATGTATGTATATGTACGTATGCATATATGTATGCATACATGTATATGTATGTGTGTAGACATGTGTATGTATGTATGTATCTGTATATATGTATGAATGTGTATGTATGTATGTATGCATGTGTAGTTGTGTATATTTGATTTCATTTTTATTTGTTTTTTGTATATTTTGGCTTGCAGATTTTCATATCTAGACCATTGAATCATCTAGCGGTTTCCCATTTTATAGTCAATCTATTACCTGTCTTGCTAAGTTGTTTACAACTATTAAGTATTAGTTACCTATGAAGGTATTAAGTCATCAGTAAAATGGGAGGATCAAATTTATCGCAAATATTTTGAAAGATGCATTAATAGTTTTAAAGGATGGGCAGACAAAAAGTGTTCATTCAATGCAAGTTCTTGTTCTTACCTTAGCTAAAGTAAGAATAAAAACCTACATTGAATGAACAATTTTTTTCCACCCATCCTTTAAAATTATTTTTCCATCCTTCAAAATCTTTAAGATAAATTGGGTTCTCCCATTTTACTGAGGACTTAATACCTACATAGCTAACTGATACTTAATATTTGTATGCAAAAGAGTTAGCAGCACAGGTATTAGGTCGACTAAAATAGGAGAAACATGTGTCAAGAAGATTCTAAAGGTTGGGTGGATAATTCTAAAGGTTAGATGGACAAAACATCTTCATTCAATACAGGTATGTATAATTTGACCTTACTCTCATAACATGTGTATGTGTGTATATGTTTTGAATTGTGTTTATGTATATTGTGGTTTGCAAATTTTCATATCTAGACCATTGAATCGTCTGGCGGTTTCCCATTTTATAGTCAATCTATTACCTGCCTTGCTAAGCTGTTTACAAATATTAAGTATCAGTTACCTATGAAGGTATTAAGTCATATGTAAAATGGGAGGATCAAATTTATCGCGAATATTTTGAAAGATGCATTAATAGTTTTAAAAGATGGGCGGACAAAAAGTGTCCATTCAATGCAAGTTCTTGTTCTTACCTTATCTAAAGTAAGAATAAAAACCTGCATTGAATGGACACTTTTTGTTTGCCCATCTTTTAAAACTATTAATGCATCTTTCAAAATATTCGCGATAAATTTGATCCTCCCATTTTACATATGACTTAATACCTACATAGCTAACCGATACTTAATATTTGTATTCAAAAGAGTTAGCAGCACATGTATTAGGTCGACTAAAATAGGAGAAACATATGTTTCAAGAAGATTCTAAAGGTATGGTGGACAATTCTAAAGGCTAGATGGACAAACCATCTTCATTCGATACAGGTATGTATAATTTGACCTTACTCGGATAACGTGTATGTGTGTATATGTGTGTGTATGTTTATATATGCATGTATTTATACATTTATATTTATGCATATATATATATATATATATATATATATATATATATATATATATATATATATATATATATATATATATATATATATATATATATATATATATATATATATATATATATATATATATATATATATATATATATATATAGAAAATTGAAAATTATACCTTAATAGTGTCGAAAGAGATACATTACTTCATCCAAAATGATTCTCAAGATTAAGAATAAGTAAGCTCGCACTTAGTCATGTCAAACGACTTCCTTCATATACATGCTTTAGACATTCCTCTCAAAGATATTTCTCATTTTTAAAAATATCAATGCTCTCAATGTCGTTTTGATACCAATCCTCAATAAAATCTTCCATGCCATCATCTTCATCATTGTCGCACAAATCTTGTACTTTATCTTCTTTTGAATATAGATCTTTCAACCTTGCGTATTCCAGAGGATCACTTTTGCGTAGCCTCCTCATAGAAGCTTCTAATAAATGAGATCTTACTGGAAATTGTGAATGGTGTGGAGGAATATCATCAACATCGTACATTGGAATCTACACATATAAATAAAATTCATTAGTATTCCATAAATGAATAAAAAGTAAACTTTAAACATAAAATTAAATATATAAGTTGGTGAATATGGATAGAAAATTTTTATTCTCTCTAGCTAAAAGGTGCTCTTGGAGGTCTACACCATCCATAATTCACTAATAGTTCATCACCAGCATGTAATGTAGTAATAGCATTGACAACTCTGTATCTTGATACATCTCTACTCATGTATGGTGATTCATGACTATTTTCATGCTCCTCTAATGTGCAATTAGTGCATGAACTATTATGTAACCCTCGACTACTATTTATTAAACCTGCTATATTTCCATGTGTGTAAGGTCTTCCATCAATATATAATCTTTCATTTTCTACATGTAAAATCCTTCTATTAGTAAGGGATGATGCGTTCAAGCATATTCCATAAGTACTCATGCTTTGAGCATAACGTGAAAGTCGATGCGAATCTCCCATCCATATATAGGACCACAAAATGACATAAGAGTGACTTCAGAGTTCGGAGGCACATACAAATCCTCTACAATAAAGAGACCAACCAACATCAGTAATAGTTGAAGGAGCAATCATATAGCGATTACCCCAAAAGTTGAAAACCTCTCCATCTAAAGGAAGTGGTCCTCTATTCCATCCTCCATATCTTCTTCTATCATATGTTTGTACTAGAGAACGATCACGAGTTGGCAATGGATAATCTCCAATCGTTTCAGTCTCTAAACCAAGAGGTAGAGGATTTCTAGAAACCTCTGCTTGTAATTGATGAACAGCAAGTCCATGAGCTGTACGAGGTATATTAACATTATGAGAAAAATTATCATCATCATCATCATCGAGCAAGTATTCCTGTATATCAACAGTAATTTGATTGTGTATATGGTTTTGAAATAAAATAATGACATTAATTTATATAAAAAATACATACCCAAGCATTATCACATTGAGCAGGTAATGGTGCATGCTCAAAAGTACCATACTCTGCCTCATGTTCAAAACATTCCAATCATGGTCTTCAATACGTGCCATAACAAGAGTTACACCAACATATAATATGCTCTTGATAGTAAAATTCATCATAATTTCTATCGGAGGACACACGTGAAGTTGTTGCATGGGTAGGAGGTGGTGGAGCACCCTCTGATTGATCAGAATCTGATTATAATAAGAAACAAGAAAATATATAAGTTATGTATCCATCAAATATATTTAAAATTAAATGTTTGATATACTTACAGTATATATTCGTTGCACGATGAGGAGACGGTGGTGGAGTTCTATCTGATTGATCAGAATCTATAAATAATGGTATTTGATATTAATAATCTGATTATTTACATGCATAAACATTCACATATACATATTTACACATACACACATACACACATTTACACATACACACATATTCACATATACACAAATACACATTATTGTTGGATAAATGCATGTATATTGTATGAATGAGTGTATATGCATGCATGTGTGTGTACATATATATGTGGATATGTATATGTGTGTTTATGTTATATGTATGTATATGTTTATATGTATGCATATATGTTTGCATGTATATGTGTATGTGGGTATGTGTATGTGTATGTGTGTGTATATATGTGTATGTATTCTGATTCTTTTTCTATTTGAGATTAAATTAATAGGAGATATTGTATGGTGGAAAGAAATAAGAGGCGACCTAACATACCACCTGAGACGTGGCAGTTTTTTCGTAGACAACTACGTCTTCAGGAGTCATTTCCTTAGCAGAAGGTATACAATAATTTTCATATATTTTAGTAATTTTTTACATTTAATTTATGTATTTCTTTTTTCTTAAATAAACAGTCTTCACCAAAGAAGAGAGTTGAGTCTGGCCCCACATCCCACCTAGGACGAATGGGCCATCATGGTGCTACATTTGTAAGTATATGTGTTATTGTGAGTATATTTTTTATTTTAGTTAAAAATGCAAGAAAGTAATCTTTTTTATTTGTGTCAATGCAGCAAAAGGATTATGGCCGATATCCTAGGAAACATGAGATTGAGTATGCTAGAAATTTTGGGTATCGGCGTTTGAGCGAGTATATGCGAGATCATCCGGATGCCTTTGTGAGTATTATTAAATTTTATATAATTATTTTACTTTTATGAATGGTTTAATTGTTTTACTTATTTATGTTTGTTATATGTAATACAGGAGTATTATGGAGAGGAAGATATGGATGAGGTGGAGAGATAGACACAGGAGGGACGATCTCGATCATCATAGGATGATCATGATGATGACGATGAGGATGATCAGGATGATCATGATGCTGCTGATGATGATCAGGATTAGGATTCTTGATTATGACATTGGATTATATGTATTTACATTGATATATATATATATATATATATATATATATATATATATATATATATATATATATATATATATATATATATATATATATATATATATATATATTCATTTTAGTTATGTTTTGAATTGTGTGTATGATATTAAGTAATGAAAAGTTTTGTTCTATTGATTGTTATTATTGTTTATATTAAGCTTGTGTTTTAGTACTTTAATTATATAATTCATTCATATGTGTGTATGTAAGTGTATATGTATGTGTGTGTATATGTATGTATGTGCATGTGTATGTGTGTGTATATGTATGTATGTGCATGTGCATGTGTAAGTGTATATGTGTGTATATGAGTATGTGCATTTCCATGTGTATGTGTGTGTATATGTATGTGCATGTATATGTGTAACTTTATGTGTATGTGTGTATGTGCATGTTTATGTGTATATGTATGTATGTGCATGTGTGTGTGCATGTGTATATGTGTGTGTGCATATGTGCATATATATGTTTATGTGTGTGTGTATATACATATGTGCATATGTATGTGGACCTTGTCCAAAATTATCTCCTAGGTATTGAACATTCCCAATACTAAAGAGAATAGGAAAGATGGCTGACCAAATCTTAAGTCAACTAGGTAATTTGACAAGTAGTACCTAAAATATTGAGATGACACCCCTATATTTCTAGATTTGTTTCTCTCAGTATGGTTCATCAAAATTCATAAAATTTGGTTCTTTGGATTCATTATCCATCTAGTTCGAAGTGTGCCAAAAGTTCTTTGTTCAGTTTTCAGCAAACTATGAGCTCTAAGTGAATTTCCAGAGTGCTATCCATCCCAAAATAGAAAGTTTTGCTTCATCTATTTTGTGTCAACTAGTTTGTCTTGTTGAATCAACTTGACATTAATACTCCAAGGCACTAGGATGGTTTATATGCATCCTTAGCGAGCATAAAGTGTCTACTTGGTAGGTGTAGAGCAGGGTTTTGCAGCACCAGGCACATCCTTGAAGTGTATCAACCATCTCTCCTCACAATGGTATTAAAGCAAAGTTAAATCAATATGGGAGATGGATTTCCTTCCACCATTGACAAATTGGATAGAAATAGCTACTTACCTTGGTCTCTAAGGATGGAGACCTACCTTCAAGGGAGAAATCTATTTGGATAGATATATGAGGATGAAGTCATGCCAACAATGAGAAGCAAAGGACAACCATCACATGAAGAACAAGAAAGGCTAACAACTTCAGTTAGGAAGCATCGGAGAGGTAGCTGAAGAAGAGAAAATCATAAGGCAAATCATCAATGGAATCAAGGTTGCTGATAAGTGGGAATCTTTCACAACTGCCATGGACTTATACATGGACATGCAAGTCCCTGACCTCAACACTCTTATGGGCCAACTCTTCACACATGAAGCAAAGATAAGAAAGAAAGGAAAATCCTCAAGATGTAATCAATCTTCTTCCTTATACTCTGATAAAGATAAAGGTAAGGATAAGTCAAAGTCTAAGAAGAATGAAGATGAAGGTAGCTCTTTCCAAGCCAACTTCAAAGGTAGAGGAAAAGCTAGAGGAAGATGTAGATTACAAAAGCAAGGCAATGGGAGACCCCAAACATCTCAACCTTGTAAGATCTGTGGTTACTCTAATGATACCAATGTGGAATGTTAGAAGAACCCAAGGAATTCCATAGGAAGAGGATTCAATAGATCTGGCTATGGATCATAGAGGCAGATACAATGGAGGATACAACAAGTACTACAACAATAATAATCATCAAAATGGATATAGAGGCAGAAAGGATTACAACAACTACATTGAAGATCAAATTCAACAGGATTCACTACTCCTCCTGAACCTATCATTGAAGTAGGGTAAAGATGATGATTATTTGTTTTATATTGACTTAGGATGCTCAAATCATGTATCAAGAAATGTAGCATTGCTCTCTGATTTAGAAGATCCCAAAAATAAACATGAAATGCAGAGAGGTGATAATACAAGACATTAAGTGGAGAAAATAGGTAATGTTAAGACATAACATGGAAACATGAATCTTCTAAGCAAGGTTTTGTATGTACCTACCATAATTGAAAACTTGATAAGTGTTGGACAAATTGTGGAAAAAGGATTGCAGGTTAGGTTTACAAGGCATGGAGAAAATGTGGAAGACCCCAAGCAAGGATTTAGAAGAATTCCCAAAGGAGAAAAGATGAGAAGAATCTTCACCTTTGAAGTGGAGGACACCAAGAACATAGCATTATTTAGCTATGGATCTCAAACACTCTGTAAATTGGAGGTATGTCATAAAAGGCTTGCTCATATTGGTGAGAGAACTTTGAAACAAATTTGTAGGCATCAAAGTGTACTTGGATTGCCCAACATCACAAAACAACATATGATATACAAGTGTGGAGCTTGTCAACTTGGCAAAGCTCATAGACAACCTTTCAACAGGAAAGGCTATATATTCCATCAAGAGCTATTGGATCTTGTACACATAGATGCATGAGGTCCAAGCAAAGAACCTTCTACTTCAGGTTCAAAATATTATGTATCTTTTATTGATAATTGTAGTAGATGGAAAATTATGTCCTTTATGAAGCATAAAGATGAAGTCTTCAATTGTCTCAAAAAGTATCTTGCTCTTGTAGAAAATCAAACAGGTAGATGTCTCAAGAAGCTTAGATCACATGGTGGTGGAGAATACTTCTCAACTGAATTTGATGCTTATCTACAAGAAAGAGGCATCAAAAGAGAGGTGACAACCAGATATACACCTGAGTTCAATGGAGTAGCTGAAAGAAGGAACAGACCAATAGATGAGGCAGCCAGATCTATGATAAATGAAAAGGGTTTACCCAATTATCTTTGGGTAGAGGTTGTACCAACAACCACATACCTTGTAAATAGACTACCATCAAAATCTTTAGATGGTATGACTCCCTATGAGGTATGGAATGGAAGAAGGCCAAGTCTAGAGCATTGCAAAATCTTTGGATGTCTAGCTTATGCTCACATGCCTTCTCAAATAAGAGGAAAATTGGATCCCAAAGTAGAGAAGTGTATCTTTATTGGATATGATCAAAACCAAAAAGGGTACAGATTGTATAATCCCACTAACAAAGGCTTTTTAGTTAGTAGGGATGTATTCTTTGTTGAATATAAATCTTGGTTTGATGACGACAGGAAAGTGAAGCTACCCTATGACTTGGAAGAAGACTTTCCATCTCTTCCAATAATGGAGCCAAAGCATCATGAAGATAGTGACTTTGAAGATGAGTTGAAAGATTTAGAGAAATTGAAGCTATGGAAGAACAAAGGGAAAGCTAAGGTGCAAGACCTAGCCCAAGGGTCTGCAAGCTCACATCAACCACTCAAAACCTCACTAACAGAGAACAAGAAACTAGAGAGATATGGATTTGATACCTCTTTGGTCACAAAGCATTCAATCTATATGGATACGGAATTCAACAATGTAGAACCAACATCATATGAAGAAGCTCATTGCAGGAAGGAATGGAGGGAAGCAGTGGATGAAGAAATTGAAGCCCTCATGGAAAATGACACATGGGAACTTCTTCCTAGCAAACCATCAATGAAGGTAATTGGATCAAGGTGGATTTATAAAGTAAAAAGGAATTCAGATGGTTGTATTAATAGATACAAGGAAAAGTTAGTAGCCAAGGGGTCTGCCCAAACTCATGGCATGGACTAGGAAGGGGCCTTCTCACTTGTTGCTAAAATGCCTACCATTAGAGTACTTGTTAGAATTTTTGCATCTAGGAATTGTAAGCTATATCAACTAGATGTAAAGAATGCATTTCTCAATTGTTAGATTTCAGATGAAGTTTATATGGCATAACCACCTGGTTATGAAGATGCACAACATCCAAATTATGTGTGGAAATTGAAGAAGGCCCTATACGGTTTGAACCAAGCTCCAAGAGCTTGGAATCACAGATTAGTTACCTACTTGTAGGACCAAGGATTCAAAGCATTACAGAGAATGATGTCAATGGAACTAAATAGGTAAATGCTGAAATGAAGGATGAATTCAAGATCAGTGATCTTGGACCTCTCGCTTATTTTCTTGGACTTGAACTTGTCTATATAGATTCTAGTATCTACATCACTCAAAGGAAGTATGTACATGACATGCTTTCTAAGTTTAAAATGGAGAATACTAAGTGTGCATGTACACCGATGGAGTTGAATCATAAGTGAAGTGCTTATGAGGGAGAACCGATTCAAAATATCACAAGCTATCGAAGCTTGGTAGGAAGCTTGAACTATGCAACTCTCACAAGGGTGGACATATGCCATAGTGTTAGCATACTCAATCAATTTGTGCATAATCGAAGGAGGCCACATATGGAAGCAGCCAAGAGAGTGCCCAAATACTTGAAGGGCACCATCAATGAAGGGTTGTTCTACCCCTTCACCTCCGACATTGATCTCAAAATTTACTCAGATTGAGATTGGGCTAGATCAAAGGATGATAGGAAAAGTACCTCAGGATATTTGTCATTTGCAAGATCAGAACTAATCTCTTGTTCTTCAAAGAAGCAACCACTTGTTGCTCTAACATCTATTGGAGCTAAATAGAGAGGATTTGCAAATGCAACACAAGAGGCTATGTGATTAAAATGTTTATACTTAGATTTGGGGTTACATACCTTAAATCCTCACACCTTTGGTGATAACACAAGCTCACTTGACTTAGAATCTAATCCAGTTTACCATGCTAAAACCAAGCATACTGAAGTCCATTATCAAAATGTAATAGAGAAGATGATCAGCAAGATATTCAATTATCCTATGTTTCTACTAATCTTCAATGTGTAGATATGTTGACTAAATCATTGGATGGTATCAAGCTAAGTAGGTTCAAAGGAATGATTGGATTGCTAGAAATCAAGGAGGACTGAGGACTCAAGGATACTAGGCTTGAAGAGGAGCTCTTGGTGTATTTCATCCAAGCCTAGTGCTTGATCACTCATAATTGTAAAGCATTGCTTATGTACACTCTCAATGAGAGTCATAGGAACATCCCCTTGTACTTCTAGAAAAAATAATACCTTGAAAAGTAAGAGTCTATGAAGAAACTTGTGGTCTTGTTAGGCATGAGTTATGAGCTGAGTTAGGAGTGATTCATAGCTGCATGATTCCTCAACTTTAGCAAGTTTTAGGTACAATCCCTTCAAGATTTGAATTCAAATATCTCTATATATACACACACATATAGTCACAGATTAGAGTAGATCTTAGAGCTATATTCTGAGGAGATTCTGATCAAGCACCAAGCAATACGTGAGCACACGTTGTGCTCCTCCTTGCCAAGCTTCATGCCCATTCATATTGTCAGGGGAGCACTAGATTGTGCTCTCTGACTACAATAGACAAGATTTCGGAAATACACTTTTGATTACAAGATCACCCAAGAAGGGGAAATGATACAAGAATACGTGACTGATACAAGATGTCCCACAACCCAAGACTGATAGGTATGAATAACTCAACTAGAGATGATACAGGAGATCCCACAACCCTGGATCGTAAGTATGAGACAAGATGTTTGGATTACAAGAACGCCCTTCTAGGAGATGAACTGGATACACGAAAGAACTCGACAGGATCTCGTACTACGAGATTACAAGGGGACAAGATAGTATGTTCAAGAACTAGACTAGAACAAGGAACAAGACAAGAACTAGAACTGGAACTTGAAGAGTACTTACTTGGCGGTCACGACTCCTTGAGCTCCCAAGACTGGTATTGGCAAGACTGATTATGAATGTGGCCAACCCCTCCTTATATAGGTTTTCCAAGGGGGGTTCTAGGGTGGTTACGAATTAATGATGTCATGGATGATGTCATCAATTCGTAGCATGGTCTCTGGATGTCAGAATCAAGCAAGAAGACAGTCGATCTTAGGGTTTTGGCACATTCTGGATGCAATGGAAGCATTAGTTTCCCCAAATTCTGAACCAATCATGAGATATAGGATTCACATGGAATCAGAGAGTTTCCTTTGTCCATGACATTACCTCCCCCTCAAGCGACGAGTTCCACGAGGAGCGGTCACGTTCTCTGGTCTCAGCTTCAGTGGATTTTTCTTATGGAATTCTCAAACCTTGATTGGTGCTCTTTGAAGGTTTTCTGCAGGTTCCCAAGTACGATCACTGATGTCATACCCTTTCCAATGAATAAGGTACTCTAATCTTCCTTGGGATATTCTCGAATCTAGGACATGCTCGACTTCAAATTCTTTATGATCATCAATCTTGATAGGTGGTGAAGGACTAGGTCTCTCCCCCCTCAATGGTGAAAACTGATATGGTTCCAACATGGATACATGGAAAACTGGATGTATTCTCATGGTAATCGGTAATTGGAGCTTGAAGGTGACTGGATTAATCTTGGCCAAGATGGTAAATGGACCAAACCTTTGATGATCTAACTTTGCACAAGGCCTTGAAGTTCGTAAATTGTTTCGGAGTAACCACACTTTATCCCCAATTTGATATGATGGATTCTAGACACGATGTTGATCTGCATAGCACTTATATTGTTTTTGAGCTTTATGGATCTCTTCCTTCAGTTCTTTGTGAATGTCCATCAGGTACTGGGCCTTACCTCTGGCAGTTGGGTTCTTGACATGATTTGAGAGTTGTATATCCATCCTTGGATGTTGTCCATAGTTTGCAAAGAAGGGATTTTGCTTAGTAGATGCATGAACACTATTGTTATAGGCAAACTCTGCAAAGGGTAACAACTCAAACCAATCATTTTGGTGATAGTTGCTAGTGCAACGGAGATATTGCTCTAGGACTTGATTCACCTATTACTCTACTTCTGTCTGATGGAAATAGCACTTCTCCAATTTTGCATATAACCCTTTTTCTCTTAGTTTCTCTAGGACTATCTTCACATGACATTCATGATCTTCTAGATTTTTGGAGAATATCAAGATATCATCAAGATATATTACCACAAAATCATCTAAATACTCTCGAAAGATATCATTCATCATATGTTGAAAGACTGCGGGAGCATTGGTGAGACCGAATGGCATAACTACATATTCAAAGTGTCCATACCTTGTTCGGAATGCTGTCTTCCATTCGTCTCCTTCTCTGATCCTGACAAGATTGTATGTTCCTCGAAGGTCAATCTTAGTGAAGAACTTTGCTTTTGCGAGGCGTTCCAAGAGTTCTGATATAAGTGGTAGAGGATATCTGTTCTTTATTGTAACTTTATTCAGACCACAATAGTCCATACACATTCGAAGAGTTCCGTCCTTCTTCTTTACAAATAGGATAGGGGCTCCAGCAGGGGACTTTGAGTGTTTGATAAACCCCTTGGCTAGATTCTCATCAATATTCTTACGTAATTCTTGAAGTTCCTCTGGGGATAGTCTATAGATTGGCCCGAAGGGTGGTTGTGCTCCCTCTTGAAGTTCTATGGCACAATCATAAGGTCTATGTTCGAGGAGCATATTTGCATTCTTTTTTTCAAAGACATCTTCAAACCCTTGGTATTGGTCAGGTAGCTTCATTGAATCATCTTTCTTGGGCTCTTGAGTTGGTATGGCATAGATCATATATGTCGGTTCCTTCCTTACTACCTGTATGAAGGCTTTGGCTCCAATATATTTTGGGTTCTTCTGGATATCTCGACGGGTGATTTTATTATTCTCCTAATTAATTTCTAGATTATGTTTCTTTAACCACGGCATTCGGATGATAACCATATTTACTGGACTCGATATTACATTGAAACATATGTGTGAATCATGGTCACCAAGGTGTACTCTTAGTGGTATGGTTTCCATGGTTATATTCCCTGATGCTAGAGGTCTTCCATCTACTACTTCAGCTACTACTGGTCTGTTCTTCCGAAGTACGGGAATTCCATGTTTCTTAATGAGTCCTTCATCAATGAAACATGCGGATGCTCCTGAATCTACCAGAGCTATAAGGGAAAGGGTCTTCTTAGACATGATTAACTTGACAGGGGCAAGACATGTTTCTACGGGTGTGGATGGAATGATGAGACCCTTTCTTATATCATGGTCCGGCTGTATGGTCTCTTTTACAACTGGACTTCCTCGTTTCCCTGCTCTACAAGGGTGGCTGCGACTTTGGAGTTCGTTCTCTTGTTGGGACAATTAAATGCAATGTGGCGAGGGTTTCCACAATACAAGCATAACTTGTTGTCCCTCCTTCTTTGTTTCTCTTGTGGTGTTAGAGGCTGGAACTGAGTTACATCTATCTGCATAGGTTCGGGCATAGACTCATCTCTAGGAGTGGGCTGGAAAGGTTTCCATTGGCGAGGCCTTCCTTCTAGTTGTTTTTCTTGTTTCCTTTCAAAAAGGCAGTTATCACATTGAATAGCTTTGTGAGTAGAAGGTCCTTCACATCATCTCGTAAGCCCCATCTAAATTGTCTTATAAAATAATCTTCGTGCCAAGTGAGGTCACATATCAACTGCCTAAATTCTGATGCATAGGTAGAGGTAGGGCGGTTACCTTGACATAGCTTCCGAAGTTTTGTTTCTGCTACTCGACTCGTGTCTGCATCTCCAAATGTGGCGATGAGCTCTCTAAGAAACCCCTCATAGTCATGAAGTACGGCCATATCCTTCTCCAAGATTGGGGCGAACCATGATAAAGCTTAAACATAGAGCAAGATTCCAATAAAACCGACCTTGGATGCATCATCAGGGTATCTATCAGGCTGCATACAGATGTACAATTTGACTTGTTGCAAGAATCCTCAGAACTTTGTGCAATCACCATCGAACTTTTCTGGCATGCAGATCTTGGGTTCCTTCATAAATGATGTACTAGGCCATTGATTCACTTGAATACTCCCTTGATTTGCTTGAAGACTCCCGATTCGTTCTTGTAATTCTTGGAGGAGTGCACCTACATGCACTGGATGTCCCATCTCGACTTGTGTCTGTCGACGACTTAGGTCTTCGACTTGTTGTTGGAGACTCTGAAGTGATGCTACAATCTGTTCATAAGTGTTCTCCATGATGCTTGGTCTTGGATAGACGATAGTCTTGCCAAAATATCAGGGGGGCACTAGATTGTGCTCTCTGACTACAATAGACAAGATTTTGGAAATACACTTCTGATTACAAGATCACCCAAGAAGGGGAAATGATACAAGAATACGTGACTGATACAAGATGTCCCACAACCCAGGACTGATAGGTATGAATAACTCAACTAGAGATGATACAGGAGATCCCACAACCCGGGATCGTAAGTATGAGACAAGATGTCTGGATTACAAGAACTCCCTTCTGGGAGATGAACTGGATACACGAAAGAACTCGACAGGATCTCGTACTACAAGATTACAAGGGGACAAGATAATATGTTCAAGAACTAGACTAGAACAAGGAACAAGACAAGAACTAGAACTGGAACTTGAAGAGTACTTACTTGGCGGTCATGACTCCTTGAGCTCCCAAGACTGGCATTGGCAAGATTCATTATGAATGTGGCCAACCCCTCCTTATATAGGGTTTCCAAGGGCGGTTCTAGGGCGGTTACAAATTGATGATGTCATCGATGATGTCATCAATTCGTAGCATGGTCTCTGGATGTCAGAATCAAGCAAGAAGACAATCGATCTTAGGGTTTTGGCACATTCCGCATGCAATGGAAGCATTAGTTTCCCCAAATTCTGAACCAATCATGAGATATAGGATTCACATGGAATCTGAGAGTTTCCTTTGTCCATGACACATATCATGTACAATATGTGCAATACGGATTGATTTTCAACCTACATCTTGGAGTTCTTCTCATCTTCTCCTACAAGTTCACATTTATATTTTTAGTCAACTTCAGTGAGTGATTTCTCTATGCCTACTTGAAATTGATCGAGGTAACTTAATAAGTCTATTTTCATCATACAAATTTTCATGATCACTCGTTTATTATTTTGTGAGTTACATTCCTTTGAAGTCAACTAGGTAATCTGACAGTGAGTTCCTAAAATGTCGAGATGACACCCCTATATTGCTAGATTTATTTCTCTCAATATGGTTCATCAAATTCATCAAATTTATTGCTTTAGAGTCATTATCTATCTAATTAGAAGTGTGCAAAAGATCTATGTTAAATTTTCAACATGTTGTGAGCTCTATGTTAATTTCTAGAGTATTATCCATCCCAAAATAACAAGTTTTTCTTCATTTATTTTTTGTCAACTAGTTTGTCTTGATGAATCAATTTAAGTTTGATGCTCCAAGGCAATAGGATGGTTTATATGCATCCTTAGCAAGCACAAGTTGTCTACTTAGCATCCTTGAAGCTATCTTGGCAAGTGTAGAGTAGGGTTTTGCAGCAATAGGCACATCCTTCGAGTGTATCAACCATCTCTCCTCACACTTCACACCCTTGAGAATTAACCACTAAGCTAAGTGGATCACTTGTTTACAAGAGCACATGACCTCCTAGTAAGTCTAAACTTGAGATCTTTGGTCATACACATGGGTGACCGAACATTGTCCAATTTCAGATTCCTCAAAACCAGCAAGATCCTTAGATCATACACTTACTTTATTACATTCTTTCCCCCTTCGAAAAAGCTTTTTGTGATAAAAAATAGAGCTATATATATATATATTGTAGGCAACCCGTGAGCCTCGTTCTAAAACCAAAAGAACATGGTCATGCTCTAAACCTAGAAGAACATGTCTCGTCCCTGTGGTGGGATCCCTGCCCAAATCATTCAAAACATTGTCTATGTTTGCACTTTGACAAACTGGTCAAAGTACAAAGTAGTGACTTAATTATAAGGGCCAATCTTAAATATCCCTAGCCATTTAAGTGTTTCTTGATGTGCAACCTAGGCACAAACATATGAACTAGATGGATTCCAATTACTAGTCCATTTCTAGGCATACTTGGTTAATGGACTTAGTAACTAAGGTGGGATTCTAATCTTGATTAAGATTTTGAGAACTCTTGATTCACTTGAATTTGACTTAGAAAACTTAAAGGTTGATTGTCCCAAACATCTAACTTTGATGTTTGTACAATGGTTAACTCCCAACCAACAGTTACTTGATTTATTCACCCAACTTTCGGACTACTTTGTCCTAATGGCTTGAAAATCCTATATAAAATATAGGAGAAATTTGTCTATTTACATTGGGTCAACTGTACTATAACTTAACCAAATAAAATCTGAAATGAAAATTATCCAACTTAGGATACTTTTCTTGAAAATATTGTCTTTAAGTTCTTAGGAATTGTCAATCAGCAATTTCGAACTTTTTGTTTTCTAGATCTTGACGTATCTTGAGATTGTGATATTATCCTCCTTCAATTTAAATTTCTTCCTTGAAGTCTTTTAATTCCCTTGAGGATCAAATCTAACTTCAAGATTCATTCTAGGACCAAAAGATAATTATCATCCCATGTTTTAATGTCCCATACCATCTTTCCAATGATGACCAACATGTGCTAGAGAGATGACTCTCCTCCTAACCAAATGCCTCTATATATAGCTCTCTCCAGGAGACTAGCTTCTTGGTAGGTGGATACTAATCATCCAAGTGTCACCATGTAACTGCATGTGTGCCAAGTGTCCTAGCTAACTCAAGTTAAATCAAGTGGATGCTTTTCAAAGACTCTAGATCTCTTTGGGCAAAATGCCCTCCCCATGTACCCCATGGGGATTGAACCCAAGACCTCTCCTTCACACCCTTGAGACTTAACCACTAAGCTAAGTGGATCACTTTTTTACAAGATCACATAACATCCTAGTAATTCTAAACTCAAGATCTTTGGTCATACGCACAGATGACCAAAGGATGTTCGATTTTAGATCCATCAAAACCAACAAAATCCTTAGATCATAGACTTACTTTATTACAGCAACTTAGCACCTCCAATACATACGGTTTAGTGACAGCATTTGTTTTATATACTTTAACTTCCAAGAGAGCCTTCCAATACCATTTTTTAGGATAAAAATGTATTTCAAGGGAAGGAAATGTTATGTGAGAGCCTAGAGTAAAGGAAGTGAGAACCTTTAATTACTAGAGTACTATATGGGCTACCACATGAGTGCCAGATGGCACTCATGTGAGACCACCATGGCTCTCATGAAAGGAATTTGAAAGTCTATAGGCCATGATGTGTGGTTGGGAGGATGGTTCTATAGTAATATTTTTGTGTGACCTTCTTGGAAAGTAGCCAGCAAATCTATCATCTTCAGCCTCAAAGTTTTTACTAATTAACTCCAAAACAAGGAGCTCATTAGAGAGAGACTAGCATGGTGTATCTCGCCAGCCTAGATAGTAGCATTTATCATATTGAATCATTTCACATGTGAATAAATGGAAACATTATGGGCCATGAAATGAAGACTTCGAAGTAATATTTCCAAATGCCTATGGCAAAGGTATCCTAGAAACTCTATTTATACAAGGTCTGAAGGTATTTGATGTGATAGTTCTAGACATAACATACTCTTCTGAGGGATTGCTTCTCATATCATAGACTAAATCTGATTTGCCATGCTTGAATCGAGGCACATTGACATGAGTTGCTATGTCATTTTTGAAAGCTTCAAGCATTGTCTACATCATAAAACATTTTCACTAACATATGAGTAGATATATATAACATCTTTAAAAATCTCGACAACAAGTCGAAAACAGTGGCTATCATATATATTATCGCCAGAGGTTCCCATGGGGTTCGAGGTATGGATAATTGATCCATTCTACACATTTGGGATCATTTCTAACTTTGATAGTGAATGCTTTCCAGTTGCCTTAGTGGGGTATTGTTCCATCAAAAGGATTATAGATTATGTCAATGGTAATTGCTCCATGTTTCCATAATTTTTGGAAAAGTGCATAATAACTAAGAAAGCCAATGGGATTGAAAGATCGTTCCTTTGTAGGAGGTTTCTTATAAATCATGAGGGTGAGTTTGAGTAGAAAATGTCACTGGCTTTGCCACTATCTTCTAATTTTCTACTTTATACTCATCCATGAGTAAAACTTAAGAATATTATTGTAGACCATCCATAGATATTTTTTAAGATCATCCATATTAATGGGTTGAAGGGTTTTAACTACTAGAAATAGGGGGTTTAAGAATGGAGTCCTCAAATAAGGACACTATCACTTGTTATACTTCTACTTTCATTTAATGGGCCTTGTCAAAATCTTCTCTCTTCTCTGTCCATGTAGCTCTTTGTAGCTCAAAATCATATTTTCCTTCTATAATCTGATTGTCAATAGCTAGTTGTGGGTTCTTATTCATCTTCATAGATAGGGTCCAATGTTAAGGCAGCCAATTCTTCATGTTCATGTAGATCAGGCAGCGACATAGGTCTCTCTAATTACAATTACACTCTTAGTGAAATTTCTTATATGCTATATCCATTTCTATGAGCTACTTTCACAATTGCTCAAATATTGAAAAGAACTCTAGTGTTGTCTCTAAGATGGTGACTTTTAAGGCAGGGAATTATTCTATTAGCTTATCATGTGGATTTAGAAGGTCCTGTGACTTTTAAGGCATGGAATTAGTCTATTAGCCTATCACGTGGCTCCAAGGGGTCTTTGTAGTCCTCAAGAATAGCTTTTAATTCTATTAGATGGAATTTCTTGGAAATGAGGGGGATTAATTGGAGCATTTGTAGTGACATCTATGGAAGCTTTTAAGTTCTCTATAGTTTGAATTTGTAGCTTTATATTCTACTCCCATGCGATTGTGAGGTGATTGCACAATAGTGCCATATTGTAGATCATTTTGGTGTTGCATTCCATCCTAGCTTTTCATGTTCTTCCTCTTCTTCTTGTTGTTTTCCTTCTTCTCTATCAATTTGAGACTCTATGCAGCTTGCTTATTTGCTAGAATATTGAAAATCTAGTAAGCCTTCATAAAGGGTACTTCAAAATCAAATGACAGATATTATTTGATGGAAAAAAAAAATTATGTATTTCCATGGGTATCTGACACTACTAATAAGGGTTCCACTAGAATGGCTTGAGTAATGACTCCTTGGGGTTCTATTGGTGGAGTTATAGGTGGTGGTTCTAGTTGTGATACTTCAGAATGTAGAAGGAAAATGGTACAGGTAAGGAAGATAGCTTGTGTTCTGCCAAGGAATGCACAGAGGGTGGGTTTGTCATTACAATTTTTTTGTGTGAGGTGATGATTCCTTATGGAATGACAATGTTGTGTGGAAGGATTACAAATACATTTGTTATTAGATGAGATAAATTTTTGATATAGCGGAAATATTTCTACATTAGAGAAGTAAGTGAGAGAATGCATGTAGATGGACTTGGGGCTGTTTAGGCACCCATTTCCAAATGGTTGAGCAATGAAAAGCCAAAGGTTTGTTGGTGTAATAAGATATATTTATAGGAGACCTGAATATGAGAGGAATTCCTACATTAGCCTATGCTGGGAATTTGGGTGTTGGTCTTGAGATCTTCAAGAAAACCTTGGGCACCTAGATGCACAAAGCATTAGGGCATATCTTCAACAAGTATTAAGGTTACTAGATTTATCATGTCCACTGTTGGAAGCAGCCAGAGGCACAGACGACGCGGAAGCATGTAACAACGGAGCAAGGAGCCAGTCGAATCTTTTTTCAAAGAATTATGTTTTAGAAACACGTTTCAAAAACCTCCAACAGTGATTTTTATCACTATTGTAACATATGTAACATAGAAAAACCCTTTTCTTAATTTCTAGCTCCATTTTGTGCAAGCCGAGGAGTCCTCGAGCTTGAGGAGCTTAGGTAGAATGAGCCTATCAATTTTCGTTATTTTTAGACACCGTTTACCCTTCCAAATAGCATCTAGGACATAATTTTTAACTATGCCGGTCACTAGATGTGAAACCCGTCAAAACTAGTCTAGAAACTATAAAAAGAGCTAGAGAGCTCCTTTATGGGGTTAGCTTGTTGGAGGTTAGAGTTCTTTTGAGCTTGTAATAGTGTTCTTGAGTAATAGAGTTAACTTCTCACCTTCCATTGTGTCTTGCTTGTCTCTTCGTAGTGTGTTTGTATGTGTGTGTGCATTTCTATGCTTCTCACCTTCACTCTCACTTCATCTCACATTCACGATCTTCATATCACTCCTATCTCTTCCGCAGATTGACAATTAAGGAGGTGAAGCTTCTTAACGTGGTTCTCACCATTGTGCTAGAGCAACACCAAATTTGGCGCCGTTGCCGGGGATCGAGTCTAGGACGAATGCGTGATGGTAAGAGTATAGCAAGAAGTGGCGTTGGAAGGTAAAATTTTCAGTTTTGTTGTTGTTTTTACTTAGTTTTTAGTGTTTTTCACCTCCCCCACACTCCATCTTCATCACCGCATCATCATCTTCATCTCCAAAAAAATCAGAAAATTCACCATATCCACCCATTCTCCTCATTTCCCCTCATTTGTGCATGCAAGAGAGTGAGAGAGAGCTTTTGTGCTTGTGTGTACTTTTGTTTTCTTGAGTTTTCTTGCAGGTACAGAGCTCCAGTGCATCAGGAAAGCTTGGAAAAGGTAAAATTCTCAGTTTCTGTCAGAAATTTCCAACTGTGTCAGACCATCGCGATGGTCTGCAAAGTTCGGAATTTGAAGAAGGCGACCACACCAGCGTGTAGAGCACACTTGTGCCTCTAGGAATCCATATTGCATTGCAAAAAATCATACTTTGGTGGACCATCGCGACGGTCTCAGACCATCGCGATTGTGTCACACCATCGCGATTGGCTCACGCCATCGCGACAGCTCGGCCGGACCATCGCGACGGTCTCACGCCATCGCGACGGTTCATTTGGACCATCGCGACGGTTCGCGGACCATCGCGACTGTTCGGTTGACCCCACACCATCGCGATTGGCTCAAGCCATCGCATCTGTGACCATTGCGACGGTTCACTTTGGACCATCGCGATTGTTCACGTTGACCGTTGACTGATGCCATCGCGATTGTCCGCCTGATCGAGCCATCGCGACGGTTCACACTCACGCCATCGCGATTGTCCGCCTGATCAAGCCATCACGACAGTCCACATTTACGCCATCGCGATTGTCCGCCTGATCGAGCCATCGCGACGGTCCGACTTCACGCCATCGCGATTGTTCACTCACCTCGACCATTGCGATTGCTCACTTTTGGACCATCGTGACCGTGCACTTCAAACCATCGCGATTGTTCACCTTCACGCCATCGCGACGGTCCCAGACCATCGCGATCATCTCACACCATCGCGATTGTGCACCCCCATCGCAAATTTTAGGGTTTCATTTTTTGGCCAATTTTGGGGCTATTTTTGGGAAATTTTTGGGTGATTATACTCATAGGAGACCCCTTAGCTCATATTTGGAGAAAAAGCCTGTTTGTCAGTTTTTACCCCCCAGGGCCTGAACGGTCATAGCTTTTTCATCTGAAGTCCGTTTTTTGAGCTTAATAGCTCGTTAGAAAGGATACGTCTATTTTTAGATAAGCTATTTTGAGGTTGACCTAGTTTGGGACTAGGAAGCCAGGGGGCAAGCATTGAAAAGTTGGGCAAAAGGGAAGGGACTTAAAAGGTGTATATACTCAAGTGCTTGATCATCCAACTGTGAATTGGTCTAATATTGGATTTTTCCAGGTCTAGCGAGGGCAATCAAAGGCAACCAAAGCAAGGCAGAAGGGGCATAAAGCTTGGGAAGCGCGGCTTCTTGGGCATCAGAGCAACCAGAAAAGCTAACTTGAGGTTGGAAGATTACTCAACCCCCTCAGTCAATTCTTAGCTTAGGATAAACGTTAGCATTGTGGATTAAAGACGATAGGAATGCGTCAAGTTCAAGAGAATTAAATTTATCAAGTTCAAGACTAAAGTAAAGGTGTGTGACACGAAAACCTAAAGGAAGGAACATAAGTCTGACGGAACGAGAACTCAAAGTACCACGGAAAGTCGAATTCCTGACGCATACATTAAGACAAGAATCTAAAGAAATCTAAAAAGAATCAAGAAAGTAATAACAAAGAATCATTGACGATCTGAGCGTGTACTGAGTGTGCAAGGAAGAAAATTAATGAACTTTAGATCGGGCAAACATATAGGTAAGTCAGACCGACGAAGCCTTAGATCATCAGAGGCAAGTGTAAGAACTACTGCACGATCGTGGGCTCAACATTTGAACACTAGTTATCCCTACGAGAGCTCAGATACTAGCGAATCAGAAATGGCATTTAGCACAGACAGACCAGAAGGAGCGTCGAATGTAGCCTATTTAGAAAAACTAGAAGGACCCTATAGAACGCAACTAGAGTTTCTCCGAACCAACCGATTAGGTGCTCGCATCTATGAGGATGGTTTGCGAAGGCAAGTGGTGCAAATGCACAACCCCGATCAACCCATTGGATTGGAACGTCCAGTGGTGAAATTTGAGAGAGACGCGTACATAGACAAAGAAGGAACAATGTACATCTTAAGTACGCAGCCAAACAATACCAACGAGTTTGGTGTGATTCAGCTAGAGACGGAAACTAAATCTCAAGGAAAAGAACCATTAGAAGAGCCTAGAACACCTAGAGGGAAATCTGTACTGACACGAGTACTAATCCCAGAATGGATCCCTCAGGACAACAGAAGCATAGAGTTGTTTGTAAATAAAGAAACTGATGAAGCCTTTTGGAGATACAAGACAGAACTACTTAGTGAGGTAGGTATCATTACGATATACGAGTTCAAGGACCCGAATACACCTGGAAAGGTTGTATACCTGGATGAGACTTCAGAAAGAGTCTTTGTGGTGCCTGCTCATGCTAAAAACACATACACATGGAGAGGTGAATTGGTATTCCCTCCATCTAGAACGAACATGAATACAAGTCAACAAGGGGCAGGAACATCCTCAGCCCATGGAAATCAAAGAGAGAAAAATAAAGAAAGACCCGAAGTAAGCTTCACTCATCCCATAGGGAGAGATAGAACAACCACGGACACTAATAGAGCGGATAGACAAAGAGACCATGGAATACCAGGTGGTAGAGATGATTTTCCTCTACCTAGACCACGTGAACACGCAAGAATATTGAGACCCACTCAGTTAGTGAAATCCATGAAAAATTATTTTGATGGGACAGGAGATCCCTATGACCATGTCGCAAAATTCAAGCAAGTACTAAGAGCAGAACAAGTCGAAGACATGTTCACGCAATACAACGCATTTGGACTAACGTTGAAAAATACTGCTTTAACTTGGTTCCAACCGTTGCAACAAAGGCAATTTAGAGACATCCATCACTTTTTAGAGTCCTTCATCACTGAATTCTCTAAAAGTGGGATTAGACATGACACGTCTTCGTTGATTCATAGCTTTAAACAAACCCCTCAAGAAACAATAAGACTGGCAGGACGTAGGTTTAGACAATATGTTGAACGATGTCCAATGCAAGAGCTACCCTCACAGGCCAAGCAAGTGTCATTGTTCCTAGATGGCTTGTTGAGCTCTAAACTACGCTCCTACTTGTACCTAAAAGAACCCAAAACGCTAGAGCAATGTGTAAGAATTTGTATAGACATTGAGGACAACTTAGGAGACGAGTTGGAACTCTCAAATGTCTATAGGACTCAGACTGTTCATCTCTAGCATCCACAAAATTGTCTAGCTCAATAGAAGACCTAGCAAAAAAAGTGGCTCAGAAACTAGGAGTTTCTAGTAAACCTAGGGTGCTAATGAACAAGCGTTGTTACACCTGTGGTGGTGACCATATGGCAAATGTGTGTCCCAATGCACCACAACCACAAGCCAACCCTAGTGGCCAATACTGTACAATTGAAAGAAGATACACGAATCATACGGCTCAGGAATGCCCATACAACAAGCAGACCGTGAGACAGAACTACCCGCAAGCATACGCACAGCTAGGTAGGTATCAAGGCCAATACAATGCTCAGCCTTATTACTATAGGCCTCCTCAGAACTACCCATACCAGGCTCAACAGAGACCTCAACCTATCTTAGCTCAATAGCCACCCCCACCAGCGAATGTCATCTCAGTCAAATACGCTTCTGCAGAAGAGAACCTAAGTAGGGCTTTAGTGCCTTCTTCACCTTTGATCACAGAGAGTGACCCAAACTCAAACAGTTTTGACTCTACGCATGTAGATAGCCCACCCGCTTATTACACGGAGTCACCAGAACACGTGGAGACATATCATTACGATAGTCCACCAGTGGAACCTAGTTGGGAGCCAGACTATGCTAATGTGATGTACACAAACCCAAATCCACGGCCCCAAGTAAGACAACAGAGACCACAGGGCCCTAGAGGACCATGCTTTAGGTGCCAAGGAGATCACTTCATAAAGGATTGTCCACATCCTTCAATAGCAGGGCAATCACAGTACTATAACATACAAGGCTTTTGTGCCGATTGTGGCAAAGAGCACATAATCAAAGATTGCCCTAAGAACCTTGTTAATGCTTCGAATGTGACACCGATCAACGTGATAGGTATTGTAAATAACGCAGATGGATCCAACCCTACATATGTGCCTATCCAAGCTATAACAAGAGCCCAGGCGTTCTTACAGAACCAACAGCTTAATCAAGGGAAAGTAGCTGGAAGTAGTGAAGTTGTAGAATCTAGCAATAAAAAGACAAAATCTTGGAAAGATTCTAGAGAAAGAATTAAGAGAAAATGGAGTAAAAAGATAACTGAGTTGGAAGGAAGTTTAAAGGAATCTAGAGCCAAAATCCTAGAATTGACTTCACAGGACTTGAATCAAGAGAATCCAGCTCAAAAATCAAGATCAGTTTTAGCGGAACCCATACCAGAAAATCTAGACATGATGTTTCGTGCATATCAGGCTAGATTAAAAGAGGGACCTCAGGTAGCTGAAATGAGCAAAAACTACCCTTGAGCTAATCTAGAAATTGAGAGAACTAAACTTTGCATGAAGATGGTAGAACTAGCACAAGCTTTGTTCGAAGCCTCTAGATATCTTAATTGGAATAACATGGCAAAACCGGAATTACATTTTCAAGGACTAATGGAGAGGCTAGAATATTTGATTGAAAGCAAAGAGAAAAAGGATCAGCATAGGAACCCTATTGTCCCAGAGACACAAGAAAGGAATGCACCATCCCTGTCTCAAGTACCCAATACAGAAAGTCAAGACAATTTGTCTTCCATATATAGGTACTCACATGAATTTTTGAGAGAAATCCAAGAAGAGAAATGGAGAAAAGAACAAGGAACCCATCCTCCTATTCAAGAAATAGATGACTTGCAGGAACAATTTCCCCAAGACATTCCCTCTATTTACAATGAGGTAGAGGAGGAACAACTGAGTGAACACACAACTTTTGAATCTAATTCTTTACAAGAATTACCTCAGTTCACAGGACCTTGGGAAGCAAAGTCTATTAGTATGAGAGCACCCACGATAATAGTGAGGAATGAAGAATCAGTAATCCCTAGAAACACGGAAGTGATCAAGAATACCAAAGTACAATGTAATCTCACTCTAGAGCAGTTGTTAAAGGTAAAACCAGAATTGTGGAAACATGTAGCAAATCAATTCCCCGAGCTTGCTACTACTCCCTCACAAATAGGATCACAAAATAAGGTACCAAAGATACCCGTAGAAAAGATTGGAGATGTAAGCGAAGGAGAGGAAGGTAACACTTATCTTCCGATAACCCATTAGGGCTACACCACGAAAGCCATCTTAGATTCAGGAGCTGGAGTAGCCATAGCTACCACCGCTTTATGGAAACGTTGGGGTAAGCCAGCATTAAGACCCACCAGGATGAAGCTACAAATGGCTGATGGACACATAGAAAAACCATTAGGCTTACTAGAAGGAATATATCTCACCACTTGTGGTGTAGAATTTGAGCATACTTTCGCCATTTGTGACTTTGCAAAAAATCATGCTTATGAGATGATATTGGGACGACCATTCATGCGTCAGTTGCAAATTGTACAAGATTGGGGAACCAATTCTTTGTACTTGCAACATTTAGGGGTGACTACCAAAGTCAATCTTAAAGACTATTCACATCGAGATGTACCCCCAATACAATGGAATACCATCCATAAGACACCAGTAGAGACGGAATCCGTGCACTCATTAGAATCAGATCCTTCTTGGTTGCACGAGGACACTCATTTATGGATATGTAAAGTTGCAAAACAAGAGGAAGAAAGATTAGAAGCAAGGACCTTAGGTGCAGAACAACATCCACGAACCCTTCAAGATCCAGCTTACGCACCTGTAGTATTCCCTGACGAAGAGTTTGAACCCCATGGTTGGGCAGAAATCCTAGCAACCATGGATGTAGCCATCAATGAAGAACAATGGACACCCCACTGTGACAAGGATGGCTATGACATATCAGTTTTCATGATAGAGCCAATCATGAGTGATTCAATTTTAGAAGAGTGTGAACCTAACACTGAGGCATTTGAGGATGCAAGTGATTTTGATTTAGAATCAATTATCATGGACTCACCCTTTGCATCAGAGGAAGAATATTTTCACGAAGTAGAAACTCACCCTCAGAAACAGGAAGAAATTACAATTGAGGTGAGGTTAGCCACGGAAGTGACTAACAAGAGTGAAGGCAAGAAAAGAAAGAAGAAAGCAACCATGTCAGAAAAAGAAGAATCTTTATTTGAAGTACCCGAGAACTTTAAGAAGTATGAAATCGAAGATAGAAGAATCATGGTACGAATGCCGAATAGAAAGGCGAATGACGGACAAGTATATGATAACCGAGAGAAAACCAAGAAAATAATAGTAGCCATAGAAGGAGAAGAAGAAAAATGTACATACATAGGACATGATTTGACAACTGAAGAAGAAGAAGAGCTAGTTGCCCTATTGCGCGAATATAGAGATGTTTTTGCTTGGAGTTACAAAGATTTGAAAGGAGTAGATCCAGATATATGTTCTCATAGAATCCCTATGACTCCAGATGCAAAACCGACAAAACAGAAACCGTACACGTACAATGATAACTACGCTGCGAAGATTAAAGAGGAGATAGATCGCTTGATAGAAGCATGATTCATTTACGAAATTGAGCATACCGAATGGGTATCCCCCATTGTGGTTGTGCCCAAGAAGAATGGAAAATTGCGTGTGTGTATTAACCTTAAAAAAGTTAATGCCGCCACGATTAGAGACAGTTATCCTCTTCCTATCACAGAACATCTATTGGAAAGAGTTGCGGGCAAGGAAGTTTACAGCTTCCTTGATGGTTTTTCAGGCTATAATCAAGTAGCCATTGCTCCAGAAGACCAACACAAGAAGGCATTTGCCACTGAATGGGGCATATTTGCATTTCGGGTAATGCCATTTGGCTTAACAAATGCACCCGCCACTTTCCAGCGACTCATGTGTCATGTTTTCAAGGAATTCTTACACAAGAGTTTGGAAGTTTATGTCGATGACTTATGTGCACATTCAAATGTAAGACAGACACATATCCCAGAGTTAAGACAAATATTTGACAAATGTCGAGAATATCAGGTTTTTTTGAACCCAGAAAAATGCGTTTTCATGGTCAGACAAGGCAAAATTCTAGGACACATTGTGTCAAAAAATGGAATCTCTACGGATGAGGAAAAAGTAAAAGTAATTGCAGATCTACCTAGGCCGACGAACATCAAAGAGGTACAAGCATTTATGGGTCATTGTAGATATTATAGGAGATTCATACACATGTACGCAGTCATAGCCAAGCCATTGTACTCTCTTTTAACTCATTTTGAGTGGACAGATGAATGTGAAAATTCATTTAATGAACTTAAACGACGCTTGTGCTCAGCACCTATATTGACTACCCCAGATTGGAGTAAGCCATTCCATGTACATGTGGATGCATCCAATTATGCCATAGGATGCGTGTTAGCACAACCCACGAATGAACGTAACATAGATCTCCCCATAGCTTACGCGAGCAGACAATTGAACGCAGCAGAAAGAAATTACACCACGACGGAACAAGAAGGATTAGGGATGATCTACGCGGTAAAGAAGTTCAGACACTACTTGTTGGCCAACAAGTTCAAGTTCTTTATAGATCATCAAGCCCTATTGTACCTAGTCAACAAACCATGTAACACAGGACGACTAATACGTTGGTTTCTATTACTCATGGAGTATGATTTTGAAGTAGTAGTCAGGAAAGGAAAGACACATCTTAGAGCTGACCACCTTTCAAGATTAACCTCAGGAGAAGCTCCTCAAGGAGTAGCGGATGATCTACCAGATGCTTATTTGTTTAATCTTGAGATAGCACCAGAATGGGCTAAACCAATAGTCCCTATTCTGACATATGGACCCAAGAATCCTAGGATAAAGATCAAAGAAGGAGAGATTACCAAGTCTCAGAGATATCAAATCATAGCAGGAAGCATATATAAACAGGATAATCAAAAGATTCTTGCTTGTTGTGTAGACGAATCAGAACATGCAAATTGGTTGCAATTAGCACACATAGGTGCATTAAAGCAACATCATTCAAAACATTGAACATTACAGACTCTGCATAGACTGGGAGTATATTGGCCTTCAATGGAAGCAGATGTCTACAAGCTGTGTAAAGAATGCCATATTTGTTGTGAAAGACCACCAGTAGAGCATGCTACATTATACCACGTGTCTCTCACACCAGACTGGAGTGAACCTTTGGTGACATACTTGAGGACGAAGACATTCCCTCAAGGAATGACCTTAGCTCGACAACGTAGTCTAGAGCAGGAAGCTCAAGACTATTCACTTATTGGCGATAATCTATACAAAAGAGGACGAGATGGATATCTAAGACAATGTGTTCATGAAAGCGATTATCTGAGCATATTAGAGACTGCACACCAAGGTGTTGCAGGAGGTCATTTTGGACCAGATAGGATAATCAAAGCCATCCTCTTTGCAGGATTATGGTGGCCCACCCTTCACATGGATGCTCATACCTATGTTAAGAGATGTGATGTGTGCCAAAGAACTCAGTTTCCTACTCGCAGAGATGAAATGCCACTGAAACCCATGATGGGCGGACGTGCATTCTCTAAGTGGGGTATAGACTTTGTAGGACCCATTAACCCCCCTGCAAAAGGTCCACATGCTGAATACATTATTGTTGCCACAGATTATCTTACGAAATGGGTAGAGGCAAAAGCCACAAAAAAGAATGATGCACACACGACTGCAAAATTCTTATTTGAGAATGTCTTTACAAGATATGGATTGCCTATAGAGTTAGTGAGCGATCGCGGAACTCACTTTCTAAACCAAGTCATTGAATATTTGTTACAGGATTTTATGGTGATTCACAAGAAATCCGCACCATATCATCCTCAGGCCAATGGTCAGGCTGAAAGCACTAATAAGATCCTTTGTAACGTATTGACGAAACTCGTGAACAACAAACGTTCAGACTGGGACAAACAGTTACACCACGCTGTTTGGTCATATCGAGTGGCCTACAAGACCGTACTCAATGCAACTCCCTTTCAGATGGTTTTTGGTCAGAATGCAGTGCTTCCTTTGGACTTCTTGATACCGACCCTTAAGGTTGCACAAGAACATCAGTGGACCGACCATGAATTATCAGCAAGAATAATGGACTTGGAACGATTAGGAGAAACCAAGCTAAAGGCAGCAGTAGGAATATACGCAGCAAAGAAACGACAGAAAGCATATTTTGATGCACATGTGAAAGATAAAGGCCTAAAAGAAGGAGATTTAGTTCTAGTATATATACATTGAAACAACACACACGTAAGTTAGAAAAGCGAGGTTATGGACCTATGATCATTAACAGACTCTCAATAAGTGGAGCAGTACAGTTAGCCACCTTAGAAGGAGATGTAATGCCTAATTATATTAGTGGCTGTAGAGTCAAGCTATATCAGGAACCTCTTACTGAGGATATGCTTAGACGACTCACGTTGGCAAAGAAGCGTAAGGAGGAAGAAAATAGAATACGAGCCGAAGCTCAGGTAGAAGCAATAGAACGCATTAAACGCATGAAGTTAAGAAGACAAGGACTAGGGAGAGAACATTATAACCATCTGGAAACAACACCCAGATACCCCATGGCTATGTGTGAGGTAAAGTCACGAACTCATCCTAGCATAGTGGACAGGAGACCATTCATTACAGTTAGGCTAGAGCACGGCAACCCTTGCCAAGAGCTCAGGGCTTTAATTGACTCAGGTGCTGCGACTAGTGCGATTAGATGGTCCCACTATAAGGATTCAGGAAAAGAAATGCGGCCAATTGAGGCATACCTCATAGGCCTAGGAGGCATGGAAACCCCTTGCATGGGTGAGGTGGACCTTCCTATCCTCATTAAGGAAGTGACCATGACAGCGAAGCTACTAGTGTGCCATGATGACGACCTGATAGAACCCCTAATCCTTGGCCAAGATTGGCTATACGATCACTCAGTGGACCTAAATCTTAGACAAGGCTCCTTACAGATTGGAACCTTAGAGCAAAAGCGAGTGGTACCGCTTGACTTCCCTAACGGCATTCCAACTGAGGTTTGTAACCCTAGACCCTATGAAATACATGCGACGGAAGACCGGAAGATCTTGGGTCAAATCAGTCATGTTACGTCTACACTAACCCACTCGGGCTTGGCTAGGGACAGTTGTCAATCAGAAGGACGATAGGAGATCTTCCCTGGGGCTTCCTGCAAATTAGAAGGGGCAGCTACCCAACCGCTAGGGCAGATGGACACAATCAGCGGTCAGGTGGGTTGCATCAGCGGCCAAATGAGCACAACACCCTGCGGTGCTCATCCTTCCAAACTTGCTGCGGACTGGCCTAGATTAAAGATAAAGAATGAATCACTTCCTAATGGGCAGGTCACGCAAGTGTTGGATCTCCCTTCTTTTCCAAAGCAGAGCGTCCAATAAACCTCTCAAACCCAACCACGAAGGAGTCAACCACGACAGAGGAACCCAGAGCGACGACACCACCAGACAAGGCAAGGAAAGCAGCAGTATCAACATCACAGAACAAGTGGCACGAGACAAATATGGGTGCCAAAAGGACAGCCACCACAGCCTATTGGCAACATTGCAGACGAGAACAGGACAAAGTTTCAAAAAAAGCAGAGTCAGTATCCAAAGTCCCCTCGATCTTCTTCTACAAGTACAAATACTCGGCAGATTTGGATCGCCAAGAAGTATCTTATCAATCGACCCACACCCATGCAGATTTGGGTACCCAAACAATGTATTATAGCCCAACCCTCAAGCCATGTAATATATACCCCTCAGAAATCTTTCCATCCTTCAATACCACCAAACCCGATACCACTTTTCGTCCCTCAGCAGAAACACACCACCCACTCAAAGACTCTTAGGAAATGGATACCGAAACGTATCCAGACGTCTTCTTGTACCCCCTTATCTAACAATTCTCCCACCCCGTTTAAACTCCACCCTTGTAATAATTCACCCTCAACCAAACCTTGTATAAATTCATACACCAAAACCCCACATCATGCATAATAAAAGCTCATCAAGAAGTGTATGCATAATCTGACAATGTAGGCGTCTAGAGACCTGCATTAGTTTTGCAAATAATCATTGCATCAATCACTTCATGACACTTGGCTACACGGGTTACACATCGGTTATGGAAAGGGATTGCGGTCTCACCTTAATGGGATCATAATTAATTTCCATACTAATGTGCTAATCTTTTGTAGCAGATCTTTTCCATTAGCTCGTCACTCATCATGCAAACCGAAGAAGGACCATCAGAAGCTGGCCCAAGCACACCAATGGCCAATATTGGAGAATTACTCGCGGAATCTTATCCTACGATGCAACCACCAGAGTTTCAAGGTTTTCTAGGACCCATGCCAATCGACGATCCTCCTAGAGGATATACTGAGAAGATTCATCGTAATTCTCACTGGTTTCAAGGCCTAGCAAGACCATTAGTAGACGCTGATTTCATATTTGAGGCCAATTTGGCATTTGATCTTCGCACATGGACCAAGTACCAGTTCTTTTCAAGAGAATTTGAAGGACTGCAGAATACACAAGATTTAACGCACGTTTGGGCACGAGCGGGATTTACAGAATATTTTAGTGACCCTCTGCCTAAACCCGATTTTTACAGATGCTTTTACCTAGTAACCACCTTGACAGCTTCAGAGAACAAGGATCTACCCGGAACATTCATGCTACCATCCTTGGTAAATGACCCTCCATTCAGAAGGTTTTATTTGTCCAAAGATTTAATTCGTGCAGCTCTCAAAATACATGGAACGCATACTCCGACGGAGAGAGAACGGCTAGTCCCAGAGCAGATGAAACGTGGTGATGTTACTAAGTGGGAGGATATTTCAGCTATAACCCCTGAGCTCTCTAAGCCATTACAGATATGCATGCAGCACTTTGCTTTCCCAGCTCAGGATCGTTTTACCATGCCCCACAAAAGAATCTGGTTTGGATTATACTTAGCATGTACTGGACCCCAAACGGTTGATCTAGCTAGCTGGATAATTGATCAGCTCTATTTGGCACAACATAGATGGGAACAAAAGAAGGTCATCAAGGGATGTTGTGCACTTACAAGGATTATATATATGTGTTTGGCATATGATTTACCCATAGAGCACGCCATGACTAGTGAGGAATTGAAGGCATTTAAAGGAACCACAAAGAAAGCTAGAAAGGCTAGCAAAGGCAGAGCCGGAAAGCGGATGAGAGGCACTATCCCATGCCTACAAGTCCCAGAATCACCCTCGCCACAACCATCTCCAGAGCAGTCACCGACAGTAGCCACTCCCACAGTACAACCTATTCGTATCAGATTATCAAGACCAGTTGTAACGGAGGGCACCACGAGTACTGTTGCACCCCAAGCAGCCACAACCACAGAACCTATCACCACAGCAGCTAAAATTCCCACCACCATTGGTGCTGAAGCGTTCTCTTTTCCAATATCCCATTTAGAAGATAAACAAACAGCACCACTGGATCCAACTTTTGATTTTGAGATGCCCGATGCATTCTCCAATGAGTTCCAGTTTTCAGAAGGACAATTGTTTTCTCAAGAATTTGAAAGGCCTAGCTACCCTACCACACCCAGGGATCAGCCACAAGGACAGATTGTGTCTAGCTCTGATGACGAAAGAACAGCAACCGATGACGACGAAGGCGATGACGAAGCTAGCCAGGGAACTCAGGAATCCCAAGAGCATGAACAGACAGATGGCCAAGGACAACAAACAGACACACATGGTGATACAAGTACCCATGAAGATGAAACTTACGAAGCAGCCGCTTACACATTGGCTATTAAGAAGCTGTATAGAACTATGGAAAAGGTTTGGGCACGCAAAGATCTGACTGAGGAAGAGAGTCAAGCGATAATAGAACAAGAACTTGTCACAGGCGGATTCGAAGACGCATACATCAAAGGATTCAGAGAGTTAGTCAAATCAGTAGGCTCCAACGAAGCCCTTAGGTACTTGCAAAGAAAGCCACTACCACAGTTTGACCCCCGCAGAGTACGACTACTTTCCAAGCCCGGCGAATACATTCGTGTACCAACAGGAGCACAGTCTTCAGAACAAGCCAGGGAGGCACGCCTCGTCACCGAAAGTTCGTTGGCAGCAGAAACCATCCTTGTAGATTCCCCACCCCGAGCTACAACTGTACATACCTCAGTAGTCACTGAAGTACTGACCACCCCAACCGCTCCCCCATCACCGCCTGTCCATCCAGCCTCCCCTCTTCACCCTCCTTCCCCCAGACCAACATCTTCATTCGCCGGTGGCATAGCAGAAATCATCTTTACGACCACTAACCCCACAATTCCCGCACCCATTAGCCCTAGTCTACCCCCTCCCACACCCACCTTTCTATCCAACCCATTCCTCCATCCATCTTTTCCATCTTTCCCCACAACTCCAAGACCCCTTTTTCCATTCCCACCGCCATTAACCTTCTCCCCCGTCTCACCTCCCCGACCCACGGTAACCCCTCTTTCCCCTTTCCACCCAGCTGCACCAGCCAGTCCCCCTGTAGATTACTCCTCAACCTTTGTAAATCCCGTATTTACACCAGCACAAGCACCCACAATCACACCCATATTCACAATCACCGCACTGGACACGTCCAATGACATGGACATCTCACCACCCACTGCACCATCACTAACTTCACTCACAGCACAAACATTTTTAGGCACCTCACAATTTTCCACAATCACCACAACATCCACCTTCCCACCCCCATTCCCCGTTCCCTTCGCATCTACAACCACTGCATCTTCATTTAGCACCCCATTAATACTATCACCCACTGTAGATAATGCATTCCGACAGATGTTCATGTGTATGACGCAAGTAAGAGATGAGTACACATCTCTTGGCGATAATTATCAGCAGCTGCAGAGGACAACCACTGACTTACAGTCGCAGCTTAATTTATTGTCTATTGAGAATGCCTCTCTGAACACCCGATACCAGGAATTACGCGAGGCATATCACAAATTGGAACTAGAAAGCGAAGAAAAGACCAAGGAAGCCACTGCTGACCTGGATAACTTATTAAGAGCCCAGACAGTCCGCAATGCAACGCTAACACAAAACATGGGCTTACTACGAAGACACCTAGCAGCCGCCAAGGAAGAAAACCAGCGCTTACAGGATCAGAATCGAGAAAACTTAGAAGCAGCGCTCGACCACCCAGACCAACCACTTAGTCCTAGCAGGTTCAAAGCCATTCCCTCAGACTCGATGAGGATGCTGCTAGAAGATCATGTAAGATTGCTAGATGAATATGACCGCATGAATGAGGAGTTATAGAAACTCAAAGACGATCATAAATTACTCCAGTTACGAGCATCGGCACACCCAGACATACCAGCACCTGTGGACCCCTCTCCTGACATCTTAGAGGAACTCAACGCATTACGGGCCCAGGTATCGAACCTTGAATCAAGGATTGCAGTATATGAAGCATCACCAAGGCCAGATTCCCCACCTGAGCTTCCAGCTGAGGAAGAAACTGTCACCATCCCGGTGGAGGAAACGTTTGAAGAGGCGTACGAGCCACAACCCATCCCAGGCGGACGCGTCACGGCCGAAGGCCAGATGACTTACGAACTCCCGACCCCCGCGTGGATGAAGACACTTGAGGAACTTGGCACAACGCACTCAGCTAGAGTGGAGGCACAATTACATGCCATGGCGATGATAGAAGAAAGAATTTTACAGTCTCCATTCTTTGCTCATTTGGCCCCGCGACGATACATATCTGGGCATGAGCTACAGTATAAACCGTATTTTATGTTAATGGCTGAATACCAGTTAGCCATTGAGAAAGAGACAGGTAAGAAACCATTGCATGCAACTCAATTCGAGGAGGCCGATCTACCAATCGATGCGCAGCAAGGAGAGATCTATCAACCAGAGTGGCGAAAAGATTTACTACAGAAATATCCAGAAATGATGAGTACATGGGTAAAGGCACCTCTGCATTTAAAGTACAACCCATGTTGGGGACCAGTACCACGACGCCGCTCCTGGACTGCCTTTGCTATTAAGGTACAAAACAATGAGCAGTGCCAGGACTGGTTGAATTACCCCTATTTTAAGCCACCCATCGAGTTACCAATTGTAGGCTACATGATGGCTACAATTTGCCACTGGCTCCCTAGATTAAAGCATATGGACGATATAGCGGCGCATATGACTGTCAAAATCTTTGACATGATGCAAATGGTTTTTAAAGTCTTCCGACGCGTCAAGGCACCTCATGTAAACACCCCGGGCTTTGAGCATGGCAATTTCGATCTGGTATATGATATGAGTTCAACGCCATCGCTACGGGTGTGTTATGCCTGGCATTGCAGAATAAAGTACCTACCGGCGTGCTACAAGCAGACGTTCGAAGAGATGTTCACAACCGGCTTCTGGGAATACCATTCAGAGGTATTCATAAGCAGACCTACACATTTATTACACTTATTTGCCTGTGAACGAATGGTCTATTCCACACACTATCAGCTCCCTCCACCGCAAGAACCGCAACCAATAGACTGGGAGAAACTCGAGGCCGATCTGGCCCGAGGCATTCGTATCTCCGAGCACACCCTCGCTCAAGACCTCCTACAGAACTATATCCGGCAGACCTCACAACAAGGTTCTGTCAGGGACGACAGAAGCGAGAGGGAGGGGGGTGTTGGAAGCAGCCAGAGGCACAGATGACGCGGAAGCATGTAACAACGGAGCAAGGAGCCAGTCGAATCTTTTTTCAAAGAATTATGTTTTAGAAACACTTTTCAAAAACCTCCAACAGTGATTTTTATCACTATTGTAACATATGTAACATAGAAAAACCCTTTTCTTAATTTCTAGCTCCATTTTGTGCAAGCCGAGGAGTCCTCAAGCTTGAGGAGCTTAGGTAGAATGAGCGTATCAATTTTCGTTATTTTTAGACACCGTTTACCCTTCCAAATAGCATCTAGGACCTAATTTTTAACTATGTCGGTCACTAGATGTGAAACCGGTCAAAACTAGTCTATAAACTATAAAAAGAGCTAGAGAGCTCCTTTTTGGGGTTAGCTTGTTGGAGGTTAGAGTTTTTTTGAGCTTGTAATAGTGTTCTTGAGTAATAGAGTTAACTTCTCACCTTCCATTGTGTCTTCCTTGTCTCTTCGTAGTGTGTGTGTATGTGTGTGTGCATTTCTATGCTTCTCACCTTCACTCTCACTTCATCTCACATTCACGATCTTCACATCACTCCTATCTCTTCCGCGGATTGACAATTAAGGAGGTGAAGCTTCTTAACGTGGTTCTCACCATTGTGCTAGAGCAACATCCACATTATTTGATTTCCTTTATTGTGGTTAGTCAATCCCCTAGTCTTGGTGGTCTATCATGGTTGTGACTTCTTTGGAGGAGAAGTTCGTTTGCTTGTCTCTCTTCACCCATATCTATTTCACTTTTAACACAACTTGATTCCTTTGTAGATGTGGTCTTCAAGCATGATACAAGCCATATTGCATTTTTTTATTTTGTGGTGGATGCTAAGTGTTAAGTTTCTCCTTATTTGTAGGTTTAGTTTCTCTTTGAAAAGAAGGGGGATCCAACACTTGCGTGGCTTTTCTATGAACAAATGCGTCATTGTGTATGCGAGACTTGGGAGCACATGTGAAGTGCATGGACGTGGAACAAGAAGGGTCAAATCCTTACAATTTAGTTTTAATACATTGCATTTAAACCAAAACCTGAAGGAGACATTTCCTAAGGTTTAAGTCTACTACATGTTGATATATCCAAACCTCTCCCAATAATAAAGGAATAAAAAGATTGATATCATGGAAGACCAAAAGCTTGATTATCAAGGGAACGTTGTGCAAGAGAACACACACTTTTGCTTTCCCAACAAAGAGGCCTCCACAAATTCTAGTGCAATGAGGTATGCCCCTACTAGATTCACCCAATGGCACATTGTGGAATCCCTTGAATCAATCAAGGCTTTGATTGCCTTGATTCTAGTTCCCCATCCTTGCTTGATTGAGATGAATGTTCTTCTATCTAGAATGATAGGATTTGTTTTAGTATGTATTTGGCACATGGCAATGCGATAATGATGGGAATTGGAATTAGGTAGCAAGCCTTGTCATTTTTGCTTGATTCTTTAGTGTGCTCTCTAGAGTTTAAATATGATTGTTCAGTAATTCACTATTTCTCTTCTTTGCATTTCTTGGCTTTCTTCAATTCTGTGAGCATCTCCTTCATAAGGATTCCTTATAGAGCTTCACTCTAACTTCACTAATATAGAGTTTAAATAATGTTTCTTCTCATGTGGCTAGCTCGACAACACCACTCATGGGAATTCTCTTGATAATCATGGGTCCCTCTTGCCTCTTTTTGGTTGCATATATCCCTAGTATTCCTCATAATCTCATCTCTCCCAATTTATCTAGATCCATAGTCCAAGAGCATAGCTTATGTTCTTGCCATTGATAATCTTATGCTACTTGCAAAGTAGGTATCGTGAAATCTAGGCATAGCACCAATTTTTATGCAAATACAATTTGATTATTATAGGACACTTGATAAACCCAAAGAGCATAATGAAGTGTTTGTCCCAACCAGAAAGTTTTCTATCCACAAGCTTTGCCAATACATTTTTTAGGATCTTATTTGTCTACCTTTCCATGAGCTTGTGGGTGATAAGGGGTTGATTTGTTTGTGTATGACCATGAACTGTTGAAGTAGATATTCAATGAATTCATTCAAGAAATGTGTGCCTCTATCCCGAACTCAATGGGTAGCCCATATCTCATAAATACATTTTCAAATATGAACTTAGTTGTTGTTTTAGTGTCACTCTTACATGTAGGTCTAATTTCCCTCCATTTGGTTAAGCAATCCATGGTGAAAATGATATACTATACATGTGAACTTTTTGGGGGCTTCATGAGCCCTATGAAATCTATACCCCACTTGGAGAAAGTGTGTTCCATGATTGATCTTAAAGGCATTTCATCCCTCCTAGTAGGGTATGAGCATCCTCCTAAGAGTGGGGCACCAAAGACGTTAGAATAATATGGTCTTACCTACACCACTAGGTCCAATGTTTCCACTTGCAACACTACAGTGTGTAGTCTCCAAGATCTTAAAATAGTCTCTCTCATGTAGACAAAATTGTAAATAATCGTCTCTAATTTGCTTGAAAAGATTGTCGCCAATTAAGGCATAATCTTGAGCCTTTTCTACTAATATTCATTATGTTGCTAAGGTCGTATCGTAGGGAAAAGTTCCTAATTTCAAGAAGTTTACCAATGGAATGCTACACTCTTATACCAATAAGATATGGTAGAGTGTTCTATGCTCAACTTAAGGCCTAGTGATGCAAATGGGACATTGTTTTATGAAGGTATGGACATCTCACTCCATCATAGCCAATATGAACTTAAGCAACTTGCAACGTCCAATGCTTGGAGTAAAGAAGTCTTAATAGTCCTACATGTGCCTATTTTATGAAGCGTTTGTGTTCTTCTTCATCAATGCAACATGATAAAATTTGTTGATTGTACTACTTGAAAATAATTTTTGCTAGTAAATGATACTTATGTGATTGTGTGATGTCTCTTTGACTAGTTATTAGATACTCATGATGAGGTTCAAATGTCAAAAAAGGCACAATAGTTTTATCCAATTTAAGAACTGCTTCTATATTGAAAAGATATGCATCAAGAGGAATTTCATTGGACACCCCTTGAGGGAATTCTCCTAAAGTGATTAATGAAAGCTCACCCTAGGGGAGATGGGTTTTACCTTTCCTAACCACCACTTCAAATCATATTCCATCAGTAAGAGTAACCATCTAACTAGATGTGGGGTGTTGCAAGGTTTTTTGACCAAATATAGTAAGACTTCATGGATTCAAAAAAGGCTTGAAATTATTGGCCAAGCGGAAATGTTGGAACTCTTTTAGGCAATAAATCATGGTTGAACCTTCGTATTCAATCATGGTTTTGTTCCTCCTTGTTACATTTGATTGTCTTCTTTTGTATGTTCTAGGTACATCTAGATTTCCTTTAGCCATGGGTTTGCTAATGAAAATCCAACAACAAAATTAGATGCGTCTATATGAACATGGAAGGATTTGTTCTAGTAAAGGGTATTCAGTATCAGAGCTAAGCACAAATGTTACTTAAGCTATGAAAATGGATCCTCATATTCATCACCCCACTCAAAACTGGTCAAAATATTGTACAAACATTTGCCTATCTATGATAGCTTGCATGTGGATAAATCTTCCATAGTAGCCATAGCGATTCAGGAAGGCTTATACCTCTTTCACAATCTTTAATCTAGGTAATTTGTCAATAGTTGTAACCTTGTCTTCATTTGTTGATATACCATTTCTTGAAACAACATGACCTATAGTCTTAAACATTGAGTCGTAACAAACGAGAACTATGTCAACAAAAGACAAAATCTATGTGCTAGAATAGCCTTGTTTGCATGATTTTCAAAAATCTTTACACAAGCATACAAGTTTTTAAAAGCCCCCCAAAAATATGCAAATTTTGGACATATTTTCAAAATTTCCAATCCTTAGAGAAAGTCAAATTTTGTGAATTTTACAATAACTTATCTGATACTTTCAAGAGAGAATTATGAAATGGACCAAAACAAGCCTTAGTTTATGAGACTACTCATGAAGAGGATCAAATGCCAAAAAAGGCACAATAGTTTTATCCCATTTAGGAGCTATTTCTTTATTGGAAAGATATGCACGAAAGAGAATTTCATATGATACCCCTTGAGGGGATTCTCCTAAAGAAATTCATGAAAGGTCATCATATGGGAGATGGGTTTTGCCTGCCGAACAAGCACTTCATATCATATTCCATCAGTAACAGTAACCATTTAATTAGATGTGGGGTATTGCAAGGTTTTTTGAACAAATATAGTAAAGCTTCATGGATACAGAAAAACTTCAAATTATTTGCCACGAGGAAATGTTGGAACTCTTTTAGGCAATCAATCATGGCTAAACCTTCGTGTTCAGTGATGGTATTGCATTGTTACATTGGATTGTCTTCTTGTGTACGTTATAGGTACTTCTAGATTTCCTGAACCCATGGTTTTGCTATCATACATCCAACAACAAAATTGGATGCATCTACGTGAAAATGGAAGGATTTGTTCGCGTAAAGGGTATTCAATATCAGAGCTAAGCATAAATATTCCTTAAGCTCTAAAAAAATCCTCACATTCATCACTCCACTCAAAATTGGTGAAAATATTGAAAAGATGTTTGCTGGCGTGGATGTGGATAAATCTCTCGTAGTGGCCATAGCAGCCCACGAAGACTTATACCTTTTTCATAATCTTTAATCTAGGTAATTCGTCAATCGCTATAACCTTTTTCTTCATTTGTTGATATACCATTTCTTGAAACAACATGACCTAAAATCTTAAACACTGAGTCGTAACAAACGAGAGTTATGTCAATAAAAGATAAACTCTATGTGCAAAATAGCCTTTCTTTGCATGTTTTTCAAAAATCTTTTCATAAGTATACAAGGTTTTCAAAAGCCGCCCAAAAATATGCAAATTTTAGACATATTCGCAAAATTTTGAATACTTAAACGTGGTCGAATTTTTCTAATGTTACAATACCTTATCTAATATTTTCAAGGGAGAATTATGAAATGTACCAAAAGAAGCCTTGTTTTATAAGAATATGCATTCATACCCGGATCAAACAAAAAGAAAGTTAGCAAGAAAATACTACAATAGGATCCTACTACTTTGATAGCATTAGACAATTTTAGGAACAACAATTAATTGTGTGGAAGTGTATCTATGAATAAAAATTATTTGTATGTGTATGAGATTATTTGCTATCTAACTAGCAGATTGAACTTGATTTTGTTTGGTGTGAATTGAATAGGTTGAGGTTATATATTTTGAGTCTCTTTTGTATCAGTCTAAGATAATTTCAATTATTTTTTACATGCGCTAAGGCCGAACCTTAACTTCAAGAAAATTTTACCCAAGATACTTTAATCAAATATTGTAAGATGTTTTCTTCCTTACCCCGAGTCTTTGGCATTTGGAAAATCGCACCTCTCTCTCTCATTCTCATGGTTGAAGCTAAAAAGCAAGAAAATATACACCTTTTTAGAGTAAAAATGATCTCACATCTACTCTTCTTGGTAGGTTTGATTAATGGAAAGATATATTCCTACTTGCTAGAGAAAAAAGCTTAGTTTTTAGCAAGAAGTTGATGCCTAGCATTGAATTCTTCTTGAAAATCAGTGGAAAAAAATAAAGCTTGACTTTCAGCAAGAAGCCATTGCCTAGCATCAACTTCTCACTAATAATCATGCCTCTCTATGCGTGCACAAGGGCATCACACCATAGTAGTGAGAAAATCTGATCATCTGACTCAGGTAGAGTTGACAAAGATGAAGTTGTCCATCTATGTAGAATAACTAATGTGCTCCATAGATATGGCTAAAGAAGAGAGAGAGGATCTAGAAAAGTTATTGCACTCCTTAGATATTGCTTCTACAAGAGAGAAGAGAGAGGAGGTTGCATAATCACTTGTGTATGTGTCTAGAAAGAGAATAGTGGCCTCTCATTCAGATGCCTCCGAGATCCAAACAATATCTCTCCTCCTCTAATTCTCACCAGACAATTTCTATCGAACAGATGGAACTTGGAACTTTGGAAGTATAAAGGGAAGTTCATCAACCATCAATGTGTTTGGATTGTTTATGAGTCTCTGTTTTGTTCGAGCATCCATGTTCCCGAGTCCACTAGTTTTCTCTCCCAGTTCCATGAAACACAACTCACTAATGATAGAGCATACGTATGGAAGTTCGTAGAAGTCCTTTAGGTGATGGCTCAAAGTTCATGGAAGAAGAGGGAGGTATGACTAATGAAGTGTGCTTGATTATAATTTTACTTCCAGCTATCTTTCCATGAAATCGTTTTGATGTAGTGTTTTCCAAGAAGAGGAACATGGCATTAAGCTAGTGCAAAACATCCCAGGTTGCTATGCATTTTTGAAGAGCTTCAGGTTAGGATTTCCAACATGTTGCTTCATAGGCTGCCCAACGCCCAATCACCTACCACATTGGCCCAAATGTTCCATGCTAGTAGCTCCAATTGGGTCAATTAGAAAACTTGCTTCTTTCTACCACATCTGATTTGCAGAACCCTTTTTGTTTCATACATTTGGGTAGTAGTATGGTCTCCATAGGTGATCATTTAAGACACAACAATTGTTTTCCAACCTATCAGCTAGCTAAAGTCAACATTTTGTGCCAGCAATGATGAACAACAATAAAGCCTCATTTTCTCTTAGACTTCTTCTCATTGATTAATGTTGCTCCCCACATTTTTATCATTGTCATCCTCAGAAAGCATACATAGCTTAGGCATTGCTTCCTTCCATAAAAGCGAGGAATTTCAACAAGAAGTCGATCTCAAGCATTGGATTCTTTTGAAGACATCCTTTCTTTAGGAACAATTGGATGCCATGCATCTACTTCTTATATAGTTTTTTCTGCAATAAAATAGGGGATTCTTAACAAGAATTTGATGCCTTGCAGCAACTTCTACCATAAATGCAATGCTTGGCATCGACCTTTAGCTTAAAATCGATGTCAAAATCATGTTTCTATGAAAAAGATCCTTCATTTAGGAGGAACACAATAAAGAAGAATCTTGAAGATACAAAGAAACGTTATTTGCATTTTGTCCCCTTCATCTTCATAAGAAGGCATTCATTCGTGTTGAAAAGAAAAGTATTTAACTTTCAAAAACACAAGTCAATGCTTCCTATATCATTGCAGCAAATCCTAACATCAATTGGTTAACATACTTGATCCCTCACATCGAGGACTTGCATAAAAACTGAAATGCGGAGAGGGGGAGCTTTTCCATTAGAGCCCATATTTCAAAATAATGACACCTTCATAACTTAAGAGATCTCTTCAGTTTTCATGATGCTTGATGAATATATGACCAATAGAGGAAATTGAATTTATTAAGATGTGAACAAAACAAATACAATAACATTCAAATATCCCTTTTTTTACTATGCTAATGGATGATGACATAAGATCACAATGTACTCAAGTATTGCTTTAGCAGTACAAATAACTCTAGATGGATACACAACAAGGCTCCCAAGTGGTAGTCCATAGTCACCATAGATCACCTCTATGATGTAATTCTTACAATCCTAGTCTTGTTCATGTCACTTGACCATGATAGAGCGTCCAAAGTGCACTATTCACAACTGTCCTATCGATTGACACATGTCTTTTCGGACTGCGTCCATCACTGGAACTCCATCTCATATACAATACAACTTGGAGTCCTCATGGTCATGAGCACCCCAAGGTGTACCTAGTGTATTGTGTGGCATACCTTTATATGAGACAATCGATCTAGGACTAGCTTTGGGTGACATTGCATCCATCACACTGCCTCCACAACATCTGCCACCTCCTCTAGACCCACTGCCACCATAGAGTCAAATTTGACCTAGAAGAACAAGACAGGCTAGCGCTTATATTGTACTTTTGTGTCAAACACTAGCACACATGTCAAATGCTAGAGCCGCTAGGGGGTTGTTGAGAAGACAGTTGTTGTGGACTCATAAAGCTAGTATTATGGCCAAAGGGAGTGCTATCGATGAGAGTAGTCCCACCAAAGGGAGTGTTTCCCGTGGGAGCAGTCCCACGAAAGGGAGTGTCGTTGGCAAGAGTAGTCTCGTACTATGATGTGGTGGCCTAATAAGCAACAAGTGCTCAAGATATGAAAAGTGTAGAAAATGCTTCTCTTTCATAAAATTTTGATTGAGTGATGAACGTTCCGCCATCGTGTTGTGCAACACATAACTCAAATAATTAGCATAGAGATAATAATGGTAATATAAAAAAATAGTAGTGTAAAAACAACGTAATAGATTTAGAAAAGCTTCCAACTAAGACTTCATTTCATTGTAAACAAAAATAAGTACATATGATTGCTTGCTTCGTAAGTCCCCTATTATAGCATCCTCTTGCAGATATGATGCACATAGCATATCTATCTCTACATCGGCAACTTCTAAATCTCTTGGTATGGCCACCCCTTCTCAATCATTGACATCATATAACATATTGTACATTACCTCCTCATGTACTTGGTCTTTTTCAAAGGCCTCTTCTTCTAGGACAATGATTTCTTTCTCTTCGACTACCATATGCATCTCAGATTCTACTATAGATGGAACTTTTTCTACACCCACATCCTCATAAATTTTTCTGCTACGTGTAGCGACTTATAGAACAAATAGCCACTATAGTTCTTTTGAATCTTGTGTAAAGAAAATCCCCTCATAGTGTTCTGAAAGTACAAATGTTTCTCTTTCATCCATTCATAGCTTTTTTGGAGCCTACTTGAAGCAAAACACTCCTGCCCACCCTCATTGTTTCATTTCTTCTGGTGATGGTTACCTTGAACCACTTCACCTAAAACAAAAAGTAGTCAAACCTCATGAACGATAGCTTCAAGATATTGTGGATCACTCCACAAGAAAACTTGGCCTTCTTGGTCATTTTCATCTCTTGCACAAAGTTGACCATCATCCCACTATAGAAAGTAGACCTATTTTCCTCAATGTGTGGGATCTAAAAGTGTCATATATGAGAAAGTTGAAGAAAGTTGACCATCATCCCACTATAGAAAGTAGACCTATTTTCCTCAATGTGTGGGATCTAAAAGTGTCATATATGAGACCATATCACATCGTATTTGTAATACTAGACAAAAGATAAAATGGATTGTGTTATGATGGTCAAAATAATGCATAAGATTAACACATTAGTAACTAGCCTTGTTTGATAGCATTACCTCCCAATCACAGCCCTTTGCGAGTTCATGCTCTTCTTCAAAGGTATCCTCACTTGTTGTCTTTGCTTGTGGAATGGATGCATCTATACATCTACTCGTTGGAAAGGTTGGAAGAGGTTGAAGACGTTTTGGAAGAGGCAAAGAGCGAGTTTGAAACTAGGCTCTTTCCTCTGCATTTGGCTCCTAAGCAAGCTCATACCTCTCCAACCACTTCTGCATGGGCTCCATGTTAACGATGCAAAACTTCATTTCCTTCTCTCTAAAAAATGCATATATTCTTCTTTTGCTCCCTTCACCCAGTGCTTGTACCGAGAATTATCTCCGCATATATTCTGACAACTATTTTGGCATCAGGTTTTTAGCATTTTTCCAAGCATCTTCCAATGCTCATACTAGCACCACAAATGACTGTCGGTATGGCTAGTGTTAGTATGACCCTAATCTGTAGTTGTTGTCATTCCTAGGGTTGGTAACACTAGTGATACTTTTTTTGAAGTATGTAGAGCTATTGTGTCTTGTATTTTTATTGATACATATAGGATTGTTGGTAGCTTTGCCTAAGTTCTTGTTTGTTGTAGGCGCAATCTGAGCTAGGTGATTGGAATACTTTCTCTCTATCAGACACTAGTAAGGTCCTTTTCTAGACATGGACTAGGCCTACATATGGCATGTTTACCATATGATCTCAACCACACGTATATCAACATTTTACTATGATTAGTCTCTCTGCCTTCCTTTTCTAAAGGTTCACTCCTAGCTTTTGAGCTACTAATTTTGCAATTTGTTCCATCTATGAAGAAGGATTTGAAATAGTAATGTCTAAATAGTTTGACCCTTTGTAGATGTTTTTAAGTGTTGGTTCTTCTCCTAGGTTTTCCTCAACATCAATGCATATCCTAACACATTGATCTAAGGTATTTGGATCTTTCATGTACACATGACCTCAACTTTACACTCAAAAATATGTCTAAAAGTTGCTAACCTCAATGTTTCTTGAGGGGCTTGTTTAAAACTTTGAATCAAGGATGAATTATTATGTCTGATTCCACTTTTTGTGAGCTCAATGGAAAAGGATTCTAATAACATTGTTATCTCATGGTAATTGCCTCCATCTAATGCCTTAATCCATGAAAGTGAAGTATGTTTCAAGGTTAATCCGAAGGTTTCAAGTGGACTAAACAAGTACTAGACCTATTTGGCTCTAAGAAATTGCTTGAACTTGGCCATATGATTCTAAGGATCTATCGTGCCATCAAAATTTTCCATAGCCTTACTGTCTAGGAAGTTCTCAAGTTCTAGAATGTTCTATTTGTCTAGGTAAGGGGAAATATTAAGTATCTCGATGTTTCCTATTTCCTATTGGTTTCTCTCTCTCTCTCTCTAGCCAATTAGTTCCTTGATGTAACCTTTCTATACGTGGGTGAAGTATTTCGATGGCGATGCACCACAGTGCGCTCTCCTTCTTGAGAGCTCCATGACGATATGCTCGGAGTAGAAAATCGAGCTCCTGAGGCCGCACACAGTACTCTGCACAGAGGCTGTAGAATACGTAGAAAACACAGTACACAGGGAGCACGAAGATAGACTTCTTAAGTCTTACAAATGTGGTTGAACTTACAGACTGTGACTGACCAGGCCACTATATGTTTTATTAAAGAACATATACAAAGAAGTGTCCGTTGGGCATTTGGCCTTTCACTTGGACACTAATCGGTAACAATCTCCAACTAAAGGCCAATATGGCCAGAGTAACTATGGGAGAAAAAATAAATAATGATAAAGAATACCTGAGTGTAAGTATACAAACTATACCTCCCACCTGATGGGCATGTTACATAGTATACAAGTGACTGCGTAAGATCAAGAATCAAGTAACCCCCATCAAGTGACAACAATGTCGAAAACTATCCTGTGGTAGAGCTTTAGTCAAAGCATCTGCAGCATTATCTCGAGTGTGAACCTTCTCAAGAATAATGCTCTCAGTGGCTAAGCAATCTCTAATGAAGTGATACCTCACCTCAATGTGCTTGGTCTTTGCATGATAGACCGGATTCTTAGCCAAAGCAATGGCACTCTGACTATCACTGAGCAAGTGAGGTACATGCTAAGGTAAACCCATATCACAAGCAAGACGAGAAAGCCATAATGCTTCCTTACATGCCTCACTTGCTGCAACATACTTTGCTTCTGTGGTGGAAACAGTTGTACATTCTTGAAGACGAGATCTCCAAGAGATAGCACCTCTAGCAAAATGAAAAATGGATGTTTTCCCTCTATCTAAGCATAGACACTTGTCCTTAGTGCCACTCAGATATCTCAAAATCATTTTGACCGCTTCCCAATGTTTCTTGCCAGGATTAGACATATATCTACTCACAACTCCCACTGCAAATGGATGTTTTCCCTCTATCTAAGCATAAACACTTGTCCTTAGTGCCACTCAGATATCTCAAAATCATTTTGACCGCTTCCCAATGTTTCTTGCCAGGATTAGACATATATCTGCTCACAACTCCCACTGCAAATGCAATGTCTGGTCTCGTAGCTACCATAGCATACATGAGACTACCAAGAGTAGACTGATAGGGAATTTCGGTCATGAATTCCTTTTCCTCATCTGATTTGTGGCAGTCATCCTTGCTCAATTTCACATATGTGGGTAAAGGTGTACTCAATGCCTTTCCACCGTGCATATTGAATTGGTGAAGTACTTTGGATATGTACTCACTTTGAGACAAGTATATGCATCTTTTACTCCTATCACGAGTAATGCGCATGCCAAGAATATGTTTGGCATCACCCAAATCCTTCATATCAAATGTCTGACTCAACTTCTTTTTGAGAAGTGACAAATCATAAGAGGACTTCCCAGCAATCAACATATCATCGACGTAAAGTATCAAGCATATCAAGCTGCCATCAGAACATCTCTTTGTGTAGAGACAATGATCCTCATTGCTCCGAGAATAGCCTTGGGACTTCATAAAAGCATCAAACTTTTGGTACCATTGTCTAGGAGACTGTTTAAGTCCATACAAGCTCTTCTTGAGCTTACAAACTAGACTTTCCTTGCCAGGAACTACATAACCCTCTGGTTGTTCCATATAGATCTCATCTGTAAGATCTCCATGCAAGAAAGTTGTTTTCACATCCATTTGGACTAGCTCTAAGTCCTCCATTGCAAGGAATCCAAGCAACATATGCAAAGTAGTCATCTTGACCACTGGAGAGAAGATTTCCTCAAAATCAACACCATGTTGTTGCTTAAAACCCTTTGCAACAAGTCGTGCTTTATATTTTGGAGAAGCACTATCTGATGTGAATTTCAGCTTATATACCCATTTACATGGTAAAGCTTTCCTACCCTTTGGCAAAGGTACTAAGTCCCAAGTACCATTCTTGTGAATAGAATCCAACTCACTCTTCATGGCACGCTCCCACTTGACATGATCCTCTGCCTGCATAGCCTCTTTGTAGCAAGAAGGCTCACCGACATCTGTTAGCATAACAAAATCTAAACCTGGAACATATCTATCAGGTGGATATGAGACACGTGCAGACCGTCTCAATGGTTGCTGAACAGGAACATGTGCAGACTGATCTCAATGGACATTCTCTTGAACATCCCTATGTGCAGCATTTTTATGCATGCTAACCGGAGGACTAGTATCCTCAAACACCACTCTTCTCACTTCAACCTCCTTAAGGGGTTGTTTATGCATCCTAGACTCATTAAAAATGACATCACTACTTCTGATCACTGACCGTGTTTCAAGATCCCATAAGCGATATCCAAATTGTCCTTCTCGACCATATCCAAGAAAAATGCATTTCTTTGACTTATGGTCCAACTTTTGTCTAAGATTCTTGGATATATGAACATATGCTTCACACCCAAAAACTCGAAGATGATCATAATATGGTGGTTTTTCTGTCCATAACTCTTGTGCCACTTTCAGACCTTTGGCAGTACTAGGTGAAAGGTTAATCACATGAACTGCAGTCAATACAACTTCTGCCCAAAAACCTTGTGAGAGGTTTGCATGATGCAACATAGAGACTACTCTATCTTGAATAGTTCTATTCATCCTCTCAGCTACACCATTCTGTACTGGGGTATAAGGAGCTGTAAACTCTCTACGAATCCCTCTAGACTGACAGAAAAGGCTGAATTAATGTGAGGTATACTCACCCCCATTATCTGAACGTAAAGCCTTAAGCTTATTTCCTTTTTCAGTCTCAACTGAAACAAGCCATTTTCTGAAAGTAGGGAATACATCATCCTTTGATTTGATAGGATATACCCAAACTTTTCTAGTAGCATCATCTATGAAAGTGACAAAGTAAAGAGAACCACCTAAGGACCTAGTGGGCATACGACCACACACATCTTTATGAACGAGATCTAAAGGCTGAATTGAAGAGTCAATGTGCGTTCTATGCACATTTCTGGTTTGCTTTCCATATTGACAATGCTCACAAAATGAAAAATCAGAGAAAGATAACACAAGTAAGTAGCCAGAACGAGAAAGATTTTCCATTCCACTACGAGATATATGGCCCAAACAATCATGCCAAATACAAGCCATAGGCTGTTCAGTAACAGCTAACAAGTGTTCTTTCTGTGATACAAATAAAGGATAAAGTGAGCCAACTTTGCTTCCTTTTGCAATAACCATATTGCCCTTTGATATATGAAAGGACTGAGCATAGAAGACCACCTTGTAACCAAGGTCATCAAGTTGACCAACTGACATCAAACTACGTGATAACTGAGGTACATGGCGTACATTATGCATAGTAAATTTTGAACCATCAATAAACTGCACAACCACATCTCGAATCCCCACAACATGACACTAGTAAGAGTCATCAAGTCTCATGGTACCAAGAGACTTTGCTGCATAATTAGAGAACCATTCTCTATGTGGTGTCACATAGAAAGAAGCACGAGAATCTAGCAACCAGGTGTGGGAAAGAGGATCAGCCATAAGTGCCTCAGATGGCACAGTACTATCAAGTGTCAACACATCAGCATCATCAAAAATAGCATTAATTTCTTCAATCTTCACAGTCGAAGTAGATGGTGCAGGTAACTGTTTAACATGCCCATCAACATTCTGTCCTTTACCTTTAGCATTCTTTAATGCATAACAGTCTTTCTTCATGTGTCCTTTCTTATGACAATAATGGCATTCGATATCCCTCTTCCTTGATTTACTTCTACTCTTATTCCGTTGACCATTCTTTTCCTTGTTCTTGCTCCTGCCACGTTGTTGATTCTTTCCATGGTAAGAATCACGAACATTATATGCATCTCCACTCTGAGAACCAACCATAGATTTTCTACGAATCTCCTCACTCAAGAGTGCTCCACATATGTCATCATAGACGAGTTTACCACCAGGTGCACTGTTGCTAATAGCTGTGCAAAACGTATCCCATGATGATGGCAGGGTGCATAACAACAATACTGCTTTCATTTCATTATCCATATCCATTTTCTGAGCCTGTAACTAGGAGAATATAGCATCAAACTCATTTAGATGAGCAGCAACACTATCTGTGTCCTTCATACGAAGCTCATATAATTCTCTCATCAGATACACTTTATTTGATGCCGTCTCTTTTTCATATGTATTGCATGACTTCTTCCAAAGCTCCTCTGCACTTTCACAGTCTAATACTGTAAAGTAAACATTATCTGCCAGGTGCAAGCGAATGGTAGACCTGGCCATTTCATCTAACTCATCCCAATCATCTTCATCCATGTCAACAGGCTTCTTTGAAATCCCATTCACTGGCTTCCATTGCCTCCTTTGAATCAGCACATCTTTAATCTGATTCTTCCATAGAGCAAAGTTTGTGCCATCAAATTTTTGGATCTCAAAATGGTCTTTGCCCTGCAAGTTATAGCTCCTCCTCGAAACACTAGCACTAGACCCTGATCCACCGGATGTGCCTGAGACCTCTGATGCCATGATCGTAGAGAACTTAATAGAATGATAATGGAGCTAGAAGCGTCCAAAAACCAACAAATAAGTGTATCAAGGAGTAAATCGACCACTGTATAGTTGACTAAACCAGAAATCTCGAAAAATTTTGCTAGAGTATCCTCTGCAAAATTAGCATATGACCAGTGTCAAAGTATCATAAAACTGCAAGTACTCACATGTCTACCTGCATAGTGAATCACTGACTCCACTGCATATAATCAGTTACCCAATAGAAGCCAACTAGGCTTATCGAGCACCTATGAACAACTATCATACGTCTCCTATGGCGAGGCTGGGTAAGTCTTCCACCTGCATCACCGAAGAGACCCTGACATCTGGGTGTCTCCCAGTTAAGAAAACCTCACCACGACCCTCTTTATCAAATGTAAAAGGCTTTATGCAACGAACATAACCGCTATATCAATGACCACATGGACGTACATAAGCGGTATCCACAGAAGCGTACATGGTGTGTAAGTGCTCCATATATGCAGTAAAATGACACTAAAAAGGCTGAATACACAGCCCAAAAACTAGCCAATAACACCTGTAAGTGTCTATCAACTCTGATGTTTTAGGCTTTAAAAACCTGCATAAATTTTCAGCGACTGCTCCCACCAAAACTGAAAACCCCTCGAGAAACCTGTAGTTTTATGAGTGTGGCTGAAAATACAGTCCCAAAGGTTGATATTTATTGTCTGAGAAGTACAAGGAACACTCTTCTTGATGTTCTTGGACCTGTGTGAAGAGAAATATGTGCGAAAGTACTCCGAAATGGCTCCAAAAACAGCCCAAAATTGCTTCAGAAAAAGGCTTTGAAAGCAAAAATGAAGCTTTGAGGGACCAAAACTTGTTCAAGGTAATGTCAAGCTTAGTCTTTCCCCTTCTTCAAACAACACAAGAGTGTAGCTTAGTGGCAAGAGATTGCCACGGTTAAGCGAGCTTTGGGGGGAACACTATTGGGATGGGTGACCTCCCGGGAAGTACCGGTAACCTCTATATTCCTTGATCGTTGAGGTCCTCCCTCGCGCGCAGCCAACGGCACCAACGGTGACTTCGATGACTCGGATGATAAGGTATGCCAAGGTCTATGCCTTGGTTGCCGCCTTGGTCGTAAGCCTTGGAGAAAGCGGTGCTCGCTTCGCTCGCACAAAAAGAACAAAGCTTTTGCCTCAAACTGCTCTGATACCAGTGAAGCATTTCGATGGCGATGCACCACAGTGCGCTCTCCTTCTCGAGAGCTCCACGATGATATGCTCAGAGTAGAAAATCGAGCTCCTGAGGCCGCACACAGTACTCCGCACAGAGGTTGTAGAATACGTAGAAAACACAGTACACAAGGAGCACAAAGATAGACTTCTTAGGTCTTACAAATGTGCTCGAACTTACAGATTGTGACTGACCAGGACACTATATGTTTTATTAAAGAACATATACAAAGAAGTGTCCGGTGGCCATTTGGCCTTTCACTTGGACACTAATTGGTAACAATGGATTGTGTACAAAACTAGCATTTGGGATTTCTTTTGATTTTTCCTTCTATGTGCCTAATGGGTGTGAGGATCTAGCATTGTTTTTCTTATAGGAAATTGTAGGCTTATGCATGGGGAACACTTTCTCTCCTTTCCAAACATAGGTTTGCTTACTGAATTTTGAAAATTGGTACACCTTATCTGAATTGCGATCCAAATAGATAACCTTCCTTGGAGTCTTTGGATCCTTGAATTCATATACCAGGAAATCATCCATGGTGTAGGGACTTGCCAATCGAAACCTCCAAACGACTTCTTTTGTATTCTTACTTGAAAATAGTTCTATGCCCACATTTCCCTAATGTACTTTGGATATCACAATGATTCTTGTCAATACTGAATTTGTTGTAGGTATACTAGGTCCTTTGTAAGGATCTTCTTCCTTGGGTTTTCTTTTTCTTGGTCAAGGAGGGAGTTTTCCAAACTCATCAATTCCATCTGGAAAGATGTTTATCATATAAATGGTTCTTTGCTATCTATATGTGGTCCCTCCTCAAACTTGAGCACAGGGTGATTAATCATAGAAGGGTGTGCAAGGTTCATGAGTTCAACTATTGGCCTTCGTAGAACACCTCATAGATTTGAACATCTAATCAGTTGGTGTGGATGTATTTGAATTATGACTTTTATGGTCCTTCTAGTGTTTCTAGGTTCACTAATCTTAAGCTATTTATAGGTCTCTCCATGCTATCTAAACTATTTGATTCACTATTTTTTTAAAGCTAAAACTAGAGGGATGAATACTTTATTGCTAAAACCAAGATTCGGTTGTGTGATTGGCACTAGCTTTAGAAGAACTCAAGCATTGTCAATCAACCTTGTCAATATATTTGATTGATTGCAAATTCATGAATTATTCAGCCCTATCCCTTAGAAAATACTTCCACATGTTTTGCTTTCCTTAATTCTTATTCACTTCTTTCTTTAGTATGTTTTATCTAACCTTGACCTTTTCTATGGAAACATCCAAGATGACTTACGTGATCAGAATATTTTTCTTTATCGTTTTCTTACATGCTTTCCGTTAGAGTTTTGTATTGAAGTATATTCCAGATCCTTAAACTTGATGTTTCTTGTCATATCTTGTACTTTGTTCTCCCTATTGCAACGTGAAGAGTTAAACCTAGAGACATGCACTTAGTCTAGACTAAAATTGACCAAGGGGTTCTAGTATTCTCCAACCTCAATAAACATGCTCTACAAGGTTTATCCAAGCCCAAGATGATATCCTAAGCATTGTTTGATCTGCGAGCACAAACTTGCAATGTAATGGAGTCATGCACACACCTATGGTTCAGAGACCATGAACATCACCAAAGAAGTATTAAAAATGGTGCACACATAACTTTAATTTTCTTTTTGCTAAACAATCTGTCATCATGATAACTCATTCTATCATGATAGAGTTGTTGCTGGGTGGTTTTTGCAACCACTAGCTTATAGTTCTGCAAGTTTATGATTTGTAAGTATAGAATAAGGATGTACAAAAGGATGAGTGTTGAGGGCATCTAAGAGATATGCAAAAGATGTGATACCATTGTTGCAAGATTGCAATGAGTATAGTGGGAAAACACTGAGAGAGATATTGCACATAGAAAGAGAGAAGTGCATTTACTTGTATGCATGCAAAGAACATCAAAAACATAATCTGACATGACTATAATCTCCCCCAACATGCATCATTGCATCTTTCCTAAAGCGTGGGTATTCACAAGCAAGTTTTATTAAGAAAAAATAGATTCTCTTTACAAATAAGGCAAAAAAAAAAAAAGAAGCTATGTACTATCACTACAAAAACTTCCGTAAAAGACAATTCCGATATCTATGTATATGAAAGCATGCCAATAAATATATTACAAAAATTATAATATATTCATGAGTGATTAACCCTTCAAATGTAAGTATTATTTTTATATAAAATATATAATGTGCAGTGAAAATTAGACGTTCAAAACTCGTGATTCTTAGCACTCTTATCAAAACAAAAAACACATCAGATTCCTCAATTTGCTAGTTAAACCTTGTTTATAATAAGGTTAAAAGAAAATTAAGGTAAATATTTCATAGAATAATTTGATGCTGCTCTACAAAGTTGATTGACTATATTTCTCATTGTGGAGATATCAAGCTCAACATGTGATGATCCAGGATGACACGTATCATTTTTCCATTTCTCTGACATGTATAGTGGTCACACCAGTATATGTTAGGGATACTTCATTGAGCTTTATTAGATTTATCTACCGGCACTGATGACACATTTGTTTCTTGCCAGCTCACTCATTCACGGATATTAGGTTTTTCCTCATGTATTGTTCTTTATATATTGGACTTGTTGTATTCTTGGTTTTTTAGGTCATTCTTATACATTCCTTTTTATGTAATAGAAGAAGAAGAAGAAGAAGAAGAAGAAGAAGAAGAAGAAGAAGAAGAACATCATTCTTCCTTGCCTCAATCTGTGTGTGTGCTTCTCCTTGAGAGTGAGAGTGTGTGTCTGAGCTCTCTTTCTTATCTCCTTCCTCATGACATGGTATCAGAGCTAGCATGGCTCTAGAGAGCTCCTGGAGAAGGCGACGGTGAAGAGTATGCGGCAAGGCATGGACAAAATGCAATTCAAAAATGACCTCCATTTGCTACAAAAATCGGCATGAAGATAGAAGACCTCAAAATATTTTTGTGAGTTATCCCTTTAGGGTCACTCATTTTTGTCATATCGAAGTTTCAGAGCCATCTCGACCTCCGTTTCAAGGCCGCAAGTGGCACTCACAGGAAAAACCAGGTCACTTTCGGAAACTGTACCTTGCGTTGTGTTCGGCAACACTCATATATTCCACATCCATTTCAAGTGATTCCATGTACTATTTATACAAGAAAACTGTGTTTTTCTGAGATTGAACTATCACATCATAGTGCGACAGTGTTCAAGCAGAAGTGCTGCTTGTAGTGTTTTGTAGTGTTGAGAATTGCTGCAGAAATGGCAAACGCAGATGGAATGAGTTAGCTTATGAGTGATAAGCTGGACAAGAATAACTTCCATGCTTGGAGATTCAAAATGACGAATTTCTTGATGGGAAAGGGCTATTGGAAGTACATCGAAGGAGAGAACGAAAATGCTTCTGCAAAAGGGATATAAATGTTACAACCCACTCACACGACAGGTGAAGGTGAGCAAAGATGTTGTATTTGATGAAATGTCAAGCTTCTATGTAGATACCAAAGACGACTGAACCTTGAATCAAATGACAAAGAAAATGCTGAAAAATCAAGTGCAGAATCTCAAGTTTTGAGTGGACAAGATGCATCACCAAGCAATAGTTCCAACTCAAATCCATGGAGTGGAAGATTTCATGGAAATTTCAGTCTAGCAAATTCATCAAACACATCCAAGAAAGGTAAAGAAAAGCTTTCTGTTGGTAGTAAAACATGTGTAGGTTTTGAAGACATTGATGGAGATTCAAGTGGTTCATAAAAGAGTCTTGATGAAGAACTTGGACTTCCCTCTGTGAAGACTCCAGAAGTAAGAAAAGCACATGTAGATGATGCAAGGAGAAGTGACCTAGGACCAAGAAGATCTAGGAGGATGCGGAATTCAATGCAATGATTGACATATGATAGTTGCATGGCTCATCATTGTGGCTACATGACAAAGGTGATACAAGATGCTAAACCTTCTTGTTTTGAAGATGTAATTGGAAATGCAGATTGGGAAAAAGCTATGGATGAGGAGATGGCTGCACTTTATGGAAATGATAAATGGAATCTTGTTTCATTGCTGCAAGGAAAGAAACCCATAGGCTCCAAGTGGGTTTACAAGGTAAAGCACATTGCTGATGGTAGCATAAGCAAGTAAAAAGCACGATTAGTAGAAAAAGGATATGCACAGACTTATGGCATTAATTTTGAGGAAACATTCAGCCCAGTAGCTAGAATGTCTACTGTCTGAACACTTGTTGCATTAGCTACAACAAAACGATGGACTTTGCATCAGATGGATGTGAAGAATGCTTTCCTACATGGTGAGTTACAAAAAGAAGTATATATGGACCAGCCACAAGGGTATGAAGATTCAAAGCACCCAGAATATGTTTGCATGTTGCAAAAGGCTTTGTATGGGCTGAAGCAAGCTCCTCATGTATGGCATGCAAGGATTGCTGATTACCTAACCACCATTGGGTTTTCTATGTGTGATGCAAATCATTCACTATATGCAAGGAAGAGCCATGATGGCATCATAATTGTGGCTATCTATGTTGATGACCTTATTGTAGGTGGTGATAATGAAGAAAGCATCAAAGAGGTAAAGAAACTTCTTATGAAAGAATTTGACATAAAATATCGTGGTGTGCTATGCTATTTCTTAGGAATTGAGTTTATACATACAAAAACAGGTATATGGATGTCACAAAGGCAATATGCCTTGAATATGTTGCAAACGTATGGTATGGCTGATTGTAAGCAGATTTTTATGCCATTAGATCAGAATTCAAAGTTGGATACTACATCAAGTGAAGCATTGGAAAATGCTACTATGTACAGGAAAATTATGGGAAGCTTGATATATCTCACAATTACGAGGCCTAATCTTAGCTACACTATTGGATTTGAAAGGCTTTGTATGGGCTGAAGCAAGCTCCTCCTGTATGGCATGCAAGGATTTTTGCTTTCCTAACCACCATTGGGTTTTCTATGTGTGATGTAGATCATTGACTATATGCAAGGAAGAGTGACGATGGCATCACAATTGTGGCTACCTATGTTGATGACATTATTTTAGGTGGTGATAATGAAGAAAGCATCAAAGAGGTAAAGAAACTTCTTATGAAAGAATTTGACATGAAATATCGTGGTGTGCTACGCTATTTCTTAGGAATTGAGTTTATACATACAAAAACAGGTATATGGATGTCACAAAGGCAATATGCCTTGAATATGCTGCAAAAGTATGGTATGGCTGATTGTAAGCAGATTTTTATGCCATTATATCAGAATTTGAAGTTGGATACTACATCAAGTGAAGCATTGGTGTTGGAAGCAGCCAGAGGCACAGACGCCACGGAAGCATGTAAAGAAGGAGCAGGGAGCCAGTCGGATCAATTTTTCAAACAAATATATTCCTTATTAATTCTTCAAACATTCAACAGTGATTGTTATCACTAATTGTAACATATGTATCATAGAAAACCCCATTTTGTAATCCATAGCTCCATTTTGTGCAAGCCGAGGAGTCCTCGAGCTTGAGGAGCTTAGGTAGAATGCGCGTACCAATTTTCGTTATTTTTAGACACCGTTTACCCTTCCAAATAGCATCTAGAACCTACTTTTTAACTAGGCCGGTCACTAGATGTGAAACCGGTCAAAACTAGTCTAGAAACTATAAAAAGAGCTAGAGAGCTCATTTTTGAGGTTGGTTCATTTTGGTTAGTGTGAGCTTAGAGCTAGTTTGAGCTTGTAAGAGTATTCTTGAGTAATAGAGCTAATTTCCCACCTTCCATTGTGTCTTGCTTGTCTCTTCATTGTGTGTGTGTGTGTGTGTGTGCATCTTTGTACTTCTCACCTTCACTCTCACAACATCTCACGTTCACGATCTTCATATCACTCCTACCTCTCCCACGGATTGACATTAAGGAGGTGAAGCTTCTTAACGTGGTACTTACCATTGTGCTAGAGCAACACCAAATTTGGCGCCGTTGCCGGGGATCGAGTCTAGGACGAATGTGTGATGGTAAGAGTATAGCAAGAAGAGGCGTTGGAAGGTAAAAATTTCAGTTTTTGTTGTTGTTTTTACTTAGTTTTTAGTGTTCTTCACCTTCCCCATACTCCATCTTCATCATCGCATCATCATCTCCATCTCCAAAAAAATCGGAAAATTCACCATATCCCCCCATTCACCTCATTTCCCCTCATTTGTGCATGCGAGAGAGCGAGAGAGAGTTTTTGCGTTTGCATGTGCTTGCATTTTCTTGAGTTTTCTTGCAGGTACAGAGCTTCAGAGCATCAGGAGAGCTTCCAAAAGGTAAAACATGTACTTTCTGTCAGAAATTTCCGAGTAGGGCGGACCATCGCGATGGTCTGCAACTTTCGGATTTTGACGTAGGCGACCACACCACGAGGTAGGCGATCCTTGCGCACACACGGCACCATAGTTGCATTTCAAAAATTTGTTGTTTGGTGGACCATCGCGATTGGCTCGGACCATCGCGATTGTGTCGCACCATCGCGATAGGCTCACGCCATCGCGACGGCTCGGCCGGACCATCGCGACGGTTCGCTTTTTCGGACCATCGCGACGGTTCACTTGAGCCATCGCGATGGTCCACTTGGACCATCGCGATCGTTCAGCTGACCCCACACCATCGCGATTGGCTCATGCCATCGCCACGACAGTGCCACGTGTCACGATAGACCATCGCGACAGTTCGTTTTTCGGACCATCGCGACAGCCCAACATCGGACCATCGCGATTGGCTCAAGCCATCGCATCGCGGACCATCGCGACGGTTCACTTCGGACCATCGCGATTGTCCACCTTTGACCGTTGACCGCGCCATCGCGATTGTCCGCCTGTTCACGCCATCGCGACGGTTCATTTTTTGGACCATCGCGACGGTTCGACCTCACGCCATCGCGATCGTTCACTTCGGGCCATCGCGACGGTTCACCTTTTCGCGCCATCGCGATTGTCCAAATCCCACGCCATCGCGACGGTTCGCTCGGACCATCGCGACGGTCCCAGACCATCGCGATTGTGCACCCCCATCGCAAATTTTGGGCTCCAATTTTTGACCAATTTTGAGGGTATTTTTGAAAAATTTTTGGACCATTAGACTCATAGGAGACCCCTTTTCTCATATTTGAGGGAAAACTGGATTATCAGTTTTTACCCCCCAGGGCCTGAACGCGTATAACTTTCTCATCCGAAGTCCGTTTTTTGAGCTTAATAGCTCGTTAGAAAGCTCGCGACGAGTACTATGTGACCTCTATTTTTAGATAACCTATTTTGAGGTTCACCTAGTTTGGGACTAGGAAGCCAGGGGGCAAGTATTAAAAAAATTTGGGCAAAAAGGGAAGGGATTTAAAAGATGTATATGCTCAAGTGTTTAATCATCTTGTGAATTGGTCTAACATTGGAATTTTCCAGGTCTAGCAAGGGCAAGCAAGCAAGGCAGTGAAGACAGCAGAGCTTGGGAAGCACGGCTTCTTGGGCAACAGGGCATCAGAGCAACCAAAAAAAAAAAAGCCGACTCGAGGTTGGAAGATTACTCAACCCCCTTAGTCAATTCTTAGCTTAGGCTAAACGGTAGTTGTGGATTAACGACGATAGGAACGCCTCAAGTTCAAGATACCTAATTCTTTCAAGTTAAGATTACAAGTAAAGGTGTGTGTGACGAAAACCTAAAGAAAAGAACATAAGTCTGACGGAACGAGAACTCAAAACTATAACGGAAAGTCGAATTCCTGACGCATATATTAAGACAAGAATCCAAAGAAAAATTTAAAAGAACCAAGAATTAATCACAAAGAACTGTTGACGATCTAAGTGTGTAATTGAGCATGCAAGGAAGAAAATTAATGAACCTTAGATCGGGCAAACATATAGGTAAGTCGGACCGAAGAAGCCTTAGATCATCAGAGGCTAGTGTAAGAACCACCGCTCGATCTTGGGCTCAGCAATTGAATAGCAATTATCCCTACGAGAGCTCAGAGACTAGTGAATCAGAAATGGCATTTAGTGCAGACAGACCAGAAGGAGGGTCTCATGTAGCATACCTAGAAAAACCTGAAGGACCCTACAGAACGCAATTAGAGTTTCTCCGAACCAACCGATTAGGTGCTCGCATCTATGAGGATGGTTTGCAAAGGCAAGTGGTGCAACTGCACAACTCTGATCAACCCATTGGATTGGAAAGACCAGTGGTGAAATTTGAGAGAGACGCTTACATAGACAAAGAAGGAACCATGTACATTTTAAGTACGCAGCCAAACGATACTAATGAGTTTGGCACAATCCAATTAGAGACAGGAGCGAAATTTCAAGGAAAAGAGCCATTAGAAGAACCTAGAACACCTAGAGGGAAATCCGTATTAACGAGAGTACTCATCCAGAGTGGATCCCTCAAGATAACAGGAGCACCGAGTTGTTTGTAAATAAAGAGACAGATGAAGCCTTCTGGAGGTATAGAAAGGAACACCCTGGTGAGATAGGCATCATTACAATCTATGAATTCAAGGACCCAGATACACCTGGAAAGGTGGTATACCTGGATGAGACTTCAGAAAGAGTCTTTGTGGTGCCTGAGCGCGCTAAAAACACATACACATGGAGAGGTGAATTGATATTCCCTCCATCTAGAACGAACATGAATACAAATCAACAAGGGGCAGGAACCTCCTCAGCCCATGGAAATCAAAGAGAAGGAAATAATGAGAGACCGGAAGTAAGCTTCACTCATCCCATAGGGAGAGATAGAACAACCACGAACACTAATAGAGCGGAGAGACAAAGAGATCATGGAATACCAGGTGGTAGAGATGATTTTCCTCTACCTAGACCACGTGAACACGCAAGAGTATTGAGACCCACACAGTTAGTAAAATCAATGAAGAATTACTTTGATGGGACAGGAGATCCCTATGACCATGTTGCAGAATTCAAGCAAGTACTAAGAGCAGAACAAGTCGAGGACATGTTCACGCAATACAATGCATTTGGACTAACGTTAAAGAATACAGCTTTAACTTGGTTCCAACCACTGCAACAAAGGCAATTTAGAGACATCCATCACTTTTTAGAGTCATTCATCATTGAATTCTCTAAAAGTGGGATTAGACATGACACGTCTTCGTTGATTCATAGCTTTAAACAAACTCCTCAAGAAACAGTAAGACTGGCAGGACGTAGGTTCAGACAATATGTTGAACGATGTCCAATGCAAGAGCTACCCTCACAGGCCAAACAAGTATCATTGTTCCTAGATGGCTTGTTGAGCACTAAACTACGCTCCTATGTGTACCTAAAGGAACCCAGAACGCTAGAGGAGTGTGTAAGAATATGTATAGACATCGAGGATAACCTAGGAGATGAATTAGAACTCTCAAAGGTCTATAAAGACTCAGATTGTTCTTCTCTAGCATCCACAAAATTTTCTAATTCGATAGAGGACCTAGCAGAAAAAGTGGCCCAAAAACTAGGAGTTTCTAGTAAACAGGTGCCCAAGCTACCAACTAATGTACGTTGTTACGCTTGTGGTGGAAATCATTTGGCAAACGTGTGTCCCAATGCACCTCAACCTCAAGCCAACCCTGGTGGCCAATATTGTACAATTGAGAGAAGATGCACGAATCATACGGCTCAGGACTGCCCATACAACAAACAAACCGTGAGACAGAACTACCCGCAAACATACTAGCAGCCAGGTAGGTATCAAGGCCAATACAATGCTCAGCCTTATTACTATAGGCCTCCCCAGAACTACCCATACCAGGCTCAACAGAGACCTCAACCTGTTTTAGCTCAGCAGCCACCCCCACCAGCGAATGTCATCTCAGTCAAATACGCTGCTGCAAAAGAGAACCTAAGTAGGGCTTTAGTGCCTTCTTCACCCTTGATCACAGAAAGTGACCCGAACTCTAACAGTTTTGACTCTGCTCATGTAACTAGTCCACCCGCTTATTACACGGAGTCACCAGAACATGTGGAGACATATCATTATGATAGTCCACCAATGGAACCTAGTTGGGAGCCAGACTATACTAATGTGATGTACGCAAACCCAAACCCACGGCCCCAATTGAGACAACAGAGACCACAGGGCCCTAGAGGACCATGCTTTAGGTGCCAAGGAGATCACTTCATAAAGGATTGTCCACATCCCCCAATAGCAAGGCAATCACAGTACTATAGCATTCAAGGCTTTTGTGCCGATTGTGGCAAAGAGCACATAATCAAAGATTGTCCTAAGAACCCAGTTAACGCTTCGAATGTGACACCGATCAACGTGATAGGTATTGTAAACAACGCAGATGGATCCAACCCTACATACGTGCCTATCCAAGCTATAACCAGAGCCCAGGCGCTCTTACAAAACCAACAGCTTAATCAAGAGAAAGTAGCCAGAACTAGTGAAGTTGCAGAATCTAGTAGTAAAAAGACGAAATCTTGGAAAGATTCTAGAGAAAGAATAAAGAGAAAGTGGAGTAAAAAGATAAGTGAGTTGGAAGGAAGTTTAAGGGAATCTAGAGCCAAAATACAAGAATTGGCTTCACAAGAATTAAATCAAGAAAACCCAGCTCAGAAATCAGGATCGGTTTTAGCGGAACCCATACCAGAAGATCTAGACATGATGTTTCGTGCATATCAGGCTAGAATAAAAGAGGGACCTCAAGTAACGGAAATGAGTCAACACTACCCTCGAGCTGATCTAGAAATTGAGAGAACTAAACTTTGCATGAAGATGGTAGAACTAGCACAAGCTTTGTTTGAAGCCTCTAGATATCTTAATTGGAATAACATGGCAAAACCGGAATTACACTTTCAAGGACTAATGGAGAGGCTAGAACACTTGATAGAAAGCAAAGAGAAAAAGGATCAGCATAGGAACCCTATTGTTCCAGAGACACAGGAAAGGAATGCACCATCCCTGTCTCAAGTACCCAATACAGAAAGTCAAGACAATTTGTCTTCCATACATAGGTACTCACATGAATTTTTAAGAGAAATACAAGAAGAGAAATGGAGAAAAGAACAAGGAACTCATCCTCCTATTCAAGAAATAGACGACTTGCAGGAACAATTTCCCCAAGACATCCCCTCTATATATGATGATGTAGAGGTGGAACAACTGAGTGAACCCACAGGATTTGAATCTAATTCTTTACAAGAATTACCTCAGTTCACAGGACCTTGGGAAGCAAAGTCTATTAGTATGAGAGCACCCACGATAATAGTGAGGAATGAAGAATCAGTGATCCCTAGGAACACGGAAGTGATCAAGAACACGAAAGTACAGTGTAATCTCACTCTAGAGGAATTGTTAAAGGTAAAACCAGAATTGTGGAAGCACGTAGCAAATCAATTCCCGGAGCTAGCTACCACACCCTCTCAGATAGGATCACATAAGAAGGTACCAGAGATACCCGTGGAAAAGATTGGAGACGTAAGCGAAGGAGAGGAAGGTAACACATATCTTCCAATAACCCATCAGGGCTACACCACGAAAGCCATCTTAGACTCAGGAGCCGGAGTAGCCATCGCTACCACCGCTTTATGGAAACGTTGGGGTAAGCCAGCACTCAGACCCACCAGGATGAAGCTACAAATGGCTGATGGACACATAGAAAAACCATTAGGCTTACTAGAAGGCATCTCTCTCACCACTTGTGGTGTAGAATTTGAGCATACATTTGCCATTTGTGACTTCGCGAAAAATCGTGCTTATGAGATGATATTGGGACGACCATTCATGCGTCAGTTGCAAATTGTACAAGATTGGGGAACTAATTCTTTGTACTTGCAACATTTAGGAGTGACTACCAAAGTCAATCTTAAAGACTATTCACATAGAGATGTACCCCCAATACAATGGAATACCATCCAGAAGACTCCAGTGGAGACGGAATCCGTGCACTCATTAGAATCAGATCCTTCTTGGTTGCATGAGGATACCCATTTATGGATGTGTAAAGTTGCCAAACAAGAGGAAGAAAGATTAGAAGCCAGGACCTTAGGTGCAGAACAACATCCACGAACCCTTCAAGATCCAGCCTACGCACCTGTAGTATTCCCAGACGAAGAATTTGAACCCCATGGTTGGGCAGAAATACTAGCAACCATGGACGTAGCCATCAATGAAGAACAATGGACACCCCACTGTGACGAGGATGGCTATGACATTTCAGTTTTCACGATAGAGCCAATCATGGGCGATGCAATTTTAGAAGAGTGTGAACCAGACACTGACGCATTCGAGGATGCAAGCGATTTTGAGTTAGAATCAATTATTATGGACTCTCCATTTGCATCAGAGGAAGAATATTTCTACGAAGTAGAGACTCACACTCAGAGACACGAGGAAATTACGAATGAAGTGAGATTAGCCACGGAAGTGACTACCAAGAGTGAAGGCAAGAAAAGAAAGAAGAAAGAAACCATGTGAGAAAAAGAAGAATCTTTGTTTGAAGTACCCGAGAATTTCAAGAAATATGAAATCGAAGATAGAAGAATCATGGTACGAATGCCTAATAGAAAGGCGAACGATGGACAAGTATATGATAACCGAGAGAAAACCAAGAAAGTAATAGTTGCCATAGAAGGAGAAGAAGAAAAATGTACATACATAGGGCATGATTTGACAATTGAAGAAGAAGAAGAACTAGTTGCCCTATTGCGCGAATATAGAGATGTTTTTGCTTGGAGTTACAAAGATTTGAAAGGAGTAGATCCAGATATATGTTCTCATAGAATACCTATGACTCCAGATGCAAAACCGACAAAACAGAAACCTTACACGTACAATGATAACTACGCTGCGAAGATTAAAGAAGAGATAGATCGATTGATAGAAGCAGGATTCATTTACGAAATTGAGCATACCGAATGGGTATCCCCCATTGTGGTTGTGCCCAAGAAGAATGGAAAATTGCGTGTGTGTATTAACCTTAAAAAAGTTAATGCCGCAACGATTAGAGACAGTTATCCTCTTCCTATCACAGAACACCTATTGGAAAGTGTTGCGGGCAAGGAAGTTTACAGCTTTCTTGATGGATTCTCAGGCTATAATCAAGTAGCCATTGCTCCAGAAGACCAACACAAGACGGCTTTTGCCACGGAATGGGGCATATTTGCATTTCGTGTGATGCCATTTGGCTTGACAAATGCACCCGCTACTTTCCAGCGACTCATGTGTCATGTTTTTAAGGAATTCTTACGCAAGAGCTTGGAAGTTTATGTCGATGACTTATGTGCTCACTCAAATGTAAGACAGACGCATATCCCAGAGTTAAGACAAATATTTGATAAATGTCGAGAATATCAGGTTTGTTTGAACCCAGAAAAATGCGTTTTCATGGTCAGACAAGGCAAAATTCTAGGACACATTGTGTCAAAAAATGGAATCTCTACGGACGAGGAAAAGGTGAAGGTAATTGCAGAATTACCTAGACCAACTAATGTGAAAGAGGTACAGGCATTTATGGGCCATTGCGGTTATTATAGGAGATTCATACACATGTATGCAATCATAGCCAAGCCTTTGTACTCTCTTTTAACCAATTTTGAGTGGACAGATGAATGTGAAAATTCATTCAATGAACTTAAACGACGCTTGTGCTCAGCACCTATATTGACTACCCCAGATTGGAGTAAGCCATTCCATGTACATGTGGATGCATCCAATTACGCCATAGGATGTGTGTTAGCACAACCCACGAATGAAGGTAACATAGATCTCCCCATAGCCTACGCGAGCAGACAATTGAACGCAGCAGAAAGAAATTATACCACGACGGAACGAGAAGGATTAGGGATGATCTACGCAGTAAAGAAGTTTAGGCACTACTTGTTGGCCAACAAATTCAAGTTCTTTACAGATCATCAAGCCCTATTATATTTAGTCAACAAACCATGTACACAGGACGATTAATACGTTGGTTTCTATTACTCATGGAGTACGATTTTGAAGTGGTAGTCAGGAAAGGAAAGACGCATCTTAGAGCTGACCACCTTTCAAGATTAACTTCAGGAGAAGCTCCTCAAGGAGTAGCGGATGAATTACCAGATGCATACTTGTTTAACCTTGAGATAGCACCAGAATGGGCTAAGCCTATAGTCCCTATTCTGACATATGGACCCAAGAATCCGAGGATAAAGATCAAAGAAGGAGAGATTACCAAGTCTCAAAAATATCAAATAATGGCAGGAAGCATATATAAACAAGATAATCAAAAGATTCTTGCCTGTTGTGTAGATGAATCAGAACATGCGAATTGGTTGCAATTAGCACACATAGGTGCACTAAAGCAACACCATTCAAAACATCGAACATTACAGACGCTGCATAGATTAGGAGTATATTGGCCTACGATGGAAGCAGATGTCTACAAGTTGTGTAAGGAATGCCATGTTTGCTGTGAAAGACCACCAGTAGAGCATGTGACATTATATCACGTGTCTCTCACACCAGACTGGAGTGAACCTTTAGTGACATACTTGAGGACGAACACATTCCCTCAAGGAATGACCTTAGCTCGACAACGCAGTCTAGAGCAGGAAGCTCAAGACTATTCACTTATTGGCGATAACTTATACAAAAGAGGACGAGATGGATACCTAAGACAATGTGTTCATGAGAACGAATATCTTAGCATACTAGAGACTGCACACCAAGGTGTTGCAGGAGGTCATTTTGGACCCGATAGGATAGTCAAAGCCATCCTCTTTGCAGGATTATGGTGGCCCACTCTTCACATGGATGCTCATACCTATGTAAAGAGATGTGATGTGTGCCAAAGAACTCAGTTTCCTACTCGCAGAGATGAAATGCCATTGAAACCCATGATGGGCGGACGTGCATTCTCTAAGTGGGGTATAGACTTTGTAGGACCCATCAACCCCCCTGCAAAAGGTACACATGCGGAATACATTATTGTTGCCACAGATTATCTCACGAAATGGGTAGAGGCAAAAGCCACAAAAAAGAATGATGCACACACGACTGCAAAATTCTTATTTGAAAATGTCTTTACAAGATATGGATTGCCTATAGAGTTAGTGAGCGATCGAGGCACTCACTTTCTAAACCAAGTCATTGAATATCTGTTGCAGGATTTTATGGTGATTCACAAGAAATCTGCACCATATCATCCTCAGGCCAATGGTCAGGCTGAAAGCACTAACAAGATACTTTGTACCGTACTGACGAAACTCGTGAACAACAAACGTTCAGATTGGGACAAACAGCTACACCACGCTGTTTGGGCATATCGAGTGGCCTACAAGACCGTACTCAATGCAACTCCCTTTCAGATGGTTTTTGGTCAGAATGCAGTGCTTCCTTTGGACTTCTTGATACCGACCCTTAAGGTTGCACAGGAACATCAGTGGACCGGCCATGAATTATCAGCAAGAATAATGGACTTGGAACGATTAGGAGAAACCAGGCTGAAAGCAGCAGCAGGAATATACGCAGCGAAGAAGCGACAGAAAGCATATTTTGATGCACATGTGAAAGATAAAGGCCTAAAAGAAGGAGATTTAGTTCTAGTATATACGCTGAAACAGCACGCACGGAAGTTAGAAAAGTGAGGTTATGGACCTATGATCATTAACAGACTTTCGACAAGTGGAGCAGTACAGTTAGCCACCTTAGAAGGAGAAGTAATGCCTAATTACATTAGTGGCTGTAGAGTCAGGTTATATCAAGAACCTCTTACTGAGGATATGCTTAGACGACTCACGTTGGCAAAGAAGCGTAAGGAGGAAGAAAACAGAATACGAGCCGAAGCTCAGGTAGAAGCCATAGAACGCATTAAGCGCATGAAGCTAAGAAGACAAGGACTAGGGAGAGAACATTATAACCATCTGGAAACATCACCCAGATATCCCATGGCCATGTGTCAAGTAAAGTCAACCACTCATCCTAGCATAGTGGACAGGAGACCATTCGTTACAGTTAGGCTAGAGCACGGTAACCATAGCCAAGAACTCAGGGCTTTAATTGACTCAGGTGCTGCGACTAGTGCGATTAGATGGTCCCACTATAAGGATTCAGGAATAGAAATGCGGCCAATTGAGGCATACCTCATAGGCCTAGGAGGCATGGAAACCCCTTGCATGGGTGAGGTGGACCTTCCTATCCTCATTAAGGATTTGACGATGACAGCAAAGCTACTAGTGTGCCATGATGACGACCTGATAGAACCCCTAATCCTTGGCCAAGATTGGCTATACGATCACTCAGTGGACCTAAATCTTAGACAGGGCTCCTTACAGATTGGAACCTTAGAGCAGAAGCGAGTGATACCGCTTGACTTCCCTAACGGCATTCCGCTTGACGGTTGTGACCCTAGACCCTATGAAATGCATGCGACGGAAGACCGAAAGATCTTTAAGCAGACCAGTCACGTTACGTCTACACCAACCCACTCGGGCTTGGCTATGGACAGTTGTCAATCAGAAGGACGACAGGAGATCTTCCCTGGGACTTCCTGCAAACTAGAAGAGACAGTTACCCAACAGCAAGGGCAGATGGACACAATCAGTGGTCAGGTGGGTTGCATCAGCGGCCAAATGAGCACGACACCCTGCGGTGCTCATCCTTCCAAACTTGTTGCGGACTGGCCTAGATTAAAGTTAAATAAGGCATCACTTCCTAATGGGCAGGTCACGCAAGTGTTGGATCTCCCTTCTTTTCCAAAGCAGAGCGTCCATCCGACCTCTCAACCTCGACAACAACAGAATCAACCACGACGAAGGAACCCAGATCGACTGCAGTATCAGAGGAAACAACAAGGAAAGCAGTTTAGGCCACCCAAAGGAAGCGGCACCAGACAAATATGGGTGCCAAAAGGACAAAAAGCACCAAAGAACTCCAGCCAAGCAGAAATCGACAAGAAAAAGGCAGTGCAGAAACAGAATCGATATCCACCATCCCCTCGACCTTCTTCTACAGGTCCGAGCATTCGACAAATGTGGATCGCCAAGAAGTACCTTACCCATAGACCCACACCCACGCAGATTTGGGTACCCAAACCATGTATCATAGCTCATCCCATAAGCCATGTAATACATTCCCCTCACCAATCTTCCCATCACCCGACACCACCCTTTGCCCCTCAGCAGAAACCCACCACCCACTCCAAGATCCTTAGGAAATGGATACCGAAACGTGTCCAACCATCTCCCCCTAACCCCATGTCTGATAAAACTACCCCCCCGACTAACATACAACCTTGTACTAAATCACTAACCTTTAAACCTTGTATAGATTCACCCACCATCATCACACATCACTCGTAATCTCATCTCATCAAGAAATGTATGCATGATCTGAAACATGTAGGTGTCTAGAGACCTGCACTAGTGCTGCAAGAAACATTGCATCCATCACATCACAGCACTTGGCTACACGGGTTACGCATCAGTTATGGAAAGGGATTGCGGTCTCACTTTAATGGGATCATAATTAATTTCCATGCTAATGTGTTAATCTTTTGTAGCAGATCCTTCTCACTAGCGCACCACTCATCATGCAAACCGACGAAGGAACATCAGGAGCAGGCCCCAGTGTAGCGGCTGTGCCCCTCAACGTGTTACGAGCAGAGTCCCACCCGACTGCTCCACCGCCGGAATTTCAGGGATTTCCAGGGCCCATGCCTATCGACAACCCACCCATGGGCTACACCGAAAAGATACACAGAAACTCTCATTGGTTTCAGGGCCTTGCAGGACCCCTTGCGGACGCGGACTTTATATTTGAATCCTCTCTGACATTTGATGACCGCACGTGGGGAAAATATCAGTTTTTCTCCAGAGAGTTCGAAGCCCTACAGAGCACCCAAGATTTAACTCACGTTTGGGCCAGAGCAGGCTTCACAGAGTATTTCAGTGATCCTCTGCCCAAACCGGATTTTTACAGGTGCTATTACTTAATCACTAGCTTGCTGGCATCAGAGAATAAGGACATCCCAGGAACCTTCATATTGCCTACTCTAGTGGATGATCCACCTTACAAAAGGTTTTACCTATCTAAGGATTTAATCAGAGCGGCCATTAAAATTCATGGAACCCACACACCCACAGATCGAGAGAGATTAATTCCAGACCCGATGAAACGTGGGGATGTCACGAAGTGGGAGGAGATTTCGGCAATCACACCTAAGCTGTCAAAGCCACTAAGGATATGCATGCAACATTTCGCATTCCCAGCTCAGGACAGATTTACCATGCCCCATAAACGAATCTGGTTCGGATTGTATTTGGCATGCACGGGACCTCAAACTGTTGATCTGGCAAGCTGGATCATAGATCAAATGTATCTGGCACAGCACAGATGGGAGCGTAAAAAAGTGCTTAATGGATGTTGTGCACTCACAAGAATTGTGTATATGTGCTTGGCTTATGACTTGCCAATTGAGCGTGCACTAACAGGAGAAGAATTGAAGGCATTCAAAGGAACAACGAAGAAAGCCAGGAAGCCCAGTCGAACACGGGCAGGTAAGCGCATGAGAGGCACCATCCCCTGCCTTCAAGTGCCAGAGTCGCCATCACCACAACCTTCTCCAGAGCGACCACAGACAGAAGCAGCTCCCACAGTACAAGCTATTCGCATAAGGTTGTCCAGACCAGTGGTTACGGAGGGCACCACTAGTACAGCCGCACCTCAGGCAGCTGCCACCACAGAACCCACCACCACAACAACAGAAGCTCCCACCACTATTGGTGCGGAGGCTTTTTCTTTCCCGATACCACATATGGAGGCCGACCCAATAAACACGACCTTTGATTTTGAGATGCCTGATGCATTCTCAAACGAATTCCAGTATTCAGAAGCACAACTGTTCTCCCAGGAATATGAATGCCCCAGCTACCCTACCACACCACGAGATCTGCCACAGGGACAAGCTGTGTCGAGCTCTGAAGAAGAAAGAACCGAAACAGACGACGAGGAAGGCGACGATGAAGCCAGCCAGGGCTCACATGACGGACAGACAGAGGGCCAAGGCCAACAAACTGACGCACATGGCGACACCAGCACATACGAAGATGAGACTTTCGAAGCCGCAGCGTACACGCTGGCCATAAAGAAATTATATCGCACGATGGAGAAAGTCTGGGCCCGGAAGAAGTTAACTGAAGAGGAGAGCCAGGCATTAATTGAACAGGAACTCATCTCCGGAGGATTCGAAGACGCATACATCAGAGGGTTCAGAGAGTTAGTCAAATCAGTAGGCTCCCATGAAGCACTCAGGTTTTTACAAAGAAAGCAACTACCACAGTTTGGCCCCCGCCGAGTGCGACTACTTTCAAAGCCTGGAGAGTATATTCGTGTACCAACAGGAGCTCAGTCTTCAGCACAAGCCAGGGAGGCACGCCTCGTCCCCGAAAGTTCATTGACCGCAGAACCCATCCTTGTAGATTCCCCACCCCGTACTACCGTTGTACATACCACTACTATCCTCGAAATAACATCCACCCCTTCTACTCCTCTCTCACCTCATCTTTCACCAACCCATCCTGTATCCCCTGCACACCCACCTGCTTCCCCCACATCCACACCTGTACAAGGCAACATAGCCACAACCTTTGCCCTGCCCATTCAGACCACCATGCCCACACCCAGCCCTTCGTATCTACATGTTAACCCCTTCACCCCTTCATCTTTCCCCGCGTTTCCCCCACCTCTAAGAACCCCATTCCCCTTTCTAACCCCACTAACCTTCTCACCAGTTTCACCTCCCCAACCCACCATAACCCCTATTTCCCCTTTTCACCAAGCTGCTCCAGCCAGCCCCCATGTAAATTACTCCACATTTGTAAATCCCGTCTTCACACCTACACAACCACCCACAATCACACCACTTTTCACAGTCACAACACTAAACACGTCCAGTGACATGGACATATCACCACCCACGGCACCACCACTCACTTCACTCCCGGCACAAACATTTTTAGACACATCACGATTTTCCACGATCACCACTGCATCCACCGTCCCAACCCCATTTCCCATTCCCGCTGCATCTACTCCCACTGCATCATCATTTAGCACTTCACTACTACTATCGCCCACCATAGACACCGCATTTCAACACATGTTCACATGCATGACACAAGTCCGTGATGAGTTTGCATCACTCGGCACCAACTATCAACAGCTGCAGAGAACGACGAATGAACTACAAACGCAGCTTAATTCATTATCAATTGAGAATGCCTCACTGAACAGCCGATACCAAGATTTACGAGAGGCCTATCACAAATTAGAACTAGAAAGTGAGGAGAAAACAAAAGAAGCCACTGCGGACTTGGACAATCTACTTCGAGCCCAAACGATTAGAAATGCAACGCTCACTAGAAATATGGGCTTACTAAGAAGACACTTAGCCGCAGCAAAAGAGGAGAACCAGAGACTCCAAGAGCAGAATAGAGAGAACTTGGAAGCGGCACTGGACCACCCAGAACAACCCTTAAGTCCTAGCAAATTCAAAGCAATCCCATCCGAATCGATGAGGATGTTGCTAGACGATCATGTGTGATTGCTCGAGGACTATGATCGTATGAATGAAGAGCACCAAAAGTTAAAGGAAGATCATAAGCTACTACAACTCAGAGAACCGGCAACACAACGAGTACAAGTAGCAGCAGAATTACCAGCACCTGTGGACCCTGCCCCTGAAATTTTAGAGGAACTCAACGAACTCCGGGCCCAGGTAACAAATCTTGAATCTAGAATTGCAGTCTATGAAGCACCACCAAGGCCAGACTCCCCACCTGAGCTACCAGCTGAGGAAGAAACCGTCACTATCCCGGTGGAGGAGACATTCGAAGAGGCATATGAACCGATACCCATCCCAGGCGGACGTGTCACGGCCGAAGGCCAGATGACATATGAATTACCTACCCCCGCGTGGATGAAGACAGTTGAAGAACTCGGAACAACACATTCGGCCAGAGTAGAGGCCCAGCTACATGCCATGGCCATGATTGAAGAGAGAATTTTACAGTCACCATTCTTTGCTCATTTGGCCCCGCGACGATACATATCTGGGCATGAGCTCCAATATAAACCGTACTTCATGTTAATGGCCGAATACCAGTTAGCCATAGAGAAAGAAACTGGGATGAAACCAACGCATGCTACTCAATTCGAGCCGGAGGACTTGCCACCAAGTGCACAGAGAGGTGAAATCCATCAACCAGACTGGCGCAGAGATTTATTGCAAAACTATCCCGAGATGATGAGCACATGGGTGAAAGCGCCGCTGCACTTAAAATTTAATCCATGTTGGGGACCAGTCCCACGACGCCGCTCTTGGACTGCCTTCGCTATTAAGCTACAGAACAATAAGCAGTGCCAAGACTGGCTGAATTATCCCTATTTCAAGCCACCAATCGAGTTACCCACAGTAGGCTACATGATGGCGACGATCCGCCACTGGCTCCCTAGGTTAAAGCATATGAATGATATTGCCGCGCACATGACTGTCAAAATCTTTGACATGATGCAAATGGTCTTTAAAGTCTTCCGACGCGTCAAGGCTCCCCATGTAAACACCCCGGGCTTTGAGCATGGCAACTTTGATTTAGTCTATGATATGAGCACAACGCCATCGCTACGGGTGTGTTATGCCTGGCACTGCAGGATCAAATACCTACCGGCATGTTACAAGCAGACATTCGAAGAAATGTTCACCACTGGCTTTTGGGAGTACCATTCAGAGGTATTTATAAGCAGGCCCACACTCTTATTGCAATTATTCGCCTGTGAACGAATGGTGTACTCCACACATTATCAGCTCCCACCACCAGACGAGCCGCAACCTATCGACTGGGAGAAACTCGAGGCTGACCTAGCCCGAGGCATTCGTATATCAGAGCACACCCTCGCTCAGGACCTCCTACAGAACTACATCCGGCAGACCTCACAACAAGGTTCTGTCAGGGACGACAGAAGCGAGAGGGAGGGGGGTGTTGGAAGCAGCCAGAGGCACAGACGCCACGGAAGCATGTAAAGAAGGAGCAGGGAGCCAGTCGGATCAATTTTTCAAACAAATATATTCCTTATTAATTCTTCAAACATTCAACAGTGATTGTTATCACTAATTGTAACATATGTATCATAGAAAACCCCATTTTGTAATCCATAGCTCCATTTTGTGCAAGCCGAGGAGTCCTCGAGCTTGAGGAGCTTAGGTAGAATGCGCGTACCAATTTTCGTTATTTTTAGACACCGTTTACCCTTCCAAATAGCATCTAGGACCTATTTTTTAACTAGGCCGGTCACTAGATGTGAAACCGGTCAAAACTAGTCTAGAAACTATAAAAAGAGCTAGAGAGCTCATTTTTGAGGTTGGTTCATTTTGGTTAGTGTGAGCTTAGAGCTAGTTTGAGCTTGTAAGAGTATTCTTGAGTAATAGAGCTAATTTCCCACCTTCCATTGTGTCTTGCTTGTCTCTTCATTGTGTGTGTGTGTGTGTGTGCATCTTTGTACTTCTCACCTTCACTCTCACAACATCTCACGTTCACGATCTTCATATCACTCCTACCTCTCCCACGGATTGACATTAAGGAGGTGAAGCTTCTTAACGTGGTACTTACCATTGTGCTAGAGCAACAATTGGAAAATGCTACTATGTACAGGAAAATTATGGGAAGCTTGATATATCTCACAATTACGAGGCCTAATCTTAGCTACACTATTGGATTTGAAAGGCTTTGTATGGGCTGAAGCAAGCTCCTCCTGTATGGCATGCAAGGATTTTTGCTTTCCTAACCACCATTGGGTTTTCTATGTGTGATGTAGATCATTGACTATATGCAAGGAAGAGTGACGATGGCATCACAATTGTGGCTACCTATGTTGATGACATTATTTTAGGTGGTGATAATGAAGAAAGCATCAAAGAGGTAAAGAAACTTCTTATGAAAGAATTTGACATGAAATATCATGGTGTGCTACGCTATTTCTTAGGAATTGAGTTTATACATACAAAAACAGGTATATGGATGTCACAAAGGCAATATGCCTTGAATATGCTGCAAAAGTATGGTATGGATGATTGTAAGCGGATTTCTATGCCATTAGATCAGAATTTGAAGTTGGATACTACATCAGGTGAAGCATTGGAAAATGCTACTATGTACAAGAAAATTGTGGGAAGCTTGAAATATCTCACAATTAGGAGGCTTGATCTTAACTACACTATTGGATTTGAAAGTCAGTTTATGCAGGTTCCCAAGAAGCCACATTTAGATGCTATGAGGCCCACTCTACGTTATGTGAGTGATACTTTGGATTATGCATTGTTTTATTAAGCTGGTGTAGATTTGGAGGTTCATGGATACACCGATGCAGATTGGGCTGGTAGTATTCTAGATAGAAGATCTACTAGTGGCTTTTTATTCTCACTTGGGAGTGCAGCTGTTACATGGAGCAGCAAGAAGCAACCCACTGTTGCTTTGTTGAGTACAGAGGCTGAGTATAGATGTGCCCCAATGGCAGCATGTGATGCATCATGGCTGGAGATGCTACTTGGAGATTTAGGTGTGTAAGTGCAAAATAATATCACTATCTATTGTGATAATCTTAGCAGTATACAGTTAGCACATAACGCTGTTTTTCATGGTAGAACAAATCATATCGAGGTACATTATCACCAGAGAGAAGGTACTAGCAGGTGAGATTGATCTTGTTTATGTGAGAACAGATGAGCAGGTTGGTGACATCTTCACCAAAGCACTTGGAGCTGAGAAGTTGAAGAAGTTTAGGGAGATGCTTGGATTATAGGATATGAGATTGAGCTTGAGGGGGAGTGTTGAGATATCAAGCTCAACATGTGATGATCCCGGATGACACGTATCATTCTTCCGTTTCTTTGACATGTATAGTGGTCACGCTGGTATATGTCAAGGATACTTCATTGAGCTTTATTAGATTTATCTACCGAGAGTGATGGCACATTTGTTTTTTGCCAGCTCACTCATTACAGATATAAGGTTTTTCCTCATGTATTGTTCTTTATATATTGGACTTGTTGTATTCTTGTTTTTTTAGGTCATTCTTGTACATTCCTTTTTATGTAATAGAAGAAGATCATTCTTCCTTGCCTCTTCCTGTGCGTGTGTGCTTCTCCTTCAAAGTGAGAGTGTGTGTGAGCTCTCTTTCTTATCTCCCTCCTCCTAACACTAGTGTGATGTGATCAATGCGTAGAAATTTACTGAATATAGGACAAGCTTAAATAAAATCCATATCTAAAGGAATATAAGGTTGTGGAAAAGAGCCCCCGTATTTAGATAAAATGTATATTTCAAACTCCCATTACTTAATACAGTAGTACGTGTGCTCCTTTCTCTTGGATTTTGAGATGCACTCTAAGCTATATCCTTTATTTGATCTTCTACATGAAGGCAAGACATTGATCTACGAGGAAAAGATCATTGGTCTCCTCTTGGTAGTAAAGAAACTTGAAAAATCCCAAACGATTTGTTGATGAGTTGTCATAGCCGAAAGTATCATTAAATTTCCTTTAATTAATTCTTGAGGTCCAGGATTGAAACCTGGTAAGACTTGTTAGGAATACCTCCTTTAATTCCTTTCCCGCCCGAGTTTTGTATCGTCCTAGAAGGTGATCCTATTCTAAGTGAAAGTTTACAAAGTCTATAGACGGGACAAAAGAAGCCCCAAAATCTGTATAAAGAATAAATGGAGAAGGTTCTCGTTCTATATTAGTAGTGAGTATTCCCAATTTTATGTCTTCCTTGATAGTAGTGCTTCTTGATGGCCTGTCCCATTGAAGAACCACGGGTCTCTCAAAAATGATCCTATTCTCATTCAAACTTTAAGACGCCCATAGACATGAAGGGCAGAATTCAAAATATTTTGTGGACAGGAATCGGGGAAAACTCTCACATCTTCTTCCTGAATTTGGTTAGGAAGAAAAGAAAACACACACACACACACACACACACATATATATATATATATATATATATATATATATATATATATATATATATATATATATATATATATATATATATATATGTGTGTGTGTGTGTACACACACTCTCTAGTTGTCTTACATCGTGCAGCCTGAAATAGAAACTTATATCATATCTCTCTCAATACGGTGGGCATCATATCTCTCACAATCTCTACATGTTTACATGCTTCTTTCCATGATCTATAGTATACCATAATTTACCATTCAACTTTCCCGTTTTGTCGAAATGTCAAAGGAGATGTTTGGGACAATTGTTGCTTTTGCTTTTTGCTTTATCACGCTATTGAGCCTCGAACAGATCACACACGGCATGTCTATCCTTGCATCTCAAACTACTCGAATCGTATATATCCATTAAAAAATGGGACTCTTTTCTTTTCCAATAAGAAAGTGGATTCTCAAGAAACCGCCGGTATGCATATCAGAATACATGAAAAAGTCGCGCAACTTTTCTAACAGTGGAAACTTCTCTCTCTCTCTCTCTCTCTCTCTCTCTCTCTCTCTCTCACACACACACACATAGAGAGAGAGAGAGAAACATGCACACACGCAGATATAGCTAAGTATTACTCTTACAACGGAGAATATGATTGCAATGGGTATGGTACTTGGCATGGTATGTAGAGGGAATGGAAAGTGCTTGGAGCCTGAAGGTTATTTTCGCTCCACTCTACGCACAAAGATAATATATTCACTTATTTATTTCTTTACTTATTATTTATTTTCTTCATTTATTTATGAGTGTATGTATTCATATGGGTATACATATATACTGCAGATGACTCCATGCATTTGAAATCATGGATAGGCATCTGAACACGCGTGCATTCATGTATGCTTGTATGAGCACATAGACGTCTGTGTATATAAAGAGAGCCAAGGTAGAGATGGATAAACACTGTATACTCATATACATGCATTCACATACACATGCTTACATGCACATACAATGAACACATCCGTAACACAATACCGGCGTGCATACATGTATAGATATATACCTATATACAAGCATACAGTTACACATTATGGATGAATGCATATTGTGCTGAGTACACACATACATTTATACATTTATACATTTATGAATCATGACATGTATACCTGTGTTGTGTATGTGTGTACTAAGTACATACTTGTTAACAAGTAGACATCACACACAAGTAGGCAGAAGACACGTTTATAAATCTATTCATAGCTACATGCACATGGGCATGCATGTATACATACGGAAATGCAAGAGTACAGAAATAAATGCTATGTCCTACAAATGTGATTGTATTGATGCACACTCTTTCACCTGTGGAAAAACCCAAATATAAGCATACTCATATACATAAGTAATTGTACAAATGCATATCCTTGCATACGTGGGAAAACGAAAATGTAAAGTCATATACATATGTAGGCACTGAAATGCATGCATCGATACATATAACATGGGTAATTAAGCTCATACATTCAAGAATTTTTTAATGTACACCAATACACGCATACACACACGCATACAGGCTTGATAGTTGAGGGTCCATTTGAAGATTTTTGAGATCAAATTAATGTTAGTTTCTTTTCTTGTTTGGAAGTTCGGTCCTTGACCTATTCTTCCATTTCGGTTTGAAAAATTGAAACAACAACTCACACACTCTGGGACCCCCATGTCACCCATTTTCCAAAGGTTATATGTTAGGCAGCACTTCTGAGTTTAGGATCCCGGATGTCATAGTTTAAGGTTTAACGTTAGGCGGTACTTCGAAGTTTAGAACCCTGGATTTCACTGATTAACGTCTAAAATGTTATCATTAAACCACAGATCCTCAACATTAATGCTGCTTTCTTGTTCCTTATCATGAATGATTATTAATGTCTGGACTCTCTCTCTCTCTCTCGTCTTCAATTGTCGCCCTTTTTCTCTTTTCCCTCCCATATATATATATATATATATATATATATATATATATATATATATATATATATATATATATATATATATATATATATATATATATATATATATATGCGTGAGTTCTGACCAAACGTAATTGAATTAGGAATCTCTATCCTCTCTCTCTCTATCTCACACACATACATAGAAACACATATATATAAACTCGTATTTGACCTTCTTCAATATCTTGGAACTCTCTCCTTTCATACAGCTTCAAAATGAATAAATATTTGACTTTGAGATTTTGAGTGTTCTCATGTATTTGTCTTTGTGGGGTCAATTTTTTCTATTTTATCATGGTTTCTTATTTTTATTCATAAAAGGAGACGCACATTAAGGAACGCAAACAATTTCGAAGAACGTATGATGCAAATTACATGTCATGGTTCCGCAAATCGCATGGTCGTGGAACGCAATCAATTGAGAAAAGGGTATGGTGCAAATTATACATACACAAATCATTTGAGCTTATATTGTCCTTCTCATGAGCGATCTCAAGACGTCTAACGTCTGCATGTTCTTTTAGATTAATTAAACAAAACGGTTAATAACTATTGCTAATACTTGAACAAGGACCCCTACTCACGTATGCATATTGATGATGTCGATATAACTCAATTGTGCTAGTAGTTTCGTGGGTAGAACTCTGAAGATTTCTTCAAGAATTTTAACCTTCAAATAATCTTACGTAAGAAGTTAAGTAAGTGGTGGGAATTACCTCTCATGGTAGTAAATAGCATGCCGCTAGCTATGTGGCACTCATGCATAGTAATCGTTCAATGGTTGCATTGACAGATAGAGAGAGAGAGAGAGATAAGTAGGTAGTCGTGTGGTTGGGAAGAAGTGATTATGATGTCTTTCATGCAAATCTACCTTTGGGCTTTTTCTTGGACTTCATGCAAGGCAAATCTTTTAGCAAAAGCCACCTAGAAGTTCATTGAGAGGATTTCTTCATGCGTCTAGATGTGACATTGGTATCAGAGCCAAATTTGACTAGGCATCAGGCACTAGCGGCACACATGGATGACCTACCATGTAGGATCGAGGTCCTCATGCACAGGCAAAGCAGAGACAATGTGAGAAACCATGCCCAAGAGACAAGAGCTCTTTTCCTCCCTCTCTCCTCAGGTGGGAGTTAAGTGAAGGTAATTCCCACTACTTACATAACTTCTTACATAACACATATCATGCATAGTCACACAATATGATGTTGATGTAGCTCATTCAACAAGAAAATAGTGGCCTAACACACCATTTGTTGTAGGGCCTTTCTTCATGTACATACAAAGGGTACAATAATAGGAACCCTTTTGGACATATATGTATACGGAATCCATTGTCTAGGTGGCATCAACCATCTCCTACATTGTGACTAGACTTATTACTTACACAAGTATTGACCGTCGTCTTGAGGATTTGCATACATAAAGTCGTTTGGATATGATGTCTTGATTTCTATCTTCTTCGTTATTAATAAGACATTCGTATATTGTCTCCTTCCTTGCTTTTGTCAGTAAAGTCACCTCATCTGTATAGGATTATTATTTCCGTCTCGGAAATGGAAAGCTAAATTTCTTTCATTCTCTCTCCATATCTCTCCATTTATGGACCTCTTACCTTGACTTGGACTATATTTACCAAATGAAGGAAATATTATGAGGCCTTAGAAACAGCCCTCTATTAAACATGAGCTTTGATAGCTCGATATGAATGTTTGATCTTATCAAGATATTACTATTGTATCATCAAGTCTACTGTTGTTGATGGTATTCCATGCCGTATTGCCTTTGCTGGCTCATAGTATTCCATGTCTTATTATCTTTGCTTTAGGGGGGAAGGTTGGGCCCATTAGAACCTAACTTTCCTCGAATGGGGTCTAGGGTACTAGAACTAATACTATTAATGTGATTATATTCGAAGTTGGAGATAATCTTCACCAAATGAATATCCAAGAGAGATTTAAGGACAAGATCCTACACATAGATAGTGTCCCAATGGAGAAAATTGCATCTAGATTAAAATTCGTAAATAATGATTTTACTTACGGATTTAAAGTTTATTTCTATCCATTAAATATTAATCAAATATGAAACGAGACTAGTGATAATGGCATACTAAGGGCATGTTTCTGATACAAAGATACCCGAATGACTAAGCTTTTACTACTATTGCTAGAGTGATGTATGCAGAATCCTTAATTCTGCCAGTAATGTCTGGGGATCATGAACGACAAGATACTCAACATAAAGCTAAACCTAATCAAAGAAATGGCATGGAAAAGAGCACAATTTACTAATCTTCCATAAACATCCGATAAAGAATTATTGATATGCTTTCAAAGACTAGAATTCTATTGCCTTTATCCGCGACATTGTACAAATAGTATGTAATTACATAAACGTGTGTGCATTCTTTATGGCATTGTAAATAATATGTCTCATAGAGACGATGACTATAAGGAGCTAAGGAATGGAGAAGAGTGGATTTCATGTTATCTCACTATATGATTGACTTTCCCTAAGTCCTAGTTGTAAATGACGGAAAGAATCACAATTCAAAACGGAACTCAACACATTGGTAATCTATATGCGGTGTAGAAAAAAGACAAGGGACATGAGTACGTGGTTGGATAAGACTTGAATGCGCAATAGGGTACGAGGGGGACCTTGTCTTTGATCATAGTACTAACCGTTTTCATACTCAGGGTTCATAGGCACTGTAATTGATTTTACTCCTTTGTGGTAAGTCTCAAACTCATATACAAAATGTCCCGTTTCCAATCCCTAGTATTTTTTCTATCTTGTTCTATCACCATCTCGGAATAGTAAATGTAGGACTCTTTGTACCATGTATGTACAATAATGGATATTACATGTACAATAATGGATATTTGTACTTCTCTCAATATATGTTGGAAAAGCATTTAGTATGCTACATAAGTTTCTTCATCACCATAGAAATTTGAAGGAATGCTTGACATATTTCACTCCGAGATAGATACAAACCTCCATAATGAGTACATTGGTCAATATTGCCGCATACGTCTTAAATGTTGTGTCGCATGCAAGAAAGAATACGAGTTACTGATCATTTCAAGTGCCTAAACTTGTAGAAAGGCCTTGAGTACCTTAAACGATGCTAGATGGTTACCTAGTAGTTTGTCTATCTTGTTCTATCGCCATGTCGGAATAGTGAATGCAGTACTCTTTGTAACATGTATGTACAGAATGGATATTTGTAGCTCTCTCAATATATGTTGGAGAAGCATTTAATGCGCTACATAAATTTTCTTCATCACCATAGAAATTCGAATCAGCGCGAGACACATTTCACTCGGAGGTAGGTACAACCTTCAATCTTGTTCACATTGTTCAATGTTGCCGCATATTTCTTACATGTAGTGTCGCATGCAAGAAGGAATACAAGCTATTAATCATTTCAAGTATCTAAAAAGGCCTTCACTACCTTCAACTATGCTAGTTGACATAGACAAAACAAGTCCCTTCCATATTGTAGGAACTACAAATATCCATGGCATTCAAACAACATGATGCGTGTATTCATGTTTCCGTCATAGAAGGAGAAAACTCTGATATTGAATAACTTCGATGTTGAAATCCTTCATCAGGATTATCCACTTTTTGAATGTTCATACAAAGCTCATTTCATATAATACTAGTTTGCTTCAATCTCCATTTTCTTGTGGACTTGATGCATTAATATAATTGGATAGTAGAAGTAACGTGAAACCTAGGTCTTTCTGACTGAGATGGCATTAGGAAAAGTGGCATCAACAGCATCTAGGTAAAAGTACATGACTCTAAAATTTACCACTCTACCTGTATGGATTAGTCTATAACAGATCGTATTCTACATGTAACAAGGTTTTGACAACACAACTCGCAAGTTTCGTAGAGTTGCAATGAGAATGTACCTTTTTTGGATATGGTGCTTATACTATGGTCCAGGGGCAATCACTCCATGCAATCATATTGTTCGTCAACCACTCTTGTACTATGTTCTTATAAAGGATTGAATCCGTGTTGAAGCAAGGAACACAATGACATCGATGTCATGGAACCCATTGCGCATTATAGCTCAACTTTCCTACATAATCAACACACTCCAGTTCTAGAATGAGATGGCTGCCGTATGTGACTGAGGAGGGGGCCCTAATCATCAAAGTGTCGAGGAACAATCTCATCACAGGCAAGGCTGTCTAGGCAAGGATGTCTAGAGCTGAAAAGGGGTGTTGGTGCTTTTGAACAAGAAAGTTGTTAAGGTAAAAATGGGATGGGAATATGAGAAGGCGTCCGATTGGAGGGGAGTCGTGTATGAGCATTGGAGTGTGAGACTTCTGTCATGACAAAGAGGTCGTGACGTTGTTTGCCGCCAGCTGGAACTGCCGACGGATGGAGGAGGACTTGGCCCCGCTGTAGAGCGGTCACCATCACGGCCGAGATTTTCCTCGCTTCCATTGGACGGGGCCACGTGGTCATGCTTCTCAGGCCCGCTTGATTCTCATTGGTCGAGACCACGCGCCCCTGCTTCGCTTTAGTGCGGCAGGGATACTAGCTCAGAAGAGAAAGACTCAACTTGGAGATGGGCGACCACTTTTTTTCTTTTGGGGAATTGCAAGCGGGAATATAGTAATAGAATACTACTAATAATAAGTGGTAACGAGAATTTGTTGTTTAAAATAGAGCGGAAAATGCTTTTAATGCTATTTTCTTCCAAGATATTGATAGAATTTCTTGCAGGAAATTATCTTCCTGCTGACCACTGAAATAATGATAATAAAGTCGAATAGTAATGTTTAATTGGATGATTATTATTAATTTATTCCGAGAATGCGGTGATTTCTGTGTGCTGTTACAAAGCTTTGTCACCAGACTCTAATACAAATGTACGAGGACGCTTTGTCATGCGATCTAACGACTTGCGCCGCAAATGGTTACGTAATTTTGTGATTTGAACTTAAAAAAATAGTGTATCAGATAACCAAATCAGATTTGTTTTAAACTAAAAGTAATTCTCTGTATTTTTATTCAATATTTATGGCGGGGGTTTGAACTTTGACTGCCCTCGATGCTACATAGGAAAAGGAAGGAGGGGGGGCGGGGGGGGGGGGCACGAGGAGGTCTCAAGGTCTTCCACGTGGAAGGAATCGAAAATGCATCGTTTCCTGCTTTTCTTTATCTCTTTTCAGCGACAGGCAAGACATGGATTCTTATGATAGGATTGCCCTCCCCCCTCGCATTGGAATCTAGGTGGAGCTTCTATATTACAGCTCATCGGTAGTATCCAAGGTCAGGTTTACATTTGGGGTGTTCGAACAAGGTTATGAAACACATATTTTCCACCCCGAAATGTCCACAATCTGCCTGTTTCGTCGTGTGCTTGTTCAGGTATATAGTCTGTTCTATCCGAGCTGGATGATTAACTAATTAGGATCTCAATCGTGAAAAGTAAATGAACGTTCAATGTGTACTTTCATTGAGCTTGGATCCACAACATCTCCGCGCAACTATTTTTGCCTCATTCAGCATAATGCTCTTGTCGTTCTACTTCATTCACGTTTTAAAACCCATAACAGCGAATTCACAACACACGTATACGAACTCGGTCAAAAAAAATGTTCTTTCATGTGTGCTCAAAAAAACATTCGAACTTTAAAGGATTCTATTTCTTTTTTTCGGTTTCTCAGTGCCATAGCATTTCTATTTGATTTTTTCTTGTTTTTATTATAAGAGAAATGTTGGTTTGATATGTCTATGAACTATGATGCATGAAACTCTCATGACACACATATCTTGTCCTTGTGCACCAATGCTCATCGTCCATTGATACATACGTCAAGATTCTTTAAATCTAGTGATAGATACGTCAAAATTAAAAATCATAGATAAAGCAAGTTAACTATATTAAGAAGAGATTGAAATGTAATGCAACCAAGGAAAATACAATATTAATACGTCTCGGTTCTTGGAAGGGTAAATTTATTGACTTCCGTACTCTAGATGGAGATTCGATGGTGAAGTCTCGTTCTAACATGGGTACATGCATAAAAAGCAATAATAGTAGAATGCTCAAGATATCCAATGCATGGACTCTTATCATGCAAGGCAAAGGTTGGAGTCCTCATTGATAAGAGATGAAGCTTGAGGTTTGGTTAGTTACTTTAACAGAGGTGTAGATATATGATGCATTTGGCTTGTCGTCCATGTGTGTATGTGTCACTATGTCCATCTGTTTGTCCACCCAAAATTTGGCCACCAAGTCTTCATGTGCACCTAAATCCGATGACCCAAAGTCCATCTCCGACCACCCAAAATCGGATGATCAGATATTCATGTGCTCTTGGAACACTTTTTGGGTGACCCAAAAAGTGATCTTTGGTCACCCAAAAACATGTCCATGTGCTACCCTATGAGTCTTGACTTAACCTAAAACTAGGGCAAAGAAAGGTGCAAGTTGAGGAGTTAGCTTTAGAATTGGCCATCAGCTGGACTCTTAGGCCGATTTCACACAGATTGGTGGCACACTTGAAGTTTGCAAATAGCAACATCTTATTTGATTTTTTAAAGAAAAAAAAAATTCTAGGTCCACCATTGCATGAGATGGTCTTGTGCCCTTGGAACAAACTTGTAGCATTTTGACAAGATGTTCTTATTATTCATTTATAGTTTTCATGTACATTTTTATTCGCTTGTATGAAATTAGCGATCAACTTCTTATAGTTTCAAAACCCAAGTATAATGTTATCTTCATTTTTATCCAAGTTGCGCTAAACTTGTTGATGATTCCTTTTAATGTGGTTATAGTTGTGCTAAGGTGCCATTATTTCCATCAATTTTCGATTTCTATCATCTTTTGTTCATCCATCCCTTCTATTCTTTTCTAGTAATCTAAATTATTATGTAAACTCAATGCCCCACAAAATGCAGATAATTTTATCAAAGCACGATGACGAAATTAAATGGAAAACGCCCTGAAAACGTAGAACTTCTCTGATTCATGTTTGCGTATTTGATCTTCTTTCTGATTTTATAAAAAAATATGTTGGTTGGCACATGTGATTCCGCATTTTAACTGCCCAAAACATCAATTTAATAATTTATGATAGTTTTTATGAGTGATGGAAAAATCAAATTTATCTTTCTATAAATGTGACACAAATCCATAGGTCACATCAACCTCCTTTCCTTTTAGCTCTTAATGCTCTTTTAGAGAACTTGAAGTGCATTCCACCAAGATCATATGATTCCTTACTAAAAGCTAATGCATTTATAAACATCTTTTCCTTTTTTTCATGCGATCTATAAATCAGTATCATCAATGAAGAACGGTCAATATTCATAGTGATGGTAGATGGAAATCCACTTGTATAACACCATTTCTTATCGTTATTTGAATTAAACGAGGAGAAAATATTGTCACATGATAGATTTATTTTCCTCCCCTTGTACACCTTTTTATTTTAGTCTCCATGTGGTAAAAAGACTATGCTAAACATCTTTTGTCAATTCCACTAGATAGACTATGCAAGTTCCTAGCCACGTGATACTCAATTTGGGACTCTCTTGCGAAAAAACCTTGCTGAAGTCCACCTATCATTTCCTTATTATTAGAAACTATGAAGTACATCCATATAGTACGCATGGCTCCGACAATCAGCTAGGAACTCAAATTACATTCACATCAAAATCTTTCCCTTTTAAATCTCGATAAAAAATCAAAGAATTTGAACTCTAATCCATCCATATGATATGGCTCTAACTTCCTAAGAGCTAATTCATTCATAAAGCTGTTTTTCTTTTTGTTTATTGTGGAAGAGAATTCAACATGTGAAATGCTCACCGTTGTAAATCAAGTAGGTGAAACTCCATTTATACAACACATTCGTGATAGGAAATTATATTGTTCATGACAAGAATATTGATACATGTTTTTTTTTTGGTCCCCATGTAGGAAGAAAACCACAGCAAACAGCATTTGTCCTTTCCATTACATATACAGTACAAGGTCCTAGCTAGATGCTACTGAGAAGGAGATTCTTAAAAGAACCACGTCCGATCTATTTGAAACTATAAACTACGTTTTATATTGTACATGGATTCGGTGATATTTTCATAACTATGAATGAAGAAATGCCAAGTTACATACTGTATACGCGACACATTTTTTTAGAAAAATAAATTTATAATGGCAAGAATATTGACACATACTATATTTATTTTTCTTGATCCCAATGTACTAAGAAGACTATATTAAACACCATTTTGTCTTTTCCACCGTATCGATTATACATTAGGGTTCCAGCTACTTGATGCTCAAGTTAGAAGTCTATTGAGCATGAGCTTTTAGGAAAGTCCATTTACATGACTAGATTATTTGAAACGATCAAGTACATTGTATACTACACATGGCTTAGGTAGTCAGCCATGGCATCAAATTACATTTGGCAAAAAGGATATGCCAAAAGATTATAAAGAATAACGATTTCCAGAAGCTTTGAAAACTTATTGAAATTTCATAATAAAAGGTTTAAGCTATGATGTATTTATGGTCTGCAAAGATTTATTCACAAATCTTGAAGACGGCCTTACAATATTTCATTATAGATTTTGAAGAGAATTTCTTCCTGACTTTTTTTTTCCGCCAATCATCACCTTGGTAATTATAATCTCGAGTCCGGAAGCGTGACAATCAAAGGTTCAAAAGTTTAGCTTGAATCAGATTCATATTCCTTGAAGAAATGGAACGGAATAAAAACTGTTTTCTCCCTTAAAAGTATAACTAACAAACTATAAGGAGTGATCCATTAAAAGCAATGCAACTAAAAATGTGAACTAGGGAGGTGCATCATCTTGTTGACAATAATCAAGGCATAGCCATAGAAGCCATAAATTGAAAACACACACTCATAAGATTGGTAAATTATATTGAGTTTAATTTTCATTGTAAATGGGTCCAACCTCTGTAGATTATAGAATTCGGAATTATAGCACAATATGATGATTCTATGGCCAGTGAACAAGGAAGCAAAACTTGCACATTAACGATGCCACGGCTTTCTACTGTGTACTTGGTCCCTCTCGGTCACTATATGATTTAAATTTATTTCCTGGTATCTCTAACATTCATGCAATAGGAAAAATTTCATTGATTTTCGTACTTTGAAAGTTTTAATAGCTTGAAAAACCTTCATCACTTTCAGGAAATCTCTTTAATAAAAGCGTTTTATTTTTGGTTGTTTTCCTATTGTTTTCACATAATTGCAATGTATTATGGTTATGAGGGAAGAGATGCTTATGGAGAGAGACACTCCATAGGAGGGTCATTTTTATGTAATAGCATCTACATACCAATGTCCATAGATCGTCATATATATATTCATGGTCCAAAATTTGAATGTTGTGCTTCAATTTGTTATATACTTGCTTCAATTAGCACAAAAGAGGTTATTATGTTCGGTAATGTATGTCAGTCAATTAACAAAACAAAATTTTCTCTGAGGTGAATAATCCGTGATTTTTTCTCTTTTTAGCGATTCTATTTTTTGTCATCATCTATCAGCATATAAGGAATGTAAGATGCTTGGTTTTATGATGTTTCGCTCACTTTATGATCTACTCAGCCCTTACACATTCATATTATGCCATTGCCTTGGTTTTACAAATTATACACTAATTCTCCGGTTCCCTTATTTTTTCTACCTTTATCACATGCTTTTTCTGTAGAAGGAAAACTAACTCCTACATTTTGTCTCCTGAATTAATATTCAAGTTTCTTTTGCAACACATAATGTGTATTCCATTGGGAGTTTATATTAGCTGTTGATATATTTAGATAGTGATGTGTGTGAACACTCTAGGACCACCGGGGCACTTTTTTCCCTCTTTAGGAGGTTTTTTTCCCTGGCTTGTATATACGCCTATTGCCCTAATGGGCTACTTATCTTTGTACATTCTCTAGTAATACATTCAGTCTTGTGTTTTGTGCTCTAAGCTTCTTCTTCTTCCTTGTGCTGTTCGCGTGCTTCCACAGACGTCTAACTCCAACAATTGGTATCAGAGCAGGTCGTCGCTTCTTCTAGGGCGCCGTCGACACTGCTCCGTTTTCAGTCTCAGATTCGCATGAAATTTGGTGAGCATACTCAGGGTGTTTCCGAGATCAAAACAGCTTCGCTCTATCGTAGTGCTTGTGCAGGCTATTTCGTCCTTTTGTGCCAAAGGTATAAACCAGTTTCTGTTCGCCAGTTTAAGCATTTCGAAGTCTGCTACAGGTCTAGCAAAACTCCTCTGGGCAGTTCCATTCAACTTTTTGAGATACAGTCAATTTTCTGCATCAAGGTATTTTAGTCACCGTCCATGGCTGAAAGCAGTGATGTATTCCGTATGTTGGCTGTTGAGGATAAGTTGGATGGTACCAACTACCCATTATGGGCTTATATGATGCGACATGTACTGGTTGCAAAAGGATTGTGGAACATTATGCAGGGTGTTGAAAGACGTCCTGTTACACCTGTAACGACAGGTACTGCAAATACAGGTGTTGGAGCTGATGAAGATGGTGTCGAAGATGATATTCCAAAGATTCCTGTTCGTGCTGCTGTTTCTGTTGCACCTACTGCAGAGCAAATTCGTTGGGATGGCAGAGATGCCCAGGCACATGCATTGATAGCTTTGTCTGTCAAACGTGCCATTATTCCTCACATTCGCTCTTGTAGAATAGCAAAGGATGCTTGGGATACACTTACCACTTTGTACGAGGCTAGGAATGAGGCTCGTGTTGCTTACCTCCGAAAACAGTTGGAGAGTGAGCACATGAATGAAGGTGATTCTATGGATATTTTTCTTACAAAGATCAAAGACCTGAAGGAACAATTGATTTCTACTGATGAGGTTATACCAGATAGCTCACTTGTGCAAACCGTTCTGAATGATCTTCCTGATTCATATCAGAGTTTTGCCTCTACTCTTGGTTGATGATGAAAGGCAATCCGAATGCCTTGTCATTTGAGGAATTAGTCTCTGTTCTGTTGCAGGAAGATCAGTCCAGGCAGAACAGGTCCATTATGCATGTTGCAGATCAAGCTTTCCTGGCTAGTCAGAAGGGCAAAGGAAAATGGAGCTCTTCTACTAGTAAGCAGAAATCTGCAAATGCTGCACAATCGAAGAACCAGGATAAAGATGAGAAGAAATCAAAAAAGCATAAATTGTTCTGCAAGTACTGTAAAGGAAATGATCATATTATAAAGAACTGTCCAAAACTGGCTGCTAAAGAGGCAAAGAAGAAAGAGGCTGGAATGGTTGTTGCAGAGGCCTCTACACCAAAAACAGAGTCTGTAAATCTTGTGCAGGAAGAAGAATGGGCGTTTACTACTGTCTGCAGTTTTGACCCATCTTCTCATGATCAATGCATGTCTGTAGTAGACTCAGATGTTTGGTACTTTGACAGTGGGGCGACCAAACATATTACCTCGTAGCGCAGTTTCTTCTCTTCACTCGAGCCTGCTCCTACAGGGAATACTGTCACATGCGCCATTTACTCCTCTTATCCTGTTATGGGAGTTGGTAAGATCATTCTGACTACTGTTGATGGTAGTTCTTTCACTTTGTCAGATGCTTTATTTGTGCAAGGGATCAAAAAGAACTTATTATCAGTTTCTGCATTAGCCAAGATTGGCTTGGTTGTGAAATTCGTTGATGACAGGTGTACAGTCCATGATCCATCATATGGCGATGTGATTATTGCTTCTGGCATTTTATGTCGTGGGTTGTATAAGCTCATAGACTATGAAAGATCTGTGAATGATTTGGCATGTGCAGTTCATGATTCTCAGGCTATGTCAGATGCAAAGCTTTGGCATGCACGCTTTGGTCATCTGAATTTTGCTAGTTTGTTATGCCTATACACATCTAAAATGGTGTCCTCTTTGCCCAAACTTGAGGCACCTGGAAAACATGTTTGTGAAGGCTGTATTTTGGGCAAAATCCAGCGTTCTTCCTTTCCAAAAGATGGTTCAGTTCGGGCTATGCAGAAATTGCAGCTTGTACATAGTGATGTCTGTGGTCCTATGCAGACACCCTCTTTTGGAAATTACCTTTACTTCATGACTTTCATTGATGATTTTTCCAGGCATGCATGGGTATATCCACTCAAAACAAAGTCCGAAGTGTTCATGTGCTTCAAACAATTTTTGTTTTTGGCTGAAAATCTGTCAGCAAGTAAAATGGGCACCCTCCGTTCTGATCGAGGGGGGGAATATATGTCTTCAGATTTTAATGCATTTGTGGCTGAACGTGGGATAAAAGACCAGTGTACAGTGCCGTATACACCTCAACAGAATGGAGTTGCTGAACGAAAGAACAGGTCACTCATGGAGATGACGAGGTGCATGGTCAAAAGTCAGGCTTTACCACATAGTTTCTGGCTTGAGGCTGTCATGTGTGCAGCATATGTACTGAACAGGTGTCCCACTAAAGCATTGCAGTCTATCACTCCATATGAGGCTTGGCATGACCGCAAGCCATCAGTTGCTCATCTGCGTGTTTTTGGTTGTTTGGCATATGCATTAGTGCCTGAACAACATCGCAGAAAATTGGATGATAAGGCAGTAAAATGTATTTTTGTTGGGTACAGTTCTGAAAGTAAAGGCTATCGTCTGTATCATCCATAGGCTAAACGCATTCTGGTTAGCCGTGATGTTGTCTTTGTGGAAGATGCTATTCAGCCATTGCTTTCATGTACTAAGGAGACATCTGTTAGCTCCAAAGACATGTATGATACTTTGATGCCTCTTTTTACAGGTGGACAGGCTAGTGATGGTCCCAATGAGGCAACTTCTCAGCCTTTGCAGGTTTCATATGATGATGCAGATCATTCCATTTCTGATGCAGATTTACATGATGCACTTGTTGATGAGAGAGCTGATATTGAGCAGGCAAAAACTATGCCAAAATGGCTGGTGCAGACTTTGCGTGACAGCAAATTAGATGCATCTTTGTCATATCGTACTCGTTGAGGCTCTCATAGTGCCTCCTTTGCATCAGATTGCTATGCTATGGCTGCATCTAGTCTCTGTGATGAGAATGAGCCTGTTTCTTTTGATGAAGCACAAAATTCAGAAAATTGGATGGCTGCTATGCAATCTGAATATGATGCTATAATGAAGAATGGTACATGGTCTTTATGTGACTTGCCTCCTGGCAAGAAGGCCATTGGCACTAAGTGGTTATACAAGCTGAAGCGTAAACCTGAAGCTAGGCTTGTTGCAAAAGGTTATGCACATGAAAGAGGCATTGATTTTGATGAGACCTTTGCACCTACATGCCGTATGACTACTATTCGGAGCATTTGTGCACTTGCAGCCCATCATGGTTGGAATGTACATTAGTTGGACATTAAAACAACATTTTTGAATGGTGACTTGCATGAAGAAGTGTATGTTTTTCAGCCCCCTGGCTTTGTGCAGAAAGGGCATGAAAACCAGGTTTGCAGGTTAAAGAAGGCATTATATGGTTTAAAGCAAGCACCACGTGCTTGGTGTGAGAAGATACATGCCTATCTGATTGCACATGGTTTTGACAACAGTCCAACTGAAAGCACCTTATATGTTAAACGTGCTAATGATGTGCTTCTGATCATTGTTGTCTATGTTGATGACATGCTGCTCACTGGTCCTATTGAGACACATATTGTTGATTTTAAGGCTGATTTGCATGCCTCATTTGAGATGTCTGATTTGGGGCATTTGCATCACTATTTGGGCATTCAGTTTATGCACGTTGATGGTGGAATGGCTTTGTCTCAAACGAAATATATTGACACATTATTGCAGCGTTTTGGCCTTGAAGACTGTAAGCCTATTGCCACTCCTATGGAGAGAGGTTTACGATTGAGTCTTCATGATGCTGGAGATGCATTTGATGCTGTTCTCTATCAGCAGGCTGTTGGATGCTTGATTTACTTATGCATTACTCGGCTAGATATTCAGTTTGCTGTCTCATAGATGAGCAGGTTTATGCATTGCCCATGAGTCACGCATTGGAAAGCGGTTAAGCGCATCTTTAGCTACTTGAGTGATACTCGGCTACTTGGGTTGTTTTATCCCAAGGGGGGATCACTACCGCCAGATTTGCATGCTTTTTCTGACTCAGATTGGGCTGGTTGCTATGACACTCGTGTGTCCACCAGTGGTTTTTGCTTCATGATTGGTAGCTCATGTATATCTTGGTTGAGCAAGAAGCAGCCTACTGTGGCCACTTCCGGTTGTGAGGCTGAGTATAGGGCAGCTTTCATAGCGACTGTTGAGTGTGTGTGGCTTAGACGCCTTATGGCTGATTTGGGTGTTGGCCAGTCTTCTGCCACCACCATCTTCACTGACAGTAAGAGCGCATTGGCAGTTGCGAGGAACCCTGTGTCCCATGCTCGCACTAAGCACATTGAGGTGCATGATCACTATGTCAGGGAGAGGTTCTCTGCTCGGGAGATCAGCTTGGCATATGTGCCCACGCAAGAGAACATTGCAGACCTTTTCACGAAGGCTCTGCCTAGGGAGAAGTTTGAAGCTTTCCGCAAAGCTTTGGGCTTACTTCCTTTTGTGGAGTGATTTCCACATAGCTTGGCACTTCCTTATACATGAGTGCCAGCTCCTTGTTCACCGCATCACTCCCAGGGGGGATTTGTTGATATATTTAGATAGTGATGTGTGTGAACACTCTAGGACCGCCGGGGCACTTTTTTCCCTCTTTAGGAGGTTTTTTTCCCCCGGCTTGTATATACGCCTATTGCCCTAATGGGCTACTTATCTTTGTACATTCTCTAGTAATACATTCAGTCTTGTGTGTTGTGCTCCAAGCTTCTTCTTCTTCCTTGTGCTGTTCGCGTGCTTCCGCAGACGTCTAACTCCAACATTAGCAAGAGAGTCTTTTGAGGCTAGATTGACAGAGTCGAACATCTATAGCTCCAAGAAGAAATTGGTTCACCCTTGAATGCCATAAAAAAGGATATGATATTTTCCCTTCATGTAAAGTCACACTTCTTTTTTTGATGATTAACAAGAATATAACTCTGGTTCACCATCCAGATATTGTATCTGTCTACATATTACCCTTGGTAGTCTAGATTTTCTCTCAAGAAACAAGGTCTCCTACTTTATAGTATTTCTAGCTAGAGCTGATTTGTGAGGGTTTCGTACCTAGAAATATGGTTATCCTTAAAATTAATTGTAGTTCTTATTCTCAATAAGTCTTCTGGAACCAAAAGAAATGTTTTATTTTTTTTCTAGCTGGAGTTTTCTGGATCATGATATTAATATATCCATACAATTGCCCTTAATGTATGGATACTAGTCTACGTCACTGTAATAAAGTTCCTTATTTTCATTAATGCAATGAAATAATTGACCACTTTAATCAAAGGGCACTAACTTTGAATAAATTTCTATATGGTTATTATATTGGAAAGCATTTAGCTTACTGGATTGTACAGTTAGTGTTTCCAACATAATAAATACAAGCTTTTAATCTACGCGTAGTTCGTGGAAAAAAACCATTTCCTCTATATCTGGATTAAAAAGAGTTTTCAATTGTTTCAAAGCATAATTACATTAACATCAGACTGATTTTCGAATTTTCTTAAGTATTGATTTTTTTCCCTTAATAAATGTGTGCAGTTTCGAGGTCTTTGCAATCTTCTTTTTAAATTTTAAAGAGATAAAAAACCAATTTTTAAAGTTCTCCGTCATTCATCTTGAACCCCCCTTTTCGCTCAACATGGTGTTTTTGTCTCTCAAAAATATATGTTCAGGAAAATTTAAAATATATTCACATGCGTACTATTGAGAACGCAGTATTTTTTCTCTTAGGGACTAGTAATTAGTTTGTGTGTATGTGTGTGTGTGAGAGAGAGAGAGAGAGTGTGTGTGGGAGAGAGAGTGTGTGTGGGAGAGAGAGACCTTGCATGTATTTAATTTGCTGCTTGATTCTATGGCTCTCATAAGCACAATTTATTTATACGTGTACAATTACAACTTAAGCCAACTCAGCCAAGGAAAATCTTGCAACTAGCAAAGTAATTAATTGCTAGCATGGACGATAGGGACCATACATTTCGATAAAAATCAGAGAAAGGATTAAGATGATCAATGATAAATAGATACGATTCCATGTGAAGTCATCACATATCATGTTTAGAGGCCACACATTTTAGGTGGAGAGATCCTTTGTAATTATGGGCGTCTATTGCACTTCTTCTACCATCAATTATGGTGTATCTTGTTCTCCATCTAAGAGTATAGTCAATGCTTCTTCTCATAATCTTGATGTGAGAAAACAAAGAATATTGCAGCCTAAAGGGTAAAACTCTTTCAAAAACTTTACAAGCCGAAGGGCGCAATGAAAAACAGGAAATTGGATGAAAAGAAAGGGTGCAGAATGAGGCCCACTATATGCAGCAAATGGTCGGATGGTGAGTTCATGGACGAGATGTCATATTTGGATCCTTTGCTAATTAATCCGAAGGTGAATCACTAGCTAGCTCATAAGTGAATAATTTATATGTCCAAAAAAGGCGATTCCTACAACCCCTTATGTCTGGTGAAAGGGTGGTTCTATCAGTCCACAAGTTTTTTTTCTTTGAGAGTACAATGAATTGTAAATACACACTCACACACCCAACCTCGTAAGGTAGAGGCAGCCATCATGAGAGACTCATGGACATGTCCAGCCAAGACTTGAACGCAAGACTTCTTCTCAATAGCTTCAAGGCACCAGCCACTAGGCTACGCAGGCTCAGACTCAGTCCACAAGTTATGGAACCTCAAGTTGCTTACAGATCTTTGTTGTACTTTGAGAATGAAACTGACTCCATGAGGGCACATGATAAGTTTGAAAACGGAATTCCTATTCTCTTTTTTTTTATTATAAAGGAAGTTCGGCCTTAGCCTAATCTCCCGGACTTTAATTATATTAAAGAGAAAAAGTTACAAGTGAACGGGACTAGTGCCCATGGGACCCCCCGAATCCCACAACGCAGGGGAGGAGTCAAGCAAGCTACAAGGCATTACAAATGAGGTGGATAACATTATCATCGCCCTCATGAGGGACCCATTTGGGTTTCAACTTGTTGTTTTCCAGGAGATAAATACAGTGATGTCTAAACGGTGGTGAACTCTTGGCTCGGGAGATTCTTTTACCAAGGAGAAACAAGGATTTCTCGATCGACCATTCCTTAGGAGTTTGGTCGAAATTGACGGCACAGCGCTCTCTCCAAATCTTCCAGAGAGCCTCGCCTCTGATGGCATTCCATAGCCTCGAAGAGCAACCAATCGCCTCACCCAACATCACTTGTTGCCAGTTGATTTGACTCGTACTTCTCAGAACTCGGGACACGTGATGCCAGACAACACGGGACTTGGGGCAGTCAAAGAACAGGTGGGCTAAATCTTCGATGCACCGATGACAACGCTTGCACCAAGGCGGCACACCACAGATTTTGTTAGCCCTTGCATTGGTCCAGATGCCTTTATGTAAGACCTGCCACATGAGAACGGACTTTTTGACCTCAATTAGGGGGTGCCAGAGAGACATGAATTTTAGCTCCCACCGAAGTTTGGTCCAAGCAAGGCACCATCTCTTGTTAAGGGTGTGGTGAACATCCACTTCCCCTTTGAAGTTCGGGATTCTGGACAGATTCTTACCATTGCTCCATTTGAGGCCCTCCGAGCAAGGAGGATCCTGACCGCAGAGAAGGCGGGTAGTAGAGCGGTCCCAGGCTAAACACCTGCTTTGAAGAAGAGTCCATTCCTCAAAGGTAATGCTAAGTCTCGGTTCGGAATTCCTATTCTAGAAGCTATAACTTGAACTACTATGAATTTGCAAATCACTCCTTGGGAAATGGATCCGAATGGTTCATTGGGTGAAAGCGTCCCCGAAGTGAAACGCGTCTGAAGAATTAAAACCTGAGCTTCATCCTCGTTATACTCGCTTTATCTGATATTTGTTTGTCTGTACATTTAGAGTTGAAAGAGGGTATGCACATTGCGGTGGTGGGGGTTGAGGGGTCACGCAGATCGGAAACCGGTTGGCCCTTGTGTATAAGAACACATTGGCGATGGTGGGGAGCAGATTATCCATTCGATCTTGTTAAAGAGCTTTGTCGAGGCCCGAGAATCGTTGATTCGCTCTCTCGTTTTGAGCATCGATGTACGCGCACAGAGCACTCCAGTCTGCACTGCATTCAGCGGGAGGGAGAGAGAGACACACACAAAGAGGAAGAGAGAGATCGTAGGCTTCTGCGTTAATGTCCTCTTTTCCCCACGCTCACTTCGCAACTTCCAACACTGAGAGCAGCTCTTCCTTTCTCTTATTAGCTGCGCTCTTCGTAGCTTTCCATGGATCCTGCTTCCTCTTCTCCTCCTCTCTCTAGCTTGACTCATCCACAACCGCACTCTTCTTCCTCCTCCTCCTGCACTTCAGCCGCCATATCAGATGTAACTTTGTTCCAAAAGCCCGCTCCAAGCCTTCCGTACGAGCTTAGCACGTACAGCGCGCAGGGCTCCTCCCAATTCAGTCAGCCCCCGGGAATGAACTATCTTGCCTTCAGCGACACATATAACTCAGCTGCGGGAGATCCGATCGACCAGGGATTCGCGGGAGGGGATCAGCCCCTCCTCACGAGCAGCTGGGAGGCCTTGGACAGGCTTGCGGCCTCCGCGTCCATGATGCCTTGCAGCGGAAGCGTAGGTCAAATCGATCATCTGGCAGACTATCAAGGTTTGAGCTGCGCATCGCAGCAAGGAGCGATGGCTACTCTGCAAAACACGGTGCCTTCTAATTCGCTGCCAGAAGTCGATCAAAAGCCATTGATTGAACTCTATGGTAGCTTCCACAGGAACGATGGATGCACGATAATGAGTAATCAAAACCATTCAATCTGTAGCACCAACATATCTCCGGTTGCTGGTAGCAATGTGGGGATCAGCTTGGCGAGCTTGATATCTGCGGATCCCGGCTTCGTCGAAAGAGCTGCGAAATTCTCCTCTTACTCGCAGCAGATTACCGGCCAGGGCTACGTTTCTAGTGGCCTTAACCACATGAGTAAAAGCACCCACAACAATCCTATGGACAAGGCGGCCATTAGTCTTAGTGAGATGGCTGCTTCTGGAATGAAGAAATATCCCTATAACCATGGAAATGATGTTGATCACACGAACAAAACACTTTCACGCAATGTACCTCAAAGAACTCGAGATTCTGCGAAGAGCGATCCTACTTTGATTGACAATTACTCCAGTATCAATGAAAGTGAAACACACTCCGGCTCTCCTCAACCTTCATTGAGCGGAGCCAAGACCAGGAAAAGACAAGGATCTAACAAGGTATTGAAGGAAACCTCAGTCGGAGAGTTTTTTCTGAGTAAAATGTCTGTGTGTGTGTGTGCGTGGACTATGCGTTCACACGTGCATAATTTTCTGCTTTGCGCACCGGAACGCCTCAATAGATTTCAAGTATGTTTCATTAATCATATACCTTTTCTGTGTATGATCAGGAATGCGCGAAAGAAGACTCAGGAGACAATCCTTCCAGCAAGAAGGCAAAGATTGAAGACCCGCATGCAGGCGATAAATCGAATAACAGCTATAAAGCAGGTATCAAAGCAAGCAAACCTAAAGCAGCTGGGACTGACAGAAACGTGCAGAACATGGACCGAACGAATTCCGGAGAGTCCGAGCAGAAATCTGAAGTGTCCAACACTAACAAAACACCTTCACCATCACCCCCTCCTAAGCCGGACTATATACATGTTCGAGCTAGGCGTGGCCAAGCTACTGACAGCCACAGTCTAGCAGAAAGGGTATGTGTAGGCCTCCTGTCTAATGCATGTAGATAAACATTCTGATGAGCTTTCCACTCACCAATTCGATTAATAATGATCACACACACTGTACGCTTAGCTTTTCTATTGTGTGAGATTAATTATAAACTCTAATTACATGTCATCTCTATCTTCTTTTGACTGTTTCTCCTATTTGATCGGTATTTTCGTACTATAATTTTCCGAATCTCATTACGAATCCTCGTAGGTTGGTATCCTGAGTATTTTACATTCCTTTCAATCGTAGAATGTCGTCTATGTCATGCCTGTGAAATGCTGAAGACTTGAGCTTAGCAAGTTACACATCAATCGCTATGATCAAGCACGTTTCGCCGGATTAGGAACTGATTAAGCATAACAACTATCGCCGTATGAGGAACTGATTAAGCATAACAACTATCATACTGTCGATGGACGTTGTGAGGAAGACGTATGGCCACAGAGTTTCATGGCAGCTTCACATGAAATCCCTTCAATTGTAAGTGCTGCGGATATTCTGAATACATGTAAAACTACTTCCTCTTGTGTTTCAACTATCGCTGTCTTACAGCTTGAATCCAGCGATTGATAGAAGCTCTTATGGTTCAGAGGAGAAACACGATTTGAACATTAAGTGCTACATTTTGCTGAGCATTTTCTGTGTATTATAGGCAACCATCGAAGTTTATGTGTTGATATTCCAACAATATTCATAATCACTGTGTATTCTTGCTAGAACGCAAGTGACAAATAGTCGTGTAAAATAGATACTCGATTGCCGCCTGCCGGAAGGCTCAGTTAGTGTCTTGTTCCTTGAAATTTTCTCTGACTGTGAATCATAGCAATAGTTTCCTAGAATTCTCTGAAAATCTTTTCGCACTATATGTGAGTAATGTATGATGGCTTGCGTTTTCCAGGTAAGGCGAGAGAAAATCGGTCAGAGAATGAAGTACTTGCAGGATTTGGTTCCCGGATGTACCAAGGTATACTTAATCACTGAGTACTATTAGTCATAATCTCGTTTTTTACGTAAATTTCAGATTAATCTTCCATTAACGTCTCCTTTCATCTCCTGATTGATCAACGAATCATGCCATCAGGTGACAGGTAAAGCTATGATGCTTGACGAGATTATCAACTATGTTCAGTCTCTACAACGTCAAGTAGAGGTAGAGTATACCGAAAATCTTTTCATCATGTTTTCTCAGTCTCCAGGCTCATTTGTTTCTTTCCTTTTTATTTGAATTTTGACATAAATATCTGTGAAACGGTTTTTCCTCTAAATACCCCTTGAAGTCATTCTTCTTGGCTTTTGCTGAATATGCGGTATTGAAATCCCTACACGAAGGAATACATTGGTAAACTCTATTGCAGTTAACCAATAATATCTCATGTTGTCTAAATCTTAGAGCATTGCTTCGCAACGGAAAATGCACTATTCTCAATGAAATTTCCGTCGTCGCCCTTTTAGGTGTGTACGTGTGTGTGTGTGTATGAGAGAGAGAGAGAGAGAGAGAGAGAGAGAGAGAGAGAGAGAGAGAGTGAGAGTGAGAGAGAGTGAGTATACAATTTCCTTATGTGTTGGTGAGTGCAGTTCTTGTCGATGAAACTAGCTTCAGTTCCTCCGAGCAAGTTGGATTTCAACTTTGAAAGCTTGTTTGGCAAAGAGGTAAAAGAACTAACCTCCCTGAATTGAAAGGAAAAGCGATTTCTCTAATATTATGCAGATAAAAGAAATTCGTCTGATATGAAGAACATATTTTATTTCCAGATGACACGATCACAACCTCCTCTACAACATGGATGTGACTCTCCCCGCCTGGTTGGCCCGCCCCTACAGTCTCGACAGCCTTTGAATCCTTCTCCTTTCTTTCAACAAGTTGCGCAAGTTCACCAGCAACATCTCCCGATCTATGGGGAGAGTACCTGCACTCCCCTAACATCAGCGATGCTGCAAAATTCTCTCGTATCAGATAGTTTTCCGAGGCGAACATTCAATATGCTCGCACTGGTCCCCTCATCGGAGAATTTCGGAGAATGCATTCCTCAGGTAATAGCCTCACTCGACGATCCCGTTCGCCATGGATTCGTGTACTCAATTTAAGGTTTTCAGGTGCTTTAATTTGCAAACCTGTTTTGATTGCATCGTCCTCTTCAGCTTTCCTAAGTTCTCTTGTAAGAGTTTTATTGCATTACTTTCTGATCATGCTCCAAATATTGCAACTCGTATTGCATTACTTTCTGATCATGCTCCAAATATTGCAACTCGATCGGCCACATGAAAATTTATCCTGCCCGGCATGAGCTTGTATATTGAGAAAAAATTTTACAGGGTGCCTTACTTCCTAATCATGCTCCAAATATTGCAACTCGATCGGCCACATCAAAACTTTTCCGGCCAAGCATGACCTTGTATATTCAGAAACATATATAGGGCTTCCTGATGATTGATTGGCTAACATACAGTTAATTTGATTGCGTTTCTTTCCAGTCCTAGGCTTCCTGATAGTATGTCATTTCGTACTATTCTGATCATGCTTCAGCGTGTGCAATCCGACTGACCACGCCAGAACTCATCTTGTCTTACTGCATTAAAGTGTCTGTTTGTGATGTAATTAAGGCCGATTGAAACTGATGTCCCTAGAATTTTCTTAGTCTGAGGAATCGCAATTGCTGCTTCTCTCTGTAGATTCAAGATGCTTGGGTCGATGACGATCTAGTACCGCTGGCAGGATACGCACAGGCTCTGAACATGCATTCCAGTTTACAAGGTGACCTTAGCTACGCTTGCAAGCTAACAAAGCTTTCTCTTGGCCTATTCAGAAGGATTTAACTAATCATTCTTCATGTACTCCTGTTTAGGTGCATCAAGTCATGGCCAGATGAAGACAGAATTATGAAAAAAGGTGGATTTGATGACGCACATCAGCATGATACCTCTTTCAGCATGGGATTTCAAATATTCACACCTTAATATCTATATTAGATATGATGATTCGATTCCATTGAATCCAAGTTAATCCACATAACTTCCTTGCTGCTGATTTATTCTTCCCTAATCCATATTGTACATAAATTCTGAGATTGACAGGATCTTCCTCCTGGCCTCTGAGAACGCCTTTACTCAAGTCCCAAGCTGTATCCCGGTTTAAAAATGTCTGCTCCAAGTAAATTGGATAATATTACATTTGCATAGACAACTACCATATTACAGGGAAAGCCAACCCTGGTATGAACCTGAGTATAGATGATCCCTACCTTTAAATCAGGATGGAAAGTAGTCGAGCATCTAACTGCTTCTTGTATCAGATGTATGCATATATGACTGTAACATGACATGTTTAATGAACAATATTCTTTCTATGAGATATTTTTTATCTAATCATTCTGTCTCATGTTAAGAGAACACATGCAATGAATCAAGGTCTTTCAACAACATGCATACGTAAAGCATATTCATCAATACAAATAGGTCCGCATTTCATTCATTCTTTTCTCATGGGCAATCGAAGATGTTTGATTGTGGCAACCTCAAGATTTGAAACCATCAATCTTTTCATAATGTTGGACAAATATGATACTATCATGAGGTGTCAAGAAGAACGCATTTGGCTTTACGTAGTCATGATTATTCATAATTTTGTAGTAGTCATGTCAACTAAGAAGCGTATGTAGTATGTAATGGGATTTACTATTACTGTCTTCTTCTTTTCGGACCTTACTAGTCTGCAAAATGTTTCCAACAAGAATCAATGGTGATTTTTGAAGTCTGTAATACGCATCTAATGATGAATTATCTAGTTTGGGGCTTGAATAATGGATAAGTAATAAGTGCAATGTTCAGGGGTGATTAGCTTTGAAGGCAGGGCTGTAATGATCAATTTAAGATTAAGATTGATAATGGATGACTTTCCTACTTTAAAACAAACCATTTTCTAATGCAGCCTAGCTTCCCTTTTCAGGTTCATAGTGTATGGTTCCCTACTTAGTGGCTTAGTGATAGGGGAGCACTAGATTTTGCCCTCTAACTTGTCTAGACAAGATTTCTGAATTATACTTATAATAGATATGGGTAAATGGACAAGACATGATACAAAAGATCCCACAACTCGGGATTATAGGTATGAAATAATATATTTGGGTTACAAGAACTCCCTTGAGGGAGATGGACTAGCTAGAAGAAATAACTAGAGGGAATCTTATACTATGACATTAGAAGATGACAATATGGATTGTCCTTAATACTAGCCTAAACAGGATTGGAACAAGGAACAAGACTATAACTCTAAATGTAAGTTAAAAAGTACTTACTTGGAGTTCATGGTTCCTTGAGCTCCCAAGATTGGCATTGATAGAAATTTCAAGAGAGCACTAGATTGCGTCCTCTACTAGACTAGACAAGATTTTCAAATCATATTTTTCTCAACATGATCACCCATTTTGGGAGAAAACACAAGAATATGTAGATGACACAAGGAATCCCACAACTCTAGACTCATAGGTGTGGATAAGTGGGCTAGATGGAATACAAGATATCCCACAACCTTGGACCATAGGTATGAAACACAATATCTCAATTACAAGAACTCCCTTGAGAGAGATGGAATAGATACATGAAATAGCTTGAAAAGATCTCCTAATACAAATTATAAGATGACAAGAGTAGATGTCCAAAAACTAGACTAATGAGGACTAGAGTAAGGAATGGGACAAGAACTTTAACTAGAACTTCAAAAGTACTTACTTGGTGATCATGACTCCTTGAGCTCCCTAGGCTAGCATTGGCAACGTTGAGGACATATGTGGTCAAACTCTCCTTATATAGGTGTTGAGGGGTGGTTGAGAATTGAGGATGTGATCAATGTTGTCACGAATGTGTATCAAGACCTACAGATATTAGAATCTAGCAAGTAGACAACCGATGTTAGGGGTTTGATATGTTTTCGATGCAATGAAATAATTAATTTCTCCAAATTCTGAACCAAGACAAAGATATAGAAATCCATATAAAATTTGAGGTTTAGGATGGTTCCTTTGTATCCATGATATCACATTCCCCTCAAGCGATGATTTCCACAAGGAGTGGTTATGTGACTATGAGATCTTTTAGGACTTGAATCTTCATAACTCTTTTTCCTTGTAGATTTCTTGATATGTCGTACTCAAATATGAAAATGATGGATACCCATGATAAAACGCGAAAGGGTTTGTAGTATATCTAGATATAAAATCAAGAGTATGATTCTTATGATGCATTGTATTCGTCTTTTGAATATGATGATGGTACTCTTGATGTGGAATATTGATTTTGGAAGTCATGAGCCAACTTGTTTCTTCATATTAGGAAATTTAAATACCATATGTTCATGATCTCCACAAGTTGAATCCATTCCTTAAACTTATGCAAAGCTCGTACCTTACTGCAAAAGAAGAAAATCAATATCTTCCTATTGCAATCATCCACAAGTAAAGTGAAGTAGGGGGATCTAGGCAAGGCCTTTGTAGGCGTTTTCCTGCAAACATCATCATGCACCAACACTAGATGATAGCTTTCATTTTTCTTTCTTTCTTGCCTAAATTCCTTCCTCTATTGCTTGCCCATCATCCGAGCTTCACATGGTTCCTTCATGTTTACAATGGATGGCAGGTGTGTACCCTTATCCCTACGATGCATCTCCTTTTCTATAAGGTATCCAGTATGGCTGACTCTCTCATGCCAAAGCTTACTTGTGCGCATGATTGTAGTGATTGTAAGAGATGATAACTCCTACATGGTGTTCCTCCTTATGCATGTCCCAACAATGTTGTTGTTATTCTAAAATAGAGCATTATTCCTTTCCTAAACATGGTTCAGTTAGAGTTGCAAATCAAGTACAACTTGTTCACACTAATATCTATGGTTCCATGAAAACACTTTCACTTGGAAAATACCTATATTTCGTGACTTTCATTGATGAATGTTCTAGGCTTGCATCGATTTATCTATTGAATGAAAAATTTGGCATCTTTATGTGCTTTAAACAATTCCTAGTTATGGCTGAGTATATGTCTTCTACGTTTAATGCATGTGTGGTTAAGCATGGGATAAAGCATCAATTTATTATGTCATAGGCACCTTAAGAAAATTTATTTGCTAAGAGGAAGAACAATTATCTCATGGAAACAAAAAAATGTATTGTTAAAAGTCACATTATACCCTATAGCATCTATCTTGAGGTTGTTATGTGTCGAACATATGTACTAAAGGTTTCCCACCAAAGCATTGTGATCTATCACTACATATGGGGGTTGGAATAGAAGAAAGAAGTTTTTTGCTCGTACATGTGTTTTTGGTTTTCAGGAATATGCATTAGTGCCTAAAGGACAACACAAAAAGTTGGATGATAGGGATATGAAATGTACCTTTGTTGGGTACATTTCACAAAGACAAGGCTATCAAGTGTACCATCCAAGGAATATGCTACTCATCTAAAAGTATGTGTATGTTAGTTTTTTTGCCCCTTTTTATGAGTGGAAAATCCAATGGTATTGCGACTGATGTGATTTCATAACTTTTATGAGTTCCAAATGAAATATAGATCATTCGAGCCTCTAACATAGATTTACATGATGCATTTATTGATGAGATAGCTAAGAAAGAGGAAACAATATGCCTAAATAGTTGGTGCACACATAGATATATAGCAAGATAAATGTAGTTTTGTCATATGATACTTATTTAAGATACCATAATGCTCCCTTTGCATCAGATTGATAGGAAAGGATTGTCTTTGGTCTTTATGATGAGAATGACTTTGTTTATTTTGATGAAACTTAGAGTCTTGCATCCTTATTTGGGTATTCAATTTATGCATGTTGATGGAAGCATTCTTTCAAAAAAAATATATTGACATGATATTGCAACATTTTGGCTAAAAGATTGAAATTCTTTTACCACTCCCATGGAGACACATTTTGAGTTGACTCTTTATGATGCTTGAGGTGCATTTTATGTTGTTCTATATGATCATGCTAAAGGATGCTTGATTTGACTATGCGTAATCTGGCTAGATCTCAATTTTCTATCACCTGGTGAGCAAATTTATGCATAGCCTAGTTCTCAAGCATTGGAAGGTGGTTAATCACACCTTTGGGTTGTTTTATTCCAAGGGGGATCCTTATCGCAAGATTTACTTGCTTTCTGTGACACAAACTAGGATAATTTTTGAAATTCATGTGTCCACAAGTTCTTTTTGCTTCATGCTTGGTAGCTCAAGCATACTTGATTGAGCAAGAAGTAGCCCATTATGGGCTTTTCTAGTTGTGAGGATGATTATCAGGTATCTTTCATACCTATTTCTAGTTGTGTGGATTACACAACCCTTTGGTTGATTTGGGTGTTCTTCACTCTTCTTCAACCACCATCTTTACTATGAATGAGAAGCATTGGTATTTATAAGGAATCCTAGGTTGTATGCCCACACAAAGTACATTGAAATCAATATCATTATGCTAGGGAGAGACTCCTTGCTGGAGAAAGATTGGTTTGTCTTATGTGCCCATAAAGGATAATGTTTTGGAACTTTTCACAATAGCTCTTCCTAGGGAGAAATTCGAAGCATTTTGCAAAGATTTGGGCTTACTTTCTTTTGGAATGATTTTATCTCACATAGCTTCACACATCCTTATGCATGACTGCCTTATCTTGTTCACGACATCATTATTGTAAGAGAATGAGAATTATGGCCACCATGTTGTCGATGGGAGGTCGATCGTGGTGGCCGAACCAATGGCTAGGGTTGGATCATGCCCCGGGGGTGTCACATCACTCCCATATGTCGGGAAAGTTTTGCATGTTTACCACCTTATGAGAAGAATGGTACAACGATAGGCTCATGATTGGAAGAAAAAAGACTTCTCTCATGTAGGTCATCCTGGATGTGGTACATTGGGTTCGTCATCGAGGATGCACATGATCTTGAAATGGAAGTATAAATACAACAATCAAAGTAAAGTCGTTGATCGCAATAATACTAGATCAAAATTTTACATTCGATGGTCGTAAAAAGCTCGATCAATATGCAAAATGATTTTCACTGAGCAACATATACAACTCTAATAATGAGATATTCTGATACATTATGGAAGAGGAAAAATGATTGAACTCGAATGGTCTTCAGGTAATATCTAAAAAAAATCATGGGAAAAAACATCATGAGTATATTATGTGAATAAATAAAGCACTCAAAATTAATACCTCTATTGTTTTTGAAAATTTTCTTTATACTTTTCCATTTATTCTATTTATACATTCCTTTCTTCATTTCCCTCTCTCTATCTCATGCAAAACCCAATTAAGGGAGGACAACTAGAAACATATAAACTATGTAAATCAAATAATGTGCAGATAAACGTTTTTAACACTATGGAGGATATCATTGATTGCGAACCCCATGAGGCTTCAATAATATTCCAAAAAGTGGTATCTCATTGAGGATTATACCTTTTCTCTCTATCTATCTATCTACTTTCCCATGGTCCATCATCCTACACTATAGTTTAATCAAATTACATGAGCTCTCTTCTATTATACATTTTCTCCTCTCATATACCTTTTACAAGCAGTTGTTGTAAACTAGATGTTAGAGTATCTAAGCCAACTCATTTTTCCAAGATTCTTACGTAGTATTGATCTTGAATTCCCAACAGAAACTGATATATTAAGTTCGAGATCTCTTTGTGGACTAATATTACACACACATTAAGAATCACCTTTTAACCGCACATCATATGTGGCTCTGGAACTCGATCTTAAAGTGTTCTAGCGTCTCTAGCTATTTAACATACTATATCTCAATCTATACAGTTGAGAGGGGAAATAAAAAACAAATATCTTTAGCCCATTTAAAGTGTAAGAGCAACGATGGAGATAGCACGCATGGATAAAAGTAAAATACCAGCCCTGATTAGGGTCATTCAATCTTATTCATTGTCGCTGAAATTGAAAGCATTTGCAAAGAATAATTAACACTTCTCAATACCATAGTTTTCACATCATGCCGCTAATCAGAATAAAGAACGGGCTTCTTGATTCGTCTAGATGTAAATTCATTCTATACTGTAATAGTAAGCAAAAAAAAGCTTAGGATTGCTTTTATATATAACCAAAATCTCTGTATCTTTGGGCATTCAAGAAATCAGATCTCCGGTATTTTTCCAAGAAAGAGGTAGTTGTCTGTTTCTACTCTCTCTCTCTCTCTCTCTACATATGAACATCTTAACCAATTACTTAATCAGAAAAAAAACAGGAAAAATGTCTACTATGTGCTTCGTTCTAAGCCGTTCAACCATGAAGTCATGGAGAGGAGGAGTAGTGAGGGAGAACAGGTACAGTTTCTCTCTCCCCCACACACTTTTTTTTTCTCTCTTTATAGACTTATACACACACAGAAATCAATCATAAGAAGAAAGGCATCGTAGTTGCAAGCCGAATTGTCTAGAGCAATCTAGCAACATTGCAAAGATAAACAACCTCATTCCATTGCAAAAATGATGACATAATGTTACATTTAACGAAAACAAAAATGCATTTCACCAGCTTCATAGAGATGGTCCTTGTGTTTTTTGTTTTCCCATAGAGGGCCATCAAAAGACCCATACCATTAGACATGGTGTACTTATGTGCTTGGTGTGTATTTTAATCATCGAAATCACAACTCTCTCTCTCTCTCTCTCTCTCTCTCTCTCTCTCTCTCTCTCTCCTCTCCTTTCTCTATTGGCATGCTAGCCAGAGATGAAAAGCTTGAGACTTAGGGTCATAGGGAGGAAAACAAGTATCATAAAGCATGAACAAGGAGAAGGAAGGAGGAGAAGTACCTCAAAAAAAATCATGGAAAAAATAAATGAACCTTTAGCATGTATTTATAGGTTTCATTTCTGGTCTTTTTCCAAAATTTCTGATCCGGCTAGGTTTTTCCTTTCTATTTTTAGAATATCTTCTTTTTGTCTTTTCTAACTTTGGAAAATCAAATCTTTTCTTTTCTATTTTTGTTTGTTTCTTTTTTTCTTTTTATCTTTTTATTTTTCTATTTTTTTTTTCATTTTTATTAATTCACTTCTTTTTTCTTTTGATTAAGGTTTTATCTTCATTTCACACTTATATAGAAAGAATTAAACTAAGGGTCAGAGCTAGAACAAAAATGGTTCCGAACTAAGGTTTTTACCTAAGAAATGTAGGGTTTCTTTTTGCAAGGCTAATCTACAACAAATCAATGGTCTTATATGTACATTAGCCGTTAAAACCTAAGAGTTTCCAAGGGTCCAAAGTAAGTTTTCAAGGGTTAAAGGTTAGTTTTAAGGGTTTTTGAGCTAGGGCTTTAGGATTTTCGGGGTTTCGAAGGGTGAAAGTTTTTATGCTTTTTAAAGGATTTTCATTCTACAAGGGCTTCTGATCTTCTTTGGATTAAATGCATGGGCTTTGATGGTTTTTTTGTAAAAAATACAATTATGGTTTGGAATTTTAAGGGTTCAATTGCTTTATACAAGTAAATACACAAGCCTAATGTATAAATAAAATGTTTTTCAATCACGCAAGCAATAAACTCAATCAAATACTTGAGCAGTTTACAACTCTTTTTATCTTTCAACAATCAAAACATCACATCATGGTCAGAAAAGCAAAGAAATGGTTTTCAAAAATTTTCTTGGTACACAATCCTTGAAGGATTTCACCCTGACATCCACCCCCACTAAACCTGCACATCGTCCGGATGGGCCAGCCTACAAAATCCAACATAAGCGTATCAAGATTCATTTGAAACCCTTTTTAGTCTTTACATTTTTCTGTCCAAATAATGAGACATGATCATTTTATGCATATGCATGTTCCAAGCAAAGTAAAAATGAATTTGAAGTATGCAAGTTATGATCGAAAAACTTGTTTGGTTAGCATACTACATTAAAAAATAAGTCAAATTGCACTTATAGAAATTACTTAGACTTTCGAGTAACAATGTTTCCTATTGACTCGTTTCAATGTCAGTCATCATTTTATATAAATGTTCCGATGTTTGGTTCCTATATACCTATGAAGAAGTACAACTAGATCCACTATTGCATAGCTCTCCCTATGTAGCGCGCATAGTAAATCCTAGAAGTGGATTTGAGACACATCTAAGTCAGATTTTTTTTTTCGTTTTCTTTTCTTTTTTTTTCTTCTTCTTTTTCTTTTTCTTTTTGCAGCAACCATTAATGTAGTTCTTTTTCATTTATTTCTTTTTTCTTTGTAAATTTTTTGTTAAATGGAAAGGCCTAACCCCTTATCAGAGCTGAGAATTCAGATACATGCACTAGAAGGAGTTAGGATTCCATTTCCTAAGTCTTTTTTAGAATTTCACACAGCCTACTCATGTAAAATAAGTCCTTCTTTCTACTAAGAACTTCAAGTTAGAGTGTCCTATCTAGGTCCTCATAATGGTGATAGGGTATTTGATCCTACTTTCTCAAGTGCATACATCCCTATTAATGTTTCTCACCACTTCTTATTGTAATTTAATACCTTTCTCTATTTGAAGAGGACATCATGAAATGTGGGCATGATATGCATGAAAATCAAATATACTGAATAAAATGGAAAATGAAAAAAATTGAATAAAGTACATTCACGTGATTTAATTTTCTTCATCAATGTCAACATCATCAACATCTTCTAGTAGTTCTTGATCAATCTCATAGTCTTCATCTTTTCTCTTTCCTACAATCAAAGATCTTAAATGAGTACCATCAAACTCGCAAAGCTCATATGTGTCATTCTTAAACACAAACACCACTACATCCAAATCATCTCTTTGTTAGTTTCTTCCTAGAGTCATACTGAGTATCAAACGTACTATCGTATGTCAATACCCAATCATCTATCTCGATCTTATGTGGTCTAAGTCGATGCATTTTGTCAAAGTAAATTTTGTTTTCCAACCTTGACTCCTTTATCTTTTGAACTGCTTCTTTTAATTTCTCATTTCCTTGCGCTAATTGTTTAATCACTGATCAAAGCTCTTCTTTCATCATTTCATCATTCCATGGGAGCTCCATCCAAGTCCATATCTGAGATTCGGAAAATTGGCTTTTGATAGTGTATCAATTCAACAAGCATGAAACCTATGGACTTAGTGTATAGCATCCTATATATCCATAACATGAATGGAAGATATCTAGGTGTTGAGCCAGTCAAAGTCAAATTGGGCAAGTCAAGCTGATCAAAGTCAAAGTGCTCAAATTCAAGTTGTTCAAAGTCAAAGTGGTCCACTATAAAGCTCATCAAAGGTCAAAGTGATGACTCTGAGTGATGCATAGGTGGTGCGAAATGCAAATTGGTGCACAAGTGGCCACAAACAAGGGTGCATATGTAGTGGACAAATAGTTTGTTCACAATGGTTTTGTAGGAAAGGTTGAATGTAGGTTGCAAATTGCCTTTTTTGTAAGGTTTTCAAGGGTTGAAGTGTTTTGGAAGGTTCATCTCATCCCTCCCTTATGCACACATTTGTAAGAATCAAAGGTCAAAACTAGAGTCATATGAAGAGGAAGCGGTGTATGTATGCCTCCCCCCCACATTTAAAATTATGTTTTTCGCCTAAAATCATTACAAAAAAAAACTAAGGAGTCATTGGCTATACAAATGTTTAGTAATTCTTGGGACATCAAAGTGAGCACCAAGATACTTTATCAACTAGAAGTGACGTACATGAGTGAATTGACACTCATAACAAGCATGAGTATCCTTGGAGTTAGACTAACCAATAGAGAGCTAGCATAGTCTACACTAGGAGACAAGAGCAAGACATAAGGAACCAATGTGACATAGAGAAGTGAGAGACAAGTGTGCAAGGAAGGTGATCAAGTGTGCAGAGAAGAAAGTGCAGAAAATCATTGATGAAGGCAATCAAGGTGCCACAAGGTACCATTGAGGAGGTGTGTCTATTGATAGAAGGCATCTTTTCCTCCTACCCTTTTGGAAGCTTCTGTACAAGGTGTACACAAGAGCAAGCTACCGGAGAGGGTGGAGGTGTAGTGCAAAGAAGGTTGGCGGCATAAGGAATTTTGGTATCTTGTAAAATTATGTGTGTTTGTGTATTCTTTGGGGTTAAGCACTCTCCATAGAGAACAATTGGTCTTGTTCTAGAAGCCATCATCTTATTTTCTATTTGTAATCAATATACAAAATCTTTGAATGCCTGTGTTTAAGTTCTTTTTCTTCTTCCTTCTCCTACAAATATTGAAGTCCCTTTCCACAAAAGAATACCCCAACAAAATTTGGCATGCTCGGTGGGACCACAAGGAGGCTTGAGCATAGGAGAACCAATATTTGCAAAGTGTAGAAGAAGTGCAAGGGTACCGATTGTGCTGGTCTGGGAGGTAATTTCTCTTTTACTTGGAATCCTCTTAGCCTAATATAGAGAATGAGTAGCTCATGAATGCAACCTGGTCCCAAACTTTGAGGGTCCCTTGTAGAGCAACAAGAAGAAAAGCTATTCGAAGGTCAACCAACCCTCTATCATCAACATCATGAGTAAGAAATATGGAAGCTCAAGTAGACTTAGAAACTCTACTTTCCTAGTTAAATTTCAAATTTCCGTCCTTCAAGGGATTAGCACAAGAAGACCCACATGAACATATTAGAATATTTTTGGTCTTATGCAAGACAAGGGGTCTAATAGGAAGGGAAGGTGCATTTTTATTTCTTTTCACAACAAGATTGTAAGGATTAGCAGATAAATGGTTCACTAAACTTGCTGACAATCATTTCACTACATGGGACTTAAAGAAGGATGCTTTTAAGACACAATTCCAACAAAGGAGTATAACAAAGAATATTATTGAAGAATTAGAGAAGTTAAGACTAGGTACTAGGGAGACATTCCAAGAATTTGTAACTAGAGCAAAAGCACTCATGGCTAAATTACATGACCACCCTCATGATTTCTTTGTCAAGAAGTGGTTGACCAAACCACTTCCAATTTCAACACAATGCAAAATTAAGGACTTGGTGTTACCTACAACAACAAATGAGGAAGTTATTTCTAGAGAAACAAGGAGAGAGCGAATCAGATACCAATATGGAACAAGTTCTTCTAGTCTACAATATCATAAGGAACCTAAGGACCTAATGACACAGTTGAGAAAGGAACTTGAGAGTTCAAGGAGGAACAATCCTTAGAAAGAAGAGGAAGATTGTTGGAGATGGAGGTCTGCGGAAGCACGCAAACATCACAAGGAAGAAGAAAAATCTTGGAGCACAACACACAATACTGAATGTATTACCACTAGAATGTAAAAAGATAAGTAACCCAATAGGGCAATAGGCATATATACAAACCGAGAGAAAATACCTCCTAAAGTGGGAAAAAAGTACCATGATGAGCTACAAGTGCAGAGATGCTATGAACAGTAGTCATTCGGCATGTAGGTGCAAAGGTCTCATCAAAATCAATGCCTCTTTGCTATGCATAACCCTTTATAACAAGCTTGATCTTATACATGTCAACTCTTCCCTCAGGCTTACACTTTAGCTTGTATACCCACTTGGTGCCAATGGCCTTCTTGCCAAGAGGCAAGTCACATAAAGGCCAGGTACCATTTTTCATGATAGCATCATATTCTGATTGCATAGTATCCATCCAATTTTCAAAATTTTGTGCTTCAAGAAGCACAACAGGCTCATTCTCATCATAGAGACTAGAGGCAGCCATAGCATAGCAATCTGATGCAAAGGAGGCACTACGAGAGCCTAAATGAGATTGATATTATAGAGATGCATCTAATTTGTTGTCATGCAAAGTGTGCACGAGCCATTTTGGCATAGTTTTTGCCTCCTCAATATCAGCTCTCTCATCAACTGGTGCAACATGTAAATCTGCATGAGAAATAGAATGATCTGCATCATTACATGAAACCTGTAAAGGCTGAGAAGTTGCCTTATTAGGACCAACACTAGACTATCCACCTATAAAAAGAGGCACCAAAGTATCATACATGTCTTTGGAGCTAACCAATGTCTCCTTAGCACATGAAAATAGTGGCTGAATACGAACTTCTACAAAAAGAACATCAAGTCTAACCAAAATGCATTTTGTTTGTTGATGATACAGATGATAGCCTTTTATTTCAAAACTACACCCAACAAAAATACATCTTACTACTTTATCATCCGATTTCGTGTGTTGTTGTTCAGGCACTAATGCATATGTCAGACAACCAAACACACGCAAGTGAGAAACAGATGGCTTACAGCCATGCCAAGCCTCATATGGAGCGATAGATGACAATGCTTTAGTGGGACACCTATTAAGTACATATGCTACACACATGACAGCTTCAAGCCACAAACGATGTGCTAAAGCCTGACTCTTGACCATACACACCTCGCCATCTCCATGAGTGACCTGTTCTTCCATTAACAAACTCCATTTTCTTGAGGTGTATAGAGCACTATACACTAAAACACACAACACTATACACTGATGTTTTATCACATGTTTAGCCAGAAAAGCATTAAAGTCAGAACACATATATTCCCCCCTTGATCAGACAAGAGGGTGCCCATTTTACACGCTAATAGATTTTCAACAAAAACCACAAAGTCTTTGAAGAACATAAACACTTTAGACTTTTCTTTCAATAGATATACCAATGCATGCTTGGAAAAAACATTGGTGAAAGTCACAAAATAAAGACAATTCCCAAAAGAGGGTGTCTACATAGGACCCCATACATCACTATGAACAAGCTGCAATTTCTAAGTAGCTCAAATTGAACCATCTTTTGGGAAGGAGGAATGCTACATTTGCCCAAAACATAGCCTCAAGTTTGGGAAAAGAAGACATCATTTTAGATTTCTATAGGCGTAGGAAACTAGAAGAATTTAGATGACCAAAGCGTGCATGCCAAAGCTTTGCATCTGACATAGCCTGAGAATCATGTACTATACATGCTCAATCATTCATTGTTTTTGCATAGTTTATGAGCTTATACAACCCATGACATAAAATGCCAGAAGCAATAAGGACCGTCATTTGATGGACCATGAACTATACATCTATCATCAACAAATTTCACAAACAAGCCAATCTTGGCTAAAGCTAAAACTAATAACAGATTCTTCTTGATCCCTGGCACAAACAAAGCATTTGACAATATAAAAGAACTACTATCAGCCGTAGTCAGAATGATCTTACCAACGCTCATAATAGGATAAGATGATTTCTTGGCATATTTGATAGTATTCCCTATTATAGCGGAAGCCTCGAGTGAAGTGAAGAAACTAGGCTATGAGGTAATATGTTTGGTTGCCCCACTATCAAAGTACCAAACATTTGAGTCTACTATAGACATACACTATTCATGAGAAGATGGTTCATAATTACAAATAGTCATAAATGCCCATTCTTCATTCTGCACAAGATTAGCAGAGTCTATTTTGGGTGTAGAGGCCTTTGCAACAACCATTCTCGCCTCTTTCTTCCTTGCCTCTTTAGTAGCTAATTTTTGACAACTCTTTATGACATGACCAATTCCTTTACACTATTGGCAAAACAATTTCCACTTTTCTGTTTTCCTCTCATCTTTGTCATGCTTCTTTGATTATGAAAAATTAACAGATTTTTGTTTACTTGTAGAAGAGCTACATTTACCTTTTCCCTTCTGACTAGCTAGGAAAGCTTGATCTACAACACGTGCGATGTGCCTGTTATGCACAAAGTGATCTTCCTACAACATAACAGAGACTAACTCCTCAAATGTTAAGGCATTTGGATTCCCTTTCATCATCAAACTAAGAGTAGAAGCAAAACCTTGATATGAATTAGGAAGGCTATTCAGAATAGGTTGCACAAGTGAACTGTTGGGTAAGACTTCATCTGCAAAAATAAATTGTTTCTTGAAATCTTTGATCTTTGTGAAAAAACTATCCATGGAATCTCCTTCATGCACGTGCTCCCTCTCCAACTGTTTTCGGTGATAAGCAACACGAGCTTCATTCCTTGCCTAGTATAAAGTAGTAAGGGTATGCCAAGCATCCTTAACTATTCTATAAGAGCGAATGTAAGGAATAATGGCAGGTTGAAAGACAAGGTTATCAATGCATGTTATTGAGCATCTTTGTAATCCCAACAAATTTTCTCTACAGTAGGTGTTGCAAGAACCACAACACGAACATGAACATGAAGAATATCATCATCTTCAATGTCATCTGCATCACCTTCAACAACTGTGTTTGTAGGTGTAATAGGACATTTTTCAACACCCTACACAATATTCCACAGTCCTTTTGTAACCAATACATGACACATCATATAAGCCCATAATGAGTAATTGGTAGCACCAACTTATCCTCAACAACCAACATAATGTAGCACCAAGTTATCCTCAACAACCAACATACAGAATACATCACTGCTTTTAGCCACGACCATTGACTAAAATACCCTGATGTAGAAAATTGACTATATCTCAAAAAGTTGAAAATTGACTATATATCAACAAAAATACCCTGATGTGGAAAATTGACTATATATCAACAAAAATTCAATAACTAAATTGAGGAGGGAAATTGAAGCCTTAAAGTTACAAAAAGAAGAAGAGGCCCAAGCAGAGGACCTAGCACAACTATAGCAAGAACTATAGGAACCTCGTGAAGGGGGCATCAAAAGTGGACTATGCTATAACATGTGCAACAAAGAAGTACATGTGGTAAGTGATTGCCCTCTTCTAAGTATTACTTGCCAGTTATGTAGGAAAGTTGGTCATGAGGCCCATGAATTCAGTCAAGAGGGATGCCTATATAGGCATATTGGGGACAAGGAGGAGCCCAACGACCAACTAGTGTGATGGAGGCTGCACCTAGTCAAGGTAACACTTATAATCCTCGACCTAGGGATAAGTTTGGAAATGGGCCTAGGAGGCCAATCATTTGTTTTAGATGTGGAGAATGTGGGCATTACCAAAGCAGGTGCCCTCTACCAGAAAATGCCCCTCCTTGGAGAAAGTTCCCAAAGGCTACGGATCATTATACAATTGTTGTCTAAAGAACAAGGCATCTACATCTGGGCCTCACATACAAATGATCTCTGTGAAAAAAGAAAAAGTTGCAGAACAAGTCAATGTGCCATCACCATCTACCAGAGTAGTGCAGTGAGAAGGAATTGACCCTCTTGTAATACAAATAAGAAGCAAGGGGATGGCTCAAATAGACATGATTCAAGTACTAATGGAATGAACAAGGACAAAGGGACACAAGAGGATACAACCACTCCATGTGAAGATACAAGACAAAAAGAAGAGCTCACAAGTATTAGTTATGTCATTGGGCATGCAATTAGCAGGGCTCATGAGGAGTTTGAACAGTCAGATAGAACCCATACCGTTAAGGAATCTAAGGGTTCAATACTTCTCAAATCAATTAAAAAGGAGGTCAGTATTTTAAATTTAGTAAATATGGATGTGAAATTCATATCAGAGGTCTTGCAGATCATTGATGAGGCCTCCACAACCACTTTAGTGGAAAAGACTGCTACTATGAGTAAGGATAAATTTTAAGGGGAAGCTACCCTCATAGATTATAAGGGCCCATGCCTAAGACTCACTATTAAGGGACATCACTTACAACGAGTTATAGTGGATTGTGACTTTGGCATTAATTTGATGCTTGAATATACCATGAAAAAGCTTGGACTCCAAGTTTCAAGACCTGCCAATTTCACCATAACATTGGTAGATCAAAGCATAGTAAGACCTATGGGGGTGGTCCCTAGAGTATGAGTTGACATACAAGGTAACATCTTCATTTTGGGATTTTCTGTCTAAGGGTTGCCACAGGTAGATGGAAGTTTCCTTGTTGATTGGGAGACCTTGGCTAAGGCATGCCAATGTGCTGCATGATTGGGGAAAGGATACTATGTGGGTAAAACAAGAGGAAAAAGAGATGCAATAAGTATTTTAGAAGAAGGAGCTGACAACCAAAGACATACCAGACCATGCAAATAATTGGTATTCGTATGGAAAAAAATATGTTGGACAACCCAGAAGTAGATTTATATGAAGAAGAGAACATGATGGCTTGGCTACAAAGTGAAGCCTCATCTTCTAGCTGTGGAATTTTTCTGAACAACTCAAGGAGAGAGGATGTTTATGAAGGAAAAGAGGAGATCATTCAGCTTGTTGATTCAAGTGAAACACTCATAGTCATAGGCCATATAAGAGAGAAGAAAAGAAAAGCCCTTAAGTGCAACATTGATGAAGTTGATTCAAACCCTATATCAATGGCCACTTGGTTATGGATAGTAGTATGGATATCATCTTTTATGAAAATTTTTATGGCACTAAGTGCAAGGCATTACAAAGATGTGGAAGGAGTACTTGCATGTCTTTGGAAACACAGAGGAAGTTGGAATAGTAAGAGAACAATGTTACAAATTAAATTAAAAATTAGCTAAAATAGAGATACAAAAGATGGAGTATGCTCGAAATATTATTCCAATGAAGGAGTGAAGGTGCCCCTATCACATGGGCAATTTGTCCAAAAGGACAACAACCAAAAGAGATTGTGATACAATTAGAGACTTTGGAGGGCGAAAAGCTTCCATTAGTCATCATATGCAGGCTCAAGCTTATTATCAGCAAAAGTGAAGCTTTCTGGATCACCTTTAAGTTGCAAAATTTATCTAGGTTGTACATAGCCTTCTTGTACCATTTTTTTTGCTTAGTTTTATTAATTTTCATCAATTATTAATCTTTTTCTTTAGCTTTTTCATGCAAATTACAAGCCACAATTTTGATTTCATGAAAAACTTGTTGGAAAATTTTAGGAATTTTTAGAATTTTATTTTTGAATTTTTTAGAATGTTTTATTTTTTTACTACTATTTTTCTTGAAAACTACAAGAAAACAGAAGGTTCTCTATGGATTTGAGTGTGAAACGTTATCTAGAAACTTATATATATATTTTGAGAAATTTTCCTAATTTTTTTGGAGTTTTTGGATTTTATTTGGATTTTTTCTACTTTTTATACATTTTCTTAAAAAAAGTGACCTCTCTCTATCTTCTCTCTCTACCTCTCTGTATCTCTATCTATCTTCTCTCTCTACCTCTCTATATCTCTCTCTATCTTCTCACTCTACCTCTCTTTATCTTTACCTCTCTCTCAATCTCTCTCTATCTTCTCTCTCTACCTCTCTCCATCTCTATATACCCTTCTCTTCTTGTCTCTCTACTCTCTGTCTACCCTCTCTCTAGCCTCTCTCCATCTCTCTCCCCTCTCTTCCTCTCTATCTCTCCCCCCTCCCCCCTACGGCCCCCCATCGACCATAGGATAAGTTTTATCCTATGTTGTGGTTCCTAATTTTTTTGACTAAATTCTTTTGGCTCTAGATTGCGCCTTGAGTGGCCATTGTTTTCAAATTTGGGGTCATTTTCATGTTTTTTGACACTCTTGGACTCATTTTGTGCATTAATTTCACCAAGATCCATTTTTTTCTTGATTTTGGTCCAAATCCACATGTTTTGTACACATTTATCGTGTGCTTTTTATTCTACATGTGGTCCACATGGTCTATTCCCTCTTTATTTTCCCACATGTTTCACATTTTTCCATATGCATATATGTAACTCCCATTTTTTGGCACTTTTCCATAACAATAGCCCCATATCATACTCCATACCCCTCCCTTTCTTTCTCAACCTATCCCCACACTTCCCCCTTCGAGCCCTCTACTTCTTAGCCCTTCAGCCCTCCCTAACCTTTCCAGCCTTTAATGCTCATGGTGGAATTGGTACCTGCTCATATGTCATTTTGAAGGTTTACAAAACAGGTGTCAAGGTGATTCCTCTCTACTCATGGTTTGGATGTTTGCTCTCTAGCATGGAGAGCCCATTAGGTGGTGGGAAACTATTGAGATAGTCAAAGAAAAATTGGTGAAAGTCAAGCTAGATAAAGTCAAAGTGGTCAAAGTCAAGTTGTTCAAAGTCAAAGTGGTTAACTATGAACCTCATCAAAGGTCAGAGTGATGACTTTGCGAGTGATGCATAGGTAGTGCAGAAACACAAAGTTGTGCATAGGTGGTGCACAAGCGGTCATGAACAAGGGTGCATAGGTAGTGCACAAACATTGTTCACAATGGTTTTGCAGGAAAGGTTGAATGCAGGCTGCATATTTTTGTTTTTGTAAGGTTTGAAGGGTAGAAGTGCTTTGTAAGGTTCAAATGAACCCTCCCTTATGCACACATTTTGAAGAATGCACACATTTTGAAGAATGCACACATTTTGAAGAATTGAAGGTCAAATGTGAATTTATTTGAAGAGGAAGTGGTATGCAAAAGTGTATCTATGGCTCCCCATTTATAATTATGTTTTTCTCCTAAAGTCATTATAGGACAAAATAGGGAGTCATTGGCCGTACACATTTTTGGTAATTCTTGCGACATCAAAGTGAGCACCAAGATATTCCATCACTTAGGAGCAATGTACATAAGTGAATTGACACTCACCACAAGAATGAGCATTCTTGGAGTTAGACTAAGCAAGAGAGAGCATAGTCTACACTAGGAGAGAAGAGAAAGACACAGGAAACTTGTGCGATGCAGAGAAGCAAGTGAGAGACAAGTGTGCAAAGAAGGTGATGAAGTGTGCAGAGAGATAGTGCAAAGAACCATTGAAGAAGACATTCAAGGTGGCAGAAGGTACAATTGAGGATGTGTGTCTATCAACAAAACGTGTCCTTTCCTCCTACCCTATTGGAAGCTTGAGTGCAAGGTGTACACAAGACCAAGCTATTGGAGAGGGTGGAGGTCCGGTGCAGAGAAGGTTGCCGACACAAGGAATTTTGGTATCTTGTAAACTTGTGTGTGTGTACTCTTTGGGGTTAAGCACTCTGCACAGAGAACAATTGGTCTTATTCTAGGCATCATCATTGTATTTTCTATTTGTAATCAATATACAAAAGCTTCTGCTGCCTATGTTTCACCTCTTCTTCTTCTTCCTTCTCCTAGAAATACTCAAGTCCCTTTCTGCAAAAGAGTCCCCCAACACTAGGCCTTTTATGTCACCATCGCAGGACTTAGATATCGCCTTCACAATAGAAGGGTGACCTCCCTCAATCTCTCCATTAGCCTCAAGGTTATAGGCAGTAGTGAGAGACAAACGGATTCCATGAGGATTAAAGAACTCTTTGTCCTCTCTCACATCTAGCTCTCCGCGATCCACAAACACTTGTTGAACATATCCAAATCTTGAGATTACTTCTTCTAAAAGGAATCTGCATACGTTATAAGTAGACTTTATGCGAAGATCTCAAACTTCCACATGGTTGGTCAAGTCCTCTCTAGCAAGCACAATATATCTCATTTTATCATCCCCTTGGGCATGTTTATAAGTTTGACCACCCATTTGTAATGGATACAAGGAGGGTAAGTTGGATGTAAGGGGTCTCTATGCCTAACTGAAGAATGCACCCGACATGTGGCACAAGTGCTCACAAAGTCTCGTACACTCATAAATATCCATGGCCACCAGTAGGCTTCCCTAATCTTTTCATATGTTACATAAAATCCTTTGTGACTTTCCCATACGGTCTCATGCATCTCTCTCTCCTGACCTTGCTATGGAAACTTCTACTACTCAGCACCCACAATGGATTTTTCACCTTGCCTTTAGCATGTTGCCAAATAAGTCCATCCTTCAAGAAAAAGTTGTAAGATTTTTTGTGATGGATCTATACTTATTTTTTGACAATTTGAAGGAAGGTTTCAGTGAACTAAGATAATTCCCTATGGCTTTCCACTCACCATCATACTCATTCTCACAAAATTGCTTGTAAACATAAACTAGTGAATCATATCTCATGATGTTTGTTTCCCATTATGTATCATCATCATCATCATCATCATGAGAGTCGTCATCAAATTTTTCTCTAGAAATCATGTCAGCAACTGTACTTAGTTGTCCAACTATGTGAACAAAAGCTGGATTAATAAACTTTACATATGAGATCCACGTAAGGGGGAGCTTGAATTCTACTTCCTTTAAATTTTGATCAAAGAAGTAATCTTGATGAAACCCTTAGGGTTAGTCCCATCAATCTATCAAATTTTATATGAGTCACAATTATAATTCTTGAAGTTTAAAGTTCAATGAGTGTTTTGACTTTGAACATTGAATAAAAATTAAGTCGATCTATTGCAAGGAAGAGATTATGATCTCCCTCCCTTAAATGAAAGATCGCAACATACTTGGTGAACCTGATGTGAAACGAGAGGGTGAATAAAATATCAAGCTAGTGCACTGAAGATTTGAGTTAACATCTAGAAATTGAGAGATCTAGCACTTTGGACATGGAAGATATTTTAACTCAGTTCATACGCTCTCTAGGTAGCAAATAAGGTGGCTTGTGTACATATTTACTATATTTATGAATGCAACCTTGATTGATGCGAGTCAAAGATGGCTTGTTTTTAAACATAGCTCCTTTGGAGGGCATTTATTTGTGAAAATGTATTGGAAAGGAATTTCTTGAATTTGCAAGAAATTCAAAAGTGACTTTTGTAAATATAAATATGTAAATACTTAATAATTATGTTTTGATTTTTTGAGATGGATAAAACTAAATATAAAAATAAATAAATAAAAAAATAGATATATAAATGCATAAATAAATAAAGAAATAAATAAATACATAAATAAAACAAATAAATAAATATAAATAAAATATAAATAAATAAACAAACACATACATAAATAGATTAAATAAATAAATAAAATAAATACATAAATATATGAATAAATAGACAAATAAATAAATATATAAATAAATAGAACAAATACATAGTTAAATAAATAAATGCATAAATAAATAGAGCAATAAAATGCATCTAGTTTTCAAGAAAATGATTTTTTTTTCATATAATCTTGTTGAATATGATGCTAATGATGTGTTTTCTGAGTTTATCAGTACAAGTGTAGATGATTGGGAACCAATTGAAGATCTTGAGTTTCATTGGATCATTCAAAAGGCAACTACTTTCGAGTTGCTAGTTCATGTTTTACTGCAGATGGATTTTTGTGAAATTCTTTCATGGATTACATGTGCATATATATGGTTATTTGGATTTAATGCTTCTCATCTTGTGTTTAGTTTTATCAGTGCAAGGATTCAATGATCAAGTGAAGACAATGGAGATGACAAACAAAACATGGAGTTCAAGAGATTTTGTTCATTAGTCTTTCTCTTTTAACCTTGATCTCTTGCACCATCTTTGAGTTGCATTGCAAATAAAGTATGCATATTTTAAATTGAAATGATCACATGTTCTTAAACTCCATAGATGCACACTCATTTGCACATGAAACATATTTGTAAATGTTATAAAAATAAGAACATCGAGTTGAGAGTGGAAATGAGAAATGAAAGGAGTTGTGAGCAAGGACAAGAGAGATTGCAATTGACAGTGAAGTTATTAGTGGAGAGCCTCTTTTAGTAGAACTCTTGAAAATTGCTTCCTCATTTGCACCATCATTGAAAATGATTGCACCTAGAGTATGCATGTTTGAAAATGTAAGTGTACATGTGCTTTTAAAGCCCATAGATGCAAATCTAATTGCACATAAGCTAAACTATAGATGCATGATTAAAATTCAGTCCGAATTGGAGTGGAGAAACCTCACCATCAGATGGTTGATACCTCTCTTTTGCACCATTGTGTTTTCGATGCACTCCAAGTATGCAGAAATAGGGCCCATTACATGGCCATGCATAAGACTATATGGTTGATAACCCATGTACGTGAATTATTTTGGAATTCAAAAATTCTTGCAGATATGAAGATTGGTGTTTCTGGAGGCCCCACACATTCAGAGGGGGTGCATGTGGTCGCGATTTGAACTCCAAGCCTACAATTGTTTGAAGCAACCACAACCAAAGCATGTGGTGTAGTTGGATGCATTAATCAAACATATTTGGTTCAAATGCGAGGATAGGTGGTTATAGAAATAAAGTGATTCCCGTTGTGGAGGTGATCGCAATCCGGGTGGATCAGGTCCGGTCGTGGCACACACAGGGTGTATGAAGCTAATGAATGTTGGATGGTTTAAGGACATGAAAGTGAAATTAATGTTGAGTATGGAGAAGAGAGAGATGTTGAAATGATTATGGGAATGGGAAAGTAGGAGTGCAAGTTAGATTTATGAACATGAATGATAAGAATGAAAGAGAACCATACACACGAATCAAATTTGGAAGGAAGAATGGTCCATTGAAGGAGCTTCTTAAACACTTCCTAATTCTAATCCATATGCATAGTCTTCTTTGGATGATATGTATGCATGACGTGAATAGATGGAATCCTTACACATAAACCAGTTTCAAAAGGAAGAATGGTCCAATATTGGAGCTTCTTATACCCTTTGAGAAACTAATCAATATGTATGGGTATGTATGGATTATATGCATGCAAGTGAATTATGATGATAGAGTTTACTCACAAGCTCAAAGAAACATCCTCGCTGGTTCAACGCAATACTGCGGAGCCTTCTCACACATAGAAGAAATAGAAGACATGTAAAAATACTTAAGAGACTGAGAGAGGAGACAAGAGACAAGTGACAAGTGACATGAATTAAAAGGATTTGAATTAAGATACATGTATAAGATCGTTGTGGTACGTCAAGCTAGGCAGTCTACTTATCAAAGGTGGTTCTGACCCTCAAACCATGACAGTTCAACCGAATGTCACACGTAAGAAGGCGAGTTCCACTCCAGTGACCCTATGTATGTCTAGGCTCGTAACGTCTAACTAAAGAAGTCTAAGACTCATTAAAATCAGCTCTAACTCACTCACATGCTCCACCGAGGGTGAGTCAAGATAGAGATGCTGGTTTCAAGAGCCTATCTTAGATTGGATTTCTAACTTAAATTTGAAACTAGGTACTATACTCATACTAGCTCACCTTGGATCCTCACTCGCTCAACCGAGGGTGATCGTCTCAAGGAAACCGTAAGCTAGCATGAGCCCTATGGATGCCTAACAATGATGCTCTAGGAGTTTGGAGGGGGGTTTATATAGTTTTTTGAATGAATTTGGGCCCTTGGATCTAGAGAAATTAACTCTCAACTCTAGGATCACTACTTTCGATTACAACCATTTGATTAATCAAATCAATGGCTTGGAATTGTTCTTTCTATCAAATCTAGTGTAAAGGAGTGAAATTTAGGCGCCTTCATTCTCCGCCATTGGATCTGGGGATGATTTGGACCGTCGGATCAGTGCTGACATCATTTTGGATAAGATAAGCCACTATTTTTGGAGAAAAGCTGCATTATTGATCTTTGATTGTCAGAAAAATCTTATTTTATGGAAAAACTCGTGGATCCTCCTTGCTTTAAGCATAACTGCATCTCCACCCTTGAATATGAGCTCATCTTGATCGTACAACATGGCTCAATCAGCTTTCGCCATGTGGTGTCCCTTCAACCCTTCAATTTGCTTAAACTAGAAAACTGCGATGATCCTGAAAACTGGACTTTGTACTCTTTGACCCTCCAAATAGGCTTTGATGAAGATGAAACTTTGTAGGACTATGTTTCCAAAGATCGCCTTCAGGAATATGCAGAAAAAACTCCCATCTGAATCTCCCTTGTACAAGTTTGACTACATTTGGAAGCTTGCAAGGTGGCATTAAGGTGACTAGGAAGCTCTGATAGCCTTGAAAATTTGTACAAATATGTAGCCACATATGATCTTTATACATGCCAAACCATATGGCTAACATAAATTTCTATACTAGAATTTGTAGGGTCAAACTAGAAAAATTACATTTTTACAAAATGAACATAGCATATCAATGTGCTACAAAATCCATTTTCTGCTTAAATTTGGGCTATAGACTGCCTTTGACAATCTTTACAAGTATATGAATTTTCATCTAATTTGGTGATAATGAAATTTTTGCCCTAATTCCCCAACTTTGACTAGCTTTGACCAGCTTTGACCGCTACCATGGACTTTCTTGATTTCTTTGAAACTTTGTATGTGAGCTTCCTTTGACATCCTTGATGTATCCTGGACTTCTTGGGGAATTCCGGCTACCTTCACCAAATATGTTTTTTGTAGGCCTTCACAAGTGAGAGAGGAGAGAAAATCTCGACGACATTTGCCCCCACTAAACCTGCGATTCCTCCGGAAGCGCCACTCTAGCATCTGTGAAAAACAAAATGTTCCAGGCATCAAATTCTTTTATAGGCAACATAAGAAACATGGAAGGAAAATTAATTATATGCATGAATAAGTAGGTAACGTGACATGAAGCAAAATTTGCATGAAAGAAAGAATTAAAACAGGCAACATGAATATGCATGAACAAATAGGCAACATATATGCAAATGAACAAGCAACATTGGCAACAAGAAAGAAAAAAAACAAGCATCAATATGAAGTGGAAGTGGATGTATTGAGTCGTTTTAAGCATCAGTTCCTCTCATCTTGAAGAAAATTTTGTACCTTTTTCATAAAGCAATCTACCTTAAATATGATTATAAACAAAGATTTAGGATTTTCAAGAGACATCTTTCATCTTTAGCTTATTTTAGATCAACTCCTTTCCTACATAAATATGAATATGCTCTTTCTCTAATAACATGCAAGGAAATCTAACTAAACTCCACTAATGCATAAATCTACCTATATAGCCCCTGATTTATTCTACTGTGCCTCTTTATCCTCCTTTGGCTTGCTTTTTTTTTTTTTGATGATGATGATGATTCGGCAACTTTATGGTTACGATCACTTTTTTTTGGGATGGAAGAAAGTGTAAACTTCTTGGTAACATGTAGCAACTTTTTTTTTTTTTTTTGACTCAAGTAATGTGGATATGCAATGCAATGCAAAGACTGAAAACAAACATGCATGAAATAAGAATGGAAAAAAAAATAGAATGAACTTGAAAAAAAAACAAAGCAACATGAACTTGAAATGATATATATATATATATATATTTTTTTTTTCTTCCTTTTTTTTTTTAATTTTTATAACATGGATACTCCTGTTTATAAATCGGCCTCATTGTTGTCATCTTCTTCAATGTCCTCATCCAAAATGTACTCGTCATTATCACGTTTCTTGAATAGCTTTATCCTTTTACCTGCAATCAAAGTTTTTAGTGCAACACCATTTAATTCACAAAGAGCATACGTACCATTGTTGTTGACTTTTGATACAATGTATGGCCCAAACCACCATTGAGTGAGCTTTTTGCGTGTATCATATTGAGAGTCAAATGTACTATCATAAATGAGCACCCAATCTCCTACTTCAATTGGCTTAGGACGCAATCGATGAGTTTTATCAAAATAATGCTTGTTCTTCATTCTAGATTCTCTTAATTTTTCAACAGCATCATCAAGTCTTAATTTACCTTGTTCTAACTGTTTAATACACAAACTCAAAAAATCATCACTAGACATGTTTTCAGACCAAGGCAATTTTGACCATGCAGAAATATGAGACTGAATTGGAAACAATGGTTTTTTACAGTACATGAGTTCAGCAGGCATATATCCAGTAGTACGTGTGCATGTCATTCTATCTGCCCAAAGTGCAAAAGGTAAGAATTTAGGCCATTGTTTGATGTCACCATTACATGCTTTAGATATCGCTTTCACAATAGGTGGATGCCCTCTCTCTATTTTACCATTGGCCTCTCGGTTATATGCAGTAGTGAGAGACAAACGAATACCGTGATGCTCAAAGAACTCTTTAGCTTCTCTCGCATTTAACTCTCCAGGATCGGCAACTACTTTCTCTATGTGCCCAAAGCGACTTATGACATCTTCAAGCAAGAATTTGCAAACATTGTAAGTGGTCTTAGATCGTAGTGCAGGTCCCTCTACATGATTAGTTAAGTCTTCTCTTGCAAGTACAATGTAACACATTTTGTCAATACCTTTAGGCATAGTTACAAGATCTACTACCCACTTGTAGTGAATACAAGGTGGATAAGTAGGATGCAACGGATCTCTATGTTTGACTGATGAATGAAGTTGACAAGTAGAACATGTAGAAACATAGCTACTAATGTCAACATACATCCTAGGCCAATAATAGGTACTTCTAAGTTTTTCATATGTTCCAAAAAATCCTTTATGACCTGCCCATAATGTCTCATGCATTTCCTTCATTACTTGCAATTGAAGACCTCGTTTTCCTAGGACTCGTTGTGGATTATTAACCTTACCCTTAGCATGTCTCCAAAGATAACCATTACATAGGAAAAAGTTATAAGCTCGTTTCCTAATGTTACGGAATCTATTCGTTTGACATTTGCACCAATGAAATATTCTTTGTCTGTTTTCAAAGCTGTTACCATACCCCATAGTTCTCGTTTGATCTGTGGATATTTTCGTTGTGTTTCATGTAGAATTTTGGCACCAAACCTAATTGCATATCTATTCCCTTCACTATCGTCTTGACTTATGACCCAACCTATACCAATAGGACTAGTATCAACAGTCAATATAATAGGTTTGTTAGCAGAATAGTCTACACGCTTAAGGATGGGAGCTTCAAGCAATAATTTCTTCAATTTTGCATAGCTTGAGTGTGTTTGTCAGTCCAAATAAATTTTCGTTTCTTCCTCAACAAGTCATAAAGACAATCAGCAACATGAGCAAAGTGTGGGATCCAAATAACATAAAAGATGCAAGCACCAAGAAATCTACGTACCTCACTCACGTTGTTACATGTTTCAGAAATCTTGCTAATGGCATCAACTTTTTGTGGGTATGGCTTTCGACCATAATGGCCACATAAATGTCCAACAATAAGAACCTCGTTGACACCAAAAACAGATTTTTCTATGGAAAATGTGAGACCTACCTCTTCAAATCGTTGAAATATTCTTTCACAATCAGAGATATGGTCAAGAATAAATTTACGACATCCCGATGAATCTAAAGTAATGTCCTTTACACATTCCTCACTCCCTTTAATTGGAATATCATCAATGAATGGCATAGTTATATGAGGGATAAAGTCATGTAAGACCATATTCATAGCACTCATCATATGAGCCACAGAATTAGTTGCTCCTTGAGGTAAAGTACACATTCGCACTAAGCCTAAAGGAGTTTTTATTGTGGTTATGTCACGACTATCAATTGCTAATTGGAATTGGTCATATCCCGAATATAAATCACCCATTGAATAGATAGAATGTCCTGAAAATGATTCAGCAAACTCATCTACAATGGGTCCTGTTCCTACATTCCTTATGGTGACTTTATTGACAGGTTGGAGATCTTGAATAAAACGTAGTTTCCCATTCTTTTTAGGCACAGTGAACCATCTGTTTGAGTAAGGTGCAAAAGATGGCTCTAAAATTCTCATGTTTATCTTCTCCTTAAGTAGTTTCATAAGCTCACGTAAGTAAGCCTTTGGAACAGGTATAAGACGAAGATTCCATGGAATATGTGGAATAGTAAAGATTATCATGGGTGCAACTAGCTTAGGATCTACACAACCAATCTCATGAGGATACATAGTAAAGGCTTTTCCATGGCTACGTATGACTCTCTCAAATTTATCTCTCTTTGCTGGCAAAAGAAAGTCATCATCTCTACCAATTTTCACCTGTTTGATTGTCTCATCCGTGAATGTATGCCCTATGTTTTTCTTATCCCGAAGAGTTGGATCATTTTTCACATCAATAATTTTTTCATTACTTCCTTGAGGTAATGGTTGAGCTATGGGTTTGATTTTTTTGTCTACAGTTTTGTACTTTGTTTCAACTAAGGCATCATGTGTTTGGTTAAATTTTGAGCACTTGTCAACATTGAGAGCATACTCTTGGATTAGAGCATACACATCAAGGGAAGAAAGAAGAATAATATGGGAATTAGAATTTTGTTGAAGACATAACTCTAACTCCTCAAGAGTAGAGAAACAATGAGATGTTTCAATCACATGCTCAATGTTCTCATCATGTTCCATGATTTTGTTGTTTTTATAATTTTTTTGGGTTTTTTGGATAAAAGACTTGGACAATTGACTCTTGTGAAGAAAATATAATCTAGAATGTGGAAAACAAAGTGACAAACTATTGTACATGTTGGTTGGATGCGAGATGTCAAACCAATATCCACTGTTGTCCCGCTCAACAATGGATTCTATCCGAAATTTTGATCATATGTAGCTCCAAACATGAATCGAGGTGCACAATCACTACAAGCATGCTCATGAACCTGAGTAACAATAGGTTTCTTTCTAATTGACAATCGATTCCTAGGATGATTCACTCCTACCGTCATGACTTGAAGTGATTGCATTCCATCCTTAGACTTAAATCTAGCATAGGTAGACCCATCATCCATGGCTTTAGTTTCCATACGACTCTCACAAATAAAGGGTTGACCTAAGAGAACTTCATAGGAGCAATTATCTTGAATAAAAAAGTGAAACTCTTCTGTGATTCCTCCTATGGATATGGGCACACTAACACAAGCTCCATACAGGGTACCTACACCATTATCTGCAGTTCTCATACGCCATCCACAATCTTTATCTATGGGCCATCGAAATTTATCATATACTTCTCTTGAAATCACATTGATTTCAGAGCCGGAATCTACTAATGCATTTACAGTGATAGTGTTCTTATCATTTCCTATTTTAACATGCATCTTTGATGTACCTCTAGACCAAAATGTTCTTTTAAAGTGACTTTCAGGATTGTTTTCATCATTTTCATGGTCAGGTTGAATAGGTCCTAAGAAATTTTTATTAAAATTTACTTCATCATCATCAAAGTCCTCTTCATCAGATTCATCAAAGTTGAAGGCTTCATTCATAGCTTGATCTTGATCTAGAGAATCTTGCATCTCAGTATCTAGATTAAGTGGAAACCTCTTCCTTTTAATTAGGCCGATAAAGTTGTCTTTAAAAACAAGCTTTGCAATAGAGAAAACTTGTTCTAAAGACATAATCACTAAACTCTTAAGCAAAATGTCATCTAAAATCTCCATAGGATCTATTTTTCTCTCAATTTCTGAAATCAAGATGGCTTTAGGTTTTCTCTTTGGTTTCTTTTGTTTTTGCTCAGGATCTTGTTTTTGTTCATGTTCTCGTGTTTGGTCTTCAGTTTGTTTTCATTGTTGTGGTTTATCTAAAGGCTTTGGTTCTGTTTTTCTTTACTTTTTCTTCTTCCCTTTTTGTTTCTCCTCTTGTTTTTGTTCATTGGGTTCTGATTCTTGTTTTTTATTTTTAGATTGTGATGTTTCTCCTTGTTCTATGATTGTTTCTATTCCCTCTGAGGTTTGTTTTCGAGTCACCCTTCTTTCACTAGGCTCAGCTTCATCTCTTTTTTGTTTTTCTTCTACATTGGATATGTGAGAAATAAGAGATGATCTTCTATTGGTGATTCCCAAGCCGTTATTCTCCTAATCTCATCTCGTGCTCTTACTAAAGCCTCTATGGAAAAATCACCTTCCTTTGTGGGTTTACTTGATTCCACTTGTTCATCAAGAGCTTCTAGTTTCACTCCTCTAGTTCCTACATCCGTTATGGTTATATTTTCATAGTGTTTTTTCATTCCTCCCTTACCATAATTTCCTTGCAAAGGTAGCTTAGATCGATAGTCACAGATTTTCTTGTCTATATCTATTACTAGTCGTTGCTCCTTAGCAGCCTTCAATAGTTCACAATCTCTCAAAAAGTGCTCTAACGACTCACACCAAGGACACCTACGAGGGCCACGCACAAAACCATTTTGATTTTGAGGATTTTGATTAACTTGTGGTGGGAAATTTTGAAATTGAGGATTTTGTTGATAAGATATTGCTTGAACAGGATAATTAGGATTTTGAAAAGGCAATTGATGTATTTGAGGAGCTTAGGGAGCAACATGTGGTACTTGAGGTGCAAGAGGAGCTTCCATATTATACGGTTGATGATTTTGAAAATTTTGATTTTGAGGATTTTGAAAAGCTATTTGAGAAGCTTGAGGATACATGTTTTGATACATTTGAGGATTTTGCACATGAGGATGAGGATTTTGCATTGAAGGATTATGCATTGGAGGAACTTGATATGCTTGAGTAGGAGCTACTTGTGGATTTTGATTGGTAGCTATAACATGTTGATTAGGCTCTTGAAAAGTCATTGGGTTCATTTGATTTTGGAAAGTTTTGGTGTAACTAGATTGTAAAGCATCTATAGTCTTGGCCAAATTGGATTGTGTAGCAATAAGACTTTTCATTTGCTTAGTGAGAATATCCACTTGAGATTGTTCAACTACACTTCTATTTGGCTCTACTTTAAAACCTTGAGTAGGCTCCATCATTTGAGGAATAGGAGTAGAGTCAAAAAGCATAGCATGGGATTGTTCTCTAACTTGCTCCTTAGTTTGTGGAAGGCTAGCTTGAGGAAGACTAGTTTGCTCATAAAGCATGGATTGTCTTTGATGTCTATGGGCTATAGCCTCTACTACTTTATGCACTTTTTGCCAATTGTCAGTAAGACCATAGCGCTTATCTGGTTCTTCTAATCGCCGTTCAACTTCCCTACGAGTTTTAGGATGAAGAAGCTTAAGAAAATTGATCAAGATCAGGTTCCAAAGTTATCTTATCCTCATCAGGAAGTTGTTCATAGCATCTAATATACTCATTTTGTAAGTGAGTAATAGAGCTACTAGGCTTTGGAGAATTGACCCATCGTAAGAATCCATCTCGATTATGTTGGCTATAATCTTCAAGATAGAATTCTTTGAGCATCTCCTTTCTAAAATCACTCCAAGGAAGACTATCATATTGAGTGACACGGTTTATGATAAGAGCTATCAACAATTCGTTCAAAGAATGATATAAAAAGATCTTCGGGAAGACCAAAAATCATAGCTTGCTCTTCAAACAAATCTAAGTAGCTTGTGATGTTGATGCCATTGAATTTTCCCTTCTCTCTCAACATAGAAGAGACTATTCTTTGGCCTTGTTTCTCAACAATAAGGGATTTGAATCCTTCCTCCATCTTATGTGAATAAGCAAGTGATGCACGATGCTCTAGATCTCTCACAAATGTGTTTACTTCACGACGAAGATGTGCACGATACTGTGAGAAATCCAGTGCAACACTCAAGACTGATGATGATGATATGATGAGGATGAAAAATATGAAACAAAGGATATGGATCACAACCTCCCAACAAGATCAGAAGCAAATGCCACGAAGCGTTTCACGTCGGGTTCAAATGTGGAGGTGATCGCAATCCGGGTGGATCGGGTCCGGTCGTGGCACACATAGGGTGTATGAAGCTAATGAATGTTGGATGGTTTAAGGACATGAAAGTGAAATTAATGTTGAGTATGGAGAAGAGAGAGATGTTGAAATGATTATGGGAATGGGAAAGTAGGAGTGCAAGTTAGATTTATGAACATGAATGATAAGAATGAAAGAGAACCATACACACGAATCAAATTTGGAAGGAAGAATGGTCCATTGAAGGAGCTTCTTAAACACTTCCTAATTCTAATCCATATGCATAGTCTTCTTTGGATGATATGTATGCATGACGTGAATAGATGGAATCCTTACACATAAACCAGTTTCGAAAGGAAGAATGGTCCAATATTGGAGCTTCTTATACACTTTCAGAAACTAATCAATATGTATGGGTATGTATGGATTATATGCACGCAAGTGAATTTTGATTACTCACAAGCTCAAAGAAACATCCTCGCTGGTTCAACGCAATACTGCGGAGCCTTCTCACACATAGAAGAAATAGAAGACATGTAAAAATACTTAAGAGACTGAGAGAGGAGACAAGAGACAAGTGACAAGTGACATGAATTAAAAGGATTTGAATTAAGATACATGTATAAGATCGTCGTGGTACGTCAAGCTAGGCAGTCTACTGATCAAAGGTGGTTCCGACCCTCAAACCATGACAGTTCAACCGAATGTCACACGTAAGAAGGTGAGTTCCACTCCAGTGACCCTATGTATGTCTAGGCTCGTAACATCTAACTAAAGAAGTCTAAGACTCATTAAAATCAGCTCTAACTCACTCACACGCTCGACCGAGGGTGAGTCAAGATAGAGATGTTGGTTTCAAGAGCCTATCCTAGATTGGAGTTCCAACTTAAATTTGAAACTAGGTACTATACTCATACTAGCTCACCTTGGATCCTCACTCACTCAACCGAGGGTGATCGTCTCAAGGAAACCGTAAGCTAGCATGAGCCCTATGGATGCCTAACAATGATGCTCTAGGAGTTTGGAGGTGGGTTTATATAGTTTTTCGAATGAATTTGGGCCCTTGGATCTAGAGAAATCAACTCTCAACTCTAGGATCACTACTTTCCATTACAACCATTTGATTAATCAAATTAATGGCTTGGAATTGTTCTTTCTATCAAATCTAGTATAAAGGAGTGAAATTTAGGCGCCTTCATTCTCCACCATTGGATCTAAGGATGATTTGGACCGTCGGATCAGTGCTCACATCATTTTGGATAAGATAAGCCACTATTTTTGGAGAAAAGGTGCATTATTGATGTTTGATTGTGAAAAAATCTTCTTTTATGGAAAAACTCGTGGATCCTCCTTGCTTTAAGCATAAGTGCATCTCCACCCTTGAATATGAGCTCATCTTGATCGTACAACATGGCTCAATCAGCTTTCGCCATGTGGTGGCCCTTGAACCCTTCAATTTGCTTACACTAGAAAACTGCGGTGATCCTGAAAACTGGACTTTGTACTCTTTGACCCTCCAAATAGGCTTTGATGAAGATGAAACTTTGTAGGACTATGTTTCCAAAGATCTCCTTCAGGAATATGCAGAAAAAACTCCCATCTGAATCTCCCTTGTACAAGTTTGACTACATTTGGAAGCTTGCAAGGTGGCATTAAGGTGACTAGGAAGCTCTGATAGCCTTGAAAATTTGTACAAATATGTAGCCACATATGATATTTATACATGCCAAACCATATGGCTAACATAAATTTCTATACAAGAATTTGTAGGGTCAAACTAGAAAAATTACATTTTTACAAAATGAACATAGCATATCAATGTGCTAAAAAATCCATTTTCTGCTGAAATTTTGGCTATAGACTGCCTTTGACAATCTTTACAAGTATATGAATTTTCATCTAATTTGGTGACAATGAAATTTTTGCCCTAATTTCCCAACTTTGACCAGCTTTGACCAGCTTTGACCGCTACCATGGACTTTCTTGATTTCTTTGAAACTTTGTATGTGAGCTTCCTTTGACATCCTTGATGTATCCTGGACTTCTCAAGGAATTCCGGCTACCTTCACCAAATATGTTTTTTGTAGGCCTTCACAAGTGAGAGAGGAGAGAAAATCTCGACGACACCGTTAGATCTCCTAAATGGAGCGACTCTTATGGGCATGTACAATAAGTGTGGGAACTATTTGACATCTTTAAGTACATTTTAATAGATGTGGATTGTGAAGGTTGAATATGATAAGCTTGGGTGCTATAGCCTGCCCTACAATGCCTTGCATTATCTGAATTATCTCTTAAAATTCAAGTCAAAATAAATCATTTTGGCAAGAGAAATTACATTTCGACGAAAACGGGTGCATAAAGGAAGCGGTTGGAATGATATCATGGAAGGATTAGAGAATGAGGATGTTACTATGGAAATGCTAAAGCAGTTTGTTAAGAAGAAAGTTCTTCAAAAGAAAAAGGGATGTAGTGTCAGGGAATGCGCTCATGGCGGGTGATTGTCGAAATGGATACAATGGAAAGCCAGCATCACATTGCAAATTTTGTGGGTTATCTCAGTTTATCGGGTATCTGAATCTCCAAAATATGAAGAAGAAAAAGATATGAATCGATCAGAAAAAAATCTTGACCATCACCTGGGTTGGAGTAATTAATAGTTAGATTAATTATCATTAGTGTGGACAAAGTTAACACTGCAAGTGAAATAGGCATATTTGTTTTCATAAGTACTCTCCACGACATAGGAAGGGGCCATGTTTCAGAGAAGGAGAAAGTAGATGATAGCGTTTAGATATGGGTCATCCAGGAAGTATCCTTTACTTTGTGATTGAACCAGCTTCTCGAATGTCTCCTGTGCAACTTTCTTTCCCGATTAGAGAAAAGAGAATAGATGATCTTGTTATATATAAGGGCATCCTCGTCAAGGCTGGCTGTCCTACATGCCCCTCGCAAGATTCACTAGCAAGCAGACAGTTCTTTTCTCCTCTGCGGCTTCCTTCCAGTCGTTTTATGGTTCCCCCTTGTGTGGATTTCTATCCCTGATGACAAAAAATGTGTTCTGTTACCTGGGGTGATCAGTCATGTTTGCAGTAGGAGTCCCTTCTCTTAACCTCCTCACTCTCTGTATCAAGACCTTGTTTCACAGCGTGTAGACAAAGACAATCGTAATCTAGTTACAACTGAATTCCTCGACTCCAAGAAAACAACCTCGCTGAATTATGTGTTGAAGATTAATCATGGGAAGAGGCTTGCGTACCAGCATGAAAAGCATATGGATGGTAAATATCTGCTTGCTACCCAAGACAATCAACTCGGAGAGGGGGAGCTTAATGGAGTGTACTCCTTCCACATTGATACGCCTTACTCCACTCGTAAATGGGCTTGTATATAGTTTTTCCCTCCTTTGCGCAGGCTGCATCATTACAACATCCTAGCAATTGTGTGGAAGCAGAGTTGTGTTTCCAACCTTTGTCGTCCTACGTCTCTCTCTACGCGGCTAACTATGGATTGTCTACTGGCTTCTCAGCACCAAGAGAAACTGCAGGCAGAAATGTTTTTTCATACTATCATCAGTAGCAGGTGTCTCCAACATCCCCATCAAGAAGCTCTTCTTTATGAATTTCTTCTAGCTATGAGCATCATACCAAGGCAATTGGAAGGGTCACGACAATGACCCTGAGAGCGTGAATTCTTCATCAGTTGCAACGGAAGAGTAGAAGGATTCCACGGCAAGAAAATCATCTACACCTTGCAAGGAGGGATCTAGTGTGCTTCAATCATTGATATAGCATGGTCATATGATGCCACGCTCTTGGCAGTGTCATCCCAAGATGGCTTTGGTTCATTGGTTTTGTTTGAGTACAAATCGAAGAGGATTTTACCTCTTGAAGCAAGGGGGTAGGCAGTCTTCAAATATGTGAGGATCAGAAGTATCTGTGATGGGAATGAAGAGTTTGCTTATCAGGCAAGTGTGAATATTGGTGGTGGCATCTACAAGGGAATATCTCCATGGTGTTAGAATATATCGATCGTGGGTCTCTTGTAGATGTGTTAAGAAGTTGCAGGACCATACCAGAACATCTTTTGGCATTAATATGCAAGTAGTGCTTGGGAGCTCTATCGGTCAACAGAATACCTTTATTGGCACATACATATATATGTTGCCTGAGAGAGTGCATGGAGGACCTCATAGCTATGATAGTGATGTTTGGAGTTTGGGACTATATACTATTAAAATCACATGGGGAAGTTAAAAAAGCAATCTGTCGAGGTCATGGAAGTAGGTTGTGACACTCCCACGAAGAAAGGAAAACGTCAAGCAGATGAAGAAAACGGTTCTAAGGCTAACAAGAAGCAGAAGTTTTCTGGAAAGTTCAAGGATCAAATTGAAAATGTAGAAATGAAGAAGTTCAAGGTCACGAAAGAGAAAGTAAAATCTGAGAAGAACTAAAAAAAAGGCGTTCAAAAAGCAAGCAAGAAGTTCTTCCAGCACTCGATGTGAAATCTAGCAAGAAAGCTTACGTAAAGGATGACAAGAGAATAGTTCAACATGTTGCAAGCTCTGTATTTTGGAGATACCATTACGTTTGAAGGTATGGAAGCTTCATTTGGCAGTTAGTTTTAGCTTATACTAGATGGAAGGCATTTTACTTCGAATAATTTTAGCAAACTCCTTCAGATAATTAAGGTGTATGATTATTATCCTGGAACTCGAAGGCCACAGTTTCATACGTATGAATGCCTTAAATTTGTCGATGGTGTAAATTATGCAAAGATTCAAGTTTCAGTGGTTGTTCATCACCAGCTAATGTGATTATGGTATTTCCCACAGAAATGAAGAATATATATTCCATGGTTTTTAATAAAAAGAAAAAAAACATATTTCATGTAAGAAAGATCTGTCTATATTTCTTTCCGGTGTTTTAGACATACAATATTGTAAAGAAATGATGTATAGAAAGAAATTGCTTGTAACGGAATTTAATTGCGGTGAAAATTGGTACTTGAGACAAAGCAAGTTTATTTGTATATTTGTATGTGCGCACTTGCGCATGACTCCATAATGGCTGCATACGTGAAACTAAAAATCTATGTTAATCGTCTACGTGCGGGATTTGTCTCCCAAGATTGTTGCACACACTGTCATGATGATTTATCCTCACGGTGAACAAAATGTTGATATATATATATATATATATATATATATATATATATATATATATATATATATATATATATATAAACATTTATGCTAATTAATAAGGAAACCTGAGAGAATGGGTGTTCATATACGTGAGGGAGGTTTAGAGTCGGCATCAAGCGATGGAGTGTGAATTTAAAAATTCTTCAACACAGTAAAACTTAAATGGCATTGTATCCGCTCTACTCAGTGTTTTTATTTAGTGGAGTTCGACATTTGCGGAAGCACGCGAACAACACAAGGAAGAAGAAGAAGCTTGGAGCACAACACACAATATTGAATGTATTACTAGAGAATGTACAAAGGTAAGAATCCCATTAGGGCAAATAGGCGTATATACAAGTCGGGGGAAAAAACATCCTAAAGAGGGAAAAAAGTGCCCCGGCGGTCCTAGAGTGTTCACACACATGACTACCTAAATATATCAACAAATCCTCCTTGGGAGTGATGCGGTGAACAAGGAGCTGGCACTCATGTATAAGGAAGTGCCAAGATATGTGGAAATTACTCCACAAAAGGAAGTAAGTCCAAAGCTTTGCGGAAAGCTTCAAACTTCTCCCTAGGCAGAGCCTTTGTAAAAAGGTCTACAATATTCTCCAGTGTGGGCACATATGCCAAGTTGATCTCCCCAGCAAAGAACCTCATCCTGACATAATGATATTTCACCTCAATGTGCTTAGTGTGAGCATGGAACACAGGGTTCCTTGTAATTGCCAATGTGCTCTGACTATAAGTGAAGATGGTGGTGGCAGAAGAGTGACCAATACTTAAATTAGCCATAAGGTATCTGAGCCACACACACTCAATAGTCACTCTCAAAGCTGCCCTATACTCAGCCTCACAACTAGAAGTGGCCACACTAGGTTGCTTCTTGCTCAACCAAGATATACATGAGCTACCAAGCATGAAGCAAAAGCCACTGGTGGACACACGTGTGTCATAGCAACTAGCCCAATCAGAGTCAAAAAAAGCATGCAAATCTGGCGGTAGTGATCTCCCCTTGGGATAAAACAACCCAAGTATCCGAGTACCACTCAAGTAGCGAAAGATGTGTTTAACCACCTGCCAATGCTGGACTCTTGGGCAATGCATAAACCTGCTCATCTGTGAGACAACAAACTGAATATCTGAGCGAGTAATGCATAAGTAAATTAGGCACCCAACAGCCTACTGGTAGAGAACATCATCAAATGCATCTTCAACATCATGAAGACTCAATAGTAAACCTGCCTCCATAGGAGTGGCAATAGGTTTGCATTCTTCAATGCCAAAACGCTGCAATAATGTGTCAATATGTTTTGTTTGACACAAAGCCATTCCACCATCAATGTGCATAAAATAAATCCCCAAATAATGATGCAAATGCCCCAAATCAGACATTTCAAATGAGGCATGAAAATCAGCCTTAAAATCAGCAATATGCCTCTCATGAGGACCAGTGAGCAGCATGTCATCAACATAAACCACAATGATAAAAAGTACATCATTAGCACGCTTAACATATAAGATGCTTTCAGTTGGATTATTCTCAAAACCATGTGCAATTAGATAGGCATGTATCTTTCATACCAAGCACGTGATGCTTGCTTTAAACCATATAATGCCTTCTTTAACCTGCACACCTGGTTTTCATGCCCTTTTTGGACAAAGCCACGGGGCTGAAAAACATACACTTCTTCATGCAAGTCACCATTCAGAAATGTTGTTTTAATGTCCAACTGATGTACATTCCAACCATGATGAGCTGCAAGTGCATAGATGCTACAAACAGTAGTCATTCGACAAGTAGGAGCAAAGGTTTCATCAAAATGAATGCCTCTTTCCTGTGCATAACCCTTTGCAACAAGACTAGCCTTATACCTGTCAACTGTACCATCACGTTAAAGCTTCAACTTGTATACCCACTTAGTGCCAATGGCCTTCTTGCCAGGAGGCAAGTCACATAAAGACCAAGTACCATTCTTCATTATTGCATCATATTTAGATTGCATAGCAGCCATCCAATTTTCTGAATTTTGTGCTTCATCAAACAAAATAGGCTCAGTCTCATCACAAAGACTAGATGCACCCATAGCATAGCAATCTGATGCAAAAGAGGCACTAAGACTAGTTTGCTCATAAAGCATGGATTGTCTTTGATGTCTATGGGCTACAGCCTCTACTACTTTACGCACTTTTTGCCAATTGACAGTAAGACCATAGCGCTTATCTGGTTCTTCTAATCGCCGTTCAACTTCCCTACGAGTTTCAGGATGAAGAAGCTTAAGAAAATTGATCACAAGATCAGGTTCCAAAGTTATCTTATCCTCATCAGGAAGTTGTTCATAGCGTCTAATATACTCATTTTGTAAGTGAGTAATAGAGCTACTAGGCTTTGGAGAATTGACCCATCGTAAGAATCCATCCCGATTATGTTGGCTATAATCTTCAAGATAGAATTCTTTGAGCATCTCCTTTCTAAAATCACTCCAAGGAAGACTATCATATTGAGTGACACGGTTTATGATAGAGCTATCAACAATTCGTTCAAACAATGATATCAAAAGATCTTCGGGAAGACCAAAAATCATAGCTTGCTCTTCAAACAAATCTAAGTAGCTTGTGATGTTGATGCCATTGAATTTTCCCTTCTCTCTCAACATAGAAGAGACTATTCTTTGGCCTTGTTTCTCAACAATAAGGGATTTGAATCCTTCCTCCATCTTGTGTGAATAAGCAAGTGATGCACGATGCTCTAGATCTCTCACAAATGCGTTTACTTCACGACGAAGATGTGCACGATATTGTGAGAAATCCAGTGCAACACTCAAGACTGATAATGATGATATGATGAGGATGAAAAATATGAAACAAAGGATATGGATCACAACCTCCCAACAAGATCAGAAGCAAATGCCACGAAGCGTTTCACGTCGGGTTCAAATGTGGAGGTGATCGCAATCCGGGTGGATCGGGTCCGGTCGTGGCACACACAGGGTGTATGAAGCTAATGAATGTTGGAAGCTTTAAGGACATGAAAGTGAAATTAATGTTGAGTATGGAGAAGAGAGAGATGTTGAAATGATTATGGGAATAGGAATGTAGGAGTGCAAGTTAGATTTATGAACATGAATGATAAGAATGAAAGAGAACCATACATACGAATGAAATTTGGAAGGAAGAATGGTCCATTGAAGGAGCTTCTTAAACACTTCCTAACTCCAATCCATATGCATAGTCTTCTTTGGATGATATGTATGCATGACGAGAATAGATGGAACCCTTACACATAAACCAGTTTCGAAAGGAAGAATGGTCCAATATTGGAGCTTCTTATACACTTTCAGAAACTAATCAATATGTATGGGTATGTATGGATTATATGCATGCAAGTGAATTATGATGATAGAGTTTACTCACAAGCTCAAAGAAACATCCTTACTGGTTCAACGCAATACTGCGGAGCCTTCTCACACATAGAAGAAATAGAAGACATGTAAAAATACTTAAGAGACTGAGAGAGGAGACAAGAGACAGGTGACAAGTGACATAAATTAAAAGGATTTGAATTAAGTTACATGTAAAATATCGTCGTGGTACGTCATGCTAAGCAGTCTACTGATCAAAGGTGGTTCCGACCCTCAAACCATGACAGTTCAACCGAATGTCACACGTAAGAAGGTGAGTTCCACTCCAGTGACCCTATATCTGTCTAGGCTCGTAACGTCTAACTAAAGAAGTCTAAGACTCATTAAAATCAGCTCTAACTCACTCACACGCTCCACCGAGGGTGAGTCAAGATAGAGATGCTGGTTTCAAGAGCCTATCCTAGATAGGAGTTCTAACTTAAATTTGAAACTAGGTTCTATACTCATACTAGCTCACCTTGGATCCTCACTCGCTCAACCGAGGGTGATCGTCTCAAGGAAACCGTAAGCTAGCATGAGCCCTATGGATGCCTAACAATGATGCTCTAGGAGTTTGGAGGGGTGTTTATATAGTTTTTTGAATGAATTTGGGCCCTTGGATTTAGAGAAATCAACTCTCAACTCTAGGATCACTACTTTTGATTACAACCATTTGATTAATCAAATCAATGGCTTGGAAAAAATAAATCTCCACCCTTGAATATGAGCTCATCTTGACCGTACAACACGGTTCAATCATATTTTGACATGTGGCAGACATTCAAGCCTTCAATTTTCTTAAACTAGAAAACTGCGATGACCTTGAAAACTGGACTTTGTGCTCTTTGACCCTCCAAAAAGACTTTGATGAAGATGAAACTTTGTAGGACTATGTTTCCAAAGATCTCCTTCAGGAATATGCATGAAAAACTCCCATCTGAATCTCCCTTGTACAAGTTTGACTACATTTGGAAGCTTGCAAGGTGGCATTAAGGTGTCTAGGAAGCTCTGATAGCCTTGAAAATTTGTACAAATATGTAGCCCCATATGATCTTTATACATGCCAAACCATATGGCTAACATAATTCTCTATACAAGAATTTGTAGGGTCAAACTAGAAAAATTACATTTTTACAAAATGAACATAGCATATCAATGTGCTACAAAATCCATTTTCTGCTGAAATTTGGGCTATAGACTGCCTTTGACAATCTTTACAAGTATATGAATTTTCATCTAATTTGGTGACAATGAAATTTTTGCCCTAATTTCCCAACTTTGACCAGCTTTGACCGCTACCATGGACTTTCTTGATTTCTTTGAAACTTTGTATGTGACCTTCCTTTGACATCCTTGATGCATCCTGGACTTCTCGGGGAATTCTGGCTACCTTCGCCAAATATGTTTTTTGTAGGCCTTCACAAGTGAGAGAGGAGAGCAAATCTCGACGACAACGCTGCATTTTGCCCAAAATACAGCCTTCACATACATGTTTTCCAGGTGCCTCAAGCTTGGGCAAAGAAGACACCATATCAGATTTTTGTAGGCATAGCAAACTAGCAAAATTCAGATGACCAAAGCGTGCATGCCAAAGCTTTGCATCTGACATAGCCTGAGAATCATGAATAGCACATGCCGACGGCATAAAATGCCAGAAGCAATAATAACATCGCCATTTGACAGATCATGAACTGTACATCTGTCATTAATAAATTTCACAACGAAGCCAATCTTGGCTAATGCACAAATTGATAACAGATTCTTCTTGATCCTTGGCACAAATAAAGCATCTGACAAGGTGAAAGAACTACCATCAGCAGTAGTCAGAATGATCTTACCAACTCCCATAACAGGATAAGAGTTGTTGGCGCATGTGACAGTATTCCCTGTAGGGGCAGGCTCGAGTGAAGAGAAGAAACTGCGCTGCGAGGTAATATGTTTGGTCGCCCCACTGTCAAAGTACCAAACATCTGAGTCCACTGCAGACATGCACTGCTCATGAGAAGATGGGTCAAAACTGCAAACAGTAGTAAATGCCCATTCTTCTTCCTGCACAAGATTAAAAAAAACAAGTAGTAAATGCATATATACAAGCCGGGGGAAAAAAAACTCCTAAAGAGGGAAAAAAGTGCCCCGACGGTCCTAGTGTGTTCACACACATCACTACCTAAATATATCAACATGGACTACCTGCAATCTTACAATGTTGCATCTTGAATTTTGCCAACATGTCCTTAATGTACTTTCTTTGAGTGAGAAACAAACCATGATCTTTGTATACAACTTCCAAACCTAGGAAGTAGGTAAGTGAAACCAAATCACGTATCTTGAACTCTTCTCTTATCTGATCTTTGATCTTGTTGATACCATCTACATCATTTTGTGTCAATATAATATCATCTACATATACACATAGGTAGATGATCTCAGAATTCCTCTTTTTAATAAAGAGTGAAGGATCTGCCTTGCTTGGTTGAAAGCCTTTCCATCCTACAAGAATGAAACAATTCTGAAATTCCAAGCTCTTGGGGCTTGCTTGAGACCATACAATGCTTTGTTAAGTTTACACACATAATGTGGATAAACATGATTCTCAAAACCAGGTGGTTGTGCCATATATACCTCTTCTTATCCAACAATTCAAGAATGCATTCTTTACATCTAGTTGAAGTATCTTCCAATTCTCGGAAGAGGCAATACTAAGCTCACTCTCTAACTAGCCAACCCCAAAAATGAGCTCTCTAGCTCTTTTTATAGTTCTCTGAGTAGTTTTGGCCCAGTCCAGACCTAGTGCCCGGCCTAATAATAAATTAGGTTCTAGGGCTTATTTGAAGGCTCAATCGAAGTCTAAAAATTATGAAGATTTATACATAGATACTTCTAATGCTCCTCAAGCTTGAGAACTCCTCGACCTGCAAAAGATGGAGCTACAAAAAGGTGAAATGATATTTACAATGGTTTTAGTGATAGAAAATCACTGCTTTTATAAGGATGTCTTCTAAACATTTGACATGTACTTCTTGGAGCTTGCTATATGCTCCTTCTTCATATGTGACCACTTCTTTGATGTGTTCGTGCACCTTTTGCTTGACCTTGAGTGCCAATACTCGCGCCACCCTCTTGAGTTTCTCGGCGGTGATAGACACTTGTTGGATTGGGTGTTCCATGTAGTACTTTGTCATCCCCTACTTTGGCAATCCTATAACAATGATAGGTTTGGAAACCTCTTCATCAGCATGCCCTTGAGCACTTAGCTCAAGACCCCATTTTTTGCACCACAATTCTGACAATGCATTCCCCAAGTAAGCATGCATAGGGCCACATTACAAGGACATGCACAAGGCACATATTTTCTTCAACCCATGCACTAACACACTTACCCATCATTAATTATGGGTTATGTGTACTTGGCATGATAGTTATGAAATACATGTTTGAAAGATCTAGAGGAAATCAAGGTTTTCTTGAGCTTGAGGAACATTAGAAGTATCTACATGTAAAGTTTCATACTTTTTAGACTTTGATTGATCCCTTGAATAAGCCCTGGAACCTAATTAATTATTAGGTCGGACAGTAGGTCTAGACAGAGCCAAAACTATTCAAGGAACTATAAAAAGAACTAGAGAGATCATTTTTGGGGTTGGTTGGTTAGAGAGTGAGCTTCTTAGTAGCTTGTGAGGTCTGAGGTTTTTTAAGAGAGTTCTTGTGTAACTGAAGCTTTCCATTGTTCCTCTCTTTGATCTTACCTTATATGTGTGTGTGTGTGCATGCATGTATGTGCTTGCACATAATCTTCATATCCTCCTCATGTCTCTACGGATTGACAAGTAAAGGAGGTGGTGCTTATGCTTGAGCTACACCACTAATGCAGAGTATGAGTGGACAAATTCAACCAGGAAAACAATCTTTCTTTTTCATCTGCGTGAAGCACCTTAGATATTGAAAAAGTTTGAAAAGTGAATGCCTGGAAATATGATCTGTGATGGAATTTAATCCCTGAGATTTTCACACTAGAAGTTAAATGAACCTAATACCTAGGTCCATTCATACACCTTTTTTGCTACCCTGCAACAAAACTTTGCTTCACTTGCCTTACACTAATTCAAGTCAACTAAGCTTTTAGACACAATTATTATCGTTTATGAGCATTCCAAAAATCGTAATGTTTACACAAGGATTGGGTAGCGTGTATTATAGTTCAAACATAATCATAATGTTTACACAAGGATTGGGTGGCGTGTATGATAGTGAGGGACAATGAGGCAAAGAGTGGGTTACATGCCCAAGAACACGATCTTAAGTGACACAGGTACAGTGAAGTGACTGTGTGTATGCACAAGAGTAGGCATGGAAAGCAAGCTAAAGTGTATGTGTGGAAGGCATAGAGAAGAGTTATAATTCCAACTAAGAGAGTATGTAGAGAACTCTCTGAAGTCAGTGTAGAGATTCAATTGAAGAGTGAAGAGAGTATTGTATGCTCTAGGCTCTTTGTGCAGACTCTAGGAGTAAGAATGGCACATGTAGATGATACAACAAGAAGTGAGCTAGGACCAACAGGATATACAAGGATGCATAATTCTATGGGGTGATTAACATATGACAGCTACATCGATTGTCATTGTGCTTACATGAACAAGGTAATACAACACGCTGAAACTTCTTGTCTTGAAGATGCAAGTGGAAATGCAAATTGGGAGAAATCTATGGATAAGGAGATGGCTGCACTTTAAATGAAACATGGAATCTAGTTCCATTGCCACAAGGAAAGAAAGCCATAGGTTGCAAGTGTGTTTACAAGGTAAAACATAATTGTTGATGAAAGCATAAGGAAGTATAAAGTAGGATTGGTAACAAAAGGATATGCACAAATGTATGGCATTGATTATGAGAACACTTTTATCCATGTGGCTAAAATGGCTATTGTGAAATCACTTGTTGCACTCACTACAACAAAATGATAATTTCTTCATTAAACGGATGTGAAGAATGCTTTCTTACACTCTAAGTTGTATGAAGAAGTATATATAGACTAGCCGCAATGATATGATGATTCAAATCATCTTGAATATGTTTCTAGGTTGAAGAAAGCTTTCTACGGGCTTAGACAAGGCCTTTACGCTTTGCATGCTAGGATTGAAGATTCTTTAACCTCCATTTAATTTTTTTATGTGTGATGCAGATCACTCATTATATATAAGACAGGTTGACAATGGCCTCATATTTATGGCTATGTACATTGATCACTGGATTGTAGTTGGTGATAATGAAGAAAGCATTAAGGAAATAAAGTAACTCCTTATGCAAGAATTTGGCATGAAAGAACTTGGTCTGTTGTGTTTCTTTTTGGGCATTGAATTCATACATAAAAAATAGGTATTTCAATGTCTTGAAAGGCATATTGCATTGATTATGATGAAAAAGTATGTTATGAATGATTGTAAGCCAATTTCTATGTCATTAGATCAGAATTAGAAGTTGGATACTACCTCAAGTGAAGTAGTGGAAAATGCTACTATGTGTAGGAAAATTATGGAAAGTTTGATACATCTCACAATTGCAAGGCCTAATCTAAGCTACATTGTGGAACTTAAGAATGACTTTATGGAGGTTCCTAGGAAACCCCATCTCGATAACATGAGATGCACTATACACTATGTGGGTGTTTTTTTGAATTATGTAGTATTTTATGATGGTTTAGAATTTCATGTTCATATTACAATGATGCAAATTGGTTTGCTAGAGTTCCAGATACAAGATGTAATAGTGGTTTTCTATTTTCACTTGGGAGTTTTGCTATTGCATGGAGTAGTATGAAGAAACCCACTATTGATTTATTGATTATGGAGGCTAAGTATAGAGGTGTTGCAATGGCAGCATGTGACGCATCATGGCTAGTGATGCTTCTTGAAAATTTAGGTGTACAAGTGGAGAAACCTATCATCATTTATTGTGTTAATCTTAGCAGCATATAGTTAGCACAAAATCCTCTTTTTCATGCTAGAACAAAGCATATCAAGGCACATTATCACTTCATCAGGGAGAAGGTATTAGGAGGTGATATTGATCTTGCTTAGGTAAGGATAGATGAACAAGTTCCTAATACTTTCATTGAAGCAGTTGGAGTAGAGAAGTTGAAGAAGTCTCAAAAGATGTTTGGATTATAGAAAATGATGTTGAGCTTGAGGGGGAGTGTAATTGAGATATCGAGCTCAACATGTGGTGATCGAGGATGACACAAACGACTTTTTCATTTCTTTGACATGTATAGTGGGTACATTGATATAACGTAGGGATACTTTTAGTTAGCTTTACCAAACTTATTTCTCGATAGCGATGGCACATTTGCTTCTAGCCAATTCACTCATTTGTAGACATTATAGTTTTCTTTATGTGCTTCTCTTTATATATTGTACTAGTTGTATTGTTGAATTAAGAATCTTCCTTTATCCAATCTATGAGTGCTCTTCTCCTTGTGTGTGAGAGTGTATGAGAGCTCTCTTCCTCATCTCCTTTCTCTTTATAATATTTTTTTTGAGAGTGGGGGATGAGGGAGGAGGAGGGGGAGGGGGTTTGTGAAGAGATGGATAGGTATGTGCTTGAAGATGAAGTGGTATTGCAAAATCCTTGATCTACACCAGCCAAATGAACTCCTGGAGTATGTGGTGGGCCCTTTTATCTTTCCAATGGATGTAATAGACACCCTATGTACCTTGGAAGATCACTCTCAAAAGGATAGATCAAAATAGATAAGTTGGAGTTAGCTCAGAGGTGTAGAACTTGCTATTTTGTTTCATACATTTGTCTAGTGTCTTGCATAATTCTTTGAGCACAGCAGCAATTAGCTTAATTCCTCTTGGGGAAGTCTAACTTAAGGAGCTAACTTTCAAGAGTAATCTCATCAAAAATAATGAACCATACACTGAGAATGAAGTTTAACAAGTGATGACATCATCCCGATTCTCACGGGCTGCGATATTAATGAGACCAATGAACAGAAAAATGCACATAACTCAAGATTTAGGAATCCAATGATTAGGAAAATTTGTATGTGTATACTAGACAGTATGCTGAATTTGAAAAACTTGAAATCATTGAATTTGGGTAAGTACACACTGAGAAACAACTCTGACAAGATGAGTAAAAAGTTGGGTACCTGACAGAGAAGTGAAAATGAACAGACAGGGTTGACTTCAACTGAACATAACTGAAGATTGCAATACCCAAATGAAATGAAAATTGGTAAGCATATAGACTTATAGAGCTAACTTTACCAAGTTAAATCACTAAAAATGATGCACCAAGCTCAAAGAAACCATCTCTGCAATCTGACTGAGAAAACTGAGAGATATGGCAGTGAGTAGTACACTTCACAAGAACATGGAAATATGAACTCAAATGATCAAGAAAATGAAAGTATATTGATTGTACAATACAATGGACTTACTGATACATATGTGTGCCTTGGAATCACACCTTGATATGGCATAAAGCTCAGCTCTTGGAGGTCTTCGCATAACCACGACTAAGGCTACCATGTATTTATAGTTAATCTTGGGAGGCTAACTTCCCTCAATCACTCTCCAATCAATTAGTGACTGATTTGATTCTCTATCTACCACAAATCATGACTTCATGGCTCCTCTTTCCATTTTTGATCAAGTGGACTCAACCACTTAAGATTCTTTCACTTTTACATTAAGTAAACTCTTTAAAAGTTACAAGAGGTAGTTCACAAGTGAACTTTACATTGTCTTCATTTTAAGGCTTCTTCTATGACTTTGTGGGACTCCAGCCAGTACTTAGGCTTGTCATAGAGTTGCTCCAACAACTCCCCCTCAAGCCAAGTATGCTTGAGGTCTTCAATATTCCGAGATTACTTGTAAACCAATCATAGCCTTGAATTTGCAAAGCTTTGTACCATCCAATGCTTTAGTTAGAATATCTGCACATTGTTGATGAGTGGACACATATGATATTTGAATCTCTTTGCTTAGAACCTTCTCTCGTGCATAGTGATAATGAACTTCAATATGTTTAGTCGTTGCATGAAAAATAGGATTAGCAGCCAAATGAATAGAACTCATATTGTCACCATAAATAGTTGGAGTTCCAAACTCCAATCCAAGATCTTTGAATAATGTCTTCATCCACATAGCTTCTTGTGTAGCTATGGCAAGACCTCTGTATTCAGCTTCAGTAGAAGAGAGAGCAACTGTGGGTTGCTTCTTGGATGACCATGAAATAAGCTTTGAACCTGCAAAGGTAAGATAACCTGAAGTGCTCCTTCTATCTTCCTTGGAGCCGGCCCAATTTGCATCAGAGAATAGCTTCAAACCTAAATTACATGCATACGGATAATAAAGTCCTTCATTTATGGTTCCTTTGAGATACTTGAGAATCCTTTTGGCAACATCCATGTGTGCTTTCCTTGGTGTGTGCATAAATTGACTTAGCACACTGACACTGTAACATATAACTACTCTTGTCAATGTGGCATAGTTGAGACTACCCACTAGACTTTGATATGATGTGATGTCCTCTATGAGTTCACCTTCCTGTGAGCTCAATTTGTGATTGACCTTCATTGGAGTGTTGGAGTTAGACGTCTGCGGAAGCACGCGAACAACACAAGGAAGAAGTAGAAGCTTGGAGCACAAACACACAATACTAAAGTATTACTCGAGCATGTACAAAGATAAGTAACCCATTAGGGCAATAGGCGTATATACAAGCTGGGGGAAAAAAACCTCCTAAAGAGGGAAGAAAGTGCCCCGGCGGTCCTAGTGTGTTCACACACATCACTACCTAAATATATCAACAAATCCCCCTTGGGAGTGATGCGGTGAACAATGAGCTGGCACTCATGTATAAGGAAGTGCCAAGCTATGTGGAAATCACTCCACAAAAGGAAGTAAGCCCAAAGCTTTGCAGAAAGCTTCAAACTTCTCCCTAGGCAGAGCCTTCGTGAAAAGGTCTGGTATGTTCTCCTAGGTGGGCACATATGCTAAGCCGATCTCCCCAGCAGACAACCTCTCCCTGACATAGTGATAATGCACCTAAATGTGCTTAGTGCGAGCATGGAACACCGGGTTCCTCGCAACTGCCAATGCGCTCTGACTGTCAGTGAAGATGGTGGTGGCAGAAGACTGGCTAACACCCAAATCAACCATAAAGCGTCTGAGCCACACACACTTAACAGTTGTTGTGAAAGTTACCCTATACTCAGCCTCACAATTATCAGTGGCCATAGTAGGATGCTTCTTGCTCAACCAAGATATACATGAGCTACCAAGCATGAAGCAAAAACCACTGGTGGACACACGAGTGTCATAGCAACCAGCCCAATCTGAGTCAGAAAAAGCATGCAAATCTAGCGGTAGTGATCACCCCTTGGGATAAAACAACCCAAGTAGCCGAGTACCACTCAAGTAGGGAAAGATGCGCTTAACCGCCTTCCAATGCGTGACTCCTGGGCAATGCATAAACCTGCTCATCTGTGAGACAACAAACTGAATATCTAGCCAAGTAATGCATAAATAAATCAAGCATCCAACAGCCTGCTGATAGAGAACAGCATCAAATGCATCTCCAGCATCATGAAGACTCAATCGTAGTCTTGTCTCCATAGGAGTGGCAATAGGCTTACAGTCTTCAGGGTCAAAATGCTACAATAATGTGTCAATATATTTCGTTTGACACAAAGCCATTCCACCATCAACTTGCATAAACTGAACGCCCAAAAAGTGATGTAAATGCCCCAAATCAGACATCTCAAATGAGGCATGCAAATCAGCCATGAAATCAGCAATATGCTTCTCAATAGGACCAGTGAGCAGCATGTCGTCAACATAGAAAACAATGACCAGAAGCACATCATTAGCACGCTTAACATATAAGGTGCTTTCAGTTGGACTATTCTCAAAACCATGTGCAACCAGATAGGCATGTATCTCCTCATACCAAGCACGTGGTGCTTGCTTTAAACCATATAATGCCTTCTTTAACCTGCACACCTGGTTTTCATGCCCTTTCTACACAAAGCCTCCGTGCTAAAAAACATACACTTCTTCATGCAAGTCATCATTCAGAAATGTTGTTTTAATATCCAAGTGATGTACATTCCAACCATGATGGGTGCAAGTTCACAAATGCTCCGAACAGTAGTCATACGGCATGTAGGTGCAAAGGTCTCATGAAAATCAATGCCTCTTTCCTGCGCATAACCCTTTGCAACAAGCCTAGCCTTATACCTGTCCACTGTACCATCAGGTTTACGCTTCAACTTGTATACTCACTTAGTGCCAATGGCCTTCTTGCCAGGAGGCAAGTCACATAAGGAACAACTACCATTCTTCATTATAGCATCATATTCAGATTGCATAACAGCCATCCAATTTTCTGAATTTTGTGCTTCATCAAATGAAACAGGCTCATTCTCATCACAGAGACTAGATGCAGCCATAGCATAGCAATCTGATGCAAAAGAGGCACTATGAGAGCCTGAACGAGTACGATATGATAGAGGTGCATCTAATTTGTTGTCACCCAATGTCTGCACCAGCCATTTTGGCATAGTTCTTGCCTGCTCAATATCAGCTCTCTCATCAATAAGTGCATCATGTACATCTGCATCAGAAATAGAATTATCTACATCATCACATGAAACCTGCAAAGGCTGAGAAGTTGCCTCATTAGGACTAGCACTAGACTGTCCACTTGTAAAAAGACGCATCAAAGTATCATACATGTCTTTGGAGCTAACAGATGTCTCCTTGGTACATGAAAGCAATGGTTGAATAGCATCTTCCACAAAAACAACATCACGGCTAACCAGAATGTGTTTAGTCTGTGGATGATACAAACGATATCCTCTACTTTCAGAACTGTACCCAACAAAAATACATTTTACTGCCTTATCATCCATTTTTCTGCGATGTTGTTCAAGCACTAATGCATATGCCAAACAACCAAAAACACATAGATGAGCAATAGATGGCTTGCGGTCATGCCAAGCCTCATATGGAGTGATATACTGTAGTGCTTTAGTGGGACACCTGTTAAGTATATATGTTGCCCACATGACAGCCTCAAGCCAGAAACTATGTGGTAAAGCTTGACTCTTGACCATACACCTCGCCATCTCCATGAGTGACTTGTTCTTCCATTCAGCAACTCCATTCTGTTGAGGTATATACGGCACTGTACACTGGTGTTTTATCGCACGTTCAACCAGAAATGCATTAAAATTAGAAGACATATATTCCCCCCCTCGATCAGAACGGAGGGTGCCCATTTTACATGCTGACAGATTTTCAGCCAAAACCAAAAATTGTTTGAAGCACAAAAACACTTCGGACTTTGCCTTCAATGGATATACCCATGCATGCCTGGAAAAATCATCAATGAAAGTCACGAAGTAAAGATAGTTTCCAAAAGAAGGTGTTTGCATAGGACCACAGACATCACTATGTACAAGCTGCAATTTTTGCGTAGCCCAAACTGAACCATCTTTTGGAAAGGAGGAATGCTACATTTTGCCCAAAATACAGCCTTCACATACATGTTTTCAAGGTGCCTGAAGCTTGGGCAAAGAGGATACCATATCAGATTTTTGCAGGCGTAGCAAACTAGAAAAATTCAGATGACCAAAGCGTGCATGCCAAAGCTTTGCATCGGACATAGCCTGAGAATCATGAACTGCACATGCCGAATCATTCACAGATCTTTCATAGTCTATGAGCTTATACAGCCCATGACATAAAATTCCAGAAGCAATAATAACATCGCCATTTGACAGATCATGAACTGTACATCTGTCGTCAAAAAAATTTCACAACCAAGCCAATCTTGGCTAATGCAGAAACTGATAACAAATTCTTCTTGATCCCTGGCACAAATAAAGCATCTGACAAGGTGAAAGAACTACCATAAGGAGTAGTCAGAATGATCTTACCAACTCCCATAACAGGATAAGAGGAGTTGTTGGCGCATGTGACAGTATTCCCCATAGGGGCAGGCTCGAGTGAAGAGAAGAAACAGCGCTGCGAGGTAATATGTTTGGTCGCCCCACTGTCAAAGTACCAAACATCTAAGTCCACAGCAGACATGCACTGCTCATGAGAAGATGGGTCAAAACTGCAAACAGTAGTAAATGCCCATTCTTCTTCCTGCACAAGATTAGCAGACTCTGTTTTTGGTGTAGAGGCTTCTGCAACAACCATTTTAGCCTCCTTTTTCTTTGCCTCTTTTGCAGCTAGTTTTGGATAGTTCTTTATGATATGATCATTCCCTTTACAGTACTTGCAAAACAATTTCTACTTTTCTGATTTCTTCTCATCTATATCTTGGTTCTTCGAATGTGCAGCATTTGCAGATTTCTGCTTACTACTAGAAGAGCTCCATTTTCCTTTGCTCTTCTGACTAGCCAGGAAAGCTTGATCTGCAACACACATAATGGACCTCTTCTGCCTGGACTGATCTTCCTGCAACAAAACAGAGACTAACTCCTCAAATGATAAGGCATTCGGATTGCCTTTGATCATCAACCGAAAAGTAGAAGCAAAACTCTGATATGGTTCAGAACCATCTACACAAGTGAGCTATCTGGTATAACCTCATCAACAGAAATCAACTGTTCCTTCAAATCTTTGATCTTTGTTAGGAAACTGTCCATAGAATCACCTTCATTCATGTGCTCACTCTCCAGCTGTGTTCGGAGGTAAGCAACACGAGCCTCATTCCTAGCTTGGTACAATGTGGTAAGTGTATCCCAAGCATCTCTAGCTGTTCTACAAGAGCGAATATGAGGAATAATGGCACGTTTGACAGACAAAGCTATCAATGCATGTGGTTGGGCATCTCTGCCATCCCAATGAATCTGCTCTGCAGTAGGTGCAATAGAAACAGCAGCACGAACATGAATCTATACAATATCATCTTCGACACCATCTTCATCAGCTCCAGCACTTGTATTCATAGTACCTGTTGTTACAGGTGTAACAGGACATCTTTCAACACCCTGCACAATGTTTCACAATCCTTTTGCAACCAATACATGTCGCATCATATAAGCCCATAATGGGTAGTTGGTACCATCCAACTTATCCTCAACAACCAACATACGGAATACATCACTGCTTTCAACCATGGCCGATGACTAAAATACCTTGATGCAGAAAATTGACTGTATCTCAAAACGTTGAACGAAACTGCCCAGACAAGTTCTGCTAAACCTGTAGCAGACTTTGAGATGCTTATAATGACAAACAGAAACAGGTATTTACCTTTGGCACAAAAAGACGAAATAGCCTACACAAGCGCTACGATAGTGCGTTCGGAGGCCGAAACGAGCTCAGATCGTGATTTCGGCACGACAAAGCAAAGCCGTTTTGATCTTTGAAACACCTTGAGTATGCTCACCAAATTTCGTGCGAACTTGAGACTGCAAACGGAGGAGTGTCGACGGTGTCCTAGATAAAGCGACAACCTGCTCTGATACCAATTGTTGGAGTTCGAGATCTGTAGAAGCACGCGAACAACACAAGGAAGAAGCAGAAGCTTGGAGCACAAACACACAATACTGAATAAATTACTAGAGAATGTACAAAGATAAGTAGCCCATTAGGGCAATAGGCGTATATACAAGCCGGGGGGGAAAAACTCCTAAAGAGGGAAAAAAGTGCCCCGGCAGTCCTAGTGTGTTCACACACATCACTACCTAAATATATCAACATGGAGTACCTGCAATCTTACAATCTTGCATCTTGAATTTTGCCAACATGTCCTTAATGTACTTTCTTTGAGTGAGAAACAAACCATGATCTTTTTATACAACTTCCAAACCTAGGAAGTAGGTAAGTGAACCCAAGTCACTTATCTTGAACTCTTCTCTTATCTGATATTTGATCTTCTTGATACCATCTGCATCATTTTGTGTCAATATAATATCATCCACATATACACATAGGTAGATGATCTCAGAATTACTCTTTTTAATAAAGAGTGAAGGATCTGCCTTGCTTGGTTGAAAGCCTTTGTCCTACAAGAATGAAACAAGTCTGAATTCCAAGCTCTTGGGGCTTGCTTGAGACCATAAAATGCTTTGTTAAGTTTACACACATAATGAGGATAAACTTGATTCTCAAACCAGGTGGTTGTGCCATATATACCTCTTCTTATCCAACCATTCAAGAATGCATTCTTTACATCTAGTTGAAGTATCTTCCAATTCTTGGAAGAGGCAATACTAAGCTCACTCTCTAACTAGCCAACCCCAAAAATGAGCTCTCTAGCTCTTTTTATAGTTTTTTGAGTAGTTTTGGCCCAGTCCAGACCTAGTGCCCGGCCTAATAATAAATTAGGTTGTTGGGCTTATTTGAAGGCTCAATCGAAGTCTAAAGATTATAAAGATTTATACATAGATACTTCTAATGCTCCTCAAGCTTGAGGACTCCTCGACCTACAAAAGATGGAGCTACAAAAAGATGAGATGATATTTACAATGGTTTTAATGATAGAAAATCACTGCTTTTATAAGCATGTCTTCTAAACATTTGACATCTACTTCTTCGAGCTTGCTATATGCTCATTCTTCATATGTGACCACTTCTTTGATGTGTTCGTGCACCTTTTGCTTGACCTTGCGTGCCAACACTCCCGCCACCCTCTTGAGTTTCTTGGCGGTGATAGACACTTGTTGGATTGGGTGTTCCATGTAGTACTTTGTTGTCCCCTACTTTGCCAACACTATAACAATGATAGGTTAGGAAACCTCTTCATCAGCATGCCCTTGAGCACTTAGCTCAAGACCCCATTTTTTTGCACCACAGTTCTTACAATGCATTCCCCAAGTAAGCATGCATAGGGCCACATTACAAGGACATGCACAAGGCACATATTTTCTTCAACCCATGCACTAACACACTTACCCATCATTCATTATGGGTTATGTGTACTTGGCATGATAGCTATGAAACACATGTTTGAAAGATCCAAAGGAAATCAAGGTTATAATATCAGTACGTATGAAGCAATTCATTGTTGACAAATGTTCAACATCAACATTGACAACCTCTTTTGAGCAACTAGAAAAGTTTGGAAGCTCGCAATTACAAGATCATGGTGGAATCCAAGGAAGAAGTACATACAAAGGGACTCAACCTTGCAACAGCTAGCAATGACAAAATGAAGAACATAACAACTTACCTTGCTACACTTGGAAGACAGACCGCTCTTGTTGATACATGATGGACACTACCTCTCAAAGTACTACATGGAACACCCAATTTAACAAGGGTCTGTCAGGGATGACAGACTTGAGATGGGGGGAGCGTTGGCACTCAAGCTCAAGCACAAGGTGTGAGAACACGTCAAAGAAGTGATCACATATGAAGAAGGAGCATGCAGGGAGCCTGACAAAGCACATGTCAAATTTTCAGGAGAAATCCCTATAAAAACAATGATTTTTTATCACTAGAACCATTGTAAATATCATTTCACCTTTTTGTAGCTCCATTTTTTTTCAAATCAAGGATTTCTTGATCTTGAGGAACATTAGAAGTATCTACATGTAAAGTTTCATAACTTTTAGACTTTGATTGATCCCTTGAATAAGACCTGGAACCTAATTAATTATTAGGTCAGACAGTGGGTCTGGACAGAGCCAAAACTATTCAAGCAACTATAAAAAGAACTAGAGAGATCATTTTTGGGGTTGGATGGTTAGAGAGTGAGCTTCTTAGTACCTTGTGAGGTTTGAGGTTTTTTGAGAGAGTTCTTGCGTAACTGAAGCTTTCCATTGTTCCTCTCTTTGATCTTACCTTATATGTGTGTGTGTGTGTGTGTGCATGCATGTATGTGCTTGTCACTCACATTTGCTCACCACATTTGCACATAATCTTCATATCCTCCTCATGTCTCTACGGATTGACAAGTAAAGGAGGTGGTGCTTATGCTTGAGCTACACCACTAATGCAGAGTATGAGTGGATAAATTCAACCAGGAAAACGATCTTTCTTTTTCATGTGCGTTAAGCACCTTAGATATTGAAAAAGTTTGAAAAGTGAATGCCTGGAAATATGATCTGTGATGGAATTTAATCCGTGAGATTTTCACACTAGAAGTGAAATGAACCTAATACCTAGGTCCATTCATACACCTTTTTTGCTACCCTGCAACAAAACTTTGCTTCACTTGCCTTACACTAATGCAAGTCAACTAAGCTTTTAGACACAATTATTATAGTTTATGAGCATTCCAAAAATCCTAATGTTTACACAAGGATTGGGAAGCGTGTATTATAGTTCAAAAACAATCGTAATGTTTACACAAGGGGGTGATTAACATATGATAGCTACATCGATTGTCATTGTGCTTACATGAACAAGGTAATACAACACGCTGAAACTTCTTGTCTTGAAGATGCAAGTGGAAATGCAAATTGGGAGAAATCTATGGATAAGGAGATGGCTGCACTTCAAATGAAACATGGAAGCTAGTTCCATTGCCACAAGGAAAGAAAGCCATAGGTTGCAAGTGTGTTTACAAGGTAAAACATAATTGTGGATGAAAGCATAAGGAAGTATAAAGTAGGATTGGTAACAAAAGGATATGCACAAATGTATGTCATTGATTATGAGAAAACTTTTATCCATGTGGCTAAAATGGCTATTGTGAAAGCACTTGTTGCACTCACTACAACAAAATGATAATTTTCTCATTAAACGGATGTGAAGAATGCTTTCTTACACTCTAAGTTGTATGAGGAAGTATATGTAGACTAGCCGCAATGATATGATCATTCAAATCATCTTGAATATGTTTCCAGATTGAAGAAAGATTTCTATTGGCTTAGACAAGCCCTTCACGCTTTGCATGCTAGGATTGAAGATTCTTTAACCTCCATTTGATTTTTTTATGTGTGATGCAGATCACTCCTTATATATAAGAAAGGTTGACAATGGCCTCATAATTGTGGCTATTTACATTGATCACTCGATTGTAGTTGGTGATAATGAAGAAAGCATTAAGGAAATAAAGTAACTCCTTATGCAAGAATTTGGCATGAAAGAACTTGGTCTGTTGTGTTTCTTTTTGGGCATTGAGTTCATACATAAAAAATAGGTATTTCAATGTCTTGAAAGGCATATTGCATTGATTATGATGAAAAATTATGTTATGAATGATTGTGAGCCAATTTCTATGTCATTAGATGAGAATTAGAAGTTGGATACTACCTCAACTGAAGTAGTCGAAAATGCTACTATGTGTAGGAAAATTATGGAAAGTTTGATACATCTCACAATTGCAAGGCCTAATCTAAGCTACATTGTGGAACTTAAGAATGACTTTATGAAGGTTCCTAGGAAACCCCATCTTGATAACATGAGATGCACTATACACTATGTGAATGTTATTTTGAATTATGTAGTATTTTATGATGGTTTAGAATTTCATGTTCATGTTACAATGATGCAAATTGGTTTGCTAGAGTTCCAGATACAAGATGTAATAGTGGTTTTCTATTTTCACTTGGTAGTTTTGCTATTGCATGGAGTAGTATGAAGAAACCCACTATTGATTTATTGATTATGGAGGCTAAGTATAGAGGTGTTGCAATGGCAGCATGTGATGCATCATGGCTAGTGATGCTTCTTGAAAAGTTAGGTGTACAAGTGGAGAAACCTATCATCGTTTATTGTGTTAATCTTAGCAGCATGTAGTTAGCACAAAATCCTCTTTTTCATGCTAGAACAAAGCATATCAAGGTACATTATCACTTCATCAGGGAGAAGGTATTAAGAGGTGATATTGATCTTGCTTAGGTAAGGATAGATGAACAAGTTCCTAATACTTTCATTGAAGCAGTTGGAGTAGAGAAGTTGAAGAATTCTCAAAAGATTCTTGGATTATAGAAAATGATGTTGAGCTTGAGGGGGAGTGTAATTGAGATATCAAGCTCAACATGTGGTGATCGAGGATCACACAAACCACTTTTTCATTTCTTTGACATGTATAGTGGGTATATTGATATAACGTAGGGATACTTTTAGTTAGCTTTACCAAACTTTTTTCCCAATAGCGATGGCACATTTGCTTCTAGCCAATTCACTCATTTGTAGACATTACAGTTTTCTTTATGTGCTTCTCTTTATATATTGTACTAGTTGTACTGTTGTATAAAGAATTCTTCCTTTATTCAATCTATGAGTGCTCTTCTCCTTGTGTGTGAGAGTGTATAAGAGCTCTCTTCCTCATCTCCTTTCTCTTTATAATATTTTTTTTGAGGGTGGGGGATGAGGGCGGAGAAGGGGGAGGGGGTTTGTGAGTGAGGGGTTTGTGAAGAGATGGATAGGTATGTGCTTGAAGATGAAGTGGTGTTGCAAAATCCTTGATCTACACTAGCCAAATGAACTCCTGGAGTATGTGGTGGGCCCTTTTATCTTTTCAATGGATGTATTAGACACCCTATGTACCTTGGAAGATCACTCTCAAAAGGATAGATCAAAATAGATAAGTTGGATTTAGCTCAGACGTGAAGAACTTGTTTTTTTGGTTCATACACTTGTCGAGTGTTTTGCATAATTCTTTGAGCGTAGCAACAATTAGCTTAATTCCTCTTGGGGAAGTCTAAATTAAGGAGCTAATTTTCAAGATTAATCTCATAAAAAATAATGAACCATACACTGAGAATGAAGTTTAACAAGTGTATGACATCATCTCGATTTTCACGGGCTGCTATATTAATGAGACCAGTGAACAAAAAAATACACATAACTCAAGATTCAGGAATCCAATGATTATGAAAATTTGTATTTTATACTAGACAGTATGCTGAATGCAACAAACTTTAAATCATTTAATTTGGGTAAGTACACACTAAGAAACAGCTCTGACAAGATGAGTAAAAAGTCGGGTACCTGACAGAGAAGTGAAAATGAATAGACAGGGTTGACTTCAACTGAACATAACTGAAGATTGCAATACCCAAATGAAATGAAAATTGGTAAGTATATAGACTTATAGAGCTAACTTTACCAAGTTAAATCATTGAAAATGATGCACCAAGCTTAGAGAAACCATCCTTGCAATTTGACTGAGAAAACTGAGAGATATCGCAGTGAGTAGTACACTTCACAAGAACATGGTAATATGAACTCAAATGATCATGAAAATGAAAGTATATTGATTGTACAATACAATGGACTTACTAATACATATGTGTGCCTTGGAATCACACCTTGATATGGCATAAAGCTCAGCTCTTGGAGGTCTTCACATAACCACGACTAAGGCTACCATGTATTTATAGTTGATCTTGGGAGGCTAACTTCCCTCAATCACTCTCCAATCAATTAGTGACTGATTTGATTCTCTATCTACCACAAATCATGACTTCATGGCTCCTCTTTCCCTTTTTGATCAAGTGGACTCAACCAATTAAGATTCTTTCACTTTTACATTAAGTAGACTCTTCAAAAGTTACAAGAGGTAGTTCACAAGTGAACTTTACATTGTCTTCATTTTAAGGCTTCTTCTATGACTTTGAGGGACTCCAGCCAATACTTAGGCTTGTCATAGACTTGCTCCAACAGCTCCCCCTCAAGCCAAGTATGCTTGAGGTCTTCAATATTTCGAGATTACCTGTAAACCAATCATAGCCTTGAATTTGCAAAGCTTTGTACCATCCAATGCTTTAGTTAGAATATCTGCACATTGTTGATGAGTGGACACATATGATATTTGAATCTCTTTGCTTAGAACCTTCTCTCGTACATAGTGATAATGAACTTCAATATGTTTAGTCCTTGCATGAGAAATAGGATTAGCAGCCAAATGAATAGAACTCATATTGTCACCATAAATAGTTGGAGTTCCAAACTCCAATCCAAGATCTTTGAATAATGTCTTCATCCACATAGCTTCTTGTGTAGCTATGGTAAGACCTCTATATTCAGCTTCAGTAGAAGAGAGAGCAACTGTGGGTTGCTTCTTGGATGACCATGAAATAAGCTTTGAACCTGCAAAGGTAAGATAATCTGAAGTGCTCCTTTTATCTTCCTTGGAGCCAGCCCAATTTGCATAAGAGAATAGCTTCAAACCTAAATTAGATACATACGGATAATAAAGTCCTTCATTTATGGTTCCTTTGAGATACTTGAGAATCCTTTTGGCAACATCCATGTGTGGTTTCCTTTCCTCTATGAGTTCACCTTCCTGTGAGCTCAATTTGTGATTGAACTTCATTGGAGTGTTGGAGTTAGACGTCTACGGAAGCACGCGAACAGCACAAGGAAGAAGTAGAAGCTTGGAGCACAAACACACAATACTGAATGTATTACTCGAGCATGTACAAAGATAAGTCACCCATTAGGGGAATAGGCGTATATACAAGCCGGGGGAAAAAAACCTCCTAAAGAGGGAAAAATGTGCCCTGGCCGTCCTAGTGTGTTCACACACATCACTACCTAAATATATCAACAAATCCCTTCTGGGAGTGATGCGGTGAACAATGATCTGGCACTCATGTATAAGGAAGTGCCAAGCTATGTGGAAATCACTCCACAAAAGGAAGTAAGCCCAAAGCTTTGCGGAAAGCTTCAAACTTCTTCCTAGGCAGAGCCTTCGTGAAAAGGTCTACTATGTTCTCCTAGGTGGGCACATATGCTAAGCCGATCTCCCCAGTAGACAAGCTCTCCCTGACATAGTGATAATGCACCTAAATGTGCTTAGTGCGAGCATGGAACACCAGGTTCCTTGCAACTGCCAATGCGCTCTGACTGTCAGTGAAGATGGTGGTGGCAGAAGAGTGGCCAACACCCAAATCAACCATAAGGCCTCTGAGCCACACACACTTAACAATTGCTGTGAAAGCTACCCTATACTCAACCTCACAATTGTCAGTGGCCACAGTAGGCTGCTCCTTGCTCAACCAAGATATACATGAGCTACCAAGCATGAAGCAAAAACCACTAGTGGACACACGAATGTCATAGCAACCAGCCCAATCTGAGTTAGAAAAAGCATGCAAATCTGGCGGTAGTGATCCCCCCTTCGGATAAAACAACCCAACTAGCCGAGTACCACTCAAGTAGCAAAAGATGCGCTTAACGGCCTTCCAATGCGTGACTCCTAGGCAATGCATAAACCTGCTCATCTGTGAGACAACAAACTGAATATCTGGTCGAGTAATGCATAAACAAATCAAGCATCCAACAGCCTACTGATAAAGAATAGCATCAAATGCATCTCCAGCATCATGAAGGCTCAATCGTAGACCTGTCTCCATAGGAGTGGCAATAGGCTTACAGTCTTCAAGGCCAAAAATGCTACAATAATGTGTCAATATATTTCGTTTGACACAAAGCCATTCCACCATCAACTTGCATAAACTGAATGCCCAAAAAGTGATGTAAATGCCCCAAATCTGACATCTCAAATGAGGCATGCAAATCAGCCTTGAAATCAGCAATATGCTTCTCAACAGGACCAGTGAGCAGCATGTTGTCAACATAGAAAACAATGACCAGAAGCACATCATTAGCACGCTTAACATATAAGGTGCTTTCAGTTGGACTGTTCTCAAAACCATGTGCAGCCAGATAGGCATGTATCTTCTCATAGCAAGCACATGGTGCTTGCTTTAAACCATATAATGCCTTCTTTAATCTGCGCACCTGGTTTTCATGCCCTTTTTGCACAAAGCCTCGGGGCTGAAAAACATACACTTCTTCATGCAAGTCACCATTCAGAAATGCTCTTTTAATGTCCAACTAATGTACATTCCAACCATGATGGGCTGCAAGTGCACAAATGCTCCGAACAGTAGTCATACGGCATGTAGGTGCAAAGGTCTCATCAAAATCAATGCCTCTTTCCTGCGCATAACCCTGCAACAAGCCTAGCCTTATACCTGTCCATTGTACCATCAGGTTTACGCTTCAGCTTGTATACCCACTTAGTGCCAATGGGCTTCTTGCGACGAGGCAAGTCACATAAAAACCAAGTACCATTCTTCATTAAAGCATCATATTCAGATTGCATAGCAGCCATCAAATTTTCTGAATTTTATGCTTCATCAAATGAAACAGGCTCATTGTCATCAGAGAGACTAGATGCAACCATAGCATAGCAATCTGATGCAAAAGAGGCACCATGAGAGCCTGAACGAGTACGATATGACAGAGGTGCATCTAATTTGCTGTCACGCAAAGTCTGCACCAGCCATTTTGGCATAGTTCTTGCCTGCTTAATATCAGCTCTCTCATCAATAAGTGCATCATGTACATCTGCATCAGAAATAGAATTATCTACATCATCACATGAAACCTCCAAAGGCTGAGAAGTTGCCTCATTAGGACTAGAACTAGACTGTCCACTTGTAAAAAGACGCATCAAAGTATCATACATGTCTTTGGAGCTAACAGATGTCTCCTTGGTACATTAAAGCAATGGCTGAATAGCATCTTCGACAAAAACAACATCACGGCTAACCAGAATGAGTTTAGTCTGTGGATGATACAGACGATATCCTTTACTTTTAGAACTGTAACAGAAATACATTTTACTGCGTTATCATCCAATTTTCTACGATGTTGTTCAGGCACTAATGCATATGTCAAACAACCAAAAACAGGTAGATGAGTAATAGATGGCTTGCAGTTATGCCAAGCCTCATATGGAGTGATAGACTGTAGCGCTTTAGTGGGACACCTGTTAAGTAGATATGCTGCACACATGACAGCCTCAAGCCAGAAACTATGTGGTAAAGTCTGACTCTTGACCATACACCTCGCCATCTCCATGAGTGACTTGTTCTTCCGTTCACCAACTCCATTTTGTTGAGGTGTATACGACACTATACACTTGTGTTTTATCCCACGTTCAGCCAGAAATGCATTAAAATCAGAAGACATTCCCCCGCTCAATCAGAACGGAGGGTGCCCATTTTACATGCTGACAGATTTTCAGTCAAAACCAAAAACTATTTGAAGCACAAAAACACTTCGGACTTTGCCTTCAATGGATATACCCATGCATGCCTGGAAAAATCATCAATGAAAGTCACGAAGTAAAGATAGTTTCCAAAAGAAGATGTCTGCATAGGACCACAGACATCACTATGTACAAGCTGCAATTTCTGCGTAGCCCGAACTGAACCATCTTTTGGAAAGGAGGAATGCTGCATTTTGCCCGAAATACAGCCTTCACATACATGTTTTCCAGGTGCCTCAAGCTTGGGCAAAGAAGATACCATATCAGATTTTTGCAGGATTAGCAAACTAGCGAAATTCAGATGACCAAAGCGTGCATGCCAAAGCTTTGCATCTAACATAGCCTGAGAATCATGAACTGCATATGCCGAATCATTCACAGATCTTTCATAGTCTATGAGCTTATACAACCCACGACATAAAATGCTAGAAGCTATAATAGCATCGGCATTTGACAGATCATGAACTGTACATCTGTCATCAACAAATTTCACAACTAAGCGAATCTTTGCTAATGCAGAAAATAATAACAGATTCTTCTTGATCCCTGGCACAAATAAAGCATTTGACAAGGTGAAAGAACTACCATCAGCAGTAGTCAGAATGATCTTACCAACTCCCATAATAGGATAAGAGGAGTTGTTGGCGCATGTGACAGTATTCCCGGTAGGGGCAGGCTCGAATGAAGAGAAGAAACTGCGCTGCGAGGTAATATGTTTGGTCGCGCTCCTATCAAAGTATCAAACATCTGAGTCCACTACAGACATGCAATGCTCATGAGAAGATGGGTCAAAACTGCAAATAGTAGTAAATGCCCATTCTTCTTCCTACACAAGATTAGCAGACTCTGTTTTTGGTGTAGAGGCTTCTGCAACAACCATTCCAGCCTCCTTTTTCTTTGACTCTTTTGCAGCCATTTTTGGATAGTTCTTTATGATATGATCATTCCCTTTACAGTACTTGCAAAACAATTTCTGCTTTTCTGGTTGTTCGAATGTGCAGCATTTGGAGATTTCTGCTTACTAGTAGAAGAGCTCCATTTTCCTTTGCCCTTCTGACTAGCCAGGAAAGCTTGATCTGCAACACGCATAATGGACCTGTTCTACCTGGACTGATCTTCCTACAACAAAACAAAGACTAACTCCTCAAATGATAAGGCATTCGGATCGCCTTTCATCATCAACCGAAGAGTAGAAGCAAAACTCTGATATGAATCACGAAGACCATTCATAACCGTCTGCACAAGTGAGCTATCTGGTATAACCTCATCAGCAAAAATCAACTGTTCCTTCAAATCTTTGATCTTCGTTAGGAAACTGTCCATAGAATCACCTTCATTCATGTGCTCACTCTCCAGCTGTTTTCGGAGGTAAGCAACACGAGCCTTATTCCTAGCTTGGTACAATGTGGTAAGTGTATCCCAAACATCTCTAGCTGTTCTACAAGAGCGAATATGAGGAATAATGGCACGTTTGACAGACAAAGCTATCAATGCATGTGCCTGGGCATCACTGCCATCCCAAAGAATTTGCTCTACAGTAGGTTCAACAGAAACAGGAGCACGAACAGGAATCTACACAATATCATCTTCGACACCATCTTCATCAGCTCTAGCACTTGTATTCATAGTACCTGTTGTTACAGGTGTAACACGATGTCTTTCAACACCCTGCACAATGTTCCACAATCCTTTTGCAACCAATACATGTCGCATCATATTAGCCCATAATGGATAGTTGGTACCATCCAACTTATCCTCAACAACCAACATATGGAATACATCAATGCTTTCAGCCATGGCCGATGACTAAAATACCTTGATGCAGAAAATTGACTATATCTCAAAAAGTTGAACGGAACTGCCAAGACGAGTTCTGCTAAACCTGTAGCAGACTTCGAGATGCTTACAATGACAAACAGAAACAGGTATTTACCTTTGGCACAAAAAGGCGAAATAGCCTGCACAAGCGCTGCGATAGTGTGTTCGCAGACCGAAACGAGCTCAGATCGCGATTTTGGCACCACAAAGCAAAGTAGTTTTGATCTCTGAAACACCTTGAGTATGCTCACCCAATTTCGTGTGAATCTGAGATTGCAAACGGAGGAGTGTCGACGGTGCCCTAGATGAAGCGACAACCTGCTCTGATACCAATTGTTGGAGTTAGACATCTGCGGAAGCACGCGGACAACACAAGGAAGAAGCAGAAGCTTGGAGCACAAACACACAATACTGAATGTATTACTAGAGAATGTACAAAGATAAGTAGCCCATTAGGGCAATAGGCGTATATACAAGCCAGGGGAAAAAAAACTCCTAAAGAGGGAAAAAAGTGCCCCGGCGATCATAGTGTGTTCACACACATCACTACCTAAATATATCAACATGGAGTACCTGCAATCTTACAAGCTTGCATCTTGAATTTTGCCAACATGTCCTTAATGTACTTTCTTTGAGTGAGAAACAAACCATGATCTTTGTATACAACTTCTAAACCTAGGAAGTAGGTAAGTGAACCCAAATCACTTATCTTGAACTCTTCTCTTATCTGATCTTTGATCTTCTTGATACCATCTGCATCATTTTGTGTCAATATAATATCATCTACATATACACATAGGTAGATGATCTCAGAATTACTCTTTTTAATAAAGAGTGAAGGATCTGGCTTGCTTGGTTGAAAGCCTTTGTCCTACAAGAATGAAACAAGTCTGAAATTCCAAGCTCTTGGGGCTTGCTTGAGACCATACAATGCTTTGTTAAGTTTACACACAAAATGAGGATAAACTTGATTCTCAAAACCAGGTGGTTGTGCCATATATACCTCTTCTTATCCAACCATTCAAGAATGCATTCTTTACATCTAGTTGAAGTATCTTCCAATTCTTGGAAGAGGCAATACTAAGCTCACTCTCTAACTAGCCAACCCCAAAAATCAGCTCTCTAGCTCTTTTTATAGTTTTTTGAGTAGTTTTGGCCAACTCCAAACCTAGTGCCCGGCCTAATAATAAATTAGGTTGTAGGGCTTATTTGAAAGCTCAATCAAAGTCTAAAAATTATGAAGATTTATACATAGATACTTCTAATGCTCCTCAAGCTTGAGGACTCCTGGACCTGCAAAAGATGGAGCTATAAAAAGATGAAATGATATTTACAATGGTTTTAGTGATAGAAAATCACTGCTTTTATAAGGATGTCTTCTAAACATTTGACATCTACTTCTTGGAGCTTGCTATATGCTTCTTCTTCATATGTGACCACTTCTTTGATGTGTTTGTGCACCTTTTGCTTGACCTTGAGTGCCAACACTCCCGCCACCCTCTTGAGTTTCTCGGCGGTGATAGACACTTGTTGGATTGGGTGTTCCATGTAGTACTTTGTCGTCCCCTACTTTGGCAACACTATAACAATGATAGGTAAGGAAATCTCTTCATCATCATGCCCTTGAGCACTTAGCTCAAGACCCAATTTTTTGCACCACAATTCTTACAATGCATTCCCCAAGTAAGCATGCATAGGGCCACATTACAAGGACATGCACTAACACACTTACCCATCATTCATTATGGGTTATGTGTACTTGGCATGATAGCTATGAAACACACGTTTGAAAGATCCAAAGGAAATCAAGGTTATAATATCAGTACCTATGAAGCAATTCATTGTTGACAAATGTTCAACATCAACATTGACAACCTCTTTTGAGCAACTAGAAAAGTTTGGAAGCTCGCAATTACAAGATCATGGTGGAATCCAAGGAAGAAGTACATACAAAGGGACTCAACCTTGCAACAGCTAGCAATGACAAAATGAAGAACATAACAACTTACCTTGCTACACTTGGAAGACAGACCGCTCTTGTTGATACATGATGGACACTACCTCTCAAAGTACTACATGGAACACCCAATCCAACAAGGGTCTATCAGGGATGACAGACTTGAGATGGGGGGAGCGTTGGCACTCAAGCTCAAGCACAAGGTGTGAGAACACGTCAAAGAAGTGCTCACATATGAAGAAGGAGCATGCAGGGAGCTTGACAAAGCACATGTCGAATTTTCAGGAGAAATCCCTATAAAAACAATGATTTTTTATCACTAGAACCATTGTAAATATCATTTCACCTTTTTGTAGCTCCATTTTTTTTCAAATCAAGGATTTCTTGAGCTTGAGGAACATTAGAAGTATCTACATGTAAAGTTTCATAACTTTTAGACTTTGATTGATCCCTTGAATAAGACTTGGAACCTAATTAATTATTAGGTCAGATAGTAGGTCTGGACAGAGCCAAAACTATTCAAGGAACTATAAAAAGAACTGGAGAGATCATTTTTGGGGTTGGCTGGTTACAGAGTGAGCTTCTTAGTAGCTTGTGAGGTTTGAGGTTTTTTAAGAGAGTTCTTGTGTAACTGAAGCTTTCCATTGTTCCTCTCTTTGATCTTACCTTATATGTGTGTGTGTGTGTGCATGCATGTATGTGCTTGTCACTCACATTTGCTCACCACATTTGCACATAATCTTCATATCCTCCTCATGTCTCTACGGATTGACAAGTAAAGGAGGTGGTGCTTATGCTTGAGCTACACCACTAATGTAGAGTATGAGTGGACAAATTCAACCAGGAAAACAATCTTTCTTTTTCATGTGCGTGAAGCACCTTAGATATTGAAAAATTTTGAAAAGTGAATGCCTGGAAATATGATCTGTGATGGAATTTAATCCGTGAGATTCTCACACTAGAAGTGAAATGAACCTAATACCTAGGTCCATTCATACACCTTTTTTGCTACCCTGCAACAAAACTTTGCTTCACTTGCCTTACACTAATTCAAGTCAACTAAGCTTTTAGAAACAATTATTATAGTTTATGAGCATTCCAAAAATCGTAATGTTTACACAAGGATTGGGTAGCGTGTATTATAGTTCAAACATAATCGTAATGTTTACACAAGGATTGGGTAGCGTGTATGATAGTGAGGAACAATGAGGCAAAGAGTGGGTTATATGCCCAAGAAGACGATCGTAAGTGACACAGGTAAAGTGAAGTGACTGTGTGTATGCACAAGAGTAGGCATGGAAAGCAAGCTAAAGTGTATGTGTGGAAGGCATAGAGAAGAGTTATAATTCCAACTAAGAGAGTATGTAGAGAACTCTCTGAAGTCAGTGTAGAGATTCAATTGAAGAGTGAAGAGAGTATTGTATGCTCTAGGCTCATTGTGCAGACTCTAGGAGTAGGAAAGGCACATGTAGATGATACAACAAGAAGTGAGCTAGGACCAAGAGGGTATACAAGGATGCATAATTCTATGGGGTGATTAACATATGACAGCTACATCGATTGTCATTCTGCTTACATGAACAAGGTAATACAACACGCTGAAACTTCTTGTCTTGAAGATACAAGTGGAAATGCAGATTGGGAGAAATCTATGGATAAGGAGATGGCTACACTTTAAATGAAACATGGAAGCTAGTTCCATTGCCACAAGGAAAGAAAGCCATAGGTTGCAAGTGTGTTTACAAGGTAAAACATAATTGTTGATGAAAGCATAAGGAAGTATAAAGTAGTATTGGTAACAAAAGGATATGCACAAATGTATGGCATTGATTATGCGAACACTTTTATCCATGTGGCTAAAATGGCTATTGTGAAAGCACTTGTTGCACTCACTACAACAAAATCATAATTTTTTCATTAAGCGGATGTGAAGAATGCTTTCTTACCCTCTAAGTTGTATGAAGAAGTATATATAGACTAGCCGCAATGATATGATCATTCAAATCATCTTGAATATGTTTCCATATTGAAGAAAGCTTTCTATTGGCTTAGACAAGCCCTTCACGCTTTGCATGCTAGGATTGAAGATTCTTTAACCTCCATTTGATTTTTTTATGTGTGATGCAAATCACTCATTATATATAAGAAAGGTTGACAATGGCCTCATAATTGTGGCTATTTACATTGATCACTCGATTGTAGTTGGTGATAATGAAGAAAGCATTAAGGAAATAAAGTAACTCCTTATGCAAGAATTATGCATGAAAGAACTTGGTCTCTTGTGTTTCTTTTTGGGCATTGAGTCCATACATAAAAAATAGGTATTTCAATGTCTTGAAAGGCATATTGCATTGATTATGATGAAGAATTATGTTATGAATGATTGTGAGCCAATTTCTATGTCATTAGATGAGAATTAGAAGTTGGATACTACCTCAAGTGAAGTAGTGGAAAATGCTACTATGTGTAGGAAAATTATGGAAAGTTTGATACATCTCACAACTGCAAGGCCTAATCTAAGCTACATTGTGGAACTTAAGAATGACTTTATGTAGGTTCCTAGGAAACCCCATCTTGATAACATGAGATGCACTATACACTATGTGAGTGTTATTTTGAATTATGTAGTATTTTATGATGGTTTAGAATTTCATGTTCATGTTACAATGATGCAAATTGGTTTGCTAGAGTTCCAGATACAAGATGTAATAGTGGTTTTCTATTTTCACTTGGTAGTTTTGCTATTGCATGGAGTAGTATGAAGAAACCCACTATTGATTTATTGATTATGGAGGCTAAGTATAGAGGTGTTGCAATGGCAGCATGTGACGCATCATGGCTAGTGATGCTTCTTGAAAAGTTAGGTGTACAAGTGGAGAAACCTATCATCATTTATTGTGTTAATCTTAGCAGCATGTAGTTAGCACAAAATCCTCTTTTTCATGCTAGAACAAAGCATATCAAGGTACATTATCACTTCATCAGGGAGAAGGTATTAGGAGGTGATATTGATCTTGCTTAGGTAAGGATAGATGAACAAGTTCCTAATACTTTCATTGAAGCAGTTGGAGTGGAGAAGTTGAAGAATTCTCAAAAGATTCTTGGATTATAGAAAATGATGTTGAGCTTGAGGGGGAGTGTAATTGAGATATCAAGCTCAACATGTGGTAATCGAGGATCACACAAACCACTTTTTCATTTCTTTAACATGTATAGTGGGTATATTGATATAATGTAGGGATAATTTTAGTTAGCTTTACCAAAATTTTTTCCCAATAGTGATGGCACATTTGCTTCTAGCCAATTCACTCATTTGTAGACATTGCAGTTTTCTTTATGTGCTTCTCTTTATATATTGTACTAGTTGTACTGTTGTATAAAGAATTCTTCCTTTATTCAATCTATGAGTGCTCTTCTCCTTGTGTGTGAGAGTGTATAAGAGCTCTCTTCCTTATCTCCTTTCTCTTTATAATATTTTTTTTGAGGGTGGGGGATGAGGGCGGAGAAGGGGGAGGGGGTTTGTGAGTGAGGGGTTTGTGAAGAGATGGATAGGTATGTGCCTTAAGATGAAGTGGTGTTGCAAAATCCTTGATCTACACTAGCCAAATGGACTCCTGGAGTATGTGGTGGGCCCTTTTATCTTTTCAATGGATGTATTAGACACCCTATGTACCTTAAAAGATCACTCTCAAAAGGATAGATCAAAATAGATAAGTTGGATTTAGCTCAGATGTGAAGAACTTGTTTTTTTGGTTCATACACTTGTCCAGTGTTTTGCATAATTCTTTGAGCATAGCAGCAATTAGCTTAATTCCTCTCGGGGAAGTCTAAATTAAGGAGCTAACTTTCAAGATTAATCTCATAAAAAATAATGAACCATACACTGATAATGAAGTTTAACAAGTGATGACATCATCCCGATTTTCACGGGCTGCTATATTAATGAGACCAGTGAACGGAAAAATCCAAATAAATCACAATTCAGGAATCCAATGATTATGAAAATCTGAATGTTTATACTAGACAGTATGCTGAATGCAACACAGTTTAAATCATTGAATTTGCATAAGTACACACTGAGAAAGAGCTCTGACAAGATGAGTTAAAAGTTGGATACCTGACAGAGAAGTGAAAATGAACAGACAGGGTTGAATTCAACTGAACATAACTGAAGATTGCAATACCCAAATGAAATGAAAATTGGTAAGCATATAGACTTATAGAGCTAACTTTACCAAGTTAAATCACTGAAAATGATGCACCAAGCTTAGAGAAACCATCTCTGCAATTTGATTGAGAAATGCTGAGAGATATGGCAGTGAGTAGTACACTTCACAATAACATGGAAATATGAACTCAAATGATCATGAAAATGAAAGTATATTGATTGTACAATACAATGGACTTACTCATACATATGTGTGCCTTGGAATCACACCTTGATATGGCATAAAGCTCAGCTCTTGGAGGTCTTCATATAACCACGACTAAGGCTACCATGTATTTATAGTTGATCTTGGGACGCTAACTTCCCTCAATCACTCTCCAATCAATTAGTGACTGATTTGATTCTCTATCTACCAAAAATCATGGCTTCATGGCTCCTCATTCTCTTTTTGATCAAGTGGACTCAAACACTTAAGATTCTTTCACTTTTACATTAAGTAAACTCTTAAGAAGTTACAAGAGGTAGTTCACAAGTGAACTTTACATTGTCTTCATTTTAAGGCTTCTTCTATGAGTTTGTGGGACTCCAGCCAATACTTAGGCTTGTCATAGACTTGCTCCAACAGCTCCCCCTCAAGCCAAGTATGCTTGAGGTCTTCAATATTCCGAGATTATCTGTAAACCTATCATAGCCTTGAATTTGCAAAGCTTTGTACCATCCAATGCTTTAGTTAGAATATCTACACATTGTTGATCAGTGGACACATATGATAATTGAATCTGTTTGCTTAGAACCTTCTCTCATACATAGTGATAATGAACTTCAATATGTTTAGTACTTGCATGAAAAATCGGATTAGCAGCCAAATGAATAGAACTCATATTGTCACCATAAATAGTTGGAGTTCCAAACTCCAATCCAAGATCTTAGAATAATGTCTTCATCCACATAGCTTCTTGTATAGCTATGGAAAGACCTTTGTATTCAGCTTCAGTAGAAGAGAGAGCAAATGTGGGTTGCTTCTTGGATGACCATGAAATAAGCTTTGAGCCTGCAAAGGTAAGATAACCTGAAGTGCTCCATCTATCTTCCTTGGAGCCAGCCCAATCTGCATCAGAGAATGGCTTCAAACCTGAATTAGATACAGAAGGATAATAAAGTCCTTCATTTATGGTTCCTTTGAGATACTTGAAAATCCTTTTGGCATTATCCATGTGTGGTTTCCTTGGTGTGTGCATAAATTGACTTAGCACACTCACACTGTAACATATAGCTACTCTTGTCAATGTGGCATAGTTGAGACTACCCACTAGACTTTGATATGATGTGATGTCCTCTATGAGTTCACCTTCATGTGAGCTCAATTTGTGATTGACCTTCATTGGAGTGTTGGAGTTAGACGTCTGCGGAAGCACGCAAACAGCACAAGGAAGAAGCAGAAGCTTGGAGCACAAACACACAATACCGAATGTATTACTCGAGAATGTACAAAGATAAGTAGCCCATTAGGGCAATAGGCATATATACAAGCCGGGGGAAAAAACCTCCTAAAGAGGGAAAGAAATGCTCCGGTGGTCCTAGTGTGTTCACACACATCACTACCTAAATATATCAACAAATGCCCCGTGGGAGTGATGCGGTGAACAAGGAGCTGGCACTCATGTATAAGGAAGTGCCAAGCTATGTGGAAATCACTCCACAAAAGGAAGTAAGCCCAAAGCTTTAAGCTTCAAATTTCTCCCTAGGCAGAGCCTTCGTGAAAAGGTCTGCTCAGAAAGCTACCCTATACTCAGCCTCACAACTGGAAGTGGCCATAGTAGGCTGCTTCTTGCTCAACCAAGATATGCATGAGCTACCAAGCATGAAGCAAAAACCACTAGTGGACACACGAGTGTCATAGCAACCAACCCAATCTGAGTCAGAAAAAGCATGCAAATCTGGCGGTAGTGATCCCCCCTTGGGATAAAACAAGCCAAGTAGCGGAGTACCACTCAAGTAGCGAAAGATGCGCTTAACCGCCTTCCAATGCGTGACTCTTGGGCAATGCATAAACCTACTCATCTGTGAGACAGCAAACTGAATATCTGGCCGAGTAATGCATAAATAAATCAAGCATCCAACAACCTGCTGATACAGAACAGCATCAAATGCATCTCCAGCATCATGAAGACTCAATCATAAACCTGTCTCCATAGGAGTGGCAATAGGCTTACAGTCTTCAAGGCCAAAATGCAACAATAATGTGTCAATATATTTCATTTGACACAAAGCCATTCCACCATCAACTTTCATAAACTGAATGCCCAAATAGTGATGCAAATGCCAAAAATCAGACATCTCAAATGAGGCATGCAAATCAGCATTGAAATCAGCAATATGCTTCTCAATAGGACTAGTGAGCATCATGTTGTCAACATAGAAAACAATGACCAGAAGCACATCATTAGCACACTTAACATTTAAGGTGCTTTCAGTTGGAGTCTTCTCAAAACCATGTGCAACGAGATAGGCATGTATGTTCTCATACCAAGCACGTGGTGCTTGCTTTAAACCATATAATGCCTTCTTTAACCTGCACACCTAGTTTTCATGCCCTTTTTGCACAAAGCCTCGGGGCTGAAAAACATACACTTCTTCATGCAAGTAACCATTCAAAAATGTTGTTTTAATGTCCAACTAATGTACATTCCAGCCATGATGGGCTGCAAGTGCACAAATGCTCCGAACAGTAGTCATACGACATGTAGGTGCAAAGGTCTCATCAAAATCAATGCCTCTTTCCTATGCATAACCTTTTGCAATAAGCTTAGCCTTATACCTGTCCACTGTACCATCACGTTTACGCTTCAGCTTGTATACCCACTTAGTGCTAATGGCCTTCTTGCCAGGAGGCAAGTCACATAAAGACCAAGTAGCATTCTTCATTATAGCATCATATTCAGATTGCATAGCAGCCATCCAAATTTCTGAATTTTGTGCTTCATCAAATGAAACGGGCTCATTCTCATCACAGAGACTAGATGCAGCCATAGCATAGAAATCTGATGCAAAAGAGGCACTATGAGAGCCTAAACGAACACGATATGACAGAGGTGCATCTAATTTGCTGTCACGCAAAGTCTGCACCAACCATTTTGGCATAGTTCTTGCCTGCTCAATATCAGCTCTCTCATAAATAAGTGCATCATGTACATCTGCATTAGAAATAGAATTGTCTGCATCATCAGATGAAACCTGCAAAGGCTGAGAAGTTGCCTCATTAGGACCAGCACTAGACTGTCCAGGTGTAAAAAGACGCATCAAAGTATCATACATGTCTTTGGAGCTAAGAGATGTCTCCTTGGTACATGAAAGCAATGGTTGAATAGCATCTTCCACAAAAACAACATCACGGCTAACCAGAATGCGGTTACTCTGTGGATGATACAGACGATATCCTTTACTTTCAGAACTGTACCCAACAAAAATACATTTTACTGCCTTATCATCCAATTTTCTACGATGTTGTTCAGGCACTAATGCATATGCCAAACAACCAAAAACACACAGATGAGCAATAGATGGCTTGCGGTCATGCCAAGCGTCATATGGAGTGATAGACTGTAGCGCTTTAGTGGGATATGTATTAAGTACATATGCTGCACACATGAGAGCCTCAAGCGAGAAACTATGTGGTAAAGCCTGACTCTTGACCATACACCTCGCCATCTCCATGAGTGACCTCTTCTTCCGTTCAGCAACTCCATTCTGTTGAGGTGTATACGGCACTGTACACTAGTGTTTTATCCCACGTTCAGCCACAAATGCATTAAAATAAGAAGACATATATTCCCCCCCTCGATCAGAATGGAGGGTGCCCATTTTACATGCTGATAGATTTTCAGCCAAAACCAAAAACTGTTTGAAGCACAAAAACACTTCGGACTTTGCGTTCAATAGATATACCCATGCATGCCTGGAAAAATCATCAATGAAAGTCACGAAGTAAAGATAGTTTCCAAATGAAGGTGTCTGCATAGGACCACAGACATCACTATGTACAAGCAGCAATTTCTGCGTAGCTCGAACTAAACCATCTTTTGGAAAGGAGGAACGCTGCATTTTGCCCAAAATACAGCCTTCACATACATGTTTTCCAGGTGTCTCAAGCTTGGGCAAAGAAGACACCATATCAGATTTTTGGAGGCGTAGCAAACTAGCAAATTTCAGATGACCAAAGTGTGCATGCCAAAGCTTTGCATCTAACATAGCCTGAGAATCATGAACTGCACATGCCGAATCATTCACAGATCTTTCATAGCCTATGAGCTTATACAGCCCACGACATAAAATGCCAGAAGCAACAATAACATCGCCATTTGATAGATCATGAACTGTACATCTGTCATCAACAAATTTCACAACCAAGCCAATCTTGGCTAATGCAGAAACTGATAACGGATTCTTCTTGATCCCTGGCACAAATAAAGCATCTGAGAAGGTGAAAGAACTACCATCAACAGTAGTTAGAATGATCTTACCAACTCCCATAACAGGATAAGAGGAGTTGTTGGCGCATGTGACAGTATTCCCTGTAGGGGCAGGCTCGAGTGAAGAGAAGAAACTGCATTGCGAGGTAATATGTTTGGTCGCCCCACTGTCAAAGTACCAAACATGTGAGTCCACTGCAGACATGCACTGCTCATGAGAAGATGGGTCAAAACTGCAAACAGTAGTAAATGCCCATTCTTCTTCCTGCACAAGATTAGCAGACTCTGTTTTTGGTGTAGAGGCTTCTGCAACAACCATTCCAGCCTCCTTTTTTTTTGCCTCTTTTGCAGCCAATTTTGGACAGTTCTTTATGATATGATCATTCCCTTTACAGTACTTGCAAAACAATTTCTGCTTCTTTGATTTCTTCTCATCTTTATCCTGGTTCTTCGAATGTGCAGCATTTGCAAATTTCTGCTTACTAGTAGAAGAGCTCCATTTTCCTTTGCTCTTCTGACTAGCCAAGAAAGCTTGATCTGCAACATGCATAATGGACTTGTTCTGCCTGGACTGATCTTCCTGCAACAAAACAAAGACTAACTCCTCAAATGATAAGGTATTCACATTGCCTTTCATCATCAACCGAAGAGTAGAAGCAAAACTCTGATATGAATCAAGAAAACCATTCAGAACCGTCTGCACAAGTGAGCTATCTGATATAATCTCATCAACAGAAATCAATTGTTCCTTCAAATCTTGGATCTTCGTTAGGAAACTATCCATAGAATCACCTTCATTCATGTGCTCACTCTCCAGCTGTTTTTGGAGGTAAGCAACAGGAGCCTCATTCCTAGCTTGGTACAATGTGGTAAGTGTATCCCAAGCATCTCTAGCTGTTTTACAAGAGCGAATATGAGGAATAATGGCACGTTTGATAGACAAAGCTATCAATGCATGTGCCTGGGCATCTCTACCATCCCAACGAAGCTACTCTGTAGTAGGTGCAACAAAAACTACAACACGAACAGGAGTCTGCACAATATCATCTTCGACACCATCTTCATCAGCTCCAGCACTTGTATTCATAGTACCTGTTGTTACAGGTGTAACAGGACGTCTTTCAACACCCTGCACAATGTTCCACAATCCTTTTGCAACTAATACATGTCGCATCATATAAGCCCATAATGGGTAGTTGGTACCATCCAACTTATCCTCAACAACCAACATACGGAATACATCACTGCTTTTAGCCATGGCCGATGACTAAAAAACCTTGATGCAGAAAATTGATTGTATCTCAAAAAGTTGAACGGAACTGCCTAGATGAGTTCTACTAAACCTCTAGCAGACTTCGAGATGCTTATACTGACAAACAGAAAGAGGTATTTACCTTTGGCACAAAAAGACGAAATAGCCTGCACAAGCGCTGTGATAGTGCGTTCGGAGGCCGAAACGAGCTAAGATCGTGATTTCGGCACCACAAAGCAAAGCAGTTTTGATCCCTGAAACACCCTGAGTATGCTCACCAAATTTTGTGCGAATCTGAGACTGCAAACAGAGGAGTGTCGACGGTGCCCTAGATGAAGCGACAACTTGCTCTTATACCAATTCTTGGAGTTAGACATCTACGGAAGCACGCGAACAGCACAAGGAAGAAGCAGAAGCTTGAAGCACACACACACACAATACTGAATGTATTACTAGAGAATGTACAAAGATAAGTAGCCCATTAGGGCAATAGGCGTATATACAAGCCGGGGGAAAAAAACTCCTAAAGAGGGAAAAAAGTGCCCCAGCGGTCCTAGTGTGTTCACACACATCACTACCTAAATATATCAACATGGAATACCTGCAATCTTACAATCTTGCATCTTGAATTTTGCCAACATGTCCTTAATGTACTTTCTTTGAGTGAGAAACAAACCATGATCTTTGTATACAACTTCCAAACCTAGGAAGTAGGTAAGTGAACCCAAATCACTTATCTTGAACTCTTCTCTTATCTGATCTTTGGTCTTCTTGATACCATCTGCATCATTTTCTGTCAATATAATATCATCTACATATACACATAGGTAGATGATCTCAGAATTACTCTTTTTAATAAAGAGTGAAGGATCTGCCTTGCTTGGTTGAAAGCCTTTGTCCTACAAGAATGAAACAAGTCTGAAACTCCAAGCTCTTGGGGCTGCTTGAGACCATACAATGCTTTTTTAAGTTTACACACATAATGAGGATAAACTTGATTCTCAAAACCAGGTGGTTGTGCCATATATACCTCTTCTTATCCAACCATTCAAGAATGCATTCTTTACATCTAGTTGAAGTATCTTCCAATTCTTGGAAGAGGCAATACTAAGCTCACTCTCTAACTAGCCAACCCCAAAAATGAGCTCTCTAGCTCTTTTTATAGTTTTTTGAGTAGTTTTGGCCCAGTCCAGACCTAGTGCCCGGCCTAATAATAAATTAGGTTGTAGGGCTTGTTGGAGAAACACTCACTAATTGGACATATATTTGAAGGTCAAATCTTAGGAAGAAAACCCCATGCCTATGTGAAGGGACAAATTCACAAGTGTATCATATTTGTAAAGTTAGTTCACTTTAGTTCTAGAAGTTTTTTAAAAGTCATGGGAATGAGAAAATCTATATAAGTTAGTTTGTATTAACTGACGCGGCGAGAGAGAAGAGAGAGAAGAAGTGGAAGAGAGTGATAGAAAGAGAGGAGTTCTTTTTATACGACTGAGTATAGTCGGGCTTCTCTAAATGAGAAAGCATCTGTAAAACTTCTGAGTTTTCATAGCTATGAGAAAGAACTGAGTAAAGTTCTATGTATGAGTCTCTCTCCATCATCTCCATGCTTGCCAACTGTGTGATGAATTCAAAAGTTCAAGTTTTCCAAGCAACTCGATGCCTGGCATCGAGTTTGTGCTGATAAGTCATTATTTTCATTCTCTGTGTGTTACTTGTTATTGAATCTTTTAAAAACATGAGGTTTGTGGAGCAACTCGATGCCTGGCATCGAGTTTGAGCATAAAGTCGATGCCTGGCATCGACTTCTAGCATACAAGTGGTCTTCTTCATGTGTATGTAAAAGAGACAATTTTTGGTGCCAAAAAAGAGGCTAAAAAAGCTCAAAGTCGATGCCCGGCATCGACCTTGACTGAAATTCGATGCTAGGCATCGAATTTTCATTTTTAGACACCGAAATTTACTAAAGAAGGAAAGATTTCCAGTTTTAGCAATTCATACAGGGTCATCTTGTGAAGGCCATAACTTGAGTTCTAGAGATCCGTTTCATGCGGATGATAGTTTGTGGAAAGTTCTACTCTTTTAGTTTCATCCATTTAATTTTCATCGATAAATGATACTTGAGCTAAGAGAAATTAGCAAAATACTGAAGGTATGTCATTTCGGATGACTAGGAATTTCTGTAGAAGAAAAATTCTCACTTTAGGCTATCATTTCTCAAAGTTTGGAGTGGCAATGAGTTAATGGTGACCATAGAGGTGTTCTAGTGTCACATTAATTCATTTCTTGTGGTGTTTCATACATCAACAAGTGGTATCAGAGCCGAAAGATTCTCGAGAGCAGAAGACGACAAAGGTACGAGAAGTTTTGTAAAGTTTTCCATTAAAGTTTCAAAGGTGAAGCATTTGAAGACACAAGGCATCAAAAGATTAGTTTTAAAGTATCCTCATACACAAAGAATTCCAAAAGGTATTATCCTTTATCCTTTAAGCTCATAGGTTGCAGCAGAAGGGAAGGAGTATGGCAAATCATATCTCCATTGACAAACTGGACATAGATAATTACCCCGCATGGGTAATGAGAATGGAAGCCTTACTTATGAGTAAGGATCTCATGATATATGTTACAGGTGAAGAAGAGAAGCCAGTATTTGAAGATGAAAGCCGACCAAAGAAAGAAGAACTTGATGCTTTAAAGCATTGGCAGAAGAAGGATGCAAGTGCAATAGCCTACATCTAGAATACAATCTCTGATCATTTGCTACCACACATCAGAGGATTGGAATCATCTAAAGATATATGGAATGCATTGGAGTATCATTTCCAAAGCACTACTAAGGCACGGAAAGCAAGTCTATGGTCAGAGTTTACAACATTCAAGAAGAAGCCAAGTCAAAGTATTAGTGATTATGTCACTAAGATGAAGGATCTAGCAAATAGTCTTGGATCCATAGATGAAGATGTTGAAGATCACAAATTAATTGCTCAATTACTTGCAGGTTTGAGAGGGGATGAAAGGTGGAAACCTTTTGTCTTATCAACATAACTTTCATTAAATCATTATGTTCCAGATTTGAACCAGTTGCTTGGTTTGATGCTCACATATGAGCAAGACTTGAAGGGAGATGGAGATAAAGGACAAAGTTCTGCAATGTACATGAAGAACAAGAGAAAGGAGATAAAGGTAAAGCAAAGGATGAAGAGGAGTCTAGTTCTCAAGCTTATTATGCAAGAGGTAAAGGCACTGGTAGAGGAAGAGCAAGAGGTTTTGGAAGAGGTAGAGGTAATCAGAATAACAATAAGAAGGCTTGCTGGATCTGTGGATTGAGTAATCATTTGGCTCATGACTGTTGGCACAACCAACAAGGATCAAACCAGAATCAAAACAACAATAGCAGAGGCCGAGGTGGAAGATATCAAAGTAATTTTCAAAGAGGTAGACAAAGTCAAAGAGGAGGCTATGGTAGAGGTGGAGGAAGAAGTTGGGGACAGAATCAATCCTACAACACCACCTACTACAACTACGCAAATGACACACAGAATGAAAGTCATACATCATTGATGATGAATTCAATCAGCACATCAGACAAAGAAGATCTAAAGGTATTTTACATTGACTCTGGATGTTCTAATCATTTGTCAGGAAACATAGAATTGATGTCAGAATTGGAAAAAGGCATTTCTAGTCATACAGTTCAAATAGGTGATAATACAAGACATAGTGTACATTCAATTGGAAAAGTGAAATGCAAGAGTGGAGCAGATTTGCTAACCAATGTTTTGTATGTTCCTACAATACCTAAAAACTTGATTAGTGTGGGACAGATAGTTGAAAAAGGTTTTCAAGTCAGGTTTACAAATGAAGGAGTATTTGTGGAAGATCCAGAGAATGGATATAATCAGATTGTCTCTAGTAAGAAAGAAGGTAGACTCTTTACTTTAAGAGTGCAAGGGAACATTGGTCAAGCTTTGCTCACACATGGTGAAGCAGTGATTACAGAACTTGATCTCTGGCATAAGAGATTAGGTCATTTCAATGAAAGAGGAATTAAAGCTATGGTTGCTAATCAGTCTGTACTAGGATTACCAAATGTGCAAAGTCAACATATGGTTTATAAATGTGAAGCATGTCAAATGGGTAAAGCACATAGGTTACCATTTCAAAAGAAAGGACTCAAACATGATGGAGTACTTGAGCTCATTCATACAGATGTATGGGGACCAACAAAAGAAGGATCTATCAGTGGCTCGAGGTATTATGTTCTTTTCATTGATGATGCTACAAGATGGATAACTTTGTATGTTTTAAAGGAAAGATCAGAAGTGTTTGGAGCCTTCAAGCATTTTCATGCATATGTAGAGTGAGTCACAGGTCAAAAGCTTAAGAGACTGAGGTCTGATGGAGGGGGAGAATACTTCTCCCAAGAGCTCAATGATTATCTTTGGAATGCAGGTATTAAGAGAGAAATAACGTGCAGGTATACATCACAACAAAATGGTGTAGCAGAAAGAAGGAACAGGACTTTGGTTGAGTTTGTTAGAGCTATGCTAAAGGAGAAGAACTGTCCAAATTATCTTTGGGTTGAGGTTGTAAATACAGCCACATATCTTGTGAATAGATTACCATGTGCAGCTCTGAATGGAATGACTCCATATGAAGCTTGGTGGGGTAAGAAACCAACACTAGATCATTGTAGAGTGTTTGGATCAATTGCATATGCTTATGTGCCATCACAACTTAGGCATAAACTTGAACCAAAGGCAGAAAAATATGTGTTCATTGGTTATGATGAAAAGCAGATGGGTTACAGGTTGTGGAATCCTCTAACCAAACAATTTCTTGTTTCTAGAGATGTTACATTTGATGGTATGTCATTTCGGTGACTAGGAATTTCTCTAGAAGAAAAATTCTCACTTTAGGCTATCATTTCTCAAAGTTTGGAGTGGCAATGAGTTAATGCTGACCATAGAGGTGTTCTAGTGTTACATTAATTCATTTCTTGTGGTGTTTCATACATAAACAGGGCTTATTTGAAGGCTCAATCGAAGTCTAAAACTTATGAAGATTGATACATAAATACTTCTAATGCTCCTCAAGCTTGAGGACTCCTGGACCTGCAAAAGATGGAGCTACAAAAAGGTGAAATGATATTTACAATGGTTTTAGTGATAGAAAATCACTGCTTTTATAAGGATGTCTTCTAAACATTTGACATTTACTTCTTGGAGCTTGCTATGTGCTCCTTCTTCATATGTGACCACTTCGTTGATGTGTTCGTGCACCTTTTGCTTCACCTTGAGTGCCAACACTCCCGCCACCCTCTTGAGTTTCTCGGCGGTGATAGACACTTGTTGGATTGGGTGTTCCATGTAGTACTTTGTCGTCCCCTACTTTGGCAACACTATAACAATGATAGGTTAGGAAACCTCTTCATCAGCATGCCCTTGAGCACTTAGCTCAAGACCCCATTTTTTGCACCACAATTCTTACAATGCATTCACCAAGTAAGCATGCATAGGGCCACATTACAAAGACATGCACAAGGTACATATTTTCTTCAACCCATGCACTAACACACTTACCCATCATTCATTATGGGTTATGTGTACTTGGCATGATAGCTATGAAACACATGTTTGAAAGATCCAGAGGAAATCAAGGTTATAATATCAGTACCTATGAAGCAATTCATTGTTGAGAAATGTTCAACATCAACATCGACAACCTCTTTTGAGCAACTAGAAAAGTTTGGAAGCTCGCAATTACAAGATCATGGTGGAATCCAAGGAAGAAGTACATACAAAGGGACTCAACCTTGCAACAGCTAGCAATGACAAAATGAAGAACATAACAACTTACCTTGCTACACTTGGAAGACAGACCACTCTTGTTGATACATGATGGACACTACCTCTCAAAGTACTACATGGAACACCCAATCCAACAAGGGTCTGTCACGGATGACAAACTTGAGAGGGGGGGAGCATTGGCACTCAAGCTCAAGCACAAGGTGTGAGAACACGTCAAAGAAGTCATCACATATGAAGAAGGAGCATGCAGGGAGCTTGACAAACCACATGTTGAATTTTCAAGAGAAATCCCTATAAATACAGTGATTTTTTATCACTAGAACCATTGTAAATATCATTTCACCTTTTTGTAGCTCCATTTTTTTTCAAATCAAGGATTTCTTGAGCTTGAGGAGCATTAGAAGTATCTACATTTAAAGTTTCATAACTTTGAGACTTTGATTGATCCCTTGAATAAGCCTTGGAACCTAATTAATTATCAGGTCAGACAGTAGGACTAGACAGAGCCAAAACTATTCAAGGAACTATAAAAAGAACTAGAGAGATCATTTTTTGGTTTGGCTGGTTAGAGAGTGAGCTTCTTAGTAGCTTGTGAGGGGTTTGAGTTTTTTTAAGAGAGTTCTTGTGTAACTGAAGCTTTCCATTGTTCCTCTCTTTGATCTTACCTTATGTGTATGTGTGTGTGTGCATGCATGTATGTGCTTGTTACTCACATTTGCTCACCACATTTGCACATAATCTTCATATCCTCCTCATGTCTCTACGAATTCACAAGTAAAGGAGGTGGTGCTTATGCTTGAGCTACACCACTAATGCAGAGTATGAGTGGACAAATTCAACCACGAAAACAATATTTCTTTTTCATGTGCGTGAAACACCTTAGATATTGAAAAAGTTTCAAAAGTGAATGCCTAGAAATATGATCTGCGATGGAATTTAATCCCTGAGATTTTCACACTAGAAGTGAAATGAACCCAATACCTAGGTCCATTCATACACCTTTCTTGCTACCCTGCAACAAAACTTTGCTTCACTTGCCTTACACTAATTCAAGTCAACTAAGCTTTTAGACACAATTATTATAGTTTATGAGCATTCCAAAAACCATAATGTTTACACAAGGATTGGGTAGCGTGTATTATAGTTCAAACATAATCGTAATGTTTACACAAGGATTGGGTAGCGTGTATGATAGTGAGGAACAATGAGGCAAAGAGTGGGTTACATGCCCAAGAAGATGATCTTAAGTGACACAGGTAAAGTGAAGTGACTGTGTGTATGCACAAGAGTAGGCATGGAAAGCAAGCTAAAGTGTATTTGTGGAAGGCATAGAGAAGAGTTATAATTCCAACTAAGAGAGTATGTAGAGAACTCTCTGAAGTCAGTGTTGAGATTCAATTGAAGAGTGAAGAGAGTATTGTATGCTCTAGGCTCTTTGTGCAGACTCTAGGAGTAAGAAAGGCACATGTAGATGATACAACAAGAAGTGAGCTAGGACCAAGAGGATATACAAGGATGCATAATTCTATGGGGTGATTAACATATGATAGCTACATCGACTATCATTGTGCTTACATGAACAAGGTAATACAACACGCTGAAACTTCTTGTCTTGAAGATGCAAGTTGAAATGCAGATTGGGAGAAAGCTATGGATAAGGAGATGGCTGCACTTTAAATGAAACATGGAAGCTAGTTCCATTGCCACAAGGAAAGAAAGCCATAGGTTGCAAGTGTGTTTACAAGGTAAAACATAATTATTGATGAAAGCATAAGGTAGTATAAAGTATGATTGGTAACAAAAGGATATGCACAAATGTATGGCATTGATTGTGAGAACACTTTTATCCATGTGGCTAAAATGGCTATTGTGAAAGCACTTGTTGCACTCACTACAACAAAATGATAATTTTTTCATTAAACGGATGTGAAGAATGCTTTCTTACACTCTAAGTTGTATGAAGAAGTATATATAGACTAGCTGCAATGATATGATGATTCAAATCATCTTGAATATGTTTCGAGATTGAAGAAAGCTTTCTATTGGCTTAGACAAGCCCTTCACGCTTTGCATGCTAGGATTGAAGATTCTTTAACCTCCATTTGATTTTTTTATGTGTGATGCAGATCACTCATTATATATAAGAAAGGTTGACAATGGCCTCATAATTGTGGCTATTTACATTGATCACTCATTTGTAGTTGGTGATAATGAAGAAAGCATTAAGGAAATAAAGTAACTCCTTATGCAAGAATTTGGCATGAAAGAACTTGGTCTGTTGTGTTTCTTTTTGGGCATTGAGTTCATACATTTAAAAAAGGTATTTCAATGTCTTGAAAGATATATTGCATTGATTATGATGAAAAAGTATATTATGAATGATTGTAAGCCAATTTCTATGTCATTAGATCAGAATTAGAAGTTGGATACTACCTCAAGTGAAGTAGTGGAAAATGCTACTATGTGTAGGAAAATTATGGAAAGTTTGATACATCTCACAATTGCAAGGACTAATCTAAGCTACATTGTGGAACTTAAGAATGACTATGTAGGTTCCTAGGAAACCCCATCTTGATAACATGAGATGCACTATACACTATGTGAGTGTTATTTTGAATTATCTAGTATTTTATGATGGTTTAGAATTTCATGTTCATGTTACAATGATGCAAATTGGTTTGCTAGAGTTCCAGATACAAGACGTAATAGTGGTTTTCTATTTTCACTTGGGAGTTTTGCTATTGCATGGATTAGTATGAAGAAACCCACTATTGAGTTATTGATTATAGAGGCTAAGTATAGAGGTGTTGCAATGGCAGCATGTGAAGCATCATGGCTAGTGATGCTTCTTAAAAATTTAGGTGTACAAGTGGAGAAACCTATCATCATTTATTGTGTTAATCTTAGCAGCATATAGTTAGCACAAAATCCTCTTTTTCATGCTAGAACAAATCATATCAAGGTACATTATCACTTCATCATGGAGAAGGTATTAGGAGGTGATATTGATCTTGCTTAGGTAAGGATAGATGAACAAGTTCCTAATACTTTCATTGAAGTAGTTGGAGTAGAGAAGTTGAAGAATTCTCAAAAGATTCTTGGATTATAGAAAATGATGTAGAGAAGTTGGATTCTCAAAAGATTCTTGGATTATAGAAAGATTCTTGGAGTGTAATTGAGATATCAAGCTCAACATGTGGTGATCGAGGGTGACGCAAACCACTTTTTCATTTCTTTGACATGTATAGTGGGTACATTGATATAACGTAGGGATACTTTTAGTTAGCTTTACCAAACTTAGTTCCCGATAGCGATGGCACATTTGCTTCTAGCCAATTCACTGATTTGTAGACATTATAGGTTTCTTTATGTGCTTCTCTTTATATATTGTACTAGTTGTATTGTTGTATTAAGAATTCTTCCTTTATTCAATCTATGAGTGCTCTTCTCCTTGTGTGTGAGAGCGTATGAGAGCTCTCTTCCTCATCTCCTTTCTCTTTATAATATTTTTTTTGAGGGTGGGGGATGAGGGAGGAGGAGGGGGAGGGGGTTTGTGAGTGAGGGGTTTGTGAAGAGATGGATAGGTATGTGCTTGAAGATGAAGTGGTGTTGCAAAATCCTTGATCTACACTAGCCAAATGAACTCCTAGAGTATGTGGTGGGCCCTTTTATCTTTTCAATGGATGTATTAAACACCCTCTGTACCTTGGAAGATCAATCTCAAAAGGATAGATCAAAATAGATAAGTTGGAGTTAGCACACAAGTGAAGAACTTGCTATTTTGGTTCATACACTTGTCCAATGTTTTGCATAATTCTTTGAGCACAACAATAATTAGCTTAATTCCTCTTGGGGAAGTCTAACTTAAGTAGCTAACTGTCAAGATTAATCTCAAAAAAAATAATGAATCATACACTGAGAATGAAGTTTAACAAGTGATGACATCATCGCGATTTTCACGGGCTGCTATATTAATGAGACCAGTGAATAGAAAAATGGACATAACTCAAGATTCACGAATCCAATGATTATGAAAATTTGTATCTTCATACTACACAGTATGGGAAACGCAACAAACTTTAAATCATTGAATTTGGGTAAGTACACACTGAGAAACAGCTCTGACAAGATGAGTAAAAAATCGGGTACCTGATAGAGAAGTGAAAATGAAGAGACAGGGTTGACTTCAACTGAACATAATTGAAGATTGCAATACCCAAATGAAATGAAAATTGCTAAGCATATAGACTTATAGAGCTAACTTTATCAAGTTAAATCACTGAAAATGATGCGCCAAGCTTAGAGAAACCATCTCTGCTATTTGACTGAGAAAACTGAGAGATATGGCAGTGAGTAGTACACTTCACAAGAACATGGAAATATGAACTCAAATGATCATGAAAATGAAAGTATACTGGTTGTAGGTCTTCACATAACGACGACTAAGGTTACCATGTATTTATAGTTGATCTTGGGAGGCTAACTTCCCTCAATCACTCTCCAATCAATTAGTGACTGATTTGATTCTCTATCTGCCACAAATCATGACTTCATGGCTCCTCTTTCCCTTTTTGATCAAGTGGACTCAACCACTTAAGATTCTTTCACTTTTACATTAAGTAAACTCTTCAAAAGTTACAAGAGGTAGTTCACAAGTGAACTTTACATTGTCGTCATTTTAAGGCTTCTTCTATGACTTTGTGGGACTCCAACCAATACTTAGGCTTGTCATAGAATTGCTCCAACAGCTCCCCTTCAAGCCAAGTATGCTTGAGGTCTTCAATATTCCGAGATTACATGTAAAGTAATCATAGTCTTGAATTTGCAAAGCTTTGTACCATCCAATGCTTTAGTTAGAATATCTGCACATTGTTGATGAGTGGAAACATATGATATTTGAATCTCTTTGCTTAGAACCTTCTCTCGTACATAGTGATAATGAACTTCAATATGTTTAGTCCTTGCATGAAAAATAGGATTAGCAGCCAAATGAATAGAACTCATATTGTCACCATAAATAGTTGGAGTTCCATTCTCCAATCCAAGATCTTTGAATAATGTCTTCATCCACATAGCTTCTTGTGTAGCTATGGCAAGACCTCTATATTCAGCTTCAGTAGAAGAGAGAGAAACTGTGGGTTGCTTCTTCGATGACCATGAAATAAGCTTTGAACCTGCAAAGGTAAGATAACCTGAAGTGCTCCTTCTATCTTCCTTGGAGCCAGCCCAATCTGCATCAGAGAACAGCTTCAAACCTAAATTAGATACATAAGGATAATAAAGTCCTTCATTTATGGTTCCTTTGAGATACTTGAGAATCCTTTTGGCAACATCCATGTGTGGTTTCCTTGGTGTGTGCATAAATTGACTTAGCACACTCACACTGTAACATATATCTACTCTTGTCAATGTGGCATAGTTGAGACTACCCACTAGACTTTGATATGATGTGATGTCGTCTATGAGTTCACCTTCATGTGAGCTCAATTTGTGATTGACCTCCATTGGAGTGTTGGACTTAGACGTCTGCGGAAGCGCGCAAACAGCACAAGGAAGAAGCAGAAGCTTGGAGCACAAACATACAATATTGAATGTATTTCTCGAGAATGTACAAAGATAAGTAGCCCATTAGGGCAATAGGCATATATACAAGCCGGGGGAAAAAAACCTCCTAAAGAGGGAAAAAAATGCCCCGGTGGTCCTAGTGTGTTCACACACATCACTACCTAAATATATCAACAAATCCCCCCTGGAAGTGATGTCGTGAACAAGGAGTTGGCACTCATGTATAAGGAAGTGCCAAGCTATGTGAAAATCACTCCACAAAAGGAAGTAAGCGCAAAGCTTTGCGGAAAGCTTCAAACTTCTCCCTAGGCAAAGCCTTTCTGAAAAGGTCTGCTCTGAAAGCTGCCCTATACTCAGCCTCACAACTGGAAGTGGCCACAGTAGGCTGCTCCTTCCTCAACCAAGATATACATGAGCTACCAAGCATGAAGCGAAAACCACTGGTGGACACACGAGTGTCATAGCAACCAGCCCAATCTGAGTAAGAAAAAGCATGCAAATCTGGCGGTAGTGATCCCCCCTTCGGATAAAACAACCCAAGTAGCCGAGTACCACTCAAGTAGCGAAAGATGCGCTTAACCGCCTTCCAATGTGTGACTCCTTGGCAATGCATAAACCTGCTCATCTGTGAGACAACAAACTGAATATCTGGCCGAGTAATGCATAAATAAATCAAGCATCCAACAACCTGCTGATAGAGAACATCATCAAATGCATCTCCAGCATCATGAAGACTCAATCGTAAACCTGTCTCCATAGGATTGGCAATAGGCTTATAGTCTTCAAGGCGAAAATGCTGCAATAATGTGTCAATATATTTCGTTTGACACAAAGCCATTCCACCATCAACTTGCATAAACTGAATGCCCAAATAATGATGCAAATGCCCCAAATCAGACATCTCAAATGAGTCATGCAAATCAGCCTTTAAATCAGCAATATGCTTCTCAATAGGACCAGTGAGCAGCATGTTGTCAACATACAAAACAATGACCAGAAGCACATCATTAGCATGCTTAACATATAAGGTGCTTTCAGTTGGACTGTTCTCAAAACCATGTGCAACCAGATAGGCATGTATCTTCTCATACCAAGCACGTGGTGCTTGCTTTAAACCATATAATGCCTTCTTTAACCTGCACACCTGGTTTTCATGCCCTTTGTGCACAAAGCCTCGGGGCATAAAAACATACACTTCTTCATGCAAGTCACCATTCAGAAATGCTGTTTTAATGTCCAACTGATGTACATTCCAACCATGATGGGCTGCAAGTGCACAAATTCTCTAAACAGTAGTCATACGACATGTAGGTGCAAAGGTCTCATCAAAATCAATGCCTATTTCTTGCGCATAACCCTTTGCAACAAGCCTAGCCTTATACCTGTCCACTGTACCATCACGTTTACGCTTCAGCTTGTATACCCACTTAGTGCCAATGGCCTTCTTGCCAGGAGGCAAGTCACATAAAGACCAAGTACCATTCTTCATTATAGCATCATATTCAGATTGCATAGCAGCCATCCAATTTTCTGAATTTTGTGCTTCATCAAATGAAACAGGCTCATTCTCATCACAGAGACTAGATGCAGCCATAGCATAGAGATCTGATGCAAAAGAGGCACTATGAGAGCCTGAACGAGTAGGATATGACAGAGGTGCACCTAATTTGCTATCACGCAAAGTCTCCACCAGCCATTTTGGCATAGTTCTTGTCTGCTCAATATCAGCTCTCTCATCAATAAGTGCATCATGTACATCTGCATCACAAATAGAATTATCTGCATCATCACATGAAACCTGCGAAGGCTGAGAAGTTGCCTCATTAGGACCAACACTAGACTGTCCACCTATAAAAAGACACATCAAAGTATCATACATGTCTTTGGAGCTAACAGATGTCTCCTTGGTACATGAAAGCAATGGTTGAATAGCATCTTCCACAAAAACAACATCACGGCTAACCAGAATGCGGTTATTCTGTGGATGATACAGACGATATCCTTTACTTTCAGAACTGTACCCAACAAAAATACATTTTACTGCCTTATCATCCAATTTTCTACGATGTTGTTCAGGCACTAATGCATATGCCAAACAACCAAAAACACGCAGACGAGCAATAGATGGCTTGCGGTCATGCCAAGCCTCATATGGAGTGATAGACTGTAGCACTTTAGTGGGACACATGTTAAGTACATATGCTGCACACATGAGAGCCTCAAGCCAGAAACTATGTGGTAAAGCCTGACTCTTGACCATACACCTCGCCATCTCCATGAGTGACCTGTTCTTCCGTTCAGCAACTCCATTCTATTGAGGTGTATACGGCACTGTACATTGGTGTTTTAACCCACCTTCAGCCAGAAATGCATTAAAATAAGAAGACAAATATTCCCCCCCCTCGATCAGAACGAAGGGTGCCCATTTTACATGCTGACAGATTTTCAGCCAAAACCAAAAACTGTTTGAAGCACAAAAACACTTCGGACTTTGCCTTCAATAGATATACCCATGCATGCCTAGAAAAATCATCAATGAAAGTCACGAAGTAAACACAGTTTCCAAAAGAAGGTGTCTGCATAGAACCACAGACATCACTATGTACAAGCTGCAATTTCTGCGTAGCCCGAACTGAACCATCTTTTGGAAAGGAGGAACGCTGCATTTTGCCCAAAATACAGCCTTGACATACATGTTTTCCAGGTGCCTCAAGCTTGGGCAAAGAAGACACCATATCAGATTTTTGCAGGCGTAGCAAACTAGCAAAATTCAGACGACCAAAGCCTGCATGCCAAAGCTTTGCATCTAACATAGCCTGAGAATCATGAACTGCACATGCCGAATCATTCACAGATCTTTCATAGTCTATGAGCTTATAAAGCCCACGACATAAAATACCAGAAGCAATAATAACATCGCCATTTGATAGATCATGAACTGTACATCTGTCATCAACAAATTTCACAACCAAGCTAATCTTGGCTAATGCAGAAACTGATAACGGATTCTTCTTAATCCCTCGCACAAATAAAGCCTTTAACAAGGTGAAAGAACTACCATCAGCAGTAGTCAGAATGATCTTACCAACTCCCATAACAGGATAAGAGGATTTGTTGGCGCATGTGACAGTATTCCCTGTAGGGGCTGGCTCGAGTGAAGAGAAGAAACTACAGTGCGAGGTAATATGTTTGGTCGCCCCACTGTCAAAGTACCAAACATCTAAGTCCACTACAGACATGCACTGCTCATGAGAAGATGGGTCAAAACTGCAAATAGTAATAAATGCCCATTCTTCTTCCTGCACAAGATTAGCAGACTCTGTTTTTGGTGTAGAGGCTTCTGCAACAACCATTCCAGCCTCCTTTTTCTTTGCCTCTTTTGCAGCCAATTTTGGACAGTTCTTTATGATATGATCATTCCCTTTACAGTACTTGCAAAACAATTTTTGCTTTTATGATTTCTTCTCATCTTTATCCTGGTTCTTCGAATGTGCAGCATTTGCAGATTTCTGCTTACTAGTAGAAGAGCTCCATTTTCCTTTGCCCTTCTGACTAGCCAGGAAAGCTTGATCTGCAACACGCATAATGGACTTGTTCTGCCTGGACTGATCTTCCTGCAACAAAACAGAGACTAACTCCTCAAATGATAAGGCATTCGGATTGCCTTTCATCATCAACCGAAGAGTAGAAGCAAAACTCTGATATGAATCAGGAAAACCATTCAGAACCGTCTGCACAAGTGAGCTATCTGGTATAACCTCATCAACAGAAATCATCTGTTCCTTCAAATCTTGGATCTTTGTTAGGAAACTGTCCATAGAATCACCTTCATTCATGTGCTCACTCTCCAGCTGTTTTCGGAGGTAAGCAACACGAGCCTCATTCCTAGCTTGGTACAATGTGGTAAGTGTATCCCAAGCATCTCTAGCTGTTCTACAAGAGCGAATATGAGGAATAATGGCACGTTTGACAGACAAAGCTATCAATGCATGTGCCTCGGCATCTCTGCCATCCCAACGAATTTGCTCTACAGTAGGTGCAACAAATACAACAGCACGAACAGGAATCTGCACAATATCATCTTCGACACCATCTTCATCAGCTCCAGCACTTGTATTCATAGTACCTGTTGTTACAGGTGTAACAGGACGTCTTTCAACACCCTGCACAATGTTCCACAATCCTTTTGCAACCAATACATGTCGCATCATATAAGCCCATAATGGATAGTTGGTACCATCCAACTTATCCTCAGCAACCAACATACGGAATACATCACTGCTTTCAGCCATGGCCGATGACTAAAATACCTTGATGCAGAAAATTGATTGTATCTCAAAAAGTTGAACGGAACTTCCCAGATGAGTTCTGCTAAACCTGTAGCAGACTTGGAGATGCTTATACTGACAAACAGAAACAGGTATTTACCTTTGGCACAAAAAGACAAAATAGCCTGCACAAGCGCTGCGATAGTGCGTTCGGAGGCCGAAACGAGCCCAGGTTGCAATTTTGGCACCACACAGCAAAGCTGTTTTGATCTCTGAAACACCCTGAGTATGCTCACCAAATTTCGTGCAAATCTGAGACTACAAATGGAGGAGTGTCGAGGGTGCCCTAGATGAAGTAACAACCTGCTTTGATACCAATTGTTGGAGTTAGACGTCTGTGGAAGCACGCGAACAACACAAGGAAGAAGTAGAAGCTTGGAGCACAAACACACAATACTGAATGTATTACTAGAGAATGTACAAAGATAAGTAGCCCATTAGGGCAATAGGCGTATATACAAGCCGGGGGAAAAAAAACTCCTAAAGAGGGAAAAAAGTGCCCCAGCGGTCCTAGTGTGTTCACACACATCACTACCTAAATATATCAACATGGAGTACTTGCAATCTTACAATCTTGCATCTTGAATTTTGCCAATATGTCCTTAATGTACTTTCTTTGAGTGGGAATCAAACCATGATCTTTGTATACAACTTCCAAACCTAGGAATTAGGTAAGTGAACCCAAATCACTTATCTTGAACTCTTCTCTCATCTGATCTTTGATCTTCTTGATACCATCTGCATCATTTTGTGTCAATATAATATCATCTACATATACACATAGGTAGATGATCTCAAAATTACTCTTTTTAATAAAGAGTGAAGGATCTGCCTTGCTTGGTTGAATGCCTTTGTCCTACAAGAATGAAACAAGTATGAAATTCCAAGCTCTTGGGGCTTGCTTGAGACCATACAATGCTTTGTTAAGTTTACACACATGATCAGGATAAACTTGATTCTCAAAACCAGGTGGTTGTGCCATATATACCTCTTCTTATCCAACCATTCAAGAATGCATTCTTTACATCTAGTTGAAGTATCTTCCAATTCTTGGAAGAGGCAATACTAAGCTCACTCTCTAACTAGCCAACCCCAAAAATGAGCTCTCTACCTCTTTTTATAGTTTTTTGAGTAGTTTTGGCCCAGTCCAGACCTAGTGCCTGGCCTAATAATAAATTAGGTTGTAGGGCTTATTTGAAGGCTCAATCGAAGTCTAAAAATTATGAAGATTTATACATAGATACTTCTAATGCTCCTCAAGCTTGAGGACTCCTGGCCTTGCAAAAGATGGAGCTACAAAAAGGTGAAATGATATTTACAATGGTTTTAGTGATAGAAAATCACTACTTTTATAAGGATGTCTTCTAAACATTTGACATCTACTTCTTGGAGCTTGCTATATGCTCCTTCTTCATATGTGACCACTTCTTTGATGTGTTCGTGCACCTTTTGCTTCACCTTGAGGCCAACACTCCCGCCACCCTCTTGAGTTTCTCGGCGGTGATAGACACTTGTTGGATTGGGTGTTCCATGTAGTACTTTGTCATCCCCTACTTTGGCAACACTATAACAATGATAGGTTAGGAAACCTCTTCATCAGCATGCCCTTGAGCACTTAGCTCAAGACCCCATTTTTTGCACCACAATTCTTACAATGCATTCCCCAAGTAAGCATGCATAGGGCCACATTACAAGGACATGCACAAGGCACATATTTTCTTCAACCCATGCACTAACACACTTACCCATCATTCATTATGGGTTATGTCTACTTGGCATGATAGCTATGAAACACATGTTTGAAAGATCCAGAGGAGATCAAGGTTATAATATCAGTACCTATGAAGCAATTCATTGTTGACAAATGTTCAACATCAACATTGACAACCTCTTTTGAGCAACTAGAAAAGTTTGGAAGCTCGCAATTACAAGATCACGGTGGAATCCAAGGAAGAAGTACATACAAAGGGACTCAACCTTGCAACAGCTAGCAATGACAAAATGAAGAACATAACAACTTACCTTGCTACACATGGAAGACAGACTGCTCTTGTTGATACATGATGGACACTACCTCTAAAAGTACTACACTGAACACCCAATCCAATAAGGGTCTGTCAGGGATGACAAACTTGAGAGGGGGGGAGCGTTGGCACTCAAGCTCAAGCAGAAGCTGTGAGAACACATCAAAGAAGTGATCACATATGAAGAAGGCGCATGTAGGGAGCTTGACGAAGCACATGTCGAATTTTTAGGAGAAATCCCTATAAAAACAGTGATTTTTTATCACTAGAACCATTGTAAATATCATTTCACCTTTTTGTAGCTCCATTTTTTTTCAAATCAAGGATTTCTTGAGCTTGAGGAGCATTAGAAGTATCTACATGTAAAGTTTCATAACTTTTAGACTTTGATTGATCCCTTGAATAAGCCTTGGAACCTAATTAATTATTAGGTCAGACAGTAGGTCTAGACAGAGCCAAAACTATTCAAGGAACTATAAAAAGACCTAGAGAGATCATTTTTGGGGTTGGCTGGTTAGAGAGTGAGCTTCTTAGTAGCTTGTGAGGGGTTTGAGGTTTTTTAAGAGAGTTCTTGTGTAACTGAAGCTTTCCATTGTTCCTCTCTTTGATCTTACCTTATATGTGTGTGTGTGTGTGTGCATGCATGTATGTGCTTGTCACTCACATTTGCTCACCACATTTGCACATAATCTTCATATCCTCCTCATGTCTCTATGGATTGACAAGTAAAGGAGGTGGTGCTTATGCTTGAGCTACACCACTAATGCAGACTATGAGTGGACAAATTCAACCAGGAAAACAATCTTTCGTTTTCATTGCGTGAAACACCTTAGATATTGAAAAAGTTTGAAAAGTGAATGCCTGGAAATATGATCTGTGATGGAATTTAATCCCTGAGATTTCACACTAGAAGTGAAATGAACCCAACACCTAGGTCCAGTCATACACCTTTCTTGCTACCCTGCAACAAAACTTTGCTTCACTTGCCTTACACTAATTCAAGTCAACTAAGCTTTTAGACACAATTATTATAGTTTATGAGCATTCCAAAAATCGTAATGTTTACACAAGGAATGGGTAGCGTGTATTATAGTTCAAACATAATCTTAATGTTTACACAAGGATTGGTAGCGTGTATGATAGTGAGGAACAATGAGGCAAAGAGTGGGTTACATGCCCAAGAAGACGATCTTAAGTGACACAGGTAAAGTGAAGTGACTGTGTGTATGCATAAGAGTAGGCATGGAAAGCAAGCTAAAGTGTATGTGTGGAAGGCATAGAGAAGAGTTATAATTCCAACTAAGAGAGTATGTAGAGAACTCTCTGAAGTCAGTGTAGAGATTCAATTGAAGAGTGAAGAGAGTATTGTATGCTCTAGGGTCTTTGTGCAGACTCTAGGAGTAAGAAAGGCACATGTAGATGATACAACAAGAAGTGATCTAGGACCAAAAGGATATACAAGGATGCATAATTCTATGGGGTGATTAACATATGTCAGCTACATCGATTGTCATTGTGCTTACATGAACAAGGTAATACAACACGCTGAAACTTCTTGTCTTGAAGATGCAAGTGGAAATGCAGATTGGGAGAAATCTATGGATAAGGAGATGGCTGCACTTTAAATGAAACATGGAAGCTAGTTCCATTGCCACAAGGAAAGAAAGCCATAGGTTGCAAGTGTGTTTACAAGGTAAAACATAATTGTTGATGAAAGCATAAGGAAGTATAAAGTAGGATTGGTAACAAAAGGATATGCACAAATGTATGGCATTGACTATGAGAACAATTTTATCCATGTGGCTAAAATGGCTATTGTGAAAGCACTTGTTGCACTCACTTCAACAAAATGATAAGTTTTTCATTAAACGGATGTGAAGAATGCTTTCTTACACTCTAAGTTGTATGAATAAGTATATATAGACTAGCTGCAATGATATGATGATTCAAATCATCTTGAATATGTTTCGAGATTGAAGAAAGCTTTCTATTGGCTTAGACAAGCCCTTCACGCTTTGCATGCTAGGATTGAAGATTCTTTAACCTCCATTTGATTTTTTTATGTGTGATGCAGATCACTCATTATATATAAGAAAGGTTGACAATAGCCTCATAATTGTGGCTATTTACATTGATCACTGGATTGTAGTTGGTGATAATGAAGAAAGCATTAAGGAAATAAAGTAACTCCTTATGCTAGAATTTGGCATGAAAGAACTTGGTCTGTTGTGTTTCTTTTTGGGCATTGAGTTCATACATAAAAAATAGGTATTTGAATGTCTTGAAAGGCATATTGCATTGATTATGATGAAAAAGTATGTTATGAATGATTGTAAGCCAATTTCTATGTCATTAGATGAGAATTAGAAGTTGGATACTACCTCTAGTGAAGTAGTGGAAAATGCTACTATGTGTAGGAAAATTATGGAACGTTTGATACATCTCACAATTGCAAGGCCTAATCTAAGATACATTGTGGAACTTAAGAATGATTTATGTAGGTTCCTAGGAAACCCCATCTCGATAACATGAGATGCACTATACACTATGTGAGTGTTATTTTGACTTATGTAGTATTTTATGATGTTTTAGAATTTCATGTTCATGGTTACAATGATGCAAATTGGTTTGCTATAGTTCCAGATACAAGATGTAATAGTGGTTTTCTATTTTCACTTGGGAGTTTTGCTATTGCATGGAGTAGTATGAAGAAACCCACTATTGATTTAATGATTATCGAGGCTAAGTATAGAGGTGTTGCAATCGCAGCATGTGACGCATCATGGCTAGTGATGCTTCTTGAAAATTTAGGTGTACAAGTGGAGAAACCTATCATCATTTATTGTGTTAATCTTAGCAGCATATAGTTAGCACAAAATCCTCTTTTTCATGCTAGAACAAAGCATATCAAGGTACATTATCACTTCATCAGGGAGAAGGTATTAGGAGGTGATATTGATCTTGCTTAGGTAAGGATAGATGAACAAGTTCCTAATACTTTCATTGAAGCAGTTGGAGTAGAGAAGTTGAAGAAGTCTCAAAAGATGCTTGGATTATAGAAAATGATGTTGAGCATGAGGGGGAGTGTAATTGAGATATCAAGCTCAACATGTGGTGATCGAGGATGACACAAACCACTTTTTCATTTCTTTGACATGTATAGTGGGTACATTGATATAACGTAGGGATACTTTTAGTTAGCTTTACCAAACTTATTTCCCGATAGCGATGGCACATTTGCTTCTAGCCAATTCACTTATTTGTAGACATTATAGTTTTATTTATGTGCTTCTCTTTATATATTGTACTAGTTGTATTCTTGTATTAAGAATCCTTCCTTTATTCAATCTATGAGTGCTCTTCTCCTTGTGTGTGAGAGTGTATGAGAGCTCTCTTACTCATCTCCTTTCTCTTTATAATATTTTTTTTTGAGGGTGGGGGATGAGGGAGGGGGAGGGGGTTTGTGAGTGAGGGGTTTGTGAAGAGATGGATAGGTATATGCTTGAAGATGAAGTGGTGTTGCAAAATCCTTGATCTACACCAGCCAAATGAACTCCTAGACTATGTGGTGGGCCGTTTTATCTTTCCAATGGATGTATTAGACACCCTATGTACCTTCGAAGATCACTCTCAAAAGGATAGATCAAAATAGATAAGTTCAAGTTATCTCAGAGGTGAAGAACTTGCTATTTTGGTTCATACACTTATCCAGTGTTTTGCATAATTCTCTGAGCACAGCAGCAATTCGCTTAATTCCTCTTGGGGAAATCTAACTTAAGGAGCTAACTTTCAAGAGTAATCTCATCAAAAATGATGAACCATACACTTAGAATGAAGTTTAACAAGTGATGACATCATCCCGATTTTCATGGGCTACTATAGTAATGAGACAAGTGAACAGAAAAATGCACATAACTCAAGATTTAGGAATCCAATGATTATGAAACTTTCTATGTTTATACTAGACAGTATGCTCCATGCAAAAAAGTTTAAATCATTGAATTTGGGTAATTACACACTGAGAAAGAACTCTAACAAGATGAGTAAAAAGTCGGGTACCTCACAGAGAAGTGAAAATGAACAGACAGGGTTGACTTCAACTGAACATAACTGAAGATTGCAATATCCAAATGAGATGAAAATTGGTAAGCATATAGTAGACTTATAGAGCTAACTTTACCAAGTTAGATCACTGAAAAGGATGCACCAAGCTCATAGAAACCATCTCTGCAATCTGACTGAGAAAACTAAGAGATATGGTAGTGAGTAGTACACTTCACAAGAACATGGAAATATGAACTCAAATGATCATGAAAATGAAAGTATATTGATTGTAAAATACAATGGACTTACTGATACATATGTGTGCCTTGGAATCACACCTTGATATGGCATAAAGCTCAGCTCTTGGAGGTCTTCACATAACCACGACTAAGGCTACCATGTATTTATAGTTGATCTTGGGAGGCTAACTTCCCTCAATCACTCTTCAATCAATTAGTGACTGATTTGATTCTCTATCTACCAAAAATCATGACCTCATGGCTCCTCTTTACCTTTTTGATCAAGTGGACTCAACCACTTAAGATTCTTTCACTTTTACATTAAGTAAACTCTTCAAAAGTTACAAGAGGTAGTTCACAAGTGAACTTTACATTGTCTTCATTTTAAGGCTTCTTCTATGACTTTGTGGGACTCTAGCCAATACTTAGGCTTGTCATAGACTTGCTCTAATAGCTCCCCCTCAAGCCAAGTATGCTTGAGGTCTTCAATATTCTGAGATTACCTGTAAACCAATCATAGCCTTGAATTTGCAAAGATTTGTACCATCCAATGCTTTAGTTAGAATATCTGCACATTGTTAATGAGTGGACACATATGATATTTGAATCTCTTTGCTTAGAACCTTCTCTCGTACATAGTGGTAATGAACTTCAATATGTTTAGTCCTTGCATGAAAAATAGGATTAGCAGCCAAATGAATAGAATTCATATTGTCACCATAAATAGTTGGAGTTCCAAAGTCCAATCCAAGATCTTTGAATAATGTCTTCATCCACATAGCTTCTTGTGTAGCTATGGCAAGACCTCTGTATTCAGCTTCAGTAGAAGAGAGAGCAACTGTGGGTTGCTTCTTGGATGACCATGAAATAAGCTTTGAACCTGCAAAGGTAAGATAACCTGAAGTGCTCCTTCTATCTTCCTTGGAGCCAGCCCAATTTGCATCAGAGAATAGCTTCAAACCTAAATTAGATACATAAGGATAATAAAGTCCTTCATTTATGGTTCCTTTGAGATACTTGAGAATCCTTTTGGCAACATCCATGTGTGGTTTCCTTGGTGTGTGCATAAATTGACTTAGCACACTCACACTCTAACATATATCTACTCTTGTCAATGTGGCATAGTTGAGACTACCCACTAGACTTTGATATGATGTGATGTCCTCTATGCGTTCACCTTCATGTGAGCTCAATTTGTGATTGACCTCCATTGGAGTACTTGCAATCTTACAATCTTGCATCTGGAATTTTGCCAACATGTCCTTAATGTACTTTCTTTGAGTGAGAAACAAACCATGATGTTTGTATTCAACTTCCAAACCTAGGAAGTAGGTAAGTGAACCCAAATCACTTATCTTGAACTCTTCTCTCATCTGATCTTTGATCTTCTTCATACCATCTGCATCATTTTGTGTCAATATAATATCATCTACATATACACATAGGTAGATGATCTCAGAATTACTCTTTTTAATAAAGAGTGAAGGATCTGCCTTGCTTGGTTGAAAGCCTTTGTCCTACAAGAATGAAACAAGTATGAAATTCCAAGCTCTTGGGGCTTGCTTGAGACCATACAATGCTTTGTTAAGTTTACACACATAATCAGGATAAACTTGATTCTCAAAACCAGGTGGTTGTGCCATATATACCTCTTCTTATCCAACCATTCAAGAATGCATTCTTTACATCTAGTTGAAGTATCTTCCAATTCTTGGAAGAGGCAATACTAAGCAAAACCCTAATAGTAGGCATCTTTGCCACAGGAGAGAAGGTCTCCTCATAATCAATTCCCTGAGTTTGTGCAAAGCTTTTTGCTACAAGCCTTGCCTTATACCTGTTAATGGAACCATCAAAATTCTTCTTGAGTTTATAGACCCATCTTGAGCCTATTAACTTCATGGATGAAGTCTGGGGCACCAAATCCCAAGTGTTGTTTTCCTCAAGTGCTTCAATCTCTTCCTTCATTGCATGCTTCCATTTTGTTTTTGCTTTGGCCTCTTCAAATGATGATGGCTCCTCTTGGTTTATGTCCTGTGCTATGTAGATAGAATTTTTATTTACTAATGAGGTCTCAAACCCATACCTTTTTGGTTTTTTCTTTTCCCTTATAGATCTTCTTAGGCCATGATGTGATGATTCTGCCTCATGTCCAAGTTCCTGCAATTTTGCTTTACCTTTAGACTTCCATGCTTTGATCTTTTCCATCTGAGATTCTTCATCATCCTCCGAGGTGTCTTGTTCTTCAATCTTTGGTTGTTCTCTACCAAGCTTTGGAAAATCTTCTTCAAGATCATATGGTAAATTGACCTTCCTGCATGAATCTTCATACCATGAATTGTTTTCATAAAAAACCTACATCTCTGCTTACCAAGAATCCTTTGTTGGTAGGGTTGTATAACCTGTAACCCTTTTGATTGTTGTCATATCCAATAAATACACACCTTTCTACCTTTGGATCCATCTTGCCTCTAACCTGTGAAGGAACATGAGCAAAAGCAATACATCCAAAAATTTTACAATGATCTAAGCTTGGTCTTCTTCCATTCGAAGCCTCAAATGGAGTCATCCCATCAAGGGATTTTGAAGGCAACCTATTAATCAAGTAAGTGGTTGTAGATACAACCTCAGCCCACAGATAATTAGGAAAATGCTTTTCATTTAACATGGACCTTGCAGCTTCAACTATTGTCCTATTCCTCCTTTCTGCCACTCCATTTTGCTCAGGAGTGTACCTTGTAGTTATCTCTCTTTTGATTCCTCTTTCTTGAAAAAAAGAATTAAACTCATGGGAGAAGTATTCTCCCCCTCCATCTGACCTTAGCTTTTTTAGTGATTTACCTGTTTGATTCTCCACAAGAGCCAAATATCTTTTGAAACATGAAAAAACTTCATCTTTGTGTTTCATAAAGAATATGATAGTCCATCAGCTGCAATCATCAATAAAGGAGACATAATACCTTGATCCAGATATTGAAGCTTCCTTGCTAGGTCCTCATACATCTATATGAACCAACTCCAAGAGATCTCCATGCATATAACCTTTCTTCATGAATGGTAACCTGTGAGACTTTCCAAATTGACATGCACTACACTTATAAATCATATGTTGTTTTGACAAATTAGGGAGTCCAAGTACACTTTGGTTCCTAGAAATTTGCTTTAATGATCTTTCACCAATATGTGCTAACCTTTTGTGCCATACTTCCAATTCTGTGAGTGTCTGACTACCATAATTAAAGAGAGCAATGTTCCTAGTGTCTTGTAATTCAAATGTGAACAATCTACCTGCCTTTTCACCTTTTGCAATTCTTCTGAATCCTTGACTTGGATCTTCAACAAATGCTCCTACTTTTGTGAACTTGACTTGCAACCCTTTCTCTACTATCTGCCCAACACTTATCAAATTCTTTGTAATGGTAGGGACATAGAGTACCTTACTGAGTAGGTTGATGTTTCCATCAGTTGCTTTGACATTGCCTATTTTCTCCACAAGATGTTTTGTATCATCTCCTATTTGTACCTCATGCTTATTCCTTGGATCTTCTAAATCTGATAGGAGTGCCACATTTCGTGCTACATGATTTGAACAATCTGAATCTATGTAGAAAACATGCTCATCAAATTTACCTTGTGGCATAGCCATGTTCATGATCAATAATGAATCCTCTTTGTTTGAGTCTTCTGTGTAGTTATTGAAGTCTCTCCTTCCTTTGTAGCCTCCTTGATAGTTTGAATGATTGTAGTTGTTGTAGCTACCATGATAATTGTTGAACCTTCCTCTTGAGTAGCCATAACTTCCTCTATTGTATCCTCTTCCTCTTTGATTCCTGGACTTCCTAAAGCAATTTTCAGTTGTATGATTAGTTAATCCACAAATAGAACATGAGTTGGAGTCTTGGGATCTCTTTTGCCTTGTCTACCTCCTCTTCCTCTACCTCTGCCATGTCTTCCTCTACCTGCATAGTTAGCTTGATATGTACCTGCTTCATCATCCACTTTCTTTGCCTTTCCTTTGTTATCTTTGGAATTGTTTTTATCAGCGTATAAAGCTGAAGATTGATTACCTTTAGAGCTTTCTCCATTTTTGATAAGCTTTGCCTCTTGAGTAAGTAGTTGTCCAATGAGTGTATTGAAATCAGGTACATGCATGTCCATGTACAAATCCATAGCTGTGGTGTGTTAGACGGCCGCCGAATAAGGACAATTGTACTTAGACAGAGGTTTTTAATGTAGAAAAAACTCTTCTGGAAGTACGCGGTAAAGAAAGATTCGCGCAAGCCTTGTAACAAAATTCTATTTAAAGCAATGAAAAGAGAACGGAAAAAACCCCCGGTTTTGGGAGTTGCGAGTGTACTGTGAGAGCCCTGATTTGGGATTAGCTCTTCTACTGTGTGTAGGTAGGTGTTAACGAGTAGAGTGTCTTGGCTCTATCCTGTTCTGCGTGCCTTATCTGTGTAACTGTCCGTCTGCGCATGCGCGATACACTGCGGTGTTACGAATCGGTACTGTGATTTTGAGATTCTGTTCGATAACGAGTTAAGATATCTTGATTATGCGTAAGGTGTTAGTGTGTTGTCTATCTGCTAATTCTTCGGTGGAATAGGTAAGCGTGAAGAATAGATATGAGTTGCTATGATTCTCTGTAAGTGACTGAGTCGGTATTATAGTCTGTGTTCAAGGTTAATGTCGGTAATGTCTAAGTACGCGTAGAATGGTAATAATGTTGTGACACGTCTTGCTGTCAGTAGATATTACGGGTTGAAGGTAGATATACGGTAAGTCTGTGAACTGACAAGAAGGATTGTGTGTTATGGTCTTGTTAAGTTACTAAAAGTGTTGGACTGTCATCTCGGACTACTGTTCAACTGCTATGGCAGGAACAGTCTGGGAGCTCTGAGTTCCAGTACGTTGGTCTAGTCAAAGTTGTTCAGGAGCAAAAACTGAGCTAAGACGTGAAAACCATAACTACGGTTGAGTGAGAAGTTGGGAAAATAGTACAGGGCCTCTGTTTAACAGACCCCTACCACTCCCAAGGACCCACGTGGCTAGAGTCAATTTATTTTTGCGGTAAGATTGAGTACAGAAAAAGAGAGACTCGGAAATATCTGGTACGCAGGTGTGGAACCAGAATCTGGGTCTCCGAAGGATTGTTATTTTGGACTAGTGATTAACATCTACGGCAGTCGGTTAACAGTTGAGTCAATAGTTGAGCGATTTCACCTTTAACATTTGGCGCCGTCTGTGGGAAAGTGGCAACTGTTTACCAGTCTCTACGGTAAAGTAGCATTTGATTACGAGTCACTTGTGAGACAGTGGCATAAGAGTGCTAGCGGTTTGTAAGAAGCAAACATCCAGTAACATTTGATTCACTGACAATAGCAACAGACCCAGATTGTTGCAAATTGCTCAGATAGTATCACTGGGCAATGATACATGCCGGTCACTCGATCAGGCGAAACATATCCTAAGAATCGTAAGGTTGAAGCACGAAAATCACAAAAGATAGCCTCGGGAGAAGTAGGCATAATTAGATCTGACCCAGTAGTCAAGAAAAGTGGAAACGTTACGACTAATTCCGGTCATATTCCGGTGGAACGATCAACGCCTTCGATACATTCTGGTGCTACTTCGACCCAGCCTATCGAAGATATAGCAAGTCCAGACTCTATCAAAACACCGTTGGAACCTAGTTTAACAATATCAGATAAAGATTTAGAGTTATCCACGATCAGAAATACGTTAGGAAAATTCGGCAAAAGTAGTAAAACATGGCATTCTGGCACAATTTCGGTTCATTCCGGTGAGATTCCGGTGATAGAATCGCCGATCGCTGGCAAAGGTTTAGTCTTTTGTGCGGAATCATCCGCTCAACCTTCGTGTTTGGAAGAAAGATTTCGGATATTAGACATCCAGAAGGAAGGAAAGCTGTTCGAAACAGAGATCCGAAGCATCCTAAGTCGAAACAGCACTCCGGAAAGCGCACCCTCCGGCGATACAAGTCCCGATAGTTCAACCAATCAATCCCGAGATACAGAAGGAAGCCCTGAAACATTCACAATGAGCGGACAACAACAACAACAACAACAGTTAGGTCAACCAAGGCCGCCTCCAACAGGAGTAACCTACACGAAATTCGGTGGATTCCCAGGAGATGACCCAGACGCTCACGTACGAACTTTTGAGATAAGTTATGCAGTCCTTAACCATCCACCAGATCAGGCATATAAGGCCATTGTTTTTCAATCGACACTGATCAATGAAGCAGCGAGATGGCTCACGGAATATGATATCAATCATTTCGGTACTTACGATGCAGTACGAGACGCCTTTTTACAGCGATTCAGACTAAAGAAGAATCCTGCTGAAATCTTTGAGTATTTACAGAACAACAGACAAAAGGCAAATCAGACCGTCTAGGAATATGCTACTCTCTTCAGAACACATTTACGGCAGATACCACAGGCTCACGCTAATCTACCTGATGATGTCATATCTCAATGGTTTATCAATGGATTAACCCCACAACTGAAGCAGATCATGATCATAAGATGTGTCGGAGCTATGACCTTGGATGCCGTCATTGCAATGGCTCTGCAGCCAGAGTCCAAGGTTGGTGGATTTTCAGAAGACTTGGAATGGTTAAAAACAAACAAAAATATGGCTGAAGATATAACCAGGCAAGTATACTGCACCACATGCAAAAATTCAGGGCATACGAGTGCCAACTATGCACTGAATCAAGCGTTTTGCGCTATCTGCAACACTGCCGGACACACGCAACTGAGAAACAATCAACAACAAGGATATCGGAACTACCGAGGACAGAGAAACAACAATTATAATGCCAATCGATGGCAGAATGGACCACCACCGGAAAATCCCAATCTACCACCTCCGCGCTGTCATTTCTGTGGCGAATTCGGTCACATTAGAAGGTTTTGTAAGGATGCAATGGAATATGATCAAAGAAAGAAGGAACGCCAAAATCCAATGGCCAACATGGTAAAAATTACACCGATAGAGACACAGACTGCTACAGTCCAGACCCGTTCCGGTAAACAACTTCAGCAGGCAGCAGAAATCTTTGAACCAGGGATACAAGAACAACGTAGGCTGTACAACAAAGCTAGTCACTGGACCACAACAGAACCACCAGTGTTCCCAGAACCTATTCCGGTGACTCAGGCTTCTTCATCAAGGGACGAAACGAAACAAAAGGAAGCATCAGTAGGGCCACCATCATCAGTAGAGACAACAGCAGACACTTCTGCGTCAGTAGAAACCTCAAGTCCAAAAGAACAAGACAGTCAAGCTCCACACGCCTGGGAAATTTTGTCCAAAGCATCCATCACTCTGCCTCTAGGCCAACTTCTGGCCTTAGTACCTGGGATCCGACAACAGTTTCAGCAACAGTTCAGCCCAGTACCTGCTTGCATTCCGACGACAGCCGCAGTTCAACCGGAACCTGATGCTGCGATTGATCATGCAGTGCCCTTGATCACAGTATGGTATAAGAATCAGAAGATCACGCAGGTATTAATTGACGGAGGCTCAGGCGTAAACATTGCGACCGCAGCATTATGCAAAAAGCTAGGCTGGACCGAAATTGAACCAGTTCAATTCTTTGTTCGAATGGCGGATCAATCGCGAGTCCATCCTGTAGGACTTGTGCGGAATGTACCCATCACTCTACAAGGTACGACTTTCAAGATGACTTTTGTCATACTAGACCTACCCGAATCCACTTTGGATTACAACCTACTTTTCGGCCGACCTTGGCTGAAGCATGCGAAGGTAATACAGGACTGGTCTGCACAAGAGCTTACATTCAAGGATGCCAATCGTAAATATGTGGTAAAACTAGATGCTATACAACCCTGTGAACCTCATGCCAGACCCTATTTTGCTGAACCAGTCCATATGTTAGATGGACTATCAGATGATGAAGAAGAACAATTTCTAAAAAATAACGCTGATTTAATGTCTCTAGGAACTGTTGATCTACAATCCGTCATAGATAACTGGAACACGTCAGTATGTACAGTAGTAGCTATCACCGGAAAGTCGGTCCAGGAAGATACTTCCTCAACCCATGACGATGAATTACAACCACTGTTCAAGCCAACAGACGATACAGAGAAACCTCAACAATTTTATGTCCCAGAAGACCAGCTGATCACGTACAATCTAGGAGATAGAAATCACCCACGACCTGTGAAGATAAGGCAGAACTTACCGGAAACATTTAAGGAGGATTTGATTAAACTTCTTCGCGAATTCGCAGACGTCTTTGCGTGGGATTACAAAGACATGAAGGGATTAGATCCGCGCATCTATCAACACAGAGTCATGTTGAAACCAGAAGTAAAACCAAACAGACAACCCAGCTACAGAATGAACCCCCATTATGCATCACAGGTAAAAGCCGAACTTGATAGACTATTAAAAGTCGGATTCATTGTACCAGTAGAACACGCTGAATGGATCTCACCCATTGTGATCGTGCCGAAGAAAAACAAGCAATTACGAATCTGTGTGGATTACCGGAAATTAAATGCAGCAACAGTACCAGATCCTTTCTCGATCCCCTTTTTGGATACCATGCTTGATAGAGTCGCAGGTCATGAAATGTATTCATTTTTAGATGGATACAACGGGTACAATCAGGTTAGAATGGCTGAAGAGGATATACCAAAAACTGCCTTCATTACCAATTGGGGTGTCTTTGCCTGCACAGTAATGTGGTTTGGATTGAGAAATGCACCAAGCACATTTCAAAGATGTATGCAGGAGATATTTTCTCCTTATCTCACTTCATTCATGCAAGTATATCTCGACGACTTCTCAATCTTTGGGAAGATGATAGCACATTTGTTTCATTTACGATGCTGTTTTCAGAAGTGTAGAGAATATAGACTCTGCCTTAATCCCAACAAATCCGTGTTTGCGGTTTCATGTGGCAAACTACTTGGGCATATTGTATCTGCTCAAGGTATCCGAGTGGACCCAGATAAGATTTCGGCGATTTTAGAAGCCCCGATACCCATGACTCCGAAGGAAGTAATGCGTTTTATGGGTCAAATACGGTGGCATGGCAGACACTTACGGTGGCTTGCTCACCTAGCAGTACCACTGAACAGGCTAATCACAAAAACTCCCCGACAGTTTGAATGGACTGAAGAATGTCAAACTACATTTGATCGACTCAAGTATCTCCTGACGCAAGCCCCAATTTTACAACCACCGGACTGGGACACTCCGTTCCATGTTTTTGTCGATGCTTCAGATATTGCAATTGGTAGTATACTGATGCAGCAAACAGAGAAGTGGTTTCGCCCTGTTTATTATGCCAGTAGAAGGCTTGCACCGGCAGAAAAGAACTATTCCACCACTGAAAGAGAATGTCTAGGATTAATTTACTCAATCAAAAAGTTCAGACATTATCTACTAGGCCGGAAATTTACCTTTCATGTGGATCATGCTGCCCTTGTTTATCTAGTAAGACAGCAGCACTTAGGAGGACGATTAGCACGATGGGTGCTACTTTTACAAGAATTCGACTATGACGTCATTCACCGACCCGGAAATGCACATGCTTTAGCAGATTTCTTATCACGCCTAGATTCCGGTGAAGCTCCGGTAGGCATAGATGACACGACTCCTGCGATTTATAATGCTGAACCACTGCCCGATGAGACTGCCAAATTACAAACACCACATACATACTATGATCAGATTCTAACTTTTCTCACCGAAGGATGCTTTCCAGCCGAGACTGCCAAGGCAGTTCGAAGGAAAATTGCGGTCTTTAGCCGCCGATGTCGGTTAATTGCTGGCGAACTATATTATGCAGATCATACCGGAATACTACTTCGCTGTATTCCCCCACATGAAGTTAACTCAGTTATCACTTTGGCTCACTCCATTCCTTCCGGTGGCCATTTTGCAGCAGACTTAACTCACCGGAAAATTCTACAAGGAGGACTTTGGTGGCCAACGATGTACAGGGATATCTCGCAGTTTGTTAAACATTGTGATACTTGTCAAAGAGCTGGTCAACCTTTACAACGGCATCTTTTTCCTCTACAACCCATCTTACCATTAGAACCTTTTCAAAAATGGGGTTTAGATTTTATCGGGCCCATTACACCTCCAGCAGTATCCAATAACAATCGATACATACTGACTTGCACAGATTACGCAAGTAGATGGGCAGAAGCCTGGGCTTTACGGTCTGCTACAGCAGTTACGGTAGCAAAATGTCTACTCACGGATGTCTTCCCACGATTTGGCTTACCACTGGAAATTGTCTCAGATCAAGGCACTCATTTTATAAACAATTTAATGAAGGCACTCACACAGTCATTCCAGGTCACACATAAATTTAGCTCTCCTTATTATCCACGTGCCAATGGATTGGCTGAAAGTACAAACAAATCACTGTTAAACATCCTCCGGAAATTGATCATGGAAGCACCGGAAAGATGGGATCAATTACTACCTGCGGTACTATGGGCATACCGAACTACATATAAGGTAACAACAGGCTTGACACCTTTCAAGCTTGCTTATGGCTTAGAAGCAATCGCTCCCATGGAAGTAGTCATCCCAAGTCTGCGTGTCGCAATCACTCAGAAGATGCTACCAGAAGATTCGCTGACAGCACGCCTGGACGCACTCAGAAAACTTGATGAACACCGATGGCTCAGTTTTTTAACTATGCGTGAAGTGCAACTAAGGCAAGCCAAGACACACGATCGATATTTGAAGACTCCAGTCTTTTCGGTAGGTCAGCTCGTACTCTTTTATAACGCAAAGTCGGATAGAGCAGCAGGAAAGTTCAAATTACGGTGGTTCGGCCCTTTCAAGATCTCAGCACAACTCGGTCCGGCAACTTTTCGGTTGACTACGTTGACCGGAAATCCACTTCCAAGGTAATTAATGGGTCGAAGCTGCGACCGTATTATCCCACTACTAGTACGCATTAAATTACTCAGCGGCGAACCGCGTTCTATATAAATTTTTGCGTTTTTCTTTCTTTTTGCCGTGTTTTGTACAAATCTTTAGGTTACCAGCCGCCCCTCCCTACCGGTTACTCAAGTACGCACGCCAGCACGCAAACAATATCATTCCCGCACTGCACAATGATACCTACCCCCCCCCACTGTGTTCTCCTTCTTTAACCCTCTTAGCGCGCCAAGAAATGCTATTGTGTTTTTGTGATTGTGTGTGTTCTCTCAGTATTCTGTATTTTCCGTAAGTGTGCTTGTGTACACCATGGAAGCACTAGCCAACTACGCTGCTTTCCGTGAAGGTATCCCTACAGACGTAGGCGAATACCTGCGTTGCCGAGGGTTGGCCAACTTCGCTGAGTTTCCGTGGCACTCAGTGGAAGCCCATCCCTTCTTCGCACAGATCATCCACGCCATCGCCCAACTCCCCATCACCGAAAGACAGTGGGTCTTCCCTTCCCTCCCATCCAGAACCGTCATCACCTTCCAAGCCTTCTCTGCAGCCTACCGCCTCACCCCGCAAGGCCGCGAAACCGGCCCTAGCATTCCTGTTGCCCGCATGACCGCACTATTCCCCCGCTCCTCATCAAACGAATACGCCATTCTCTGCCGCCCGGAACCCGAACGATCCGCCCTACAGTTCCTCGTAGCAATCCTCAACCTGCAAAAACAAACATATGGCATCTCTCGCCCCTTCTACTCCGCCGTAGACTTAGCTGCCCGCGAACCTGTAAATTTTGCCTCTTACTTTTTCCTTAGAATCCATAAGGAATGTGTAGCTATAGTAAAGCAGCTTCAAAAGGGTACCACCCCACGCTCTCGCCTTCCCCACATCATCTCCTTCCTCTTCCCAACCATTCTCGCAGCGCAACCCCCACCCACCGGCCCCACACTTAGGCACGAAGAATCCACACAACCGATCGAGGACACTGAAGAAGAAGACGAAGAGATTCATCAACTCTTCCGCACCAAGCGAATTCGGATCAGCTCCTCGGAAAGTGAAGTACAAGGAGCCGCTGGAAAAGATCAGGACACCAAGCAGGACGACCAAGAGGAGACATACCATGACACCGCCACTTCAATACACAACGACACCTCGACGGAGCAACCAGACCAGCAGGATCAAGCAGAGACAGAGATAGTGTCCACCGAAAAGGAATCCGAGCATCACCAGGACGAACAGGAATCGGCCACAAAAGCACTGGACCAACTCATCGAAGCCATCAATCATACAGAAACCGTACAACCAACAGTCGCCAAGGCAAACACCTCCGATACCGTTCTCCCTACACCACCTCCTGTAAACCCCTTCCCCCCACCGGAACCACCCCGCCAACCCATCACTGAACCCGCAGCATCCTCCTCTTCCTCCCCTAACTACTCTCCGCCAAACTCCCAGCAACTACTCACCGACACATCCTCTCAACCTCGTCATCCTCCACCACCACCGCCACACAACGCATTTTCGGAACTAGCCGTCATGGGGCAGTTCCTCATGCAATTATCACACCAGCTGCCAGCACATTTTAAGCAAGTCACGGACCACCTGAAGCTAGAATACCAGCACAAGGTCGACACCCTGGAAGCCGACATCACCCCCCTCCAGGAAGAAATTGATGCCGTAAAGGCCGAGAATCATCAGCTACAGACACAGCTAGCAGAACTCCAAGCAAGATTTTCGACAGAACAGACGCTAGTACAACAACGAGATGCAGCCCTAGAGCAGATAACTGCCAAAGACCAACTCATACACGACGCACATGAGGAAATTCGAGCCGTGAAGGCCGCCCTTCAAGAACAAGAAGATATCAACGCATCTCTCGAAGAAGTGATCGCAGACACGAAGACTCAATTACGAGAAACCACCCAGAAGATGCAGGACCAACAGAAAGAAGCCGACCAAGTCCAAGAGCAGTTACGGCGAGCCGAAGAATGCGCAGATGAGGTCAACCGTATTCTCAAACGCCAATTGCTACGGGAAGCCCAATATCAAAAGGATATCGCCAACGCTCGCCGAGACCGAGATGCGTACCAGAAAACCCTCGCGTTCCAAACCCAGCAATTTGAACGCCTAGACAACCAAGTACGCAACCAGAAGGAATATATCACAGAGCTGCAGACCAAACTGACCGAAATGAAGACATCCCGAGATGCGGCACTCGCCAACGAATTTTACTTACAAGAGGCTTTCCTTCAAACCCAAGCCGAAATTTTGCTAAATCAAGCCATAGCCCTCAGTGCCGTCAGAACCGACGCCCAATTATTAGAACCTACCACCTTAGTGCAAATGTTAGAAACCCTCAAAAAGAAAATTACCCGAACATTTAGGCTCGCCCGAAGTATGTACTTAGAAGGTTTAGTCTCCGAACCATAGGTACTTGCGGGTTCGAGTCCACCGTGCGTGCCAGTGTTAGACGGCCGCCGAATAAGGACAATTGTACTTAAACAGAGGTTTTTAATGTAGAAAGAACTCTTCTGGAAGTACGCGGTAAAGAAAGATTCGCGCAAGCCTTGTAACAAAATTCTATTTAAAGCAATGAAAAGAGAACGGAAAAAACCCCCGGTTTTGGGAGTTGCGAGTGTACTGTGAGAGCCCCGATTTGGGATTAGCTCTTCTACTGTGTGTAGGTAGGTGTTAACGAGTAGAGTGTCTTGGCTCTATCCTGTTCTGCGTGCCTTATCTGTGTAACTGTCCGTCTGCGCATGCGCGATACACTGCGGTGTTACGAATCGGTACTGTGATTTTGAGATTCTGTTCGATAACGAGTTAAGATATCTTGATTATGCGTAAGGTGTTAGTGTGTTGTCTATCTGCTAATTCTTCGGTGGAATAGGTAAGCGTGAAGAATAGATATGAGTTGCTATGATTCTCTGTAAGTGACTGAGTCGGTATTATAGTCTGTGTTCAAGGTTAACGCCGGTAATGTCTAAGTACGCGTAGAATGGTAATAATGTTGCGACACGTCTTGCTGTCAGTAGATATTACGGGTTGAAGGTAGATATACGGTAAGTCTGTGAACTGACAAGAAGGATTGTGTGTTATGGTCTTGTTAAGTTACTAAAAGTGTTGGACTGTCATCTCGGACTACTGTTCAACTGCTATGGCAGGAACAGTCTGGGAGCTCTGAGTTCCAGTACGTTGGTCTAGTCAAAGTTGTTCAGGAGCAAAAACTGAGCTAAGACGTGAAAACCATAACTACGGTTGAGTGAGAAGTTGGGAAAATAGTACAGGGCCTCTGTTTAACAGACCCCTACCACTCCCAAGGACCCACGTGGCTAGAGTCAATTTATTTTTGCGGTAAGATTGAGTACAGAAAAAGAGAGACTCGGAAATATCTGGTACGCAGGTGTGGAACCAGAATCTGGGTCTCCGAAGGATTGTTATTTTGGACTAGTGATTAACATCTACGGCAGTCAGTTAACAGTTGAGTCAATAGTTGAGCGATTTCACCTTTAACAGGTGAATGCTTCCCACTTGTCATCTACCTTCAAGCCATTCATGACCTGCTTTACAATTTTCTCTTCATCTGTTACCTCTCCAATGCTTCCCAACTGATCTACTATGTCCTTGAGCTTTGTGACAAAATCAGTCACATTTTGTTTGGGAGCCTTCTTGAGAGTTGTGAAATCTAGCCATAGTTGATGCTTCCTAGCTTTAGTACTTGAAGAGAAGAAGGCTTCATGTGCATCCCAAACTTCCTGAGATGTCTTACAACTTCTCATGTGAGGCAACAAAAAATCAGAGATAGAGTTGAGGAGATAAGACCTTGCAAGTGCATCCTTGGAGCACCATGTGCTCAATCTTTCTTGCTCTTTTTGTGTTGGTTGACTTTTGTTCCTGAAACTTGGCATAACTTCATCTCCAGCCACATAACCATATAAACTTCTACCTGGGAGATAAGCTTCCATTCTTAATGACCAAGCTGAGTAGTTACCTCTGTCCAATTTGTCAATTGATGAAAGAAATCCATCTGCCATGTTGTCCAACCTTGCTCTAATACCACTGTGAAGAGATGGATAGGTATGTGCTTGAAGATGAAGAGGTGTTGCAAAATCCTTGATCTACACAAGCCAAATGAACTCCAGGAGTATGTGGTGGGCCCTTTTAGCTTGCCAATGGATGTATTAGACACCCTACGTACCTTGGAAGATCACTCTCAAAAGGATAGATCAAAACAGATAAGTTGGAGTTAGCTTAGAGGTGAAGAACTTGCTATTTTGGTTCATACACCTATCTAGTGTTTTGCATAATTCTCTGAGCACAGCAGCAATTAGCTTAATTCCTCTTGGGAAAGTCTAGTTAACTTAAGGAGCTAACTTTCAAGAGTAATCTCATAAAAAATAATGAACCATACACTGAGAATATGTTTAACAAGTGATGATATCATCCCGATTTTCATGGGCTGCTACAGTAATGAGACTAGTGCACAAAAAACTGAACATAAGTCAACATTTAGGAATCCAATGATTATGAACATTTGTATGCTTATACTAGACAGTATGCTGAATCCAAAAAGCTTTAAAGCATTGAATTTGGGTAAGTACACACTGAGAAAGAGCTCTGACAAGATGAGTACAAAGTCAGGTACCTGACAGAGAAGTGAAAATGAAGAGACAGGGTTGACTTCAAGTAAACATAACTGAAGATTGCAATACCCAAATGACATGAAACTTGATAAGCATATAGTAGAATTCTAGAGCTAACTTTAACAAGTTAAATCACTGAAAATGATGCACAAAGCTCAGAGAAACCATCTCTGCAATCTGACTGAGAAAAATGAGAGATATGGCAGTGAGTAGTACACTTCATACGAACATGGAAATATGAACTCAGATGATCATGAAAATGAAAGTATATTGATTGTAAAATACAATAGACTTACTGATACATATGTGTGCCTTGGAATCACACCTTGATATGGAATAAAGCTGAGCTCTTGGTGGTCTTCACATAACCACGACTAAGGCAACCATGTATTTATAGTTGATCTTGGGAGGCTAACTTCCCTCAATCACTCTCCAATCAATTAGTGATTGATTTGATTCTCTATCTACCACAAATCAGGAATTCGTGGCTCCTCTTTCCCTTTTTGATCAAGTGGACTCAACCACTTAAGATACTTTCACTTTTACATTAAGTAAACTCTTCAAAAGTTACAAGAGGTAGTTCACAAGTGAACTTTACATTGTCTTCATTTTAAGGCTTCTTCTATGACTTTGTGGGACTCAAGCCAATACTTAGGCTTGTCATAGACGTGCTCCAACAAGGTTTAGGGGAATGGAAGGCAGGGTTTGGGGAGGGGGTGGTTAGCAAGAGGGTTGGGGGAGGGGATGAGAGGGTTGTTTGGGAAGGGGGGAAGGGGGGGGGGTTAGGGGGATGGGAGGGTTTGAAAGGGGGTCGGGAAAAGAGGGGGTTGGAGAGGGATGGCTTAATAGAGAGGGGATGGGGGCTTGTAACATCCACACTTTAATGCAACAAGGAGATCCAAAGCGATACCAATCAAGGGAGAGATCAATTAACCATGGTCCCTTTTCTTATTGAAAGGAAAAATTAATGGGGATCTTTTTATGTTTTTCGTTAATGAAATATAGATACTAGGGAATAGAAAAAAGAATATAGAAATAAGCTAAAAATAATGCTAAGAAAACATAACACACACACACACACACACATATATATATATATATATATATATATATATATATATATATATATATATATATATATATATATATATATATATACTTAACAATCTCAAACGTGGAAAAAACCCTTTTCTTGCAAAAACTTCAAACAAGCTCTATGTTCCAAGTATGGATTCCCAATAAAAAGTATAAAACATAAGCACAAATTATGAAGAAAAAAACTTATGCTACCAACATTGGTTTTTAAGGTGAAATAAAGATAGAAAAGGAGACAACTATTTACCACCTTGCCCGGATGAGAAAAATTTAGAGGGAGGAGAAAATACACTTATTTCTTTGTGTCATAGGCCTTAAGCCTAGGAAGGTTAACTAGTGGTAACAACTCTTTGGTCAATGTCTCAAGTTGCATTGCACCTAAATTGAGCGATTCCTTGATTTTATATTGGCATTTTGAATGGGAAAGCCATTTTCTTCGAAGTTGTGTCTCCAAATATGGGTTATGTAGGAGGAACAACATTCCAACTTATAGTTTGTGTTGCCACATATGTCTTTTGTGAAATAATTTTATCTTTTCCTATGTTGCTTGCAATTTCCTTTCAATATCCATGAAAAGCTTCTCTAACCTATTGAGTGCTGAGATTGTAGTGGAAACCAAGTGATTCTTCTTTGAGTATAGGAGCTCCAAGAAGAAACTTTAAAGGCTCAATTAGAATTAGTCCATACACTAATTAAAAGGGGAACTGACCTATGGCTTCCTTGCATGCCGATTTGTAGGCCTATAAGGTTTGTAGATATGCACTACCCCAAGTAGTAGGGATTAGACTCCATTTCTTTCTGAGTAGGGCTATCAATACATTATTTGCTGACTCTGCTTGCCCTTTTGCTCTAGGATAGTATGCACATAAAGTGTTATGGATAATCGCGTACATTTTAAAAACTTCTTATAAAACGTGTTCACAAAATGTGTCTCCTAGTAAGTAAAAATTTATAACGGACATCCATAACTACAAAAGATGTTGGCATACGAAAAATAATTAATAGTTTGGATACTACAATATGGTGAAGCAATGGTCTTAGGCTAATGACTAGCATAGATTGTTGCAACTAGTAAGTACTTATACGTCTTAGGAAATGATGCATGATAAATATGTCCTATGAAATCCAAAGCACATTTATCAAGCAGTTTCCATGAAGTGGAGAAAACTAATGGATAATGCCTTTAGTTGCCGGGCATGGGTCCACATCTTTGGCATGCATCACAAGCTTGTGCTTTCTCCTCTACATCTTTGAACAAAGTTGGCCATGATAATCTAGCATCTAGGAGCCTTTGCCTCATAATGTGGCTAGGGAGGCACCCATCACTTGGACCTAGATCTTAATGTGCATCCTTAAGAATTTATCCTAGGGATACCATCCTTTCCACACATACGTATTTTTCCATCAATAATCCTATAGGGCCTAATTTTCATGAACAATCTATTTCTCTACATAGAGATATCTTCTTAAAACTACTTTCCTATCTTAAGTAATTCTTGAATATCCTCATACCATCCATCGACATGTATAGTGAATAATTCAGCATCTAAGAACTCATCAAGCACCTTGCGTCTCCAGGACAACTCTTGATATATGATCAACCATAACATTTTCCTTACCTAGTGGTCTTTGAGCTATGGCAAAGTCAAATTTGTGAAACAATAATAGCCTTCTCCAAACTCTCCCTAATGCTTATGGCTTATTCAATGAATAATTAAGTGGATTATGATAAGTAATAATCATAAATTTCGTCCCAAATAAGCAACGATAGAACTTCTACACCAGAAAAACCATTATGAAGGCTTCTCTCTTGGTCATACTATTATTGGTCTCCGCCTTTGTTCATATTCAACTTGCATACTGAATATCTTTATATAATATGTACTCCTCTCCATGTTCTGTAAGGTTTGATTATACCCTATAGATCCATCCATGAAATTGTAAAATGTATGTCTAGTCACTTCTTCAATAACCTAGTCTTATTATGGCATAAGGAACCCCATCTGGAGTTGTGACCTTGTTGACTGGTCTAAAATATGTGCATATTGGAATCTTATTGGTATTTATTTTGCACAATGACCATTAGAGAAAGCCATTCAATGTTTTCCATGTGAATGATCATGCTATCATCCTCTATTTTTTGGATCTCTTGGTTAAAAGGTTCAGCATACTTTGGATTCAACCTCTAGTTTTCACCCCTTACTATTTTTGCTCCTTTTATTAGTGGGATTTTGTGTTCAAAAAAATTTGTAGGAATGCATTCCAAATCCTTGTAATACCAATCCTCTATGTTGAATGCCTGCAAAATCTATCTTGCATACTTTTTCCAAGAGATGAAAATCTTTCTTGGTTCTTGGCATACTTCAAGGCCTAAGTAGTAATGCGTCAAGCTCACATCTATCACTTCAAATTTGGAACTCACAACATCTTTGTTTCTTGAAGAACAACATCATGATTTTTTGTAATCACAAGATCATATACATAGAGTAGAATCACATTTGTCTTTCCTCCTCTCTTTAGAACATACACATTAGCATCAAAGGAACATCTTTTGAAACCTAGATCCAAGAGATACTTATCTATCTATTGGTACCATTCTCTAGGGCCATGTTTCAACCCATATATTGCATTCTTTAGCTTACATACCTTCATCTCTAAATGGGGATCCTAAAACTCTATTAACTGAGATAGACGTAGCTCCTCCTTGAGATCTCCATTTATGAACGTTGATTTGACATCCATATGATATACTAGCCATTGCCTATACACAGAGAAAACTAGTACTAACAGAATAGCAGTGCTCCTTGCACTAAGGGAAAATGATTCATCGAAATTCAATCCCTTGAACTTGTGAGTGGCCCCCCTTATGCAAGAAGTCTTGATTTGTACTTCTCCAAAGTATCATCAAGCATTTGGCACCAATGATTAGAGGCTTAGGGGGTCGATCCACTACCTCCCAAGTCATATTCTTCATGATATTGTCATAATCTGTTTGCAAGGGAGCCCTTCAATTCAGGTTCTAAAGTGCCTCTTCCACATTAGTTGGTAACTTTTTTGTTCTTCAATGAGCTTAGCAATGAAAGTTGTATTTACAATGTGGGTGCTTGCCCATGTCTACTCCTCTATTCTTTGTGATTGCCTTGTCCATGTGCAACTTCTTCTAGTGCCTATGGGATGGGGTTTGCAAAATCATAGAGCTACCTCACCCAATGTGCATTGAAATTTCCTCTTGGGTGACCATAGGTTGATGACTTTTAGAATCATCATATGATGATGATGCTTCCTTCTCTTGTGTAGAAGGAATAGATCTTTGACCATCTTCATAGTGAATTTCCATTTCACCTGATGATAAAGTGCAAGATCTCTTTTCCTCCTCGACCGCTTGTCATTGCTCCTCCTTCAACACCAGATTGTGACTCATCATGATCTTCTTAGCCTCAACATCATAAATCTTATAAGCCTTCTTATCCTCTTTATTCGGTAAGAAGATACATTTGATGATTTTTGGTTGAAGCTTGCTTCTTGCGCTATTTAGAACATGTACATAGCATTCACTTTCAAATGCTTTGAAATGGGAAATAGATGGATTTTTACTAGTGAAGGCCTCTTACCAAGTTTTTCCATCAAGTGCCTTGGTGTGAATTCAATTCAAGATGTATACATTAGTGTTGAAAACCTCTACCCAAAATTGAATTGCCAAACCCTTTCCCTTCAACACTTTCCTTCTCCATGATGGTTTGATGCCAATGTTCTACAACACCATTTTGTTGAGGGCTATATTCCACTTTGATTTGATGCTTGACTCTTTTACTCTTGTAGAAATCTAAAAAATTTGTTGATATAAAATCACCACCACCATCTGTCCTGAATTTCTTCATCTTCTTCCTTGTTTTGGTTTCAACAAGCTGAAGCCATTCTTTAAACTTACCAAAATCTTGATCCTTATTTCAAAGCAAGTACATCTATATCTTCCTCATATTATCATCGACAAGTAACATGAAGTAGGAAGATCCACCTAAGGCCTATGTAGGCATTTTTCCACACAAGTCAACATGCACAAAATCTAGGGGATAGCTTTCTCTATTCTTGCTTTCTTGTGGAAATGCCTTCCTCTAATGCTTGACCATCATGCAAGCTTCACATCATTCCTTTATCTCTACAATTGATGGTAGGTGTGCAACCATACCCTTGTGATGCATCTCTATAGTATAGGGTATCCAATATGGCTAAGTCTTCCATGCCATATCTTATTTGCTCCATTATTTTCAACGCTTGTAAGAGGACACAACTCATACAGATGTTCCTCCTTATGCCACTCCCAAAAATGTGGTTTTTATTATCCATAAGCTTAGATTTTGTCTCATTGAATAATACCTCATGATTGTGATTAGTTATAGAGGCTACTGAAATAATATTTCGTTTGATTTCTGTGGAAAATACAAAACATTTAAAAGCTTTTTGATCTCCAGAATTAATGAAAGAAACTTTACCTTTTCACTCTACAAGGCATATTGCACTATTTTCTACCTTTAGAGTGATGGGTACCTCTAGAGCTTATAAGGAACTATAAAGGTGCTTTTTTACTTACCATGTGATGACATGCACCATTTTCCAACACCCATGAGTTATTTGTTGATGAATCTTCACTTCAGGAGAATACCTCCTCTATCATAACAAATAACTCAAGCTCTTTCCATGTAGTGTTGGCAGTCTCCTTGCCCTTTCCACATTTTGAAGAGCCATTCTTCTCTTCTTCATTCTTGATGTGATAGTCTTGAAATATATAGCCTTTCTTCTTGCAATAGAAACCCTCTCCCTTTAACTTTATTTTTTTTCTTCTTTCTTTCTCTCCATCATTTAAAGAGTTTGCTTTGCCTTCTTTAAGCTAGATCCTTGCTTGATTTTTATACACCTACTACCATTTGATCTCTTAGATTCTTATGTGAATGATAAACACGTTCAAAGTCTCCCCATCCAAAAAGCTTTTTGATACAAGCTAATTCCCTAAGTTCTAAATCTGTTTCTCATTATGAGTTTCATATTGATTTCTCAATTTGTTTGATGTTTCACAACACCTTGGTACTATGACGAATGAGACTCTAAACACTATCATTAGTACTTTTAACTAGAGCACAGAGATCATGTATGTTTATAATTTTCCAAGCATGTAGAAGATCAACATCAAGAGGAATCAATCAACTAGGATTATTTTGATCACCCCTTTTTATTAGCACATTAATAATCCCAAGAACAATCTCTAGAAGCTCATTCAAATGAAGGATATAAGTGATTTTAAACTTCCAAAAGGTGTAATTCATACCATCAAGCTTACCATCCTTGAAGGTTGGTGGTCATATCCACAACATTATGATGATTGGAATCATTGTTGCTCTTGCGTATGCTCCACCTTCTCCTACTAAGGAATTACCTTGATTGCTAGCCGTAGATGATAATGCGCCACTTGAAATCCTCTCTCTTTTACAATTGAAACATCCGCAAGCTTTTTATCTCTACTTCTACACCACTCACATCCTTTTAAGCTGTGATACCATGTAAGAAATAATAGTTGGAATAGACCCGTAGATAGAGTTGAGAAAAAATGAAAACAAAGAGAGATAAAGAACTAAACTCTCAAATTTCCAAGAGTTATGCAGCTACAAAGATGGCATGGTCCACCCAGGCACTGCAAATATGGAGCTTAGATGGCGATCTAGATAGACTCTAGATGAAGGGATTACTATTGCAACCCTACATAGAGATACACATGGGCCATGCTTCTATAGATCTTACAATGGGAGTCAGTATAGATAAACATGGGTGGGAGAAAATACAAAATAGTCAACAAAATATATAATCCAAAAATATCTCCATGACTTTAGGTCTTATTGTTTCAACCCTATGGGCAAAGGTGTGGCTCAAAAAGATCATCTATTACCATCCACAATCAAAAAATGACCTCATCTAACTTGGAAATTAGGGTTCTACAAATGGTTGGGCTCTAATAATGGCTTCTCCTCATAATGGGGAACCTACAAGTTTGAGAACCATGGATCATTTGTGGTCACTAGAGAGTGGAGTATTAAGTATATCTAACAAGAGCACTTCGGTTATTAATGTATTCTTCCTTTTCTCGCATCCATCCTGCAAGAATTTCATGAATTAGGAAAAAGGCTTCTTCAACTAGGTTTCCTTCATCTATGATGCACTTGAGAGGTGGATGTTTTTCTCTCCAATGGAGACTTACATACTCACCCAATCTATCACCTTGTACGTCTTCTACGTTTCTTCATACCCCTCTACATTTATCACATATAGAGAAACTCCATAACAAGGGAGTACAATACCTATTTCTAACCATGCCAGAATATCATATTCCTCTTAACATCCAGACTTGGATCTTCTAACATATCTTGCTCAATGTTAATACTAACTATCTGAGTCCTTTTAGTGTGCCCATAGATATCTGGTCCTTCTTCCTAGTGAATTTTCTTTAGCTTCTTCCCTTTTTGTTTAACCCACATTGTATGCCTTCCCCAATCATGTAGAACAGTGGCATGCTTTAATCAAGGCCTTCTAATGAAAAGTGAAAATCCTCTATCCACTTTGAGAGTCTCAAAAAAGAAAAACAAAATGAAGATGTTACCTTGAATTGAACTTTGTACTCTAGGAACCACTCCTAGAGGCTTTACTTTGCTATAGCTACTGTGAAGTTGGGCAATTTTGAAGGATGGAATCCAAGCCTTTGCATTGTATACTCTTGCATAAAAATAATACTTGAATTTCCATCCATTTCTACCTAAAATACATGTGCTTTAATAATTACAAGTATTCAAGTATCAAGAGAAAGGAAACAATCAAGAGAGCTCTCACACACTCTCACACTCAAAGAGAGGAGAACACATAGATCGAGGCAAAGAAGGATCTTCTTCTACTTGTTCCATTACATAACGAGAATGTATAAGAATGAGATAATAAAACAATACTGCCAGTATCATACATAAAGACCAATACATAAAAAGTACCCTAATGTCCACTAATTTCATAGTTGGAAATAGAAAAAAGTTCCTTCACTCTTGGTAGACAAATTTGTTAAAGCTCAATGAAGGTTTCCTTGACATATATCGGTGTAACCAATATACATGCTAGAGAAATGAAAAAGTGGTAGATGTCATTTTCTTGGGCACTCTATCCACTCTATAGGTGAAATATCTTCACGATATGACCAATTTGAGCTTTCTATTGAGAGTTAGGATATTACTATGGTGAAAAATCCTCTAGGCTTAGTACCTATGTAAAATTTTCCATAGGGAGCTACACGTTCAATAGCACATATAATGAATGCTATGAATATGGTCTGACACAATTTCATTCCAAATGTGATGATGCATTTTGGTGATGATATTCCATTTGAAGGATGTGAGGGAAAATTAAAAGACGAAACTATAGACCAAAGGATGTAGAAAAGCTATTATTGATCATATCTCTGATTGTGAAAAGAAATTATTCAAAAGATTCTTGAGGAGGTTGGTCTAACTTTCCATATTAAAAAGTTTCTTTTTGTTGTCAAACAATTACTCATTATTGGACATTTCTCTTCTCATTATGGTTAGAGACCATACCCTTCTAAAGTTGATGCCATTAAAAATATATTTGAAATTTGTATAAATGCAACCAAGGTGAGAAGGAGCTTCTATTTTCTATGATATTTGGATACATAACTTTGCACATGTTGCTAATTGTCTTTACGAATTTTTTGAGGAAGAATAGAAAGTTCACATGTACTGAAAAGAATTCCAAAGCCATGAAAAAATTGGAAAGGCTACTAATTGAGGCCCCTATTTCAAAAAGAGTTGAATATTTAGATGATAAAAGCATTATCTTGATTGTTGATCATAGTCCTATAGGTATAGGATGGGTCTAAAATATGTCTTCATGCGATTGATTGCAATGCCTTCATCTAGATCTTTCTTGATCCATGCAACAACGTACATAGATGAGATCATCAAGAGATCAAAAATTCATATCATCTCTTAGCTCAGAAATCCATTATAAGGATGAATCAAATGCAGCTTGTTGGAAAGATCATTCTCTCCCTTTGGGTTGAAGACAATGAACTTAGGCATCACACATATGCAAAATTACTCAGAACAATAGGAATAACTTCTTTTGCACTTGCCTTGGGAGGCAGAATTATAGATTTATGTCTAATAAGGTTTCCATAGGGATAAAGAAATGTGCTATGGGGCATGGCTACACACTTGAGCTCCATTGTGGTGCATGAATATGTTGATATATTTCAGTAGTAATGTGTGTAAAGACACTTAGGACTGTTGAAGATATTTTTTCCCTCTTTAGGAGGATTTTTCCCCTAGCTTGTATATACACTTATAACCCTAATTAGTTATTTACCTTTGTATATTCATTTGTTATATATTCAGTATTGTGTGTTGTGATTCAAGCATCATCTTCTTCTTCCTTCTACTATTCATGTGTTTTTGTAGACCTCAAACTCTTACAATTGGTATTAGAGCATGTTGCTACTTCATCTAGGGCATCGCCAAAACCTCTTTGGACATAGTCTGAGAAATGAACAAAAATTGAGGAGCATACTCAAGGTGATTATGAGTTCAAAACATCCTTTTTGTGTTGTGTCAAAATTTTGATATGAGCTCATTTTAGACTCTGAATGCTTTATGGTAGTGCCTATGCAAGCAATTTCATCCTTTTGTGCCAAACATAGATATAGGTTTTGGTTCTCCAATACAAGCACCTTGAATTCTACTAGAGGTTTAGCACAACTTGCCAAGAAGTTCTATTCAACATTTTGAGATACAATCGTTTTTGTGCATCATGGTATTTTACTTTGTGGTCATGGTTGAAAGAAATGGTGTATTTTGTATGTTGGTGTTGAGGATAGATTGGATGGTACTAATTATCCATTATGGGAATAGATGATGCATCATGTATTGGTAGAAAAAAGACTTTTGAATAGTATGCAGGGTGTTGAAAAACATCCTACTACACCTACAAATACAATTATTGAAGGTGTTGTAGATGGTGTTAAAGATGAAAATCTTCAAAATCATGTTCATGGTGTGCTTCCTATTTTACCTACTACAAAGAAACTTTCTTGAGATGGAAGAGATGCTCTAACACGTTCATTGATAGCTTTGTCTCTCAAAAGTGCCATTATCCCTCACATTTGCTCTTGCAAAATAGCAAAGGATACTTGGGATAGACTCACCACTTTATACTAGGAAAGAAATGAGGATTGTATTGCTTACCTTCAAAAACATTTGGAGAGTGAGCACATGAATGAATGAGATTCCATGGACAAATTGTTTCAAAAAGATCGATGATTTGAAAGAATATCTAATTTCTTCTGACATAGTCTTACTAGATATTTCACATGTGCAGACTGTTCTTAATAGTCTTCTAGATTCATATTAGAGTTTTTCTTCTACTCTTTGATTGATGATGAAATGCATTCCAAATGCCTTAAAAATTGAGGAGCATCTCTGTTTTGTTGCACGAAGATCAGTCCAAGGAGAATAGGTCCATTAAAAGCATGTTGTAGATCAAGATTTCTTAGCTAGTCAGAAGGGCAAGGGTAAATGGAGCCCACCTACCAATAAGTAGAAATCAGTTAATGCTACATACTCAAAGAAGGAAGACAAAGATGAGCAAAAAATAAAAAAAGTAGAAATAATGTTGCAAATATTGTAAGTAAATGATCATGTTATAAAGATTTGCCCAAAATGAGCTATAAAACAGGCAAAGAAGAAAGAGGTTGGAATGGTTGTTATAGAGGCCTTTACACCTAAACAGAATCTACTTATCTTGTGTAGAAGCAAGAATTGGTGTTTACTATTGTTTGTTGCTATGAGCATCATCTCATGAACATTGTGTGTTTGTAGTAGACTCAGATGTTTGGTACTTTGATAGCAAAGCAACCAAACATATTACCTCGCAAGGTAGTTTCTTCAGTTCACTATCATTATGTTAGGGAGAGGTTCTGTACTGGAGACATTAGTTTGGATTATTTGCCCACAGAAAATAACGTTGCACAACTTTTCACAAAGACTCTACCTAGGGAAAAATTTGAAGCTTTTTGCAAATCTTTGAGCTTAGTTCCTTCTATGGATTGATTTGCTTATTCACTACATCATTCTCACGAGGCATTTATTGATATATCTTGTTAATGATGTGTGTAAACACACTTAGGAGCATCAAGGGAACTCTTTTCCTCTTTAGGAGGTTGTCTAGACTAGCATTATATGCCGACAACCCTAAAAAGTCATGTATCTTTGTACATTCACTTTGTAATATGTTGAGTATGTGCTATGCACCAAACTTCTTCATCTTCCTTGTGTTGTCCGTGTGCTTCTATAGACCTCAAAACCCAACAATAGACATAGTGTAGAGCTTGAATGGAAATCCACCCACTCAACCCCAATCCATGCAAGCACATGCCTTGCAACAAGCCAAGAAAGGAGAGCAATCAAATGAATTGGAGTTAAGTGAAACCGTAGAATCTAGTATAAAGAAAGCTAGAACATGGAAAGATGTTAAGAGTAAAGAGAAAGTGGACAAAGAAGCTAGCTGAATTAGAAGCTATTCTTAGAGAAACAAAAAATAAGATTGCAATGGTGACATTTCAAGCTCAAACACAAACAGCACCCATACATAAGTGGTTTCATTCCTACATGATCCCATTCATGAGGATCTAGATATGTTGTTCAAAGCATACCATGCATGAATCAAAGAAGGACCATACATAGCTGAATTAGAAAAAGGTTATCCTAGAGCACATTTAGAGGTTGAGAGAACAAAGGTGTGCATCAAAATGGTAGAACTAGCTCATCCTATGTTCAAGGCTAGCCAGCTCTTGAAGCCAAGCAAGTCAGTCAAACCTAAATTGCATTTCCAAGAACTATTGGAATGATTAGAGAAATTGGTGACTAAACCTTACAATTTGGCACATAAAAAGGCTCATTCCTTAGAAATCCACATGCTTCCTTACATGTCCCACTGCCTACAATATAGCTTGCTTTGGTAGTGGAAATAGTTGTACATTCTTGAAGGAGATACCCTTAAGAAATAGAACCACTAGTGAAGTGAGAAATGTACCCTAAAGTAGACTTTTAATTGTATATACAACCAACATAGTCAAAAACTATGTATCCAATAATGGATGCATCACCTCTAACCAAATATAGGAAAATATCCTTAGCGCCACTCAGATATATTAATCTCAATTATACTATTTCCCAATGCTTGTAGTGCACATTCCACATATATCTGCTCGCAAATCCCACTACAAATGCAATGTCTAGTCTCATAGCTATCATAACATATATGACAGTAGTAAAAGCATGTTGATAAGGAAACTTGGTCATGAATTCTTTATCTTCTCTAGATTTTCAAGAATCATCCTTGCTCACGCTCACATATGTAGGCAATGGTGTACTCAATGCCTTTACACGATCCATATTGAATCTATGAAATACATTAGTTATGATGCACTCACTCTATGAAAAGTATATGCATCCCTTATTCCTATTTAGAGTAATGTGCATGCCAAACAAATTTTTAGTGTCTCCCAAATTGTTCATGTCAAAATTCTCACTCAACTTTGTCTTCAAGAGAGACCTCTCTTGAGGAGTTTATAGTGATCCTCATTACATCTAGAATAGCCTTGGGGCTTCATGAATGCATCAACATTTTGACACAACTATCTGGGTGGCTTCTTAGTTCTATACATGCTCTTGTTGAGCTTACACACTAGGCTTTGTTTTCCAAGAATTACACAACCCTCTAGTTATTCTATATAGGCCTCATGTGTAACATCTCCATGCACGAAAGTATTCTTCCATCCATTTAGACCAATTTTAAGTCATCTTTTGCAACTAATAGAAGAAACATCTATAATGGCATCATCTTTACCACAAGTGAGAAGGTCTCCTCAAAATCAACTCCTTATTGTTGCGTTAATCCTTTTTGAACTAGCTGTGCTTTATACTTTGGACAAGCACTATCAAATGTGAATTTCAACTTATATACCCATTTGCATGGTAAAGTTTTCTTAAGCTTTGGATAGTACTAATTCCCAAGTACCATTCTCATGAATAGAATGAATTTCACTCTTCATGATAGGCTCTCAACTTGACATGACCATCACTCTTCAGAGCTTCTTTATAATAAGAGGGCTCATCAGTATCTCTCAACATAAAACAATCCAATCCCGGAACAAATCTATCACATGGATATGAGACATGATCATCTCAATGGATATTGATCATGTGCACTATCATACTTGATGAACATTTTCATGAATAGCTTTTATCTTAGATTCTTATGCATATTAGCTAGAGGACTTACATCCTTAAATATGACTATTCTCACTTGAACCTCTCTAACGGGTTTTTTATGCATCTTTATCCCATTGAAAATAACATCATTTCCTGTAATCACTATATGTGTTTCAAGGTTCCATAAATGATATCCGAACTATGCGCCTCTTCCATATCCAAGAAAAATGCATTTTCTAGATTTGTAGTCCAACTTTTGTCTCAAATTCTTTCGAACATGCACATAAGTATCACAACCAAATACTCAAAGGTCATCATGTTGCGGTAGCTTCAAATAATTTGTAGAGGAATTTATTGGTGAGTTTGCAAAGGTGGGAGTTAGACACAACAAATCCTCTTTGATTCATAATTTTAAACAATCCAATTATGAAATGGTCAGGTAAGTGGCCTAACAATTCAATAAATATGTTGATAAGTCCTAGAGGGAGAAAGAGATACTGAGACAAAGATGATTTCTTTGTTTGTTGATGGTTTAGTAAATGGGGAATATAGGATGTTACTCCATGTAAAGAGATTAGACTCTTTAGATGCATTTCTAACAACATGTGTTGACATATATGACAACTTGGCAATGACCTAAAATTACCTCATACATCTTTGAGGTCAAAAGAATCTTCTAGTTTCACTCTTCATATACCCCATCTTTAGAGGATATAGCTCAGTTAGTATAAAAAACGAGTGGGGTGCAAGTGCATCACATTGTTTCTAATAAGTACCCTTCACAAAGGAGGGTAACAATGCTGACAATATGATGGTTTATGATTACTTTGTTTATGCAAAATGTATGTGCAAAGGTCAATTCTGATTGTAAGTGGATTTAAAACCATCTCTTTTAAAATATACTAGAGAGTATGAAGTTGAAATAAAAACCAATCCATGGCAAATAAAGCAGTTAGTATAAAAAACGAGTGGGGTGCAAGTGCATCACATTGTTTCTAATAAGTACCCTTCACAAAGGAGGGTAACAATGCTGACAATATGATGGTTTATGATTACTTTGTTTATGCAAAATGTATGTGCAGAGGTCAATTCTGATTGTAAGTGGATTTAAAACCATCTCTTTTAAAATATACTAGAGAGTATGAAGTTGAAATAAAAACCAATGCATGGCAAATAAAAACATTTGACAATATTTTGATTTGAGAAGGAAGCATAACTCATTGTGTTTTAAGCTAAAGGATTAGTTTGGAAGCCATATGTCTTGCAGAAACAATAACTGTGATTGTATTCTAAGCTTTGTAAACGTGTATGATTATTTTCTAAGTGCTATTTGATTTGTTTGCAGAAGCTATCAAAACCTTAAGTGATAAACTAATTTTTTATGTTTTGTAACAACACAAACTTGATTGTATTTTTGCATATTCTCTGACATGAATTTCTATGCACCTAATTAATGTGTTGAGCTTGTGATACTTCTTGATATGAACCTTTCATGATCCTTTGAGAGAGATACCTACATTGCTAAAATCACCCTATGTGAGCCGTTGGACTTGGCAGTTGACTTGATCCACCAACTGAGCATTCTCATCTTCTCGACACTTGAACCTGACATGAAGAAATGGCACTACAACTGAGGTATACATGATCTCTATTTTGCTCTGCATATGCATACATGTGAATTGGCAATTGTTGCAGTTGCGTGTTATTCTTGGGGAGCAATAGCATACTCATAAACCTTGTACAATCGCCTTGGTGTTAAGGGCTGAGCATTTTGATATGACTGCCTCCACAGAGATTGGCAAGTGGGAAATCCTCATCACGCTAACCTTTCCATCAACATATGTTGCAGCTATGTTTGCACACATTCACACACTAGAACTGTGATGTATTAGGCTTTTTTATGAAATCAAATATTGTAATAAATTGCACATTCACATTTACAAATAACCTCTTCTATGAGCGATTCTAGGTATTTATGCTTGTATTTTCCTTGCTTGAACATACACATACGAAGATGAAATCTAATGTTGAAAACCTTCTTCATGATATGGAGCCATGAATAATTGCATCTATGGATGAAAAACTTTACTCAAAGATTGACTCATTAACTTCATGTATCTCAATGATGGCTCCAATAGTGAAAGAATTTATTGAAATTATTAAATCATTAATTACATGATTTAATCAAGAGTTTGGAAATTTAGAAGTAACTGTTCACTATGAACTTTCAAGTTTGAAAGAAAGTATGGATAATCTATCAAATCATGTGAGAGAAATTACAACATTCAAACTATTAGCTATGAAGTTTCAAGTTTGAAAGAAAATATTCAAAGTCTAACCAATCGAGTAAAAGAAATTGCAACACGTGAGTGTAAATATGAATATCAAGCTCAAGTTCAAAATATATCTACACATTGTATTGAAAAAAAACCTTTACTCAACCATAGAATATTCACTCCTAGCAATTTACATAGAAGAACAAATAGAGTCCATAATCCACTTGTTAGATTTTTTTTGGTGTGATCAAATCGGTCATATATATGGGAACTTTATTGCATATGAGAATGCATGTAGACAAAAGTTGGTACTTGAAATTGAACACAAAATATGTAGTTATCATGACGTTTACCTCTGTGCTTGAATTTAGGAAGAGGTGTTATGAAAGAATATTTTGACCACTCAAGACATAGACTAACATTTAATATATTGAAGAAACTATGGATGCTAAAGAAACTGTTATACTTTATGGAATATTTGGAATGAAGGTTTAATGCCTTGAGGTTAACGTGTTTTGTGTTTTGATTTAGCAGGTGAAGAGCCACGGGGGTGTGAACACGCATGGATTTATTCAAATACTTTTGGAGATGTTTAGAAGAATATTTTATGAAGATAGTTATTTTTAGAAGATAGTTATTTTTAGCTATTTTTGTAAATAAAGCAAAAGCACGCTATTAAAAGTGTGGCCCTCATGTATCTTCCATTCAGGACATAATAAGAAATACCTATAAATACACATGCTCTCATAGACTTGTCCATGAGAGTATGTGGGGGAAGATTGTACCCAATCTTGTTTTCGTCTCTTGTCTCTTTATATTTTCTGCGTATGTGTATCTATGAGATCTGATCCTCAATAGTGCTATCAGAGCCAAGTGTCCACAAAGTTAATTTTTGAATTTACGGCATCATCTTTGTCATCACATCATCGTTTTCGATGCTAAGCATTTGCGTTTTCGGTGGTCGAGCATGTTGAGCCTTGAAAGAGATGAAGAGAGTCCATAGGGACCTCCCCTCTCAAAAGTTTTAGGCGCCAAGTTCCAACAAATGCACTCTCTTAAGTAACAAAGGTAGAGGCAGTTTTTGCGAGGACATCATGCGCTTAGTTTTCTTTTGGATTTTGGCCCAATTCTAGGGAACGTTGCCTCCGCCAACCGTCAGAACATGTTAGAGTGTTACTCAATACCCGTATGTTTTCCAGCCACCAAGAGGGCATTAGCAGCTGGGGGCGTAATACACTGCATGTCTTTTCATTTCGAATTGAGCGAAGAGCAATGAGCTTCCTTCAACCCTCCTTCAATTATTGAAGAAACTAACCAACTTAGATTGCCATAGAGTGTGCTGACATGTTCTGTGAATGCACCCACCAGAGATTTGCTTTTGAATTGCCGAAATTCAGATGTAGATTGCTTGAACATATAGCTTCCTCGCTATTTAGCAGCATATATTTAGAAGTTGGAGTTTAGCCATTCATCTTCAACAACCCTTTTACGAGCAACATCTTGAAGCACAACTTATTGGAGAGACTTGGAAAGCTATTCCAATGGCATGCAGACCATTTTTAGTACCTAGACGCACTTGCAAATGATCTTTTGAACCTCCAGATAAGTCTATTGTCAATTTATATGCATGATTGCTCTCTTTTTGCATCATATTACATAGAGAACATGCAAGTTTTGCATCATACCTAGAATATATGCATAGTTTAGACATGCTTTGTCTTGTATGGTACATGAATTTTTGTTTTGTAGGGATAGGTAAATATTTTCTTGCAGGTTTGCAAGGAGAAGAATCTAAAATTGTCAGGGTGTGCAATCCCCTTTCGGTCTTTTGTAGATGGATTGTGCCTGTGAGCATGGATATCAGAGAGATCATTTGTCAGAATTTTTCCGGTTTTCAAAATTGCACTATTATGCTGCTGAATTTTTTAAAAAATTCGTATGCACATGCACTCAAGTATAAAGTCATGGTGATTAAATCGATTGTTATATTATCACATCAAGATATTCATTTTTGTAATCATTTTTGGACTGCATTTAGACTTAAACCCTGCTTATCATTCACATTCACATTAAATTCCAGTTTTCCAGTTCCATGCATGTGTTTTTACATGGAACATGCTTATGATTGTTTAGTGATGGGACATGTGATTGACTATCCATGTCTATTTTATTCTTATCAATTGAGGTCAATTGCTCGACAATTGGGGGGGCATATTATACTTTATGGAATATTTGGAATGAAGGTTTATGTTGATATATTTAGGTAGTGATGTGTGTGAACACACTAGGACTGTCGGGGCACTTTTTTACCTCTTTAGGAGGTTTTTTTCCCCCGGCTTGGCCTATTGCCCTAATGGGCTACTTATCTTTGTACATTCTCTAGTAATACATTCAGTATTGTGTGTTTGTGCTCCAAGCTTCTCCTTCTTCCTTGTGCTGTTCGCGTGCTTCTACAGATGTCTATCTCCAACAATTGGTATCAGAGCAGGTCGTCGCTTCATCTAGGGCATCATAGACACTCCTCCGTTTGCAGTCTCAGAATCGCATGAATTTTGGTGAGCATACTCAGTGTGTTTCCGAGATCAAAACAGCTTTGCTATGTGGTGCCGAAATCGCGATCTGAGCTCGTTTTGGCCTCCAAACGCACTATCGCAGTGCTTGTGTAGGCTATTTTGTCTTTTTGTGCCAAAGGTATATACCAGTTTCTATTCGCCAATTTAAGCGTCTCGAAGTCTGCTACACGTCTAGTAGAACTCGTCTGGGCAGTTCTGTTCAACTTTTTGAGATACAGTCAATTTTCTGCATCAAGGTATTTTAGTGACCGACCATGGCTGAAAGCAGTGATGTATTCCGTATGTTGGCTGTTGAGGATAAGTTGGATTGTACCAACTACCCATTATGGGCTTATATCATGCGACATGTTTTGGTTGCAAAAGGATTGTGGAACATTGTGCAGGGTGTTGAAAGACGTCATGTTACACCTATAACGACAGGTACTGCAAATACAGGTGCTGGAGCTGATGAAGATGGTGTCGAAGATGATATTCCACAGATTCCTGTTCGTGCTGCTGTTTCTGTTGCACCTACTGCAGAGCAAATTTGTTGGGATGGTAGAGATGCCCAAGCACATGCATTAATAGCTTTGTCTGTCAAACGTGCCATTATTCCTCATATTCGCTCTTGCAGAACAGCTAGGGATGCTTGGGATACACTTACCACATTGTACCAAGCTAGGAATGAGGCTTGTGTTGCTTACCTCCGAAAACAGTTGGAGAGTGAGCACATGAATGAAGGTGATTCTATGGATAGTTTCCTAACAAAGATCAAAGATTTGAAGGAACAGTTGATTTCTGTTGATGAGGTTATACCAGATAGCTCACTTGTGCAGACCATTCTGAATGGTCTTCCTGATTCATATCATAGTTTTGCTTCTACTCTTCGGTTGATGATGAAAGGCAATCCGAATGCCTTATCATTTGAGGAGTTATTCTCTATTCTGTTGCAGGAAGATCAGTCCAGGCAGAACAGGTCCATTATGCGTGTTGCAGATCAAGCTTTCCTGGCTAGTCAGAAGGGCAAAGGAAAATGGAACTCTTCTACTAGTAAGCAGAAATCTACAAATGCTGCACATTTGAAGAACCAGGATAAAGATGAGAAGAAATCAGAAAAGCAGAAATTGTTTTGCAAGTACTGTAAAGGGAATGATCATATCATAAAGAACTGTCCAAAACTGGCTGCAAAAGAGGCAAAGAAAAAGGAGGTTGGAATGGTTGTTGCAGAAGCCTCTACACCAAAAACAGAGTCTGCTAATCTTATGCAGGAAGAAGAATGGGTGTTTACTACTGTTTGCAGTTTTGACCCATCTTCTCATGAGCAGTGCATGTCTACAGTGGACTCAGATGTTTGGTACTTTGACAGTGGGGCGACCAAACATATTACCTCACAGCGCAGTTTCTTCTCTTCACTCGAGCCTGCCCCTACAGGGAATACTGTCACATGCGCCAACAACTCCTCTTATCCTTTCATGGGAGTTGGTAAGATCATTCTGACTACTGCTAATGGTAGTTCTTTCACCTTGTCGGATGCTTTATTTGTGCCAGGGATCAAGAAGAATCTGTTATCAGTTTCTGCATTAGCCAAGATTGGCTTGGTTGTGAAATTCGTTGATGATAGGTGTATAGTTCATGATCTATCAAATGGCGATGTGATTATTGCTTCTGGAATTTTATGTTGTGGGTTGTATAATCTCATAGACTATGAAAGATCTGTGAATGATTTGGCATGTGCAGTTCATGATTCTCAGGCTATGTCAGATGCAAAGCTTTGGCATGCACGCTTTGGTCATCTGAATTTTGCTAGTTTGCTACGCCTGCAGAAATCTGATATGGTGTCTTCTTTGCCCAAGCTTGAGGCACCTGGAAAACATGTATGTGAAGGCTGTATTTTGGGCAAAATGCATCGTTCCTGCTTTCCAAAAGATGGTTCAGTTCGGGCTACGTAGAAATTGCAGCTTGTACATAGTGATGTCTGTGGTCCTATGCAGACACCCTCTTTTGGGAATTACCTTTACTTCGTGACTTTCATTGATGATTTTTCCAGGCATGCATGGGTATATCCACTCAAAGCAAAGTCCGAAGTGTTCATGTGCTTTAAATAGTTTTTGGTTTTGGCTGAAAATCTGTCAGCATGTAAAATGGGCACCCTCCGTTCTGATCGAGGGGGGGAATATATGTCTTCTGATTTTAATGCATTTCTGGCTGAACATGGGATAAAACACGAGTGTACAGTGCCGTATACACCTCAACAGAATGGAGTTGCTGAACGAAAGAACAGGTCACTCATGGAGATGGCGAGGTGCATGGTCAAGAGTCAAGCTTTACCACATAGTTTCTGGCTTGAGGCTGTCATGTGTGCAGCATATGTACTGAACAGGTGTCCCACTAAAGTGCTACAGTCTATCACTCCATATGAGAAATTGGATGATAAGGCAGTGAAATGTATTTTTGTTGGGTACAGTTCTGAAAGTAAAGGCTATCGTCTGTATCATCCACAGACTAAACGCATTCTGGTTGGCCGTGATGTTGTCTTTGTGGAAGATGCTATTCAGCCATTGCTTTCATGTACTAAGGAGACATCTATTAGCTCCAAAGACATGTATGATACGTTGATGCCTCTTTTTACAGGTGGACAGTCTAGTGCTGGTCCTAATGAGGCAACTTCTCAGCCTTTGCAGGTTTCATATGATGATGCAGATCATTCTATTTCTGATGCAGATTTACACGATGCACTTGTTGATGAGAGAGCTCATATTGAGCAGGCAAAAACTATGCCAAAATGGCTAGTGCAAACTTTGCGTGACAGCAAATTAGATGCACCTTTGTCATATCATACTCGTTCAGGCTCTCATAGTGCCTCCTTTGCATCAGATTGCTATGCTATGGCTGCGTCTAGTCTCTGTGATGAGAATGAGCCTGTTTCTTTTGATGAAGCACAGAATTCAGAAAATTGGATGGCTGCCATGCAATCTGAATATGGTGCTATAATGAAGAATGGTACATGGTCTTTATGTGACCTACCTCCTGGCAAGAAGGCCATTGGCACTAAGTGGGTATACAAGCTGAAGCGTAAACCTGATGGTACAGTTGACAGGTATAAGGCTAGTCTTGTTGCAAAGGGTTATGCGTAGGAAAGAGGCATTGATTTTGATGAGACCTTTGCACCTACATGCCGTATGACTACTGTTCGGAGCATTTGTGCACTTGCAGTCCATCATGGTTGGAATGTACATCAGTTGGACATTAAAACAACATTTCTGAATGGTGACTTGCATGAAGAAGTGTATGTTTTTCAGCCCCGTGGCTTTGTGCAGAAAGGGCATGAAAACCAGGTGTGCAGGTTAAAGAAGGCATTATATGGTTTAAAGCAAGCACCACGTGCTTGGTATGAGAAGATACATGCCTATCTGGTTGCACATGGTTTTGTGAACAGTCCAACTGAAAGCACCTTATATGTTAAGCGTGCTAATGATGTGCTTCTGATCATTGTTGTCTATGTTGATGACATGATGCTCACTGGTCCTATTGAGAAGCATATTGCTGATTTCAAGGCTGATTTGCATGCCTCATTTGAGATATCTGGTTTGGGGCATTTGCATCACTATTTGGGCATTCAATTTATGCAATTTGATGGTGGAAGGTCTTTGTGTCGAGCGAAATATATTGACACATTATTGCAGCGTTTTGGCCTTGAAGACTGTAAGCCTATTGCCACTCCTATGGAGACAGGTTTACGCTTGAGCCTTCATGATGCTGGAGATGCATTTGATGTTGTTCTCTATCAGCAGGCTGTTGGATGCTTGATTTACTTATGCATTACTCGGCTAGATATTCAGTTTGCTGTCTCAGAGATGAGCAGGTTTATGCATTGCCCAGGAGTCACGCATTGGAAGGCGGTTAAGCGCATCTTTCGCTACTTGAGTGGTACTCAGCGACTTGGGTTGTTTTATCCCAAGGGGGGATCACTACCGCCAGATTTGCATGCTTTTTCTGACTCAGATTGGGCTAGTTGCTATGACACTCGTGTGTCCACTAGTGGTTTTTGCTTCAGGCTTTGTAGCTCATGTATATCTTGGTTGAGCAAGAAGCAGCCTACTGTGGCCACTTCCAGTTGTGAGGCTGAGTATAGGGTAGCTTTCACAGCGACCGTTGAGTGTGTGTGGCTCAGACGCCTTATGGCTGATTTGGGTGTTGGCCAGTCTTCTGCCACCACCATCTTCACTGACAGTCAGAGCGTATTGGCAGTTGCGAGGAACCCTGTGTTCCATGCTCGCACTAAGCACTTTGAGGTGCATTATCATTATGTCAGGGAGAGGTTCTCTACTCGGGAGATCAGCTTGGCATATGTGCCCACGTAGGAGAACATTGCAGACCTTTTCACGAAGGCTCTACCTAGGGAGAAGTTTGAAGCTTTCCGCAAAGCTTTGGGCTTACTTCCTTTTGCGGAGTGATTTCCACATAGCTTGGCACTTCCTTATACATGAGTGCCAACTCCTTGTTCACCGCATCACTCCCAGGGGGGATTTGTTGATATATTTAGGTAGTGATGTGTGTGAACACACTAGGACTGTCGGGGCACTTTTTTTCCTCTTTAGGAGGTTTTTTTCCCCGGCTTGTATATACGCCTATTGCCCTAATGGGCTACTTATATTTGTACATTCTCTAGTAATACATTCAGTATTGTGTGTTTGTTCTCCAAGCTTCTTCTTCTTCCTTGTGTTGTTCGCGTGCTTCTACAGACGTCTAACTCCAACAGTTTAATGCCTTGAGGATTTTAATGTGTTTTGTGTTTTGATTTAGCAGTTGAAGAGCCATGAGGGTGTGAATTCAAATACTTTTGGAGATATTTAGAACAATATTTTTAGAAGATAGTTATTTTTAGCTATTTTTGTAAATAAAGCAAAAGCACGCTCTTAAAAGCGTGGTCCTCATGTATCTTCCATTCAGGACATAATAAGAAATACCTATACATACACATGCTCTCATAGAGTTGTCCATGAGAGTATGTGGGGAGAGATTGTACCCAATCTTGTTTTCGTCTCTTGTCTCTTTATATTTTCTGGGTATGTGTATTTGCAAGATCGGATCGTCAATAGAAACATAAAAATGCTCAATCTAATGATCATCAAAGTAGTTCTTTAATTAAAAAGCAAGACACTTCCATAAATATGAATCAAGTGAATCATTACACATAGATACATAAACATTTGATAAATTTTTGAATGAACGATTAGAATCAAATAAAGAAGAACACGAAAAATCAATTAAATGTCAAAAGTAAGGAAGATGGCACAACATATATCCAACTTGATGCAAAGTTGTTGTATAATGACAAGTTTTTTGATCCTAAAAAGGTTAGAAGTTTTATAGGAGTGAAATACAATCATATTCTAACCAAAATTCAAGATGAGATTGAAGAACAAGAAGATGATGGAAATATAAGTATAGAAAATGAACAAGATCCTGATTCAAATCATGAGGAGCAAGACATATCAAATGTTCAAATGAAGAGAAGATTATGAAGATTTTGAAGAGATACTGGAATCTCCATCCAATGAAGAAATTATGAATGAACATGAAAAGAAGGATGATACATCTTCAGATCATGAATAAAAAGTTTTTGTTTAGCTTTTTATTACATTATGTTTATGAAAAATGATTAATTATGTTTTTTATTTTGATACACGGAAATATCTTGCATATGACAAATAGGTACTAAAGATGATCTATGAAGGGTTCTTGTGCAACAAATGTTTCCTAGGACTTTCTAAGAGAACCTATAGTGAGGGAGCTATGTAAAAGAAAATGTACTTTTCGGTACTAATGCTTGATGATTCTATGAAACACAAAAAAAAAAGGAAGGACCTTCTTCACAAATCTATCTGTGAAGATAGAGCAAATCTATAGAGTTTGAGTGATTTGAGAAATTTTTTTGATTGAGGAGTGATAAGTGTTGAGTTTAATGCATTTTTACTCTTCTTTTTCTACTCTCCATTATTTTCACCATATTCATTCTATTTTGCTTGTATATACACATATTTTTATTTCTTTAGCTTGCACAATCACTTGTAGAAAAATAAAAAAGATAAAATTCATTTTAAAAATAAACATCAAAACTCCGAAATACCTCATCGTCAACATCCTTCTACCCATTATGCACAATAATTGATTGAAATTGGATATAGAGTATGCATAGTAGGGTCTCACTACATGACCTTGCATTGAGGCACGTATTGAGATTTACCTATGCACACAAAGTGATTGTAAGGATTGAGTTATATGCACATTGATATGTATGTGAGTAAGCGCACAAGCTTTGCCATCAAATGCATTTTATTCTCATATTTGAACCATATTTGTTTACCTATACATTTAAAAGTATGAACTCAATAGGGCTACATTATAAGGCCATGCATAGACACTTATCTTCTGATCCCATGCATGAAACGAATCAAGCAAATTGATATGTGAGATGAATTTATTTTTGAAGAAACAAGTTAATCTATTGGACCATCTAGGATGATGTGTAGGTTTGGTGGGTGTTGATGTCAGAGAGATTTACTCTCCTCACTTGGATAAAACAAAGAGTGATACATGACTCATTCACATGTAGTTTGGATGAGAAGAGAGGAATAAATAAGACAAATGGAACATGGGCTAACAATGGGATCAAGGCTAGCATTGTACTTTGGAGATGTTTCATATGGAATCAATGGAATGAAGATTGTGATGGTTGTAAGGAGCATGGATTCACTGAGCAGAGGGAGGGATTGATAACTCTCATTTCCTTCAAACAGTATTGATGTCTTGTACTCCAAGTAGTAGCAGAATTAAATCTTGAATTTATGGCATACCTTTTATGATGCATAGTTTTAGTCTTTGATGCATGTGTAGATGGTTGCAAGATAGGTATTCGTAATTATTTATTGTGGGAGAACAACAGATGATCATTGATTGGTAGATGGGTTATGGTTTGACTCATCCTCAGAAACAACCAAGAGATACAATTTGGAGATGGTTAAGGATCTCCTTTGATGATCCATGGTACATACCACACTACTTGCATATGAAAAAAGGAGGTCAAAGTAGATGTAGCATTTTGACAATGTCATGTTTCAAGAAAATACATGAGAAAGGTGTTTTTCTCGGCAAATTTGCATCTATTGCCATCCTTTCTACTTTCATAGAGAAAGAACTATGTGAAGATGGAGCTGTTGTGAATGGAGGTTTTGCATGATCCTTGATTGATGGATTTGGGTCAATGGATTCCCAATACCCACTAGATGTTTAGAAATCAATATGTACAAGAAGAAAATGGTGATTTGCTAGAAACCTAGGACATCTTATTTTTAATGGTGACAGAAAGATCGATAAAGTGGAAAAACCGATGCTCTATTTGAGGGGAGAAAATCATCTGAAAAACAAAATTATCCACCACCTCATTCAACATTAGGATAGCAACCATGAGACCCTAGAATGTCGTAACTTTTATGTATATGTAATCAAAGGAGAATGTTTAGAGAGTTATACTCATGTCTCTCACTCCATTGATTAGCAATGATTTAGGTAATTAAGCCTACGCCCTAAAATACATAGAGTGCTAATACAATGAACATGTTCTAGTAGACCATGAGGGCTCTTTGCAACTATAAAAGTATGAATAATATGAGAACTATGGAAATCCCTATGGGATTGAGCATTCGCATGTGATGTACACTACTCCTACAGCTTCTACTAAAATGCATCAAAACATGAGACCCCAGGCACCTAGAGAACCATGTTATTATTGTGGAGGATATATCATTTCATCAAACATCTCCTCATTCCTAACACACAACCAATCAAAGCATCGGAACCTTATTGTATTGATTGTAGCAAGGAACATAATTTGAATAATATAAAAAAAAAATCCTTCCAAAATTCAACGACCTATGCATATGAATCTGATTGAACGTTAACGTTGTGATATGGAGATCACAATACCACTAAAGCCCATTACGGTAGCCCAATCTAGGAGGAAGGAAATTGAAGCAATTCTAATTTATAGTGCCACGACAAGTTCCAAAAACCCCATATTGAAGGATCCCCTACCTATGATAGTTGAGGACTCCATTGATCCATTTTTAGTCAATAAGAAGAAAGAATGTTCAAGAACGCAGGAACCGTTGAGAAAGGATGAGTCACGTTGTCGGGAAGATGGAAACGCCCAGTTGGTGGATCAAGTCGACTACGAAGTTCAATGGCTCACACATCTCAAAGGATCATGGAAGGGTCGTATCAAGAAGTATCACAAGCTCAACACATTAATTAGGTGCATAGAAATTCGTGTCAAGGAGTATGCAAAGATACAATGAAGTTCGTGTTGTTGCAAAACATTAAAACTTAGTTTATCACTTAAGGTTTTGATAGCTTCTACCAACAAATCAAATAGCATTTAGAAATTAATCATACACATTTACAAAGCTTAGAATACAATCACGGTTTTTGTTTTTGCAAGACATATCGCTTCCAAGCTAATTCTTTAGCTTAAAACACAATGAGAATACTTCAGAGATTAGAATCATTATCATCATGATGTTCGATGAACTCCGAGTGTTATCATAGCTTCAAAGTTTGTGTCCGATTTCAGCTGTCAGATTTTTGTTAGATATATGCGTAGCCGAATATATCAATTCTTTGTCATCTCCCTCGATGATTGTCGCCCTGAATTCCTCCTTATATAGCCATGATTCTCTATTATTAGCGAAACAATTCCATCGTTCAGTCACCTTCAGTTCTTTGCAATTGTTCGTTATATTTAAGCTCTTTGGGCAAGTCAAAGTCTTTGATATTGCTAATACCTAAGAGCCTCCCTAGGGCAAGTCAAAGTCCTTGATATTGCTAATACCTAAGAGCCTCCCTAGGTTTCTTTCTTTAAGTAAACATATGCTTTGTATTGGCACTACTACGGTTGTCTTATGTGTTCTTTTTGTAAGGACAATTATCCATGGAGGGATTGGTGATATGCACTCAGAATCTGATGGAGAGTGTTAATCTCCAAAAGAACAAGCTATCCTTGATGTTAGACTATCTCTATATCAAGAACAACTTTAAACTCCAACCAATTTTGGAAGACAAGTACCAATTTATCAAGAAAGTAGCTAACTGTGAAGAAACTTGTTTCTCAGGAAAGTCTGCTGCACATTAATCAATCATTGACTAATCATTTGTGTAAAGTTTCTGATGAAACTTTGTAGAATGTGTCGCCTAGAGCTTGCGCACCTTCTCCAAGTTAAAATACTTCAAATGCTCGAGTAGATTGTGAGAAATGACTCAAACAGTTTACCTATGTCTGAAACTGTTTCTCTGTAATGACGACTTTGACACCTGCAACTTCTAAGACATGGTTCTCCAAAACTAGAACCCGTTTAAGCAAATGCTTTTAGCCATAGATGGCTTACCTCTCAACTTAAATTGTGAATCCTCATTTGTGTAAAACTTTGCACTATACACTGAGCACTGTCCATTTCTTTGATCATCAAGTCTTCGCCTGTTTCAGAAGACACTCAAAACTTTCTTACATATGAATGTTCCTATTCAAAATTCTCTCAGCCTGTTTGCAATTGAACTCTCAAACTTTAACCATAGATAGATTAACTATGGATTTAGACATGTACAAAAGGATTTCTCAAAAGATTAAACACAGAAGGAGAATCAGAGAAAAGATCGACGCACAATTCTCTGAAAACTTTTTCTTCTCATAAGTTTTCATACATCTGATGGATGACATACATAATGTTTATCTCATTCTCTCCTATTCTTCTATTCTTCACATCTATTGTCTTCTCTATCTCTTCTATATATCTCTCTCTCCGACTATGAGCATGTATCTCTATATATATATATATACGAGTCTAACTCGTCATTTTTCCAAATACATTGAAATATTTACAATACTAATGTATAAAAGAACTTTGTTTCTGAATCTCCTCTTTTCCTTGAAACTAATCTTCAATCTTTCATTCATCTTTCCACTTTTGGATTTTATGTAATCACTAATTGTTGATTGTTCTACTCCAACAGAATCAAATAGCACAATTGTGTGCAAGTGAAACATGTAAACACAATATCTTTGAGAGTACAAGCACATAACTCAAATGCTCCAGCGAGAGGGGTCAATGTTTCCATATCAAAGGTCATGGAATGTGCACATAGACATCAGAGTATGCACCTTATCTCAGAATGTATGCAATTAGAACCAGTACGTAATCATAAGCAATAATAATAAGTACGTACTCATTGGATCAACACAATGCCATAACAAATCCACATGCTTCATCCGTCAAGAGATTCATTGGATTCTGCTTGGTATTTGAGAAGCTGCTGCTTGTTTTTCCGTTTTCATCAGATATCTTTAGAGCAACATTGCTGACTTCATCATGGACTAGAGAGTGATCAGAGTGTTCAGAGATTTTCAGAATCAAAAGCACCTCAGAGTGACGTTTGTTGGAGTTGCCTTCTCCGCACATGTTCCTAGATAAACATCTTTCCACAAAACACTGTCGTCATTAGCGTTATAGTACATCAGAGACTAGAATCATTATCATCATGATATTCCATGAACTCCGAGAATTGTTAGACCTTCCAAGCTTGTGCCTGATGTTAGGTGTGAGAACTTTCTTAGATATATGCACGGTATCATCGCGATTTTCTCTCCTCTCTCATTCATGTAGGCCTACAGGAAACACAATCGATGAAGGTAGCGATAATTCCCTAAGAAGTCCAAGATATGTCAAGGATGTCAAAGGCACTTCACATGCAAAGTTTGGAGGAAATCAAGAAAGTCCAATGTAGTGGTCAAAGCTGGTGAAATTTGGGAAATTAGGGCAAAAAATTAAATGTCACCAAATCACATGAAAATTCATATACTTGTAAAGCATATCAAAGGCAATCTATAGCCTGAATTTAACATGTAAATGGATTTTCTAGCACATTGATATTCCATGTGCATTTTGTAAAAAATGTAATTTTTCCACTTAGACCCTACAAAATCTTGTATATATATTTTTTTGGCCATATGGTTTGGGATGTATAAAGATCATATGTGGCTACATATTTGCACAAAATTTCAAGGCTATCAGAGCTTCCTTTTACACCTTAGTGCCACCTCGCAAACTTCCAAATGTAGTCAAACTTGTATAAGCGAGATTCAGATGGAATTTTTTTGTGTATATTCCTAAAAGAGACCTTTCAAGACATAGCCCTACAAATTTTCATCTTAGTCAAAGGATATTTGGAAGATTAAAGAGCACAAAATCCAATTTTCAAGGTCACCACAATTTCCTAGAATAAGGAAATTGAAGGCTTGAAGGACTGCAACATGGCAAACAATGATTGAACCATATTGTACTATCAAGATGAGCTCACATTCGAGGGTGAAGATGCACTAAAGCTTAAAGCAAGGAGGATCCACACGTTTTTTTCATCCGATAAGCCTATTTTGATAGTCAAAGATCAATAATGCAAAGTTCATCCAAAACTAGCAGCTTATTTTATCCAAGTTGATGTCAACACTGATTTGACAGTCTTGAAATTGCCCAGACCCAACGTTGGAGAATGAATGCACCTGAATTTTCCCCCTTTGCCCTAGATATCATATAAAGAACCAATCTTAACCATCCATTCCATTAATCCAATGGTTGGAATCAAAAGTAGTTGATCTTAGGGTTGAGAGTTGATTTTTCTAGATCCAAGGGCCCAAGTTCATTCAAAAAAACTATAAAACTCCCCCTCCAAACTCATAAAGCATGACTGTTAGGCATCCAAAGGGCCCTTGCTAGCACATTGTTTCCTAGAGACAATCACCCTCAGTTGAGCGTGTGAGGATCCAAGGTGGGCTAGTAAGAGCATAGTTCCTAGAATCAATTTTAAGTTAGATTTCCAATCTAGGATAGGCTCACAAAGCCAATGGTTTCTCTATCTTTGCTGACCCTCAATGGAGCGTGTGAGTGAGTTACAATCGGTTTTAAGATTCTTAGACTTCTTTAGATACACATAATACTCCTAGAAAGATATATGGTCAATGAAGTGGAACTTATCCTCTTACATGTGACATTTGATTGAACTGTCGGGGAGCGAGGGTCGTGTGGACGACCGCCTTTGACTAATAGAATGCTTAACTTGATGTATCACAACACTCATGTACATGTCTTTCATTAAAATCTCTTTTAATTCATGTCTTTTGTCTCATTGTCTTTTATAAGTTTTTACACATCTCCTTCTATCTCTTTCTATGTGTGAGAAGGCTCTGCAATCTTGCATTGAACGAGTGAAGGTTCTCCATTGAGATTGAGAGAATAAGTTTCTATTCATTCATAAATCATGATCCACATGCATTCATGCCATCCACAAACACCCATGCATATGTTTTAGTTTTGAAAGCGTATAGCAAGCTCTATTCTTGGACCTTTCTTCCTTTCGAAATTGATTCATGTGTGTGGTTTTCTTTTTGTTCTCATGATGCATACATCCACAAGAACCCATGCATATGAATTAAAGTTTGAAAGTGTATAAGAAGCTCCATTTTTGGACCATTCTTCATTTTGAAAATGATTCATGTGTATAGTTTTCTTTTATTCTCATCATTCATGGATTTATGTTGCATTCATATGTTCCCTTTTCCATAATCAAATCATCACATCTCTCCTCTTCATACCCAAATTCATCTTCATCTTCACATTTTGATCACAAAAACCTTCCAACACTCACTAGCTTCATACACTCTACATGTGCCATGACGGGACCCGATCCACCCAGATTGCAATCACCTTCACATTTGAACCTGATGTGAAACGCTTCGTGCCATTTGCTTCTGATCTTGGTTGGAGGTTGCGATCCATATCCTTTGTTGCATATTTCTTATCATCATCATATCATCATCATATCATCATCATCATTCTTGAGTGTTGCACTGGATTTCTCACAATATCGTGCACATCTTCGTTATGAAGTAAACACACTTATGAGAGATCTAGAGCATCGTGCATCACTTGCATATTCACATAAGATGGAGGAAGGATTCAAATCCCTTATTGTTGAGAAACAAGGCTGAAGAATAGTCTCTTATATGTTGAGAGAGAAGGGAAAACTCAATGGCATCAACATTACAAGATACTTAGATTTGTTTGAAGAGCAAGCTATGATTTTTTGTCTTCCCAAAGATCTTTTGATAACATTCTTTGAACGAGTTGTTGATAGCTCTATCATAAACCATGTCACTCAATATGATAGTCTTCGTTGGAGCGATTTCAGAAAAGGAGATGCTCAAAGATATCTATCTTGAGGATTATAGCCAACATAATTGGGATGGATTCTTATGATGGGTCGATTCCCCAAAGCCTAGTAGCTCTATTACTCACTTACAAAATGAGTATATTAGATGCTATGAACAACTTCCTAATGAGGATAAGATAACTTTGGAACTTGATATTGTGATCAATTTTCTTGAACTTCTTCATCCAGAAACTCATAGATAAGTTGAACGGCGACTAGAAGATCCGGATAAGTGCTATGGTCTTACTCACAGTTGGCAAAACGTGCGTAGAGTAGTTGAGGCTGTAGCCCATAGACATCAAAGATAATCCATGCTTTATGAGTAAACTAGTCTTCATGAAGCTAGCCTTCCACAAAATAAGGAGCAAGTTAGAGAAAAATCTCATGCTATGCTTTTTGAATCTACTCCTATTCCTCAAATGATGGAGCCTAGTCAAGTTTTTAAAGTAGAGCCAAATAAAAGTGTAGTTGATCAATCTCAAGTGGAAATTCTCACTAAGCAAATGGAAAGTCTTATTGCTACACAATCCAATTTGGCCAAGACTGTAGATGTTTTACAATCTAATGACATCAAAAATTTCCAAAATCAAATGAACCCAATGTCTTTTCAAGAGCCTAATCAACATGTTATAGCTCCCAATAAAAATCCACAAGTAGCTCCTACTCAAGCATATCAAGCTCATCCAATGCATAATCCTTCAATGCAAAATCCTTATCCTTATGTGAAAAATCCTCAAATGTTTATACTTAAGCTTCTCAAACAACTTTTCAAAATCCTCAAAATCAAAATATTCAAAATCATCAACCATATACTATGGAAGCTCCTCTTGCACCTCAAGTACTAGATGCTGCTCCCCAAGATCCTCAAATACATCAATTGCCTTATCAAAATCCTAATTATCCTATTCAACTAATACCTTATGAAAAAAATCCTCAGTTTCAAAACTTCCCACAAGCATGTGAGGCCATCGCACTTCCGGGTTTATTATCTAACATTGGTGTTTTGCAAGTTACTTCAACACGCATCTACATGGGCAGCTAGTCAGCCTTGGCCATTGCCAAGAATCTAGTGTTCCATGGTTGGACGAAGCATATCGAGATCCAGTACCACTTCATTGGTGAGAAGTTCATATCTCAGGAGATTACTCTAGAGCAGTGTACCTCTCAAGAGAACCTAGCGGGCATGTTCACGAAGGCTCTATCTCTAGTTTCACTCTAGCACTTGGTGGACCTCTACAACATTCAACCACTCCAAAATGGAGTTGCAAAGGAGGCGTTGACAACATGATTCCTCCTACATCATCTACATTTTGTATCTACATGAATGCATGTCCATTTTGTATCTACGAGGCACTCCATTTCTATTTTAGTTCCATTTTATCTTGTATTTCCTTTTTATTCGGGTATCGTGCGTTTTGCTTCTACCATTGTATTAATTCTCCTTTCAGGGGAATTATCCCACATGAGATGTACTTTGGAGAGACCCTCCCAAATCTATATAAGGAGAGCCTCTCCCCCATTTTTACTTGGTTAGAAGCTTGAGCAGCCCACTCCATGCTCTTGGCAAGCTCATTTCTAATCCACATGAGTTTACCCATTTTATTGTCTACTCATTTTGAGTCTCGCAAACTCTTTCTTTTGAGTACACTCTTCTTTTCATTTTTCTTCTGCACATGTGCTCTCTATAGTGTTGATGATAAAAGGTCAACTTCTAGCTATGTTTTCATGCTAGGTACAAAAGAAATTTCATGGATGAGTAAAAACAAGCGCACAATTGTATTGAGTTCAACACAATATGAATATAGAGCTTTAGCCCTCAGTACATGTGAAGCAATGTGGCTTAAGAAGCTCTTCAAAGATTTTGGTGTACAACTTGGATTGATTCTAGTGTATGGAGATAACATGTCAAGTCTACATCTTGCGAACAATCCCATGTATCATGCAAGGAGCAAGCACATTGAGGTGCATTACCATTATGTAAGGGAAAAGATTGTAAGTGGGGAAATTGATGTTCATTTTGTAGGTACAAATGACGAAGTTGCATATATCTTCACCAAAAGCTTGGATGTGACCAAGTTAAAAACTTTTTCAAAGTCTATTAGCTTGCTTGATATGGACATACCACCTTAAGCTTGAGGGGGGTGTTGAAAGTGTCAATTATGCAAGCTCTACGTGAAAAACCAGGTCAAGAGACCTTAATGTGGACAAAGTTCATGAGTCAGATCACTTACGATAGCTTCAAGGTTGGCCAAGGCACTCCTAAGGTAGTGAAAAAGTCATGATAGGCATCCAAAAGCTATAATGGGAGGTGAAGAGACATCAAACATATGGAAGTATTGTAGGTCATTAAAGAATAAGCGACATATACTCAAGGAGGCTCAAGGAGATAGTCATCCAAGACTCAAGGAGCTGAAATGCAGCAAATCAAGCTAGGAAAAATGCAGAGGAGGACATTACATGCACAGAAGAGGAGCAAGGACGAGCTATCAAGCCCACACCCCCTCTAGTCTCTTGTAGATATAGACATAGAGTGTGCTTATAATAGTTGTAACTCTTTGTGTACATACCCAATTCAAGAGATTTAAGGTGCATTGGTGCATTCTATAGCTTATATATGCATCTTACTTTTTCTAAGAGGGATTCTTGAAATCAATTTTATGTGTAGAGAAATTAGTGTATCTATGTAATCCTAAGTTTTGCATATCCTACATCTCTACATAATCTGTTTTGTATAGAGTTGTTGACTAACCTAAACATATCCATGTGAGGTTTTGTATAGCTTCTCATCAACTCTGCAGTAGCTCAAAAAACATGATTTGTTGAAGTTGTCAGTGGTAGACACATTGTATTCTAGATTGAAAGTCCATGGTTTAATACTTGTAGATCGGCATAAGATTGAGCTTCTAAAAGTGGAGGAGAGAGGACATCCTCTGAGTGTGTGAATTGTTGTTTAAAATTTTAAACATAATGGAAAAGTAGGCTAAAGAAGGAATTTCCAAAAAAAGAAGATTTCTTGAAGTTATGAAGGGATTTGTTGAAGTGGTAATATTTTGAACCTTTGGGCCAATTCTACAAGGTTCAGCTCATGCCGATTGGCTGAATGTGAACGCCTTGTGGGTACATGAAAAAGAAGTGCTGAAGGTTGGTTGAAGTGAATGAAACTTGAATTTTGTTGGACTTGAGTTTGGTAGCTTGACTTTTTAACTTTTAAGGGAAAGATAGAACTCTCCTTGAAAGCAACCCTTCGACGGTCTAACAAGGAAGGAAGCGGTACAGCTTGCAAGGCTCGCAGCACCGAATATAAGCACATTAGTAAAGTTGTCAAGCGCCTGCCTGCCTGCGGGGTACACTTTACAGCCTTTTGTTACCTCAATTTTCACACCTGTCTGACAATGGTGTCGAACAGGAAGATCTCGCTCTTCGCTGTCTGTTAGTGCAGTTACGATGCCGTTGGAGGGACCTTGGAAACCGCAACGGAGGGCCGCAATTGCGAGTCGGCAACTGGAATGACACAGAGAAAGCTGATGATTCGGAACTTGAGGGCTTCTGGAATATTAGACAATGGCGACGGAACGGGGACACATTGAAGAAGAATCAGAGCTCGAAGGCTGGCCGCCACATAGGCGATGCCACAAGTCGCCGACGGAACGGAGGCAGATAGGTAAAGGTTCAGAATTTTGGAGGTTGGAGGCCTCGGTATGGTAACGGATCGAAAGTGAATAGATACATGGAGAGCGAGAAATGCAGACCTCGAAGGCTTTCCTGTGTCAACCAAGCTTTCCTGTGTCAACCATCGTACTCGATGTCGCGGAACGTCAAGTTCACTGTCCAGGTCAGAAACGTTATTTCATAATGAATCATGCGCGCTGTTCCATCAGCAAGCTGGCCAAGTGGTGAGGACAAAGGTGTGCATCACGATTAATGTTAATGATGTCATTCTGCATATCGAGTTTCTGCCTCTCGATCATAATGGTGGTCCCTAGGAAGCCCTTTTCAAGACAGAGATCTATCATGAGCACTGTCTTCATTGTTCCTGTTATGACTTCGATCTCGCCTTTTTCTGAGAACAACTGAAAGTGAATCATGAAAGGAAGATTGCACATTTGCACAGATCTCCGAGCAAGGAAGTGAACTCAGAGAACCATTTGTATGGTCTCAGATTTTGATGCAGTTCAAAATCGCCCTCCAGATTGCCTCATACTGACACCGATGATTTGTATTTTTGGTAGGCTGCCTCATCACTTGCCCTTTACACCATTATTACTTTCTTGTTTGGATTTGAACGGAAAATTTATCAACACATGCAGAAACCTAAAGCCCTTGTAGTCGCATGTCAAGATATAGGCTGGTCTTGAACCCTGGAACATCCAACTAAAAGTGAATCATGAAAATGAAGATTGCACATATCTCGGAGCAGAGTTGGAAAGCGCCCTTCATATTAGATTGAGATTTTTAATGGCCTGTCTTACCAAGTTGGCCTTCACATGACTTCATATTGACACTTAAATTTTGGATTTTGGATAGCCTCATCAGTTGTCCATCATCCTACTAGTCTTTTCTTTACTGCTTTTGAACGAAAATCTTACAAACACAGCCACACAGCCAAGGCTATTTTAGCTGCATATCAAGATTTAGATGGGTCTTGAACCATGCTGGATCCCTTTAAGTGCTCAAGAATTTTATCGCATGCCACTTGCCCTCCACATACATCTTATCATCTTATATTAATACCTATGATTTGCATCTTTTCGGTGCATCAATAGTGGTCATTATGGTCCTAAAAAGTTCAATCTCTCGAAGACCATCAACAGTTACTTCCCTTTCTCACACGCAGAATGTTTTAATTAGAACCCTTTCATATAACAGACCACACATGTGATATCATATCTCATTACATTGCCATCATATGTTCTAAAGTTATCTTCGCAATTCATCTTCATACAAAAATATTAAGTCGCAAATCTTCATTGATTGAAACCTTTATCTCACACTGGATCTACATTTTCCGATCCAATTTGATTTCCATCAACATGTTTTCTCATATGTGTTCTTTCATAGCTAAACTTATCTTTGCAATTCATCTTCATACAAAAATACTAAGTCGAAAATCGTCTTTGATTCAAACCTTTATTCCCCACTGGATCTACATTTTCCGATCCAATTAGATTTCTTTCAACATGTCTTCTCATATGTGTTCTTTCATAGCTATGGCAAGTTTCACACATATGAGGTAAAAAACAGAGGTTCACATTACACCCATAAATGTGCTTCGATTATTTTCTTTTCCATCCTCCATTCCTTCAAGTAGCTTGAACAGATGTTTTATTCCTTCACGTGCTTGGTTGAACAGATGTTTTATTATGGTATTTTCACTTGCAAACAACAAAAGATTTTAGAATATCTACGGTCTAACCTCTGAAAAAAAGGGAAAAGAAAAAGATACTATACATCTCCAAATACACATTTGAGAACCATCTTTTCTGATGGAAAATTGAAACAAAAAGCTATCTAGAACTTGTGGACTTTTGGGGCAAGGATGGAAAGAAATCTTCCACTTTAGAGAGTATGTTAGCATACAATATTAAATGTTTCTATGATTTTATGTGAACCCATACTTCCGTAAAGGTAAAAAAAAAGGATTACAAGAAAGGTGCACTCTTACTGTGTCACCTTGCAATTTGAACGCATTCTTTGAGCTCGAATGCATGACTAGTGGTTCATGGTACGTTCTTTTGTTTCACGGTGGCAACACATACTTTCAGCCTTATGTATCCTTAACATTTGAACAATTAGTTTCTATTTTGTTATAGGAAGATCAATCCTTGTAGAACAGTTCAATTATGCATGTTATCAAGCTTTTCTTGCTAATGAGAAGGATAAAGAAAAAGGTAACTCTTCTTGTAGCAAGCGAAAATGAAGGGCTCGGCCAAACACGAGAAGAAAGTAGATAAACATAAACAAATTTCCAAGTACAAGAAAATGAGCATATAATACTAGGTGTGCCAACTCATCACAAAATGAAGAATGGGCATTTACTACTACTTATGTAAAATAATTTTATCTCTTTAGTGGACTCAAATATTTGATACTTTGACAATGGTGTGAGCAGATATATTACATCCTAACATAGTTTTTCACCTCACTTAAGCTTGTTTCCAATGAGAATATTGTCATATGTGTAACTAACCCCCTATATCCTTTCATGGAAGTGGGAAGGATTTTTGTCACTATTGCTAATGGCAATACATTCATATTATGAGACTCACTTTATATCGAGTGATGAAGAAAAATCTCTTCTTAGTATCAACACTAGCCAAGATTGGCTTGGTACTAAAGTTTCTTGATGAAAATCGTACAATCAATTATGAATCATTCCATTTAATATGATCTATCATGAATTGTATAAGCTCCCAAACTATGGAAATTCAAAGCTTTATAGTTCATCTGAGATGGAAACCTTTAATATGCAATTTTTGGTCATCTCAAGTTTGCTAGTTTACTATGCCTGAAAAAGCCTAATAGGATTTCCTCTTTTCCTAAACTTAAGACATTAATAAAATATGTATATGAGGGATGCATTTTGGATAAGAAGGAGCATTTTTCCTTTCACAAGGATGATACAATAGGTGCTAAGTAGGAAAAATAAGCTTGCTCATAGTGATATTTGTGGTCCTATGTAGACAATATCTTCTGGAAATTAATCTTTACTTCTTCAATTTTATAAAACCCTTTTCTAGGTAGGCATGTGTTTTACCTATAAAAGTCAGAGTTTTAAATGCTCATGTGCTTCAAGTAATTCTTGGTTATTGCTGAATTTTCATCAACGTGTAAAATGGGCATTCTTTATGCTAATTGATGAGGTGAGTATATGTATTTTATAGCTAATGCATTTTTCACTCAATCTGAGATAAAATACCCATGTATAGTATTATATATACCACAAAATAATGGTGTTGTGAGACGAAAATTAGGTCTCTCATGGAAATGACAAGGTGTACCATCAAAATTTAGGCATTACCCATAATTTCTAGCTTGGTTCCATAGTGTGTGTTGCTTATCTACTTAATAGGTATCCTACTAAGGCATTACAATCTATCACTCCTTATAAGGCTTGATGGTGGAGAAGATGTCGTGGGTTCCATGGACATGAAAGAATTTCCATGATTAGAATCCGATAAAGAATATGATAATATGTGAAGACTAGCCCATTTATTACTATATACTAGGGCAAATATATTTGTACTATGTGTGTAAGGAATTGAACTCACAACCTCTTGGTTAGGAATGTGATGGGCTAACCACTTGCCCCAAAAGCCATGGTTGAGGATTACTTCCTAATCCTCTCTCTTAGGGTGTAGTTCAACCATCTCCTACCTATCACTTTATTACATTCTTCCCCCCTTGGTCAATCATTGTCCTCAATGATCTGCTCTTGTATCCCTCTGGCCTCGGTGATTACTCCATTCACCTCCCTAGGTGCCCTTGAATTGAGGTCCCTCAACCTCGCCTAGTTTCTTGAACCTTGTTCGCAACCTTGGTCTCTTGAACCCTTGCTCTCAACCTTGGTGTCTTGAACCTTCTTGTTCGCAACCTTGGTGTCTCGAGCCCTTGTTCTCAACCTCAGTCTTGAACCTTGTTCTTACCCATGCTTGGTATCTTGAACACTCAATCAAGTGTCACCCAAGGATGCCCAATGAAATCACACTTCCAAGCTAACTCATTGGAAATTTCGTTCCGAGAGCTTTCCAACGGTATATTACATGCCTCAATCGGACCTACGGATTGGGAGATACACCCCAATCATTGTTAGGTCCATCCTTGAAACCGACGCGCCCGCCTTCCACAATTCCTACCCTTTCACATAGAGGATGCCCAAGCGCCTTCTTTAGAGGCCATTGGATCATTCCACCTTGCCCAAGCCTACTTCCTAGGCTCTGATACCAATGTAAGGAATTGAACTCACAACCTCTTGGTTAGGAATGTGATGGGCTAACCACTTGCCCCAAAAGCCATGGTTGAGGATTACTTCCTAATCCTCTCTCTTAGGGTGTAGTTCAATCATCTCCTACCTATCACTTTATTACCATGTGCCTCACTCATGATGCTCAATCTTCAACCCATTTATGGATGGTCAAATAGTATTATCTTCGAATTGTTTAGGTAGTGGATTTGAAATAAACTTTCATTGTTGTATCAAAATAACTTTAGTTACTAATATCATTATAATTACTTATTGCAAGCTTCTTAAAGATCAGTTTCTGCGAGATGGAAATGACATGCCTCCAACACGTGCAGATGCAAAAAAACTTTTACAATCCATTGGAATGGACTACACCAAGATTCATGCTTGTCCGAATGATTGTATTCTCTTTCTTGAACAAGTATGATCATCTCCATATATGTCCAAAGTGTGGAGTGAACTAGTTTAGAGAAGACCTTCTAGGCAAAGCAGTCCTCGTAAAGGTTGTTTGCCACTTTCCTATCATTCCAAGAATTAAGAGTATGTTCAAATGCAAATTCATAGCTGAGTTAATGTCATGGAATGTAACGAGCAAGTCTACAAATGATGTAATGGGAGTGTCTGCCGACTTTGATGCTTGAAACACATAGATAATAGGTGGCAAGAGTTTACTAGTGAGCCTTGAAATCTTATTCTAGGCCTAGCTATGAATGGAGTAAATCCATTTGATTTACTCAACACTTCTTGGAGCACATGGTTTGTATGTTTCGTCAACTATAACATCCCACCATGGCTAGCCACAAAAAAATATAATTTATTATTAGCTCTTATTGTGCCAGGTAAGTATAATGTAAAAAACATGGATGTATACCTTGCACTACTTGTGGAAGAGCTTTGCACTTTATGGGATGGGACTACTGTGCACGGCATGTCTCAACCCATAAGAAGATGAGACGTTCGAGTGCAATGCATCCTTATGTGGATGATGCATGATTGACTTGGTTATGGTGAATGTTCAGGTTTATCAATCTTAGGTTACCATGCTTGTACCCTATGTTGATCATGACTTAAAGCATACTACTCCAAAGCACCTCAAAAAACTGTCGATAAAGGACATCATATATATTTTCATGATGGAAATGTCTTACATGAAGAACGAATTGACTGGCAAGTGCAACACCAAATGAAAGCAAGCGATTTGAAGCAATTGTGGGATTCAAAAATACCAATCGTTGGCATGAAATGGTTGTTGATCTTTCACGAACTCCCTTATTGGATTGTGTTATTGATCAATCTTTTGGTAGACCCAATGCATATTTTCAAGAATGTGGAAAAATTCTATGAAGACTTTGATCGAAAAGAAAGAAATCAAAGCACAAAGGTTGGAGTGAGTTATTGATCAATCTTTGGGTGCTAATGCATATTTTGAAGAATGTGGGGGAGATTCTCTCGAAGATTTTGATAAAAAAGAAAGAAAGCAAAGCACAAAGGGAGGAGTTGGAAGAAATCAAAGCACAAAGGGAGGAGCAAGTTGTTTCTATGTAAGATTCAAAAGAACCAAAGTGGCTATTTATTTTTCAAGTCTTCCCACGTAGCAGACAAGTCTGTGAAAACATAGATGTATAAGAAATTCCATCTATAATGGACTCTGAGACTCATTTGTTACTGGAGGAGGAAGAGATCATTGTTCGAGATGAATAGAACTTTGAAGAAGATGAGATACACAATGAAGTAATAGACAATATGTTGTATGAGAACAATGATCAAGAAGGAGTAAGCATACCAAGAGATCTAGAAGTCATCAATGTGGAGATTGATATCCTCTATGCATTACATTTTAAAGAGGATGCTATAATAGAGAATTTCTGAAGCAAACACTTGTACATACTAATTTGCATTTATATTTTTTGCTATGTTCTTTTATGCACTACTATTTCTTTATATTACCATTATTATCGTATGCTAATTATTTGAGTTTTTTTTCTTGTTGGAGAGCTCGATGGGAGACAGTCCCTTGGTCACTCCGCATTCCATGATAGAGGAGCAATTCTTGGAGTATATATCTCAGGTATCTCCCATGTATATGGCCATCATGTCGCAATACTCGATCGCTCGTGGTAGCATTCACCTTGGCCTCACTCCTGTCGGCCTCACTCCCATCAGCGTCACTCCTGCAAGCATCAATCCCACCGGTATCGTTCCTATATGTGGAGCTACTCCCATCAGAGATATGTCTCTTGGCTTTATGACTCCACCACGATTGCCTTCTTAGCCATCCCCTAATAGCTCTAGTAGTCAATGTATGCATTGGATACCTAAGCATGATTTAGATGCTAGCCCATCTCATCGGTCGAGGTCACACTCTGGAGGAGGAGGTTCTAGAAGTGGATCTACATGTGGCTCTAGAGAAGACGGATGTTGTGGAGATAGTGTGACAGACATTGTGTCTCCCACTTCATTAGGGCAAAAATGAACCTTGCATGGGCCTTTTAGATTAAGGAGTGATTAGTGATGGACCAATCAGAAGAGGACGGTGGCCACAATCTATGCCCTATAAAACGCTAGACTAAAGGGGAGAGAGGGAACATATTTCTCCCTTATTTAATGAGCTGCCTCTAGAGAGAGAAGGAATCTCGTAACTTAGTTGGGTCCAAAAATTCAAAATTTCTAAAAACTTAAAAAACTCATCATAACACTTGAGAATGGATCCCCCATTACTTTTTATGGTCAAACGTACTCTTTTTGACCCCAGATTCAAAATCCGTGCATGTTTTGAGTTGAAAAAATAGCTTTTTTCAAAAATACTCAAAAAAGAGTTATATCCTCCTAAACCTCACATTTTCATACCCAGGTCCCAAAAATTCATCTTTTCCCACTACTTTCACTCTATAGAACACCATTGAAGCTCCTGTTTCTACACTCCAACCTCCTTCATCTCCTATCTCAAATTACTGTTGTAGCTTGAAGACCTTTAGCTTCAATGGCAACATCTAAAGCTTCTAGGCGATCGAAAGATGAAATCCTCACATTAAGATGTCACAATATCAAAGCCATAGATGGAAAATGGCTATCACATCAGTAGTCCAAAGGTGCATGGGTGCACATGCAACCCTCTAGAGTTGGGCCTCATCGAGTTAGAGATCGTAGAAACTTGGATCTTGATTGGAAGGAAAAATTAGTTGGCTTCAAGAAGCACAGAGACAATGAGATGGTTGCTATTGTACAACATGTTTTTACAATGAAAACTATGAAACTTGAAAACTCTAATAGAATGAGATATCCTGTGAATTTTAGGTATTACTCTATAATATTGTATGTTTTCAAGTGTTGAATTTATTTCTGAACTATTTAGATATGTTTTTGTTTGTTTGAGATATATTTCCTTCTACTTTGGTGGAAGATCAACCACTTCATAGTCTTATAGGTACTTTCCAGGCATTGCATGCAGATGTTGGTGCACTAGTCTTTCCAGAAATATCTCATGCTTAACTTTACCGTGATAGAGTTTTCTTTTACACACATAGATATGTTGTACCCTCTACAATGAATGGTTTTGGAAGGTTAGAGAGAATCGAAGTACATTCTCTTCCTAGCTTGGAGTGGCCAAAACTTGATATATGGTCTGTATCATCTTTGAAGCACAAGATGGTAATGGATATACATAACTCTTTGAAATTCACAAAAGTGTCTAGGTCTGTAGGTTTGCATTGGTTTTTTCCCATCCATTGTTTTGTATATTTATTCCAAGGATTCTCATTCCAAGAGACTTCCACCATGTTCATGTGTAAAGATATCACATATCAGCAAGTCGAAATTCTTCTTGGTGAAAACTGGGGTTTGATAGAAGGAATTGCAAAAGGTGTTAAATATCTTTGTAAAATAGCTAGAACAGGTATAGGATTTCGATATAAGAAACAACGTACTTCATTATAAATTAGATTCTACTATGATCATTGGATGTGAAAACTTGGCAAATGGATACCATTTCAAAGTTCACAAAGATCTTTACATTCATTTGAAATAAAGCATAGATTACGCAACAATGAAACATAAACTATTTTAGTGAATAATCATTAGACCTTGGCTAATCTGAGAGAACAATTGGTGATTATCGGGTTTCATGGACTAACTCAATCCAAATTCAAAATACAAGGACATAAGGTGAGAAATGTTTTGTGCTTTTGTTAAAGTATTCTTCTCATTATTGCTTATTTTACTTTTATAACTTTAATTTCTTGCAAATTGATTAAAGGTGGGTAGAAGATTGGAATACAAAATGAAAGTCCATGTAGATTGGAGCAAAGATGGAACAGAACTCTCATTGTCATAGTTCTTTTGCAACTTGATAATGTCACTTTCTGGGCCCTAGTCATTGTATCTCATGGTTTTTGCACTTTCAAGAACCTTGTAAAAAGTAGGACAAACAATTCATGTTAGATACTGTATATACCTTCTTATTTGCAATGGTAATTTCAAAACTTTTGGAATGTCAAAAAGTCTATGTTCACTACTTTGAAATGTGGTTGCTCATGTTTTTTTTTTTATGTTTAGAAATTTACTTTGAAGCAAGAAAATTCATATCCTTTAATGTTATGTGCATTATTTTGTCATCAAAAATATATTTTTTGAACTTTCACTACTTTATTATCTACTTATAAAAGTGGGCCCAGTCACTTTAGAAACTTGAAAGTGCTACAAAAAATGGGTTCTATGTTCTCATTTCTCACATTTTGACTCACAATGAGTTAGAAAGCACAGACCAGCCAATAGAATTCTCGCGCGCAAGCAATGGCTGCTAGCACTTCTACTCCCATGAAATCTCCTCGAGATCTATTCATGGACTTTTTGGATACTATAGACTACAACGGTCCTACGGATTTGTATCACCTAGTCTATAGAGTCCCTAATCTTGAAGGGACAATAGCCATGAACTTCAATGTGATCGAGAAGACTACAAAATTTTGGGGAATTCTATATATTATGATATGCTATAAATATTCGAGCATATGTGTAAATGGATCCATGTGACCTAATTTTGTACATTCATAAAGGGGATGAGACGTTTCCGAAGCGCTTAAAGCATTTCATGGCTATTGCTAAGGATGCAAGGCACCTATTAGATTACAGAGTGCCCTTAATTAAACAATTAAATAAGAAGAGGAAGATGGGAAGAAAATATCTTTCCTATGTTGCAACAACAATCTTTTTTGTCAATGAGGAGCCCAAAACTACACCCATGGACCTACCCCATCATGTCACTGGGGGTTTTGTAGATGACAAAAAGGAACCCCAGACAAAAACTCTCAACTTATTAGAAGAAAGTCAAAGAAATTGCAGAGAATTTCCATAAGGGGTAGTGGACAAATTAAAGGAAGCTAGTACACAGAATAGTCCACCCTTCAACTAAGAGCCCGTGGAACCCATTCTACCAGAGGTAGAGATGGAAATGTTTTCTATGGGACTTGTGGACAAAGAAGAATTTTTGTTCTTGCATGATATTGAGAAGGCATTTGGTCTATGCCTCGAGGAATGCCTAAGTATTTTTTGCTCGACCTCGGATGTTCCCATGGACAACACTTCTAACATAATTGAAAAGAAAACAATTCCATTAGGTGATTTAGTTGCAGACACCATTGCATTTGTGTGTGCAGAGATTTTGAGTGATGGCAATCAAAATGCCACTCAAGAAGATCTAGCTGCAGCAAGCGAAAGAATTTTGGAGAAGAAGATTCCAACATCCCCTGTTGTGGAGCAAAGTGGCATGGCTCACTCTTCAATTCCACTAGATGCAATGGGAAGAGGAGAGGATGAAGATAGGCTTCAAGATGTAAGTATCTAATGTCATTTATGATTGTTTCATATTCATAAGATGTATCTAATGAATTTTATGATTGTCTATGTGCAAGAAGCAATTGAAGTGGATAAATTTGCAGCAAGGAGTGGTGGTTGTTGGTGCAAATACCAAGCCTATAGATTTGGCTAGAGTTTATGTACAATTGAAGCTCCATGGAAAGTATTGCTAGGAAGTTTTTTTATCTTTACCATTTGTAAAAGTCATTCTTTGACTTGAAACAATATTTCTAACTACCACTAAAATCGTGGGACTTGTTAGTTGGAAAAATCAAGACTCCACTTGAGAGACTATCTCCTATATTAGAGGACTACTTTTAGTGAGAGCCAATGGAGGATTCGAATTCAAATTCAAATATCCTATCTATAAAAGATGTGTGAAAAACTCACGGGATATATGATTCCATTCCCGAGTTCTCCTTGACCACATTGTAAGAGAGTAAGGCTTGCATCATAGGCTATACTACTCAACATCATTAGGCTTTGATTATCATGCCTATGATCTTTTATAACATTGTGTTCTAATACAATAGATCAATACTTATCATCTATGGTCTCTTTGTCATAGTCACTCATAACACTCAACTTGTACTGCTCATATCGCAATCATTTCTTTACCATTTGCAAAGTTCTATAGCTTATTGGAATCAGCTTCACGTTCTCTACACTCTCACAAAGTTTGAAGATAATCCATTCAGCCAATTTGGAGAAAAGCACATCAAAGCACTCACTGGTCAAACTCTATAGAGGTCCTAAAAAATCGAGGTAATGATTCAATTGCTAAATTGATTGATCTGTATATAGTGCATCATTTTAAGTGATTCCACTTGGAATCATTCGATCATTAAGCTAATTTGATACCTCTAAAAGGATTTTTTCTAATTCTACTGTACTGGAAGCACTGAGCATAACAAGCAGCAGGTGTGTGATAAAAAATACAAGGTTTTCATTAATCCTTCAACTTGGAAATAGTCTGTTTTGGATCAATCATTTCTCACATCATTTCCAAAGTACATAGGCACTTTTATAGTGTCATTTTCCAAAACTCAACTCTAAAGCAAGAAGGGGCTAATACAAAGTATGTTTTGATACCTTTGGGCTTGTGTATGGTAGTGGTGTGCCATAATTTTGTATTTGGCTCATATATGGCAGTGGTGCACCACAAGTTTGTATTCGGTTTCTATATGGTAGTGCTCTACCACATTTTGTATTTGGCTCATATATGGTAGTGGTTTTCCACACTTTTTTACATCTTCATTAATGGAATATATATCTCTTTTGTACAAGGTTCATGGTTCATTCTACTCATCTCTTTTGTTTCTGATAGTGTTTTGCTTTATCAAATCATGTTTTGGTTGCCACTAGAGCACATGTCACATGTACTCGGTTTTTTTGGGCAGAGTGTATTGTCTTTTGCTACACGATAGCATGGTAATGTTTCTGTAGCAAGAGACAACGCACTCTACCCAAAACAAATTTTGAACATATGGTCACTGGTATGAGTGTTGGTGTGTAAAGGTAGTTCCCAAAAGAGGGTGTTTGCATAGGACCATGGACATCACTAATAACAAGTTGCAATCTCTGAGTAGCCGAACTGAACCATCTTTTGGGAAGGAAGAATGCTACATATTGCCCAAAATACATCCTTCAAAAAAATTTTACAAGGTGCCTCAATTTTGGGTAGAGAGGAAACCACTTCAAATTTCTACATGCATAGTAAACTAGCATAATCTAGATGACCAAAGCATATATGCCAAAGCTTTGCATTTGACATAGCATGAGAATCTTTCTAGACATGTTCAATCCTTCACATATTTTACATAATATATGAGCTTATACATCCCACAACATAAAATGCTAGAAGCAATATTAGCATCACCATTTGATAGATCATGAACTATATATTTGACATCAACAAAGTTCACAACCAAGTTAATCTTGGATAATGCTAAGACTAATAACATATTTTTCTTCATCCCTGGCACAAACAAAGCATCTAATAATGTGAAAGAACTACCATCAGTAGTAGTCAAAATGATCTTGTCAACTCCCATTACAAGTACAAGGAGTTGTTAGTATGTGATAGTATTCCTATAGGGGCATGCTCAAATGAACTGAAGAAACTACGCTAGGAGATAATATGTTTGCTTGCCCCACTATGAAAGTACCAAACATCTTAGTCTACTACAAACATACACTGTTAATGACAAGATGAATCATAACTCTCCATAGGTTCCTTAGCTCATGCTATAGGTTAGACCCTATGGATGAGGATTTTCCATCATCATCTTCTAATGAAATTTTGTTTAGCTCTTTGAATGGTCAATCTCTTAAATTTAGTGATTTTAAAAGAAGATTAATTTTCTTAGATAGAATTATGTAAAAGGGCTCTTTTTCTTTCAAAGTCTTTAAAAAGCATAACAAAAGATTCCTCTTTAAACTTCTATATATCTTGGAAAGTTCTTCTCATTAGAAGTTAAGTCTTAGAGAATATCATAGTTTTCAACTTTGAATTCTCATATCCAAATTTCTAAGATCCTCTTTTGTTTCTCAGAATCCTTTGAATTCAAGAACAGCTTTACTGATTACTATCTTTGATTCTCTAGAAATAGATAAATTTCGTTTGAACTCTATTTCTAAATCAAAAGAAGTGATAGAATCTCTTCCTTCATTTCTTAGAAAGCTTTGGGTCCATCCTTTGGTTACATACAAATTATATGAAAACATTGGGACAAAATGCTTTCAATTACAGTGAGATTGGAAGAAATCTCAAAGAGAAAGATAGATTGTTGATTTCTAGAACAACTTGTTGTTGCAATAATTGTTCCTTTGTCTCTTTTAAAAACAAGGATTTGGGTCATATAGTTTATGCCGATTGTTCTATTCTACGTACTAGTAGATTGAAAGAACTTTTTTCTAGAGGAACAAAATATAGACTTCTTACCTCTAAGGATACTTGCATCCTTAAAGCTATAGAAAAGAGCATTGATAATTTCATTCTAAAATTTGAAAAATCTTTAATAATTCATGGAATTTTTACACATTGGAAATCAAAAGTAATGAAGAAAGTTTCTATGAAGGTTGATTTAGCTTTAGAGATGAATTCCCGTGCATTAGATAGCTTATCACTAAGTGATTTGAATTCATTAAAAAACTTTCTTAGAAACTTTGTGATTTCGTATGTGGATAAATGTCCTAATAATTTTGTTTTTAATTGTAAAACAATTTTATGTAGAGTGCCTTATGAAAGAAAGTCACTCCTCTACATATCGGTTTGTGATGTTTCTTCTAGGAAAGTTATTTCAACTCAACAAGAGTTTTGTAAATCTTATGGTTTCGAATTGTATCAAAATTTACCATTTTTATATACAATTTGGAAATTACATAAGAATCCCATCAAACCAAGATTTTAGCTGCATCTTGTAATACTTCTCTCATGTATGTTTCCAAATGGTAAGCAGTTGTTTTAAAGACATTTTACCTATTATCCATAATATTTGGAAGGATTTACTCAAAGATACAAATGTGGCAGCTTCCTCTAGTTGGATCTTAGATAATTTGCTAGGTGTTATTCCTACAATAAAGTTCTCAACTCTTCAAGAACTCTAGAAGAAAAATCTGTTCCTTTGGGGCTTCAAACTTTTGACTTCAACACTGTCTATACAAAGTTAGATTTGAATGATTTAAAACATAGGATTTCTTCTATAGTTAGGAAAGTTTTCTCTTTTAAATTCACCAAAGATAGATGTAAGGCTCTTTCGGTAAAAAAGTTTGCATTGCATCTTAATTACTTATGGTTGAAATCTAGGTCCTTAGATATACATAATAGAAAGAAACGTTACACTAGAATATTAGATGAAACTCACATTCTTCTATGGTTAGATTTTTTTTTTAGAAAAATTGTATATTTCAGTTGGTGTTACTTTATTCAAAGAATGTATTGAAATTCCTATGGGTACAAATTCTGGTGTCTTTCTTGCTAATTTTTATCTTTTTACTTATGAATTTGAATTTATGGAAAGGCTTGTTTTAGCTAATACTTGTCCTATCATTTTACACAAACATTCTAGTATTATATGCTTTGTAGATGCTCTATTTGTTCATGACTTTAGTTCTTTTCAAGATTTTATGTATTTAAACAATTATGCTTTTGGTGATGGTATTTATCCCAAAATGTTTTGTGAGCTGAATTGTACTTCTCATGATGATTATTGTGCTTTCCTAGATCCAGAAATATTTCAATCTCCTTTTTGTTTAAGAGATTAGACCCGAAATTTGTTAGCATTAACATGATACAAATGCCTCATATTGATTCAAATATTTATCATTTAGCAAAGTATGGCATTGCTTGCTCTCAATTATTTAGGTTTGCTCATCTATGTTCAAGCTTGATTTCATTTGCTGTTTAGTGTTGTCAACTAATCTCTTTTCTTGCTCAAAAAGGGTATTCATTCAAGAAAGTTTCAAACAAGGTAAGGAATTTCTTACTTAGTAACAAGTTCATTTATGGTTCTTCTTCTTTTCATGTGTTCAAATTAATCATTAGTAAATTCAATAGAAAAGGGCAAACTCTATATTGGTTAATGATAGGGTATTTTGTGGGGGGTTCTTTGACTCTTTATTTATAGTTTTATTTTAGTCTTTTCTTCTTTTATTATTATTATTATTATTACTTTTATTATTATTTTAGCTATTTCTAAAAAAATTACACACACACACACACACATATATATATATTTATCTATATATTTATTAAGTTTAATTCTATACTTCTTATTTTAATTTCTTTCTTCTTATTATTTGTTTGTTCTTTGTGCAAGAATTTTTCATGGCTGAGTTTGCCCTTCACTTTCGCAATATTGAAACTTAGTTCGTTGACTTTGTTAGAGATCTTTATTTAGAAAGACTCTTTACTAAAGTCTTCACCAAGTCTAGGGTACTCATGACATGAGTAGGGATGCTATAGCTATTTGTCCAAGCTATGCATGATAAAGTTTAATTCTAATACTTCTTGTTTTGGATAGACATAGAAGTTGATGATGCACTTTTTGTTTTGTTTTTTTGTTTTATTTGCATTTTTTATTTATATATATCTATATATGTAGTTATTATTATTATTATTATTATTATTATGAGGCTTACTTATTTTATTTTTTGATTTTATTTTTTATTTATGTATATTTTTTGTTTATACATATTTGTTTACTTTTATTTATTTTATTATTATTAGTAGTATTTTAAATTAATTAATTAATTAATTTTATTTTAGTTTTCAAATTTATTTATTTATTTATATATATATTTACAAAAAATTAAATATTGATTATTATTTGTGGATCTTTTTGTACTGTTTTTCTTTCTTATTTGTATTTTCCATGTCTTATATTGGTCTTATTTTTTGTGTAGTCTCTTGCCTTTGATAGTTGTTTTTTCTAATGTGTATGTGTTTCTGTTCTCTATCTTTGGTTCATAAGTTTGGAAAACTTCGAACTTATCAAGGTATATATATAACTCCAAACAATAGTATATGCCCATTCTTCATTCTACACAACATTGCCAGACTCTCTTTTAGGTGTAGATGCCTCTCCAACAACCATTTGGGCCTCTTTTTTTTCTTCACCTCTTTTGCAACCAATTTTGGACAACTCTTTATGACATGATCAGTACCTTTATAGTATTTGCAAAATTATTTCTCCTTCTCTGTTTCTTCTCATTATTGTCTTCCTTCTTTGACTATGAAACATTAGCACATTCTTGCTTGCTAGTTGATTAGCTCGATTTACCTTTGCCCTTTTGAATAGCTAAGAAAGCTTGATCTGCAACATGTTCGGCTTGGAATGATCTTCCTGCAAGATAACAAAGACTAACTCATCAAATGTTAAGGAATTTGGATTGACTTTCATCATCAACTGAAGAGTAGAAACAAAAATTTGATATGAATCTAGAAGAACATTAAGAACGGTCTATGCAAGTGAACTATTGCACAAGACTTCATCTGCAAAAACCAACTACTCCTTCAAATCTTTGATCCTCCTCAAAAAAGTATCCATAAAATCTCCATCATTCATATGCTCACTCTCCAAACTTTTTTGGAGATAAGCAATACGAGTCTCATTTCTTGCCTAGTACAAAGTGGTAGGTGTATCCCAAGCACCTCTGTTGTTTTGCAAGGGCAAACATTAGGGGAAAAAATGAAATCTACTTGGGTCTTTTAGATTAAGGAGTGATTAGGCATGGACCAATGAGAGGAGGGTGGTGGACATAGTCTAGTCCCTTAATCACATAGGCAAGGTATAACCTTTTTTTTTGTGTGGTCAAACATGGAAACGCCAGGTAGAACAAGTGGGTTTTCCTTTGAGAATGGTTTTGAAAACCTTGAGTTTCGTTTAGAGCCCTTGACTACCTTAAAGTTCCATAGGCTTAGATGAAATACCAAAAGTCAAGTCAACTTTGATCCTTGACCCTTGGATTGGATTCAAAACAAGTGGCATAGATAATAATAATGAGGACATAAAGCACCAAACATTGTACATCCTTGGATGAATATCTAGATCGGATAGCTTAGTTTGAATTTTAATGGGAAATGCACCTTTAGATGGTAGCCATTAGATCTTATGAAAATCTAATGGTTGAAGATCATCTCTTTGAAATAGAAGGCATCTTTGCACGTGCATCCCAGGATGGGATCATCATCGGATGGCTCATAGTGAGTGTGCACTTCCTCTTCGTAGGATTGGCCAAGATCTAACGATCAGAATTCTTGCACAAGTGTGCCAAAACAGTTTTTGGGGAGAATCTTTTGCCTCGCACACATGTTAGACTCTCTCTAGGTTTTCATGCCTTTAAATCTTGGCCATCAAATTGAAAGATCCAAAGGCCACAAAATCTTCCTTTCTAGAATTCAAAAAGAATATTTCATGAAATATTCATTTATTCTATAATACCACTAATGGTTTTCCATGGCCCCTTAATCTCCTAGATTAAGCCTTTTAATCCGTAAAAATTTGGCATCCTTGTATGGTGATGGAGTTGATTAATCTCCAAGAGAAAAATTTATCCTTGATGTTACAACACCTCTATATCAAGGGCAACTCATAAACTCAACCAATTTTGAAAATCTATTGCCAAGTTATCAAGACTTGAGTTAACTGTGAAGAAACGCATTACAAAGAAAAGTGTGCTGCACTTAATTCATTCATTGACTGATCAAATGTGTATAGTTTTCAATGAAACTTTATAAAGGTGACCTCTAAAGTTTGCACACCTTCTCCAAGTTAAAACTCTTCAAAAGAATGAGTAGATCTTGAGATTTCTTTCAAACAATGTAGCTATGTGTGAAACTGTTCTTGTGTGTAGTTGACTTTGATAGCTGCTACTTCTAATGCATGGTTCTCCCAAAATAGACCCTATTTATTCACATGCATTTAGCCACAAGTATCTTACCTTTCAAATTAAAGAATTAGTGTTTACTTGCTCAAAACTTGACATTGTGGAGGAGATCTGATCAAAACTTTGATCATCGAGATTGCGCCTGTTTTAGAAGACACTTTTCGCTTCTTCACATACAAATGTTCCTACTTAAAATTCTCTCAACTTGAATTCAATTAGAATCTCAAATCCTGACCATAGATGTATTAACTATGGACTTCGACATCTACAGAAGGATTTCTGAATTGATCAAGCATAGAAGGAGAGATGGAGAAAAGATCGCGATAGAGATTTCAAAAGTTTTCTTCTATTCTCATGGAAAACATCTGATTGATGAGTTTCATACATTCATCACACTTTTTCTTCTTCTACTCATATATCTTTGTTCTATATCTCTTCTCTATATTATTTCCCAACTCTATACCATTATATATAGGCATATATGTACATACTCGTCACCATTACAAAGACATAAGTGAGTAGATTACAAGCTTAATGTACATGTCCATACAAATCTTCATCTTCTGATCGTGCACTCATCTTCAAGGCTCTGATTTTGATCTTTGCTTTACTCTTTGACTTCAAACCTTATCCAAACCATCAATTGGTGATTGTCTTGCACCAAGAGCTCCCCCTAAATCATCAATTGTGATTTTCTCCATCTTCTTTATACCTGCCATGTCTTTGAACCTCTGTAACTTAGGTCCATCCAAGCTTTTGGTTAACATGTCTGCAATCTGATCTTTTGTAGAAGTGTGTATGACTTCAATTTCTTTATCAATCACCTTCTCTTTCAAGAAATGATATTGGATCTCAGTATGTTTAGTCCTGGCATGAAACACATGGTTAGCAGCTAGATACAATGAACTCATATTATGACCATGAATCATGGGTGTTCTCTGATTGATGTCAAAACTCTTCATGAGAGTCTTCAACCATATAACCTCCTTTGTAGCTTCAACCATACCTTTATATTCTACTTCTGTAGATGACAAAGCCACTATATGTTGCTTCTTAGAACACTAAGAGATTAATTTATCTCCCACATAACATAGATATCCATAAGATGACCTCCTATCATCAGAGTTACCTGCCCAATCTACATCACTATATATCTTGATTTTTGTATCTGATGTGAATCCATAATACAAACCTTCTTTGAGTGTACCCTTAATGTATCCTAGCACTCTTTGTCCTGCAATCCAATGTTCTTTCCTAAGACAATGCATTAATTGAGACAACACTCCAACTTCATATGACAAATTATGCCTAGTCAATGTAGCATAGATTAGACTACCAACCAAACTTTGATACAACTTCATGTCCTTGAATTCTTCTCCTCCATATCTGCTCAATTTATGATTCACCTCCATTGAAGTAGGTGCTACCCTGCAATCTTCCATTTCAAACGTGATTAGAAAATTCTTCAAATACCTTTCTTGAGTCACATACACTCCATGTTGAGTATATGAAATCCCCATTCCCAAGAAATATGACAAGTCTTCCAAGTCACCAATCTTGAACTCTTTCTCCATTTACTTCTTAAGACTTTGTATGCCCTTCTCATCTATACATGTAAGAATTATGTCTATCAACATATATGAAAATGTAAATAAACCCATCATCACTTGCTTTAATAAGCAAGCTACTATCTGCCTTAGAAATTGGAAACCAAGCTCCTTCAAGAACTTCACAAGTCTGTAATTCTATGGCCTTGGAGCCTACTTCAAACTATACAAAGATCTCTTGAGCTTACATACATACTCTGGATAACATTTATTCTTAAAACCATCTGTTTGTTCCATGAAAACTTCATCTGAAATGTAACCATTTAGAAAAGCATTCTTCACATATAATTGACCTAGCTTCCAACCTTTACATGTAGCAATAGCTATCAGAGTCCTTATAGTTGTGATCTGTGTCATAGGACTATAAGTCTCATCATAATCTACACCATATGTTTGAGCATACCCTTTCACAACAAGTCTAGCTTTATACCTAGACACACTTCCATCTGCATAGCTCTTTGTCTTGTAGACCCATTTGCATCCAATGATTTTCTTATTATTTGGTTCAGGAACCAAATCCCATGTCTCATTCTCCATCAATGCATCATACTCCTCCTGCATAGCTTTCTCCCAATTTTCCTTACGTTTTGCTTCATCACATGTAGAAGGATCTTCTTCTGCTTTCACTATGTAAGCATAATCTTTAGTGGTCAAAAATGAAGTATCATAACTATACCTTATAGGTTGATTTGTGTTCCTTGTTGACCTTCTAACTTCTCCACTCTTTGAAGTCTTTGGTTCTTCATATTCTGGATCAAACCTTGGCATCTCTTCATTATCAATTTGAGCATCAAGAATCTCTTCATCATCAGGAAGTTGAATCTTTGATTTCCCCTTTATTTGGGTCATGATTTCTTCATCACCTGCATGAACATTAATTATACCTGCATACCAAGTACCTTGCTCATCAACTACAACATCCTTTGACACAAGGAATTGCTTTGTGGATGGACTCCACAATCTATAACGCATGTGCTTATCATCATAACCAATGAACACATACTTTTCAGCTTTAGGATCCAATTTATGCCTTAATTGAGATGCTATATACGCATAAGCCAAACATCCAAACACTTTGCAATGATCTAAGGTAAGTCTCTTGCCCACCATGCCTCAGATAGTGTCATACCATTCAAAGCCTTACATGGAAGTCTATTAACCAAATAAGTAGTTGTATTCACAACCTCCTCCCACAAATAATTAGGGTAATTTTTCTCCTTCATCATTAACCTTGCAAATTCAACAAGAGTTTTGTTTCTCCTTCTACTACACCATTTTGTTGAGGAGAGTACCTGCAAGTAACTTCCCTTTTTATACCTGCATTCCATAAGTAATCACTGAAATCATTAAAGAAATACTCTCCCCCTCCATCTGACCTTAGTCTCTTCATTTTTTGCCCTGTGATTCTCTCTACATACACATGATAATGTTTAAATGTATTGAACACCTTTGATTTATCTTTGATCACATATATAGTGATCCGCATAGTAGCATCATCAACATAAATCACATAATATCTCAAACCATTAATGCTAAAGTCCTTTGATGGACCCCACACATATGTATGCACGGATTCAAATTTGTTGATATATTTAGGTAGTGATGTGTGTGAACACACTAGGACCGCCGGGGCACTTTTTTCCCTCTTTAGGAGGTTTTTTTCCCCCGGCTTGTATATATGCCTATTGCCCTAATGGGCTACTTATCTTTGTACATTCTCTGGTAATACATTCAGTATTGTGTGTTTGTGCTCCAAGCTTCTTCTTCTTCCTTGTGTTGTTCGCGTGGTTCCACAGACATCTATCTCCAACAATTGGTATCAGAGCAGGTCGTCGCTTCATCTAGGGCGCCATCAACACTCCTCCGTTTGCACTCTCAGAATCGCACGAATTTTGGCGAGCATACTCAGTGTGTTTACGAGATCAAAACTGCTTCGTTTTGTGGTGCCGAAATCGCGATCTGAGCTTGTTTCGGCCTCTGAACGCACTATCGCAACGCTTGTGCAGGCTATTTCGTCTTTTTGTGCCAAAGGTATATACCAGTTTCTGTTCGCCAGTTTAAGTGTCTCAAAGTCTGCTACAGTTCTAGCAGAACTCGTCTGGGGAGTTCTGTTCAACTTTTTGAGATACAGTCAATTTTCTGTATCAAGGTATTTTAGTCACCGGCCATGGCTGAAAGCAGTGATGTATTCCGTATGTTGGCTGTTGAGGATAAGTTGGATGGTACCAAGTACCCATTATGGGCTTATATGATGCGACATGTTTTGTTGCAAAAGGATTGTGGAACATTGTGCAAGGTGTTGAAAGACGTCCTGTTACACCTCTAATGACAGGTACTACAAATACAGGTGCTGGAGCTGATGAAGATGGTGTCGAAGATGATATTCCGCAGATTCCTATTCGTGCTGCTGTTTCTGTTGCACCTACTATAGAGCAAATTTGTTGGGATGGAAGAGATGCCCAAGCACATGCATTGATAGCTTTGTCTGTCAAACGTGCCATTATTCCTCATATTCACTCTTGTAGAACAGCTAGGGATGCTTGGGATACACTTACCACATTGTACCAAGCTAGGAATGAGGCTCGTGTTGCTTACCTCCAAAAACAGTTGGAGAGTGAGCACATGAATGAACGTGATTCTATGGACAGTTTCCTAACGAAGATCAAAGATTTGAGGGAACAATTGATTTCTGCTGATGAGGTTATACCAGATAGCTCACTTGTGCAGACCGTTCTGAATGGTCTTCCTGATTCATATCAGAGTTTTGCTTCTACTCTTCGGTTGATGATGAAAGGAAATCTGAATGCCTTATCATTTGAGGAGTTAGTCTCTTTTCTATTGCAGAAAGATCAGTCCAAGCAGAACAGGTCCATTATGTGTGTTGCAGATCAAGCTTTCTTGGCTCGTCAGAAGGGTAAAGGAAAATGGAGCTCTTCTACTAGTAAGTAGAAATCTGCAAATGCTGCACATTCGAAGAACCAGGATAAAGATGAGAAGAAATTAGAAAAGTAGAAATTGTTTTGCAAGTACTGTAAAGGGAATGATCATATCATAAAGAACTGTCCAAAACTGGCTGCAAAAGAGGCAAAGAAAAAGGAGGCTGGAATGGTTGTTGCAGAAGCCTCTACACCAAAAACAGAGTCTACTAATCTTGTGCAGGAAGAAGAATGGGCATTTACTATTGTTTGCAGTTTTGACCCATCTTTTCATGAGCACTGCATGTCTGCAGTGGACTTAGATGTTTGGTACTTTGACAGTGTGGCGACCAAACATATTACCTCGTAGTGCAGTTTCTTCTCTTATCTCGAGCCTACCCCTACAGGGAATACTGTCACATGTGCCAACAACTCCTCTTATCCTGTTATGGGATGATGGAGAATGTTAATCTCCAAAAGAACAACTTACCCTTGTGATTAGAGCACCTCTATACCAAGAGTAAGTCAAACACTTCACTAATTTAGAGGATCAATTGCTAACTTATCAGAAATTAACAAATCTGTGAAGAAGATGATACACAGAAAAGTCTGCTGCACTATTTCTCAACATTGACCTATCAAATCTGTAAAGTTTTTGATGAAACTTTGTATGAATCATCTTCTAGAGATTGCGCATCTACTCAAAGTTGAATCACTTCAAAAGATTAAGTATAACTTGAGAAATTGATTTCACAAGTTACCTATGTCAGAAACTGTTACTCAGAACAGTCGACTTTACACCTGTAACTTTTAAGACTTGGTTCTCCTTGAATAGAACCCGTTTTACAAAATGCTTCTAGACATAAGTAGCTTATCTTCCAACTTAAAGATTAAGCCCTCACTCATGCAAAACTTTAAACTGTGCTGGGAGAAATGACCAAAACATTAACTTTGAAATATGCGCCTGTTTTAGGAACCTGTGAATACACTTCACATATGAATGTTCCTACACTTAATTCACTCAGCCTGATTACAATTGGAAGCTAAAACTTTGCACAGAGGTCAAGCAACTCTCAACTTAGACTTGTACAAAAGCATTTCACAATTGATCTACTGTAGAAGGAGAACACGCAGAAACATCGGGCGCAAAATTTTTCATTTACTCAGAGAAAATACAGCTGAGTGATGAGAGCTAACTCAAATTCATTTTCCTCTATCTCATGACTTCTATCTCCCTCATTCTTGACTTCTAACTAATGTCACATAAGCTCTCATTTGCTCTCATCACATGCCCCGACTTTTCTCAAGGTATTTATAGATAATTTGTACATAATTCTTACTGAACAAAAGATCTAAGTCATCTATGGCTATGCTAATGTACATATGTGTACACTTCTCTTGTCCTCTGATTGTGATCTTCTTTCACACTTTAGGAATTGATTCTTCCTTCATCATTTGATCTTCCAAGCCTTCAATTGGTGATTGGTATGCACCAACAGCTCCCCCTCAATCATCAATTGAGGTCTTCTCTGTCTTCTTGATACTTGCCATGTCTTTGAACCTTTGTAACTTAGGTCCATCCAAACTCTTTGTCATCATATCTGCCACCTGTTCTTTTGTTGGAGTATACATCACTTCAATCTCTTTATCAAGTACCTTTTCCCTCAAGAAATGATACTGAATCTCTATATGCTTAGTCCTGGCATGAAAAACAGGGTTAGCTGCCAAATACAAAGAACTCATATTGTCTCCAAAAATTATTGGAGTACTATGATCAAACTCAAAACTCTTCATCAAGGTCTTCAACCATATCACTTCTTTTGCAGCTTCTACCATTCCTTTATACTCAGCTTCTGTGGATGATAAAGCAACTGTATGTTGCTTCTTTGAACACCAAGACACTAACTTGTCTCCAACATAACATAGATATCCATGAGTAGACCTTCTATCATCTGAGTCACCTGCCCAATCTGCATCACTAAACACTTTGATTCTTGTGTCAGAAGTGAAACCATAATACAAACCTTCACTTAGGGTTCCCTTGATATATCTGAGTACCCTTTGGGCTGCAATCCAATGAGTCTTCTTTGGACAATGCATAAATTGTGATAACACACCTACTGCATATGATAGATCTGGCCTTGTCAAGGTAGCATATATTAAACTACCTACCAAACTCTGATATTTCTTCATGTCATTGAACTCTTCACCTCCATACCTGCTCAATTTATGATTTACCTCCAATGGTGTGGTTGAGGTCTTGCAATCTTCCATGTTAAACTTGACTAGAAGATTCTTCAAATATCTCTCTTGTGAAACATATACTCCATGTTGAGTATACACAATCTGCATTCCTAGAAAATAAGATAAGTTTCCCAAGTCACTTATCTTAAACTCCTTCTCTATTTGCTTCTTGAGTTCATTGATTCCTTGAGCATCTGTTCCTGTAACAATAATATCATCAACATAAATGCACATGTAAATGTATCCATTTTCACTTGCCTTCACTAGCAAGCTACTATCTGCCTTTGATGCTTGAAAACCACATTCATTCAAGAACTTGACCAATCTGTAATTCCAAGCTCTTGGGGCTTGCTTCAACCCATATAAAGCTCTCTTGAGCTTACACACATAATCTGATCCAATGGATTCCATAAAGCCTTCTGGTTGCTCCATATATACTTCATCTGCAATGTAACCATTAAGAAATGCATTCTTCACATCCAATTGTGATAATTTCCATCCCTTGCAAGTAGCAATAGCAATCAATGTCCTAATTGTAGACATCTTAGCAACAGGACTAAAGGTTTCATCATAATCTACCCCATAAGTTTGGGCATAACCTTTAACCACAAGTCTAGCCTTATATCTAGACACCTTACCATCTGCAAACCTCTTTGTTTTATATACCCACTTGCATCCAATGACTTTCTGATTCTTTGGTCTTGGTACTAATTCCCAAGTTTCATTTTCAAGTAGAGCATCATACTCTTCTTGCATTGCCTTCTCCCAATTCTGTTTACCTTTGGCTTCTTCATAAGTAATTGGATCTTCTTCTGTTTTCACAATGTAGGCATAATCTTTTGTTGTTAGGAAGGATGTATCATAACTATACCTTATAGGCTCTTTCCTTTCTCTTGTAGATCTCCTGATTTCTGCACTTCTTGAAGTTTCAGCCTCATTTGATTCTGGATCAAATCTTGGCCCTTCTTCTACATGATCCTGCACTCTACATCTAGAGTCAACTTCATCAACAATTTCTTCACAAACTTTTACCTTTGCCTTTCCTTTCCTTTGAATTTCTTCAACACCTGTATACTCATTTGGTGATCCTGTATACCACATGTTTTGCTCATCAAATGTCACATCTTTAGTAACAAGAAATTGCTTTGTGGATGGACTCCACAACCTGTAACCCATCTGTCTATCATCATATCCAATAAACACATACTTCTCTGCTTTTGGTTCTAGCTTATGTCTTAATTGTGAAGGAACATAAGCATATGCAATACATCCAAATACTTTACAATGATCAAGACTAGGCTTCTTACCCCACCATGCTTCATAAGGGGTTCCTCCATCCAAAGCTTTGCAAGGCAACCTATTCACAAGGTATGTTGCAGTGTTAATGGCCTCTGCCCATAAGTAATTTGGACAATTCTTTTCCTTCATCATGGCTCTTGCAAACTCTACAAGAGTCCTATTCCTCCTTTCTGCTACTCCATTTTGTTGAGGGGAGTACCTGCAAGTCACTTCTCTTTTGATACCTGCATTCCACAAATAATCATCAAACTCTTTTGAGAAATACTCTCCCCCTCCATCTGATCTTAACCTCTTTAGCTTTTGTCCTGTGATCCTTTCTGCATAAGCATGGAAATGTTTGAATGTCTTGAAGACTTCTGATTTGTCCTTGATTACATACAAAGTAATCCACCTGGTTGCATCATCAACAAACAACACATAATATCTGGATCCATTTATGCTATAGTCCCTTGAGGGACCCCATACATCTGTATGAACCAATTCAAGCATGTTTGAATACTTGTACCCTGATTTGTTATAAGAACTTTTATGTGCTTTACCTAATTGACAAGCTTCACACTTGTACACCATATGTTGCCCTTCAATATTTGGCAATCCAAGCACCACCTGATTCTTTGACATCTCCTTTATAGCTCTCTCATTGAAATGACCTAGCCTCTTATGCCATAGGTCTAATTCAGATACCTTTTGACCTCCATAGGTAAACAATGCATGTCCCACATTACCTTGGACTTTGAGAGTGAACAATCTTCCTTCCTTTTTACCTGCAATTATGGTTCTATATCCCTGATTTGGATCTTGTACATAAACACCATCATTTGTGAATCTTACCTCATATCCTTTCTCCACAATTTGCCCTACACTTATCAAATTTTTAGGAATAGTAGGGACATAAAGTACCTTGCTCAGAAGTGTACTTCCACTCTTTGTCTTCACTGATCCAATGCTCTCCACTTTATGTTTGGTATTGTCACCTGTTTGAACTGTATGTCCATTCACTCTTGCTTCCATATCAGTCATCAAGGATAGATTCCCACTCAGATGGTTGCTGCACCCTGAGTCAATATAAAACACTCTTTGATCTTCTCCCATTGATTCATGAGTTGCATTCAGGATAAGAGTCATGTCATCCTTCTGATCTGATGCATAATTGTAATAATTATTGTTGTAGGACTGAGATTGGAAGTTCCTTCCACCTCCTCTACCATATGATGTCCTACCACCTCTTCCTCTGAAATTGCCTCTTTGGTTTCTGCCTCCTCTACCTCTTTGACTATAATTCTGATTGTTGTATCCTCCACTTTGATTGTTATACCAACAATCATTTGCCAAATGATTTGTTCTGCCACAAATCCAACAAGCTTTAGCATTATCTTTGTTCTTACCTCCTCTTCCTTTACCTCTGAAATTTGTCTTCCCTTTTGTGAAGTTGGCTTGATTTGAATTCCCTTCATCATCATTTGATTGCTTTCCCTTGCCATTCTTTTTCTTGTCTTTGGAGTACATAGCTTGACTTGTACTTCTATCATTGTCTCCTTTAAGATCCTGCTCAAAGGTTAGCATGTGTCCTAGCAATTGATTAAGGTCAGGAGTAAAGTGATCAAGTGACAACTCTATGGACAATATAAAAGGCTTCCACTTCTCATCTCCTCTTAGACCTGTAAGTATTTGTCTTACCAACTTTTCTTCTTCAATATCTTCATCCACTGCTCCCAAGCTATCTACAATATCTTTCATCTTTGCCACATAATCTGAAATTGATTGTGAGCTCTTCTTCTTGAAGGTTGTGAACTCAGCCCATAGTGAGGACTTCCTTGACTTAGTTGTATTTTGGAAATGCTCTTCCAAGGCATTCCAAACATCTGTGGCACTTTCCAAACCTCTGATGTGAGGTAGAAGGTAATCATTTACAGCCATGTAGATGATGCTCCTTGCTTGAGCATCCTTTCTCATCCAAGTCTTCAACATTGCAAGTTCTTCCCTAGTAGGAATACTTGGATCTGCAAACTCAGGTTTTTCTTCATCTCCTGTAATAAATGATATAAGATCTTTGCTCATGAGGTGTGCTTCCATCCTCATGGACCATGCTGGATAGTTCTCCCTATCTAGCTTATCAATCTGCAAGCTTTCTCCCATCTTGTATCCACCTGTGTATTGAAACTTCAAGCTTTACAAACAATGTATATACCTTTACTTCGAATTGAACTCCTTTTGCCTTTCTTGATGTCAAATAGTCTTCTCCTCAAGCTTTGACTTCAAGCTTTCACTTTTTGATCCTTCAAATGTTGAATCTCTTGAATCTGCAGCAGTCGGGATCCTTCTTTCTTCAAATTTCTTCAAATTGATGTCTCCTGCTCTGATACCACTGATGGAGAATGTTAATCTCCAAAAGAACAACTTACCCTTGTGATTAGAGCACCTCTATACCAAGAGTAAGTCAAACACTTCACTAATTTAGAGGATCAATTGCTAACTTATCAGAAATTAACAAATCTGTGAAGAAGATGATACACAGAAAAGTCTGCTGCACTATTTCTCAACATTGACCTATCAAATCTGTAAAGTTTTTGATGAAACTTTGTATGAATCATCTTCTAGAGATTGCGCATCTACTCCAAGTTGAATCACTTCAAAAGATTAAGTATAACTTGAGAAATTGATTTCACAAGTTACCTATGTCAGAAACTGTTACTCAGAACAGTCGACTTTACACCTGTAACTTTTAAGACTTGGTTCTCCTTGAATAGAACCCGTTTTACAAAATGCTTCTAGACATAAGTAGCTTATCTTCCAACTTAAAGATTAAGCCTTGACTCATGCAAAACTTTAAACTGTGCTGGGAGAAATGACCAAAACATTAACTTCGAAATATGCGCCTGTTTTAGGAACCTGTGAATACACTTCACATATGAATGTTCCTACACTTAATTCACTCAGCCTGATTACAATTGGAAGCTAAAACTTTGCACAGAGGTCAAGCAACTCTATGCCCACTAGGTCCTTAGGTGGGTCTCTTTACTTTGTCACTTTCATAGATGATGCTAGTAAAAAAGCTTGGATATATCCTATCAAATCAAGGGATGAGGCATTTCCTAGTTTCAAAAAATGGATTGCTTGAGTTGAGACTGAAAAAGGAACTAAGCTTAAGGCTTTACATTCATATAATGGGGGTGATTATACCTGACATGAATTCAACCTTTTCTGTCAGTCTAGAGGGATTCGTAGAGAGTTTAGAGCTCCTTATACCCCAGTACAGAATGGTGTAGTTGAGAGGATGAATAGAACTATTCAAGATAGAATAGTCTCTATGTTGCATCATGCAAACCTCTCACAAGGCTTTTGGGCAGAAGTAGTATTGATTGCAGTTCATGTGATTAACCTTTCACCTAGTACTGCCAAAGGTCTGAAAGTGGCACAAGAGCTGTGGATAGGGAAGCCACCTTATTATGATCATCTTTGAGTTTTTGGGTGTGAATCATATGTTCATATACCCAAGAATCTTACACAAAAGTTGGACCATAAGTCAAAGAAATGCATTTTTCTTCGATATGGTCGAGAACGACAATTTGGATATCGCTTATGGGATCCTGAAACAGGGATAGTGATCAAAAGTAGTGATGTCATTTTCAATGAGTCTAAGATGCATAAACAACCCATTAAGGAGGTTGAAGTGAGAAGAGTGGTGTTTGAGGATACTAGTCCTCCAGTTAGCATGCATAAAAATGCTGCACTAGGGATGTTCAAGAGAATGTCCATTCAGATCAATCTACACATGTTCTTGTTCAGCAACCATTGAGACGTTCTGCACGTGTCTCACATGCACCTGATAGATATGTTCCAGGTTTAGATTTTTTTATGCTAACAGATGCCGGTGAGCGTTCCTGCTACAAAGAGGCTATGCAGACAGATGATCATGTCAAGTGTGAGCATGCCATGAAGAGTGAGTTGGATTCTATTCACAAGAATGGTACTTGGGATTTAGTACCATGTAAATGGGTATATAAGCTGAAATTCACATCAGATAGTGCTTCTCCAAAGTATAAAGCACGATTTGTTGCAAAGGGTTTTAAGCAACAACATGGTGTTGATTTCGAGGAAATCTTCTCTCCAGTGGTCAAGATGACTACCCTCTGCATGTTGCTTGGATCCATTGCAATGGAGGACTTAGAGTTAGTCCAAATGGATGTGAAAATTGCTTTCTTGCATGGAGATCTTACATATGAGATCTATATGTAACAACCAGAGGGTTATGTAGTTCCTAGCAAGGAAAGTCTAGTTTGTAAGCTGAAGAAGAGCTTATATGGACTTAAACAGTCCCCTAGACAATGGTACCAAAAGTTTGATGCTTTTATGAACTCTCAAGGGTATTCTCGAAGCAATGAGGATCATTGTCTCTACACAAAGAGATGCTCAGATGGAAGCTTGATATGTTTGATACTTTATGTCGATGATATGTTGATTGCTGGGAAGTCCTCTTGTGACTTGTCAATTCTCAAAAAGAATTTGAGTCAGACATTTGATATGAAGGATTTGGGGGAGGCCAAACATATTCTTGGCATCCACATTACTTGTGATAGGAGTAAAAGATGCATATACTTTTCTCAAAGTGAGTACATATGGAAACTACTTCACAGGTTCAATATGTAGGGTGGAAAGGCATTGAGTACACCTTTACCCACATATGTGAAATGATCAAGGATGATTGCCCCAAATCAGATGAGGAAAAGGAATTCATGACCAAAATTCCCTATCAGTCTGCTGTAGGTAGTCTCATGTACGCTATGGTAGCTACGAGACCAGACATTGCATTTGTAGTGGGAGTTGTGAGCAGATATATGTCTAATCCTGGCAAGAAACATTGGGAAGCGATCAAGATGATTTTGAGATATTTGAGTGGCACTAAGGACAAGTGTCTATGCTTAGGTAGAGGGAAAGCATCCATTATTAGTTACACAGATTCTGGCTATGCTGGCTATGTAGACAATCATAAGTCTACATCAGGATACATTTTTCATTTTGCTAGAGGTGCTATCTCTTGGAGATCTCGTCTTCAAGAATGTACAGTTGTTTCCACCACAGAAGCAGAGTATGTTGCAGCAAGTGAGGCATGTAAGGAAGCATTGTGGCTTTCTCATCTTGCTTGTGATATGGGTTTACCTCAGCATGTACCTCGCTTGCTCAATGATAGTCAGAGTGCCATTGCTTTGGCTAAGAATCCGGTCTATCATGCAAAGACCAAGGACATTGAGGTGAGGTATCACTTCATTAGAGATTGCTTAGCCACTGAGCACATTATTTTTGAGAAGGTTCACACTCAAGATAATGTTGCAGATGCTTTGACTAAAGCTCTACCACAAGATAGCTTTCAACACTATTGTCACTTGATGGGGGTTACTTGAATCTTGATCTTACACAGTCACTTGTATACTGTGTAACATGCCCATCAGGTGGGAGGTATAGTTTGTATACTTACACTCAGGTATTCTTTATCATTCTTACACTCAGGTATTCTATATCATTCTTTATTTTTCTCCCATAGTTACTTTGGACATGTTGGCCTTTAGTGGGAGATTGTTACTGTTAGTGTCCATGTGAAAGGCCAAATGTCCACTAAACACTTCTTTGTATATGTTCTACAATAAAACATATAGTGGCCTGGTCAGTCACAGGTTGTAAGTTCGACCGCATTTGTAAGACCTAAAAAGTCTGGGTTCATGCTCCCTATGTACTGTGTTTTCTACGTATTCTGCAGCCTCTCTGCGGAGTCCTATGTGCAGCCTTAGGAGCTCGGTTTTCTACTCCGAGCATATTGTCGTGAAGCTCTCAAGAAGGAGAGTGCACTATGGTGCATCACAATCGAAATACTTCAAAGGAGGACCTCAATTATCAATTTAGAGGTTGGTTCTTGATACTTCCCGAGAGATCATCCATCCAAGTATCATTCTCCCTAGACTTGAATTAACTAAACATATATTGCCACTAAGTGTTAGGGGAGCACTAGATTAAGCCCTTTGACTAGAGTAGAAATAATTTTGATCCTGAGAAAGCCCTCATAGTCCCGAAATACTATGATGTTCTTCTCCAAGAGTAGGGCAAACCATGAAAATGCTTAGCAACAGAGCAAGGCTCAAATAAAATTGACGTTGGCTAACTCATCAAGGTATCTATTTGGTATCATACATAAGTGCAATTTATCTTCCTAGAGAAATCTACAGAAATTCATGTGATAACCATCAAACTTATTTGGCATTCAAATATTAGGTTCCTTCATGAAGGATGAACTAGGATGTTGATTCACTTGAATACCTTCTTGATTTGCTTGAAGATTCCCAATTTGTTCTTGTAATTCCTGGAGGAGTGTGCCTACATGCATCGGATGTCCCATCTTGACTTCTGTCTATCAATGAATTAGGTCCTCGACTCATTGTTAGAGACTCTAGAGTGATGGCACAATCTCTTTAACTATGTTCTCCATTATGCCTCACCTTGGATAGGTGCTAATCTTGTCAAAATGTCGAGGGAACACTAGATTGTGCCCTTTGACTAGAATAAAAAAAATTTGGAATTCCACTTCTGATTATTAGATCATCCACATAGGGAAAGTAATACAAGAATATGTAATTAATACAAAAAAAGTCCCACAACTTGTAATTGATAGGTATGGGATAACTAGAATAGAGATGATATAAGAGATCCCACAAACGGAGACCATAGGTATGATCTCAATTATAGGAACTCCCTTCAGGGACATGAACTAGATACAAGGAATAACTAGAAAGGATCTTGTACTTTTAGTTTATTCTTAGAGCGTTTTTGAAATTCTTTCATGCATATTTCTCTTTAGATAGGTTCAAGAACCTCAAGAAGATTGCTCTTTGTGTCTCTTTGATAATAAGAGTTCCGGTTTGGGGCTTTTTTATGGGTGTATAGGTGATTTTTTAGCTTTCTTGGATAGCTCTCAGTTGTTGTCGATGCATCCATCACTTGTTGGTAAAGCTAATTTTTGGATAGAACTTCAACTCTCTTAGCTCATTCATGATTGCCCATTTCTCATATAGTGTTTGAGCACTCGCACTGTGTATGTGTTTGTAGAAGATACCTTTGTATGCTCATATGGTATAGGAGGACAATTATGGTTTGCATAGACTTGATTGCTAGAGGATTCATAGGTGCTCGATAAGACTCGATAAAATCTTTTGGTGGCTTAGTGTATGAAGTGAGTTTAGATACATGGCTTAGTGCATGAAGTGAGTCTTATCGAGCACTTATGAATCCTCTATGAGTAGATATCTTTGTAATACTCACTTCATACATGGATCTACGAGTAGTACAAAGATATCTACTCATAGAACCATGTTTTTATGGTTCTTTGATGATTTCTTCGAAATGTTTCAAGATCTATTGAAAAGAAAAGAGCTTCTCAAGGTTTGAAAATTTGATGGCATCAACTTCTCTCTATGGAAGAATCAAATTCATGATGTTGTGATAGAGACAACATACTAGGATCCAATTGATGTTCATATAAATAAATTTTTGAATATGGATGATGATGGTTGGGAAAAGCTTGATCATATGACAATGTCTATGGCTTTTCAAACAATATTTACTTAAATGTTTTCGATTGTGAGAGAGAAGAAGAGTTGTGGAAGAAGCTTTGCAATACCTATGAGAAAGCTAATGCTCACAATAGATTTTATTTGATGAAGAATCTTGATGAGTTGCACATGAAAGACACAAAGAGTGTTGCCAATCAATTAAACGAGTTTGATGCACTCTTCTCTTAGTTGCAAGCTCAAAAGATGGAAATGGATGATGGCAAGGAAAAAATTCTCTTGATATGTACAACTCTACCCTCATGGGATACGTTTTTCTAATCCATGAGTAATAATCCTCGAGGGAAGCTTGTATTATACGGCTTCCACACATAGTGAAAACATTTAAAAGACATCAATGGTTGCTACACAAAGTGAAGATCCACATAGTATCTAGGACTCTTATGAGGAAAAAAATCAATCACATGGTAGAAGCAAGAATAGAGAGAATAATGGTCAAGGTGGCAAGAGTAGACGAAAATAACAAAGAAGGGGCATTTAATACCATCATTTCCATTAGAACGGACATATGAAGAGGGATTTTCATGCTTTGAAGAATGCCAAAGGTAAAGCGTAGCATGTTGATAGGCATGCTAAACACTTATCTACATCATCTACTTCATTTGTAAAAATAGAGGAAATAAATGATATTTGTGATGATGCTCATGTGGTTAAACTTGAGAGGTTCTATGGCGAGTGAAGCTCTTATGGATCATTCCCTTTCACACACATGGAGACTATATTTTCGTGCTTCTTTTTATGTAACACCACATATGAGTGATTCTCTAGTTATGTACCAAATTCTCTTGGTATATTGAAGCATGGTGACTTTTACAAATGTGATGTTGTTAGAATTGAGATGTGGTTGTTAATTTTGCTGGTGATTCAAAGTTTTACCAAGTATAATGTATGTCATGTCCCTCAACATTTATAAAATTTGATGCTCATTGATCAGCTTGATGACCTTGCCTACAAAATCACTTTCTATGTTTAGTCCTTTCATATTTCAAAGGGAAATTTGATTGATGCTAAAGGAAGCAAAGTTGGGTCACTTTATTCATTGAATCTATCTTAGAAAAGACGATTTTTAGCTCTCATTGAGCAACCTATGGTCTGTATATGACGTCCATCTGGGTCACATATCTCGTAGTGAAATGGAAGCTTTTTCTTGTTCTAGCTACTTACCTACCTTATCTCTCTCTAATTCTCTTTGTTTGAGCATTATAAACATGGAAAGGAACTGTGAACATGCGTACAAGACACATTTAATCTTCAATTTAACCATTAGATCTTGTTCATAACAATGTGTGACGTCCTATGCCCACTAGCTTATTAGTGTCTCTCTTTACTTTTTCACTTTCATAGATGATGCTACTAGAAAATTCTAGGTTTATCCTATCAAGTATAAGGATTAGGTGTTCGCTACTTTCAAAAAATGGTTAGCCACAATAGAGATTCAAAAGGGAACTAAGCAAAATGATTTACAAAAAAATTAATGGAGGTGAGTATGTCTCACATGAATTCAGCCAATCTTTTAGTGTAAAAGAATTTGGATAGAGCTTGCAACTCAATATACTCCAATATGAAATGATATAGCTGAATGGATGAATAGAACTATTCAGGATAGAGTAATCTCTATGTTGCATCATGCAAAACGTTTACAAGGCTTTTAAGAAAAAATAATGCTGGGTGTAGTTCATGTGATTAACCTTTCCCCTTGTATTTCCAAAGGCTTGAAAGTGCACTTAGGAATCTTTCCAATGATTTTTCACAAGAAGACTAGATTATTGATATTTCAAACGAGATTTGATTTACTTCAAATACATTTTAGGAGGTGTATCATTTAACCTCACCAAGGCTAACTATCTTCTCTCAACATAGATCATAAGTTTGTATGTGTACATTGAAATTCAAGTTACACAAAAGTGTTTTAGAGATTGAACATGCGAGTAATGAAGCTCTTTGCACAAAATATGAGGAAGTAGAAAAGAAAAAATGAGTTATAAAAATGATCCTTTGATTGTACAAATCAAATGAATAAAATAGTTTATCAATAATAGCCACCCACAAAAGTATATTTTTGTATATAATTCTCTACAATATGTATCATAATCTAGCAAGGGGGTTAGCTTGTACTATGTTATAATTACAAAAATATTGATAAAAATGGAAAAAACGTGTGAAATCTTTTGAATATCACATATATAGATGTGAGCAATGTTGATATATTTAGGTAGTGATTTGTGTGAACACTTTAGGACCGTCAAGGCACTTTTTTCCCTCTTTAGGAGGTTTTTCCCCCAGCTTGTATATACGCCTATTGCCCTAATGGGCTACTTATCTTTGTACATTCTCTAGTAATACATTCAGTATTGTGTGTTGTGCTTCAAGCTTCTTCTTCTTCCTTGTGTTGTTTGTGTGCTTCCGCAGATGTCTAACTCCAACAATTGGTATTAGAGCAGGTCACCGCTTCATCTAGGGCGTCGACTACACCTCTCCGGTTGTAGTTTCATATTCACACAAAACTTGTTGAGCATACTCACACAGATCAAAACAACTTTGTTGTGTCGTGCCGAAATCGCGATCTCAGCTCGTTTCGGCCTCTGAACGCACTATCAAAGCGCTTGTGCATGCTATTTCATCTTTTTGTGCCAAAGGTATATACCAATTTTGGTTTGTCAATATAAGCATCTCAAAGTCTGCTACAGGTTTAGATGAACTCGTCTTGGCAGTTTCGTTCAACTTTTTGAGATAAAGTCAATTTTTTGCATCAAGGTATTTTAGTGACCGGCCATGGCTAAAAGCAGTGATGTATTTCATATGTTGGCTGTTGAGGATAAGTTGGATGGTACCAGCTACCCATTGTGGGCTTATATGATGCAACATGTATTGGCTGCAAAAGGACTGTAGAACATTGTGCAAGGTGTTGAAAAATGTCCTATCACACTTGTAAATGTTACAACCACAGGTACTAAAGCTGATGCAAAAGGTGTCGAAGATGATGATATTTTGCATATTCCTGTTCATGTTGCGGTTTCTACTGCACCTACTGTAGAGCAAATTCATTAGGACGGCAGAGATGCCCAGGCACATGCATTGATAGCTTTGTCTGCCAAATGTGCCATTATTCCTCACATTCGCTCTTGCAAAATAGCTAAGGATGCTTGGGATACACTTACCACATTGAACCAAGTTAGAATTTAGGCTCGTGTTGCTTACCTCCGAAATCAGTTGGAGAGTGAGCACATGAATGAAGGTGATTATATGGATAGTTTTCTAACAAAGATCAAAGACTTGAAGGAACAGTTGATTTCTACTGATGAGGTTATACTAGATAGCTCACTTGTGTAGACCGTTCTGAATGGTCTTCTTGATTCATATCAGAGTTTTGCTTCTACTCTTTGGTTGATGATGAAAGGCGATCCAAATGCCTTGTCATTTGAGGAGTTAGTCTCTATTCTATTGCAGGAAGATCAGACTAGGCAAAACAGATCCATTGTGCATGTTGAAGGTCAAGCTTTCCTGGCTAGTTAGAAGGGCAAAGGAAAATGGAGCTCTTCAGCTAGTGAGCAAAAATCTACTAGTTCTGCACAATCAAAGAGGGAAGACAAAGATGAAGAGAAATAAAAAAAGGAGAAATTATTTTGCAAGTACTGTAAAGGAAATGATCATATCATAAAGAACTGTCCAAAACTGGTTGCTAAAGAGGTAAAGAAGAAAGAGGCTTGAATGGTTGTTGCAGAAGCCTCTACACCAAAAACAGAGTCTGCTAACCTTGTGCAAGAAGAAGAATGGGCGTTTACTACTGTTTGCAATTTTGACCTATCTTCTTATGAGCAGTGCATGTCTGTAGTAGACTCAGATGTTTGGTACTTTGAGAGTGGGGCGGCCAAACATATTACCTCGCAACGTAGTTTCTTCTCTTCACTCGAGCCTACCCCTACAGGGAATATTGTTACATGCACCAACAACTCCTTTTATCTTGTTATGGGAGTTGGTAAGATCATTTTGAATACTGTTGATGGTAGTTCTTTCACTTCATCAGATGCTTTGTTTGTGCGAGGGATCAACAAAAATCTATTATCAGTGTCTACATTAGCCAAGATTCGTTTGGTTGTGAAATTTGTTGATGACAGATGTACAGTTCATGATGTATCAAATGGCAACGTGATTATTGCTTCTAGCATTTTATATCATGGGCTGTATAAGCTCATAGACTATGAAAGATCTGTAAATGATTCAGCATGTCAGCCCATTTCTGATGCAGATTTACATGATGCACTTGATGAGAGAGCTGACATTGACGGGGCAAAAACTATGCCAAAATGGCTGGTGCAGAGTTTGCGTGACAACAAATTAGATGCACCTCTATCATATTGTACTCGATCAGGCTCTCATAGCGGCTCTTTTGCATCAGGTTGCTATGCTATGGCTGCATCTAGTCTCTGTGATGAGAATGAGCTTGTTTCATTTGACGAAGCACAAAATTCAGAAAATTGGATGGCTGCTATGCAATCTGAATATGATTCTATAATGAAGAACGGTACTTGGTCTTTATGTGACTTGCCTCCTAGCAAGAAGGCCATTGGCACTAAGTGGGTTTACAAGCTGAAGTGTAAGCCTGATGGAACAATTGATAGGTATAAGGCTATGCTTGTTGCAAAGGGTTATGCATAGGACAGAGGCATTGATTTTGATGAGACCTTTGCACCTACATGCCATATGACTATTGTTCGGAGCATCTATGCACTTGCAGCCCATCATAGTTCGAATGTACATCAGTTGGACATTAAAACTGCATTTCTAAATGGTGACTTCCATGAAGAAGTGTATGTTTTTCAGCCCCGTGGCTTTGAGCAGAAAGGGCATGAAAACCAGGTGTGCAGGTTAAAGAAGACATTATATGGTTTAAAGCAAGCAGCATGTGCTAGGTATGAGAAGATACATGCCTATCTGATTGCACATGGTTTTGAGAACAATCCAACTCAAAGCACCTTATATGTTAAGCGTGCTAATGATGTGCTTTTGATCATTGTTGTGTATGTTGATGACATGCTGCTCACTAGACCTATTCAGAAGCATATTGATGATTTTAAGGCTGATTTGCATGCCTCATTTTGAGATGTCTGATTTGGGGTATTTGCATCACTATTTGGGCATTCAATTTATGCAAGTTGATGGTGGAATGGCTTTGTGTCAAATGAAATATATTGACACATTATTGCAACATTTTGGCATTGAAGACTGTAAGCCTATTGCCACCCCTATGGAGACATGTTTATGAAATTTGAGTCTTCATGATGCTAGAGATGCATTTGATGTTGTCCTCTATCAGCAGACTGTTCGATGCCTGATTTACTTATGCATTACTCAGCTAAATATTCAATTTTCTATCTCACAGATGAGCAGGTTTATGCATCGCCCAGGTGTCAAGCATTGGCATGCCGTTAAGCGCATCTTTTGCTACTTGAGTGGTACTTGAATACATGGGTTGTTTTATCCCAAGGGAGGATCACTACCACCATATTTGCATGCTTCTTTTGACTCAAACTGGTCTGGTTGCTATGATACTCGTGTGTCCACTAGTGTCTTTTGCTTCATGCTTGGTAGCTCATGTATATCTTGGTTGAGCAAGAAGCAGCCTACTGTGGTCACTTCCAATTGTGAGGTTGAGTATAGGGCAACTTTCACAGCGACTGTTGAGTGTGTGTGGCTCAGATGCCTTATGGATGATTTGGGTGTTGATGAGTCTTCTGCCGCCACCATTTTCACTGACAATCAAAGCGCATTGGTAGTTGTAAGGAACCCTGTGTTCCATACTTACACTAAGCACATTGAGGTGCATTATCATTATGTTAGGGAGAGGTTCTCTACAGGGGAGATCATCTTGGCATATGTTCCCACACAAGCGAACATTGCAGACATTTTCACAAAGGCTCTGCCTAGGGAGAAGTTTGAAGCTTTTCGCAAAGCTTTGGGCTTACTTCCTTTTGTGAAGTGATTTCCACATAGCTTGGCACTTCCTTATACATGAGTGCCAGCTCCTAGTTCACCGCATCACTCCCAGGGGGGATTTGTTGATATATTTAGGTAGTGATGTCTGTGAACACTTTAGGACCACCAAGGCACTTTTTTTTGTCTTTAGGAAGTTTTTTCCCCAGGCTTGTATATATGCCTACTGCCCTAATGGGCTACTTATCTTTATACATTCTCTAGTAATACATTCATTATTGTGTGTTGTGCTCCAAGCTTCTTCTTCTTACTTGTGTTGTTCACGTGCTTCCCCAGACATCTAACTCCAACAAGCAATCGTTGTGGTTAATTTAGCTCCACCTTTCACCTAAAAATGTCTTTGGTTTTCTTCATCAAAAGTTAACTTTGACTACTATCATGAATCCCTTAAGTCTCCTAAAAGTGCTTGATGATGTATCATTAGATGTTGACCCCACTCACCATGTTAGATTGCAATCAACAATGAATTCTAACAATCCTACTCAAGCTGAAGTGAGTTAGTCTGCATTGACCTCCTTCATGTTCATAGCTTCTTTGAACTTCTCTATCTTTCATGAATCCATGAAGTTGATCATAACGTTATTGACTTCTTACTATTGATGTACTTTATGTCTTCTTTATATGAAAACCTTTTCTTTGATGAAGTGAAAATGGAACTCTATGTGCTTCTTTCTTGTATGAAACATTTGGTTTCTTGCCAAGTATATGCTAAACATATTGTCCCAAACAAATGGTACCTACATACCAATCCTTAAAAAGCGTTTTATGCCAAATGGTCTCACATGTTGCAAGTGATCAACCTTTGTAGCCAGCCTTTATAAACAAAGTAGAAACTCTAATTTCATTCTTTGACATTAAATAAATGATTTATGAACCCAACATAAACACATAAAATGATGTACTTCTCATGTCCTCCTTGAAGCTAGCCCAATCAACACCATTGAATCCATTTTCTTGAAATCCATCTTCATAAGGATAGAATAAGCCTTGATTGACTATATGAATGATGTACATGACTACTATTCTTTCAAGATGATGAGAAGTAGATTCAACACAAATAGGCTCTACAAGATCATGACCAAGAATAGGATTTTTAGGTTCATCGTAGACTTCTTTTGAGTTACCTCACATGAAAAGTTGGATACATCTAGATCTATATTTTGAAATTTTAGATTCATTGGCCATTGTACCTATTCTATTTAGCATTTTCATTCGATAAGATCCTATCTTCATGGTTTGAGACAAAGATGAATTATAAGATCATAGGATCTAGATATATTGCACTCTCCTATTGCTCCCTTTTGCAAGACCATACATTTCATTCACCTCTTCCAATTGCTTTTCAGTTTGGATTTTACTGTGTGGGAATCCTTATAAATAAATATATCTTTCTTGAAATCCATAAATAAGCATCATTCAACTATTTATCATGGAAGAGTGTTTGGAAATATTATGTGCAAAATCTACTATACGTAAGTGGTCTTTTCATGTAGTTTCGATTCCATTTACATCTTAGAAAAAACATAAATTCAAGTATTTTTGAACTCTCTCCATTTTCCCATCCTCCTATGGATGCTCAATCATGCTCATGCTAATTCTAGTAACAAATGTTTTGTGCAATGTGCTCCAAACGTGACCAGAAAGCTTCCTATTTTGATCTAAAACAACGCCTAATAGAAGAAGATCATATAACTTATACAAGTGCTACATACAAAGCATAGTGAGATCTTGTGTCATTATATTCTGTGTTAGAATAATCTTGGAGACTTTTGTTAACCTATCCTCAATTTCTTGAACCATATATCTTCAATAATTCTAGAGTGAATCGTATATAGTTGCTCTCCCATTTCCTACTCTAGTATCCAATAGATGAAGAGGACCTTTGGTTTCCTAGTTTTTCAACTTTATTCACTTGGCATTTATTATGTTTTACTACATACTCAAGATGTGATTATGAAGTCCATGGAATCTTAACAATTTTATATGTCTTGTTAACTCCAAGGTCTATAGATCTAGTTATTTCATGAAACCGATAGAAGACCTAGTGTCTCATATCTAAATCTCTAGGAACTCACACTATGCATTGCACTATAATTTTAAGAAGTCTTGGGGTCCACCTTGACCTCTTTTAGGAAGAAGAAGGTATGCATACATAGTCACACATAAACATTCATTTTTGGATATTTTCACATCCAATGTTGCTAAAACTTTGTATGAGAGCTCCAACTAGTCCCAAATAAGTGTTTAACGTGATATATTAGACATTAAGTCATCATACACTAAGAAATCACTTATAGAAGATGACTCAATAGCTCAATGTATTGCAACAGTAAACAAATAATAAGTAATCAATGAAAATGAATCATAATGTGTATTGATAATGCACATATGATACAAAAGATTGGGGGAACACTTGTCTTACTTCAAGAGAGTACAATATGTGCTGATGAATGCATCTCAAATCTCATTTTAATGCTCTGCATATCCCATGACTAAAAAGTAGAGCGTATATACACTTCTTAAGCTTGACAATGGTTGAATCTTCTACATAGAGGTAGTCCTAAATCTTAGGATATAGATTGAATTTGAATTCAAAATGAGTCATGGAGTTTGGCTCCCATCAAGTCATGAGTTTTTCTTCCTCTCTCACCTTTACAATTGAATAAGATAAATTCAAGGTTTTAACCTTTGAAACTTATAAGCATAAGCATCAAGTGATTTACAATTACACATGATAAAGATAAGAGAAATTCAAGAGCATAGATCAAGCTCTTAGGCTTGCAACTAGAACCAATAGAGCCCTCTCAATCCTAAGATGCTTGAACCTTCAATTCTTTAATACTGCTTGTAGTTCAATCATTGCTTTGATCCTATTCAACTTAACTCAATCCAATGCCATTGTCATCATGTTTGGACATTGTTGGTGCGTAGATACATATAATAACTGAATTTCCTTGCTTGTGATCTTTTCTATGGCCTAGTGATAATTAACTTCTATGTTCTTAGTCCTAGCATGGTAGATACGATTAGCAGGGACATGTAATGAACTAACATTATCCCCAAAAATATGAGGAGTATATGATCTAATACCTAAATCAGAATACAAGGTCTTGATCCAATTTGATTCTTGAGATGCATTGGCTAGTACAATATATTTAGCTTCAATTGATGAGAGTGAAAGAATGGGTTTTATCTTTGAGGACCATGAAATTAGTTTTGTACCTACCAGAGTGAGATATCTTGATGTACTTCTTTTGTCATTTTTAGACCTTGCCCAATCCACATCAAAAAATGTTTGATGTCTATATCACATGTGTATGAGTAATACAAAACTTCATTGATGGTTCCCATAAAGTATTTGAGTATCCTCTTGGCTGATTCCATGTGAGATTTCCTAGGAGTGTTTATTAATTGACTTAAAAAACTTACAACATAACAAATGTCAACTCTTGAAAAGGTAGCATAGTTTAGGCTACCAACTAGACTCTCATAGCTAGTTATATCTTCAATTTTCTCTCCTACATGAGCACTTAACTTTAGGTTCATCTCCACAAGTGTACTTGCAACCTTTGCGTTCTCCATTTTGAACTTGGAAAGCATTTCTTTGATATACTTTCTGAGAGTAAAATAGATTCCCTTTTCTGTATATGGTACTTTCGGCCCTAGGAAGTATTTGAGTTGTCCTACATCACTAATTTTTACCTCTTTCAATTGAAGCTTGGTTCTCTTGATACCTTTAGCATCATTAACTGTAATTATAAAATCAACATATACACAAAGGTATATGGCTTTAGATTGATTCTACTTGACAAGGAGTGAAGGATCTGATTTGCTCATAATGAATCCTCTATCTTGCAAATAGGTGACAAGTCAATGATGTCAAGCCCTTGGGGCTTGCTTCATACCATATGAGGCCTTCCTTAACATACATACATATTCATGAAATTAGGAGTCTTCAAAACTAAGAGGTTGAGCCATGTATACTTCTTTAGATATCCATCCATTTAGGAATGCATTTTCAACATCCATTTGGTAGGTCTTCCAATTCTTGGAAGTTGCAATGCTCATAAGCACTTTGATAGTTGACATCTTTTCGATAGGTGAAAAGTTCTCTTCATAATCCATCTCTTGTGTTTGTTCATACCCTTTGGTACGATTCTTTCTTTGTACCTATTGATAATTCCCACAAGTTTTTGTTACCTTGTATATCCACCTTAGTCCTATGATCTTCATGGATGAAGTCTTGGGTACTGATTCCCAAGTGTGATTTTTATGGAGTGCTTCAATCTCTTGCTCCATGGGATGCATCCAATAACATTTCTTCTTTGCTTCCTCATAAGATGAGTGCTCCTCAGAGTTTGAATCCTATGCTAAATAGATAGAGCTTTTAGTGACCAATGATGTATAATAGCCATACGTTTCTAGCTTCCTCTTTTCTCTAATGACCATATCATTGTTTAGTGAGAGGATTCTGCTACATCCCTCAACTTTTGCACTTTGGCTTTGCCTTTGGAGTTCTAAGAGTTAATTTGTTTCCTTAGAGTCTTTTAATCATCTTGAGAGTCACTTGATGCTTCAAGTGTCTGCTAATTCTTTCTTGATAGAGTTGAAAAGTCATCATCCAGGTCATATCATAACTTGATTCACATGAAATCATCTTCAAACCATGAGTTTTTTTTTCATAAAAAACATCTCTACTTATAATGAATCCTTTATTGCTTGGATTGTACAATCTATAACCTTTCTTATTAAGGTCTTGACCAATGAACACTCATTTCTCTACCTTAGAGTCCAACTTAAATCTTATCTGTGAACGTATGTGTGCATATTAAATGCACACAAAGATCTTGCAATGATCCAAGAAAGGTCTTCTTCCATTCCATGCGTAATATGGAGTCATGCCATCCAGAGCCTTTGATGGAAGTATATTCACCAAATAGCTGGTTGTACATATTGTGTTTGCCCACAAGTAGTTTTGAAGCTTCTTCTCATTGAGCATGGACATTCCAACATCCACAATTGTCTTATTGTTTCTCTCTGCTACTCCATTGTGCTCAAGAGTGTATTAGGTGGTGATTTCCCTTTTAATTCCTCTCTCATGAAGATAAGAATCAAAGTTATGGGAGCATATTCGCCCCCTTCATTTGAACTTATTCTAGTTGTACTTATTTGATTCTCCACAAGATCTAAGTACTTTTAAAAGCATGAAAGATGTGTGTCAAACCTCTAGCTCTAATAATGTTTGGGCCCCATAGCTGAACAAGGCAATATTCTTCGTTTCTAAGTTCAAGGTGAAGACCCTACCTATCTTCTCTCCCTTTGCTATGTTCTTGAATCCTTAGTATAGTTCTTCAACATATGCCCCTTGCTTGGTAAATCTTACCTGCAAAACTTTCTCGAGAATCTCACCTACACTCATAAGGTTCTTTGTGATGGTATGCACATAGAATACTCAGCTTAGTAAGTTCATGTTACTATTTGAAGTCTTCACATTACCTATCTTCTCAACCACATGTCTTGTGTCATCTCCTATTTTGACTTCATGTTTATTTTTTGGGTCTCCCAAGTGTGAGACTAAAGCCACATTTCGTGCCACCTGATTTGAGCATCTTGAGTCTATATAAAATACATGCTCATCATACTTACCAGCATTTATTTTCATGTTAATGAGAAGAAGTGAATCTTGTTGAGTTTGATCATCTATGAAGTGGTTCTAGTCTATCCTTCCTTTGTATCCACTTTGGTAATTGTTGTTGCTACACCCATCAAAGTTGTTGAATATTCCTCTTGAATTTCCATAGCCTCCTATGGTGTATCTTCTTCCTCTTTGATTCGTTGGGTTCCTGAAATAATTCTCTATAATGTGATCTCTTAGACCACATATAACGTAGAGTGATGAGCTTTGAGTTCTCCCCTTGCCTTATTGAGCTCCTCTCCCTCTTCCTCTTGAGCTCCTCTCCCTCTTCCTCTTGAGCTCTACGTCTACCTGCAAAGTTGCATTCAAAGATGCTTCCTTCATCTTTAGATTTATTACCTTTCCCTTTGTTATCCTTTATGAACATAAATCAAATAATATCAAGCATGTAGCCTTGGGTAAAATGCACCAATAGTAGCAACCCAACCATGTTGATGGGGCTAGATAGTTGGGTACAGGTGAAGCTTTGATATGTGAATGACTATAGTAGGTCAAGGAGGTCTGAGGTAGCGCTTGTAAAAGCCGTGGATTTGCACAAACCTTAGAAGTTCTGATGTGTCAAAGAAGGTGATACATGTGCACAATAGACACACACTAAAGGGTGTGAACATAGTTTTTTGAAGGTTAAAATGGAGTCATGCCCACTAGAAAATGAATGCTATTATCATGTCATAAGTTTGACGCTACATTTAAACCTCAAACATAGAGTATGCATCCTAATCTAGAGAATGGTAGTGCTATAATTATGTAAGGAGGCCAACGCTTTGAACAAACAAGAAGCTTTAAGTGTTTATAAACACTTCAATGTATATGAGATGTGCTAGAAACTCCACAATGGATATGCCAAATGATAAAACAAAGAGGGTGGGAAGGAGGGAAAATGGGGTAAAATGGTGAAATCCTAATGAACAAAAGGGTGGGAGGGTGGGAAAATGGGCAATGTAAAACCCAAAGAGGGCAGAAAATGATGGCAGAAGGACATCTCCCAATACGTGGAGAGCCACACCACCAAGCTCTTCCACTACCACCACCAAAACGACCACCAAATGCACCACCAAGACCTCCACCTAGTGCTCTTATACCATTTAGAGAGTACACGCTGTGGTCGAAATTCAACGAGGAGGTTCCTGAATGAGATAAATGCAACCAAATCTAGACTTTATGGAAGTAAGTACAATCCAGTTGGAATGAATCAATGTGACACTTTTGCAAGTAAAATTGGCGAGCGATGATAACAGAGATGGATGATCTCAACTTGTTCATGCGTAATGCTCTCTATCCACAAAGGAGTTCTTTATTGCATATTGATGTGTAATACATTTTGGTTGCATGCATCTTCATTGATTGCAAATAGTAATTATTTGATTTCTCAAAAGGGTCATTTATGTCTTAAAATAAATGTTTGATAGAACATACAAGAAGCATAAACGTGAGTATATCCATGTGCATGTGCTTGCATTCTTGAGTGCATGTAGATGCATGCTAATGCATGTGAGTATGTACATATATGAGTATATGCCTTGTTCTTCATTTTTAAATCTCTATGCCACTTCTCGAGGATTAGCATGCATCAATAGTTACGTTTTATTCAAGGGTTTGTCTCAACAAGGATCATCTTTATAAAAAAGGGCTACATGGATGGTCGAGAAGTTGTTTTTACTATTTATGATCTCTTCAATTCTGGGTGTTACTAGGTGCTCTTGACTGGAAACGATTGGAGGGGTCAATTTTGGTAGGTGTGCAAAGAAAGGGGAGGGAATGTTCTTTTTCCTAGGTTCGTGGTCTTCCTCATCAAGGAGGGCACGTGGCAGATCTTTCCCATGGGGGGACCAGGTCAGGGTGGCCTGAAACTATAATTGAGAAGACGGGTGAGTTCTCTTGGGGGAATTAGAAGTCCTCCAGGAGGAGAGGATTTTGGCAAGTGTGAAAGTGGGGTGATCTCTCTTTGTTGTGGGTACCTATGTAAGAACAACATAAAAGGAAACGAGAGGATAGCTTACTTCGTGAAGAAACAAAAGAGGAGTTTGGGTAAAGAAGATTAGGCTGCTAACAAATGAAGGAGGATAAGTCCATAGCAAAAGGAGGCACAACCATGAAGATGGGGAAAGGTAGCAAAAGGATTGGGATCTCCTAGCAAGCAGAGGGGCGACTATCAATTTTCACAGAGAATCTACATGGAGCTTGAAGAAAGAACAATAGCAATAACAAAAAGGAATATGGCTACATGAGTTGCAACATCACATATTGACTTGGTAGTTTTTAGACTGGTAGTCCAGTAGATGCTTGGCCCTTAATAGAGGTTTTGTGAGAAAGGCAAACCATTGTTTCTATAGGAACACAAGACAATGGCATACTGCCATTTCTGATCACTTTTCCAATGAAAAGGAACTTTTATTGCAATATGTTTAGATTTAATAGAACCATTGAGATGATTTTTGCAAACATGTCATTTGTCATGTTGTAACAATGTGGGGGAAAATTCTTGAGCCGAATGACTTTAGGTGATTCTGTTTTCTTCTTGCATTTCCAAACAAAGGTAAGCGCAGGAGGATGTGGATTGCAAGGTCTACTTATACCCCAATCTACATCTGAGTATCCCACAAGAGAGGGTGAAGGTGGACATGTCATTGAGTAGTATGTGGGGCCAATGTGCTTTGTGTGTTGTAGGCAGCACATTATATGCTGAAGGTATTGAATTTGTGTAACACCAAGAGGAGCATCAACCTCGAGGGAGCATTTGCAACAAAGCAGATATCAAATTTTTTATATGTCATAAGTTCATGCCACCAAGTATTTTGTTATAGGGGAATATGGACTCGTGAGAAGCAATATTTGAGAATAGGTCAGCTTGCTTGAGCTTGGCATTGGTGGGCTCACCTTTGGCTTGAAGCCTTTGATGGAGTCTTAAGTACCTAGATACCTATACAAAGATTAAGAGGCCCCTTGTTAGCCACTGAAAAGAAAGTTTTATGAACTCGAGGCCAATTACCTAGGTGTTGGTTTTGACATCGATGATGGATCAAGAGCTATAAGAGAACTTCTTCTATATGTCCAAATTTGATCTATTTGTGATCAGCTCATACGAATAAAAAAAATATCATGTGCTCAATACAAAGAAGCACTCTTTAACAAGTTTATGTTAAAGACATAGATAAAGTGACTCATAAATCATTCCTGAGGTGGGCTCATATGGTCAGGGATCAATCAATTCTCGAAATTAAATCTAACTTTGAGAAACAATTTGATGATCTTTTTGAGCACGATAAGAGGTGTTTTAAACATGAAAAGGCGGTGTTGTTTCTATGCGCAGTAGATGTTAAAGCCTAAGAGGAATCAATTCCACTATTGCAAGACATGGATTCCGAGTCGGGACTCACAGAGGATTGGAGACATTTCCATGAAGCTACAAGAACATATGTTAAGAAGCTACAAACAATTGAAAAATTTGTAAATGATTGGAGAGCCGATCTTCATGTAGATGAAAATGATACTCAGATTCCAAGAATTTTAGCAACCGTGGATAATGTTCAAGTCCATAAAGTTTTAGAAATCCCATTTGGTCATGAAGCAAATATGCATGGGGTTTACATACATACTGATGATGAGTGTTATTAGGAAGATTTTACAAATGTGATCATGACCTTTAAGGTTCTAGCATACTAAGAGCCTATAGAATTCTTTACAACAATCTTATTTTTAAGTGCAATATGTGCACAAGCCCCAAAGATGGGAGCATCAAAGAAATAGGTGGAGGTGAATCAAAATCAAACCAAACAAATATCAAATGTAAACTGAACCAAAATTCAGTAAAAGTCAACAAGAAAACAAGATAAGTCTTCTCTTGTCCTACTAAACTCCTCACACGCAATGGAGGATAAACAAAGAAATCAAGAAGCACTTGAAGATGCAAACAAAGATTTAGAGATATCTAGAAGGTATGAAGGTGACCAAATGGAGATTAAAGATGAAATTCATGAAGAAAATCTAACAACCTTGTATGGAGATCAAGCTCGAGATGTATCCTTAAGTGATGATGCTAGACAAGATTTCGAGAGTGATTCAATGGCAAACAAATGATTCAAATACAATATATGATCTGATGACTAAATTATATGAAGAGACTCCAAGGGAGCATAATGCTAAATTAGAGCGCATGTCAAGGGATGATTCTATTAATAATGACAAGGATATAAATAGTTCTGCGTTGTACATGCATAGAGAGATGTCAAAAAGTGAGCCTACTTGTAACAAGAAGGACATGCAAATAACAAGTTCCCTAGAGAGTGATACATATGCCAATGACCATAAGCATGGTTCTAAGCCTAAGAAAATTCTAATTGATGATCAAGATTATAAATTATTTTTAGATGATCCCAATTTGAATGTGCATGTAGAGGTACAAGAGAGTGATCCTAATCATGGGAGTAAGAATGAGTTGTTGGTTGGGCTTTAGTATAATGATATGTATGTGAGTGATGTTGAATTTTATGAGAAGATGCATTCTGATGTGAATGGAGATTACGATGAGTTCACTCTATATGCTGATGAAATGGATGATGAGAAGGAGAATGCAACATTCATTGAAATGTATGAAAAATATGATATGGGTACCGATAATAAACAAGAAATGACTAAGTTAAATGGCTACATTGATGAAGCTAGATAGAAATACTATCCAATTGATTCAAATGAAGAGATTCACTTGGCCTTAATTTTAGTTTCTCGAGTTGATGTAGGGCTCAAGAGTCTCTCAATCAGAATGTTTATGAGAATGAAATCTTCAATGCTTCCTAGGTGGTTAAGTGCATATTGGTTGTACCACTTATCTACAAATCCTTCTAATTTTTAAGGAAACGGTGCTAGCATTGCATCTCTTGATGTTGAAGCCCATGACTGTACCATAAGGAGATTTATCTCCTTGGGTGATCATCTACATCTTCATAAGTTGATCCCTTAAAGGTAGGGAATCTAATGTTCAACCTTGATGGTAGATTCGAAAGGTCCTCCATTGGTGTCTAAAGCTTCCTATGAGGTACCCAAAGCCAAATTGAGCGTCCTTCTAGGTTTCTCCTTTCAAAGGAGTGTAGAGGCCAATTCAATGGATAAATTGAAAGGTAGTGGAGTATTAACTCTATTGACAGAAGGTTGAATGTCTTCTTGAGGATCTTTTGTGCACAAAGAGGTTCTCTTTCTACTCGACTATGGGTCATGTTCCCACCTAGAAGACTCTAAAAATCAAGAAAAACAATGCAAGAAACATCTATTTACTATACAGGTACAAAGTACAAGGGTCCCACTATGGGTGCAAAAATCTAGGGGTGGTATTAGGGTATCAAACTATAGAAGAGTGTCCAACTATAGAAGAGGCCATTGTGACCAAAATTCTAGCACTTCTACTCAAGGAGAGATCTTCCTTAGGGTAGTATACCCTATGACATGTGTATATGTAGGTACAATACTTGATAGTAAAGACATAGAGATGGAAAAACTTGCAAGTATCACATGAGAGAAAAACCCAATTTTTTAAGAGCAAAAATGGTTACAATGAGTAAAAAATAGTTCAAATGAACATTACAATGGGCTAGCAACCACTCCTCAGACTAGAAGAAATCAACAAGAAGACGTACCCAAACAACCAAATAATTTGTGCAAGTGAAATGAAACGAATGTAAATTAAAAGGTACTAGCCCGAACTACTCAATCACTCTGTAGTGAAAACTACTACATAATTGAGAACCAACACTCTATATGGTCACCGCAGAATGGTCTCCGCACATAGTAGGCAAGTTGAAAGAAAACATGGAGAGAAGAGTACCCAAGAGATGACTTCCACTAGCAAATCCCAACAATGATAAATATTTGATAAGGATCCAAAACCAAGATGATATTTTATTGATAAACTGAGTGTCAAACATCTATTTATATAGACTCTAGAGTAGTAGCCTTGCGGAATCCCAACTTGACTACTGCACACACCAAAGTTATGGAGGAGTGGGCTAATTATGGCTCTCATAGCCAACTACCTTTAGGCACCCAATCATACATTTTGAAAGCTCTAGAGCTTTGTGGCATTATCCCCAGCATTATTTCACACTATGGTTTACTTCTTAGTTAATAAAATGTAGTTTCTCACTTGCCACCCATTATAGTCTTAGTTGGATGAGGGCAAGGAGCTGCCTCGATGGTGAGGCCCAACTCAATATTATTTGGTAGTCTCTGTTGATGAACAACAGTTAGTCTCCCAAGTATGGATCCATGCTTGATTTGGTGGTCACCCTAATATGAGATGAGGTGGCACAAGACGGATGGTTGCCTCACCCAATTGAGGATTTGCCAAAAAGGTAGTCACCTTGAGCCATCATGGTAGTCACCCATGAAAGTGATGTTGTCAAAAAGGGTAGTCACCCAATTAAGTGGTAGGAGTGGTGGAGGCCCAAAATGTAGATAGCCCCATATGGATGTTCACCCAAAATGGTGGGAGAAACATATGGGGGGTCACCCAAAGATGAAAGCAATGGATAGAAAAAAGGGTGGTCATCCGAATCTCATGCATAGTGGTTCTCACAAGTGGCGAGTTGCCGACAAAAATGAGGTCGCCCAATCTTGATGATAAAAGGAATCGTTAGTCAGCCAACATGTTATTGCCAATCTACATTACCATACTAGACACCCAATTTAGTGGGGAGTTGCCAAAAGTAAAAGGGAGGTTGCCTAGTCTTGATGAGGAAAGTAAGCCATTGAATAGTTGCCCTATGCTATCATGCCACCAAAAATTGGTAGCCACCCAATTCATGGGAAAAGGTGGTAAACTTGTTAGTCACCCAAAAATGTCATGCTTAATTTGGTGGTCAGTTAATTCTTATGGTTCTTCAAAATTGGTATTTATCCAAATATTTCCATGCATCAACTAGGCGGTCGTCTCCTCCTTGTGTTTCCAAAGAGAATGGGTGCTTGCCCTCAGAGAAGCCCTATATATTAATAGGCACCCAAATCATGATGAGGAGGAGGTAGTCACCCTTGTCTTGGTGAGAATGTATGAATTTTTGCAGACGCCCAATTTTGTGGTGCCAGCCTCATGGTTACCCAAGGGATCCTCTTTTCTTCCATATACTTTTGTACCTTTGATGGCTTCCTTTGTTGACTTCATGTGTTTGTGCCTTGCTTGATATCTTTTTGGTGTCTCTATATTGTGTGGTTGGTGTCTTTGTATAGTTCATATCACCTCTAGCTTTTAGTGCTTCCGCTAAGGCGAGGGGTCATCCAAGAGTTCCCCCAAGATCTCCCCGCAATAGGAGATTCCCAATATACAAGATACAAGGGTTGGTTACTACAGAAAATGATGGTCCTAATAGAAGGAAAAAAGTAGCTTCCACAATACTCAACCCAAGAAAAGGGGAAAAATCATTTTCTCAAGCTCATTCTTTGCACATTAAATGAGATGGTTAGTTGTCTAGTAAATTCTTTTGCTCTATGGGTGGAGTATCATGGAACATTTGTGTCTAAGAATGCTTCTTGGATCCATTCAAGACAAGCTTCTATTGAGTAGCTTAACTATGCTACGAGGAACAAATTGAAAAAAACCGAGGATACATGTCTTATATTTTTTTTCCTAAGAGTGAACTTGGAACTTTCCCTAAGCTTATACCATATGGAAAAGTCAATGCCAACAAAGATGTGAATGTGCAGTATCAGATGAGAGAAAATGCATGGAGGATGTTGAATCCTTAAATATTTCTCAAATTGACTAATTACTATGATGAATTCTGATTTATACTCATGTTTATTATTGTTTTGATAGCTTCCAAATATATGGAGGACATCAATCTTTGCCAGTTTTTTTATTTTATTTAAAACTTAAGTTATGTTTTTTTTGCACATTTGTTTATTTGAGACATAACTATTAAATATATGAAATGATGAGATTGAATGGCTCCTAGTTTTCAAGGTTCATTCCTATTTATGTATGTATGTATGCATGTACACATGCATATTCTAGCATTCTTGCATGTGCGTATGTTTGCATCATTGTATTCTTGCATGTACATATGTAATAGGTATGTGTGTATGTATATATATGTGCATGTGTGATGCTTGCATGTGTGTATATTCTTGTATTCTTGTAGATGTATGTATCTAAGTGGGTGTATGTGAAAGTGCGTGCATGAGCTACGTATGTATATGCGAAAATAAAGAGAGACTGGCATGTGCAGGTATGTATATGCTAAGTTAAATCCAGCCACGTTTGTGTATGCATGTGTGGACAAGTATGGGTAGGTATGTATATTCTTTGATAAATATGTATGCCATGTATGTGCAAGTATGTATATTCATTTCATGCTTGGATTTTGGGCAGTATGCATATCTTTCAATACTTTGGAGATACTAGAAATGGAGCTAGATATTGTGATTGGCAATGCGAATCCTAGGCTCAACCAACCCCTTGGTCTTGCTAAGTTGTCCTTTACTTTAATGATGCAATCATCAAGAGAGGGTTTCACATCTTGAGGAATCCCAAAGCAGCTCCATGTAACAAATCAAAATGCTTCAACGTTTGTATGTCTAATGGAATCACAAAAGATTTTGTCTCTATGTTCACTAAACGAACCTTGTCTGTTCTACTATGCATGTTAAGAGTATTTCATTCCATCCTATGTTTTTCTTCTTTACAGAGTATCATATCTTTATGTATGTTGAATGAATATGTACTCAGGTATGTACACATATATGTATGTATGTCTAGGTAGGTATGTATCCTCAGCATGTTTGTTTTCTACCTATGGCTTTGGAAGAAGTGTGAGGGATGAGATGGTGCAAACTACCATTTGTCCAATGGCTCTTTTTGCGAGTGGGAGATTATGGAGAGGTATGCATTATTATTATTATTATTATTATTATTGTTATAGAGGAGAGGTATGCCTCCATCATGCTAGTTTCTTTCAAGCCTTCTACATAAAGCATTTGGCATAACAGCATGTGCCCTTAGCTTACGAATGCTTTTAGATTGCTTCTCAAAATATCTCAAAGTCACATTATCATCATAGACCTACATGGTTCAATTCGCCCTTGTTTTCAAGTTCACTTGACCCTACTAACGTGTGGGATTGTTATATCAAGTGGCTCTTCATCAATTTCTTACTCTCAAAGAAGCCTCTATTCTCTCTTGGTTGTTATGTGCCATCCTAAAGCTCTTGCTTAGAATGGTCATGTTTAGGGCTTGTTGGCCTCTCAACACTTGGAATTTGTATCTTTCTCATAGTGCTATGAGATCTTTTTTGTAATACCCACTAGATCCCTTATCTGAGACTCTTATTATCTCTCTACCACTCCATTGTGCTCAAGAGTGTATTTGGTGGTGATTTTCCTTTTGATTCCTCTCTCATGAAGATAAGAATCAAAGTCATGGGAGGCATATTCGCCGCCTTCATTTGAAATTAGTATTTTTATGGTTGTACCTATTTGATTCTCCACAAGAACTAAGTACTTTTTAAAGCATTAAAATATGTGCCAAACCTTTAGTTCTAATAGAGTTTGGGTGCCATAGTTGAACAAGGCAATGTTCTTGGTTTCTGAGTTCAAAGGTGAAAAAGCTACATGCCTTCTCTCCCTTTGCTATCTTCTTGAATCCTTGGTATGGGTCTTCAACATATGCTCCTTGCTTGGTAAATTGTACTTGCAAACCTTTCTCAAGAATCTCACCTACACTGATAAGGTCCTTTGTGATGGTAGGCACATAAAGTACTCAGCTAAGTTCATGTTACCATTTGAATTCTTCACATTAGCTATCTTCTCAACCACAGGTCTTGTTTGATTTCCTATTTGGACTTCATGTTTATTTTTTGGGTGTTCCAAGTATGAGAGTAAAGCCACGTTTCCTGCCACTTGATTTGAGCATCTTGAGTCTATATAAAATACATGCTCATAATAATTACCAGCATTTATTTTCATGTTAATGAGAAGAAGTGACTCTTCTTGAGTTTGATCATCTATGAAGTGGTTCTAGTCTATCCTTCCTTTGTATCCACCTTGATAGTTGTTGTTGCTATGCCCATTAGATTTGTTGAATCTTCCTCTTGAATTTCCATAACCTCCTATGTTGTATCCTCTTACTTTTTGATTCCTTGGGTTCCTCAAACAATTCTCTGTAATGTGATTTCTTAGACCACATATATCATAGGGTTATGAGCTTTGAGTCCTCCCCTTGCCTTATTGACCTCTTCTACCTCTTCCTCTTGAGACTCTACCTCTACCTACAAAGTTGAATTGAGAGATGCTTCCTTCATCTTTAGATTTCTTACCTTTCCCTTTGATATCCTTACTTTTACTCTTATCTGTGTAGAGAGTAGAGGATTGATTAGCTTTCTTATTTTCACCATTCTTCATGAGCTTTCCTTCATGTGTGAACAATTTACCCATGAATGCATTGAAGTAAGGTGCTTGCATATCCATGTAGAGGCCCATAGCTATGGTGAAGGCTTGACATTTGTCATCATCTTTGATCCCATTGACGAATCGGCTCCAAAGTGTCTCTTCATCAATGAACTCTAAAGCACTTCCAAGTTGGTTTGCAATGTCCTTCATCTTTGTGATAAAGGTAGTCACACTTTACTTGGGAATCTTTTTGAGTGTTGTGGAATCCATCCATAGCTGATTCCTCCTAGCTTTGGTGCTTGAGGAAAAGAATGATTCCAAGGAATTCCATGTTTCTTGATATGTCTTTCAACTCCTAATGTGAGGGAGTAAAAATTTAGAGATACATTTAAGAAGGTATGACCTTGCCAAAGAATCTTTTGAGCACCATGCGCTCAACCTTTCCTTCTTCACTTATATTGATTGGCCCTTGCTTCTCAGTATTGGCAACATCTCATCGCCAAATATGTATCCATGTAATTTCCTTCCTTGCTTATAAACCTTTATTCGAAGAGAACATGCTTAGACGTGCTCGTTCTTGGCCAATCCTTTTATTGAGAGGAGGAATTCCTTGGTAAATATGAAGTGTGGCCATACCTTTGATGCCATAAACTCGAATACGACTCATTAGATAGAAAGCAAGAGAGTTTGTAGAGATCTTTTTCTTTTATGCCTTGTGCGATGATGTGTTTGGCTTTAGAGTCAATCACCTTAACCGAAGTGTTATCAAACAACACTTGTTTATCGTGATTGATGATGGCCTTGACTGATAGTAAATTCATGCACAAGTTAGGAACAAATAAGACATTGCATAATGATTTGAACTCCCCTTGGTCATTTATGATTTATACTTTGCCTTTCCCTTTGATGGGTAGGCTCTTGTTGTTCCCTAGGTAAACTTCACCCATATGGTCCTCAATCTCTTGAAAGAATCCTGATTCTTACACATGTATGATGTCATTCCACTGTCAAAGATACATTCTTGGTATGAACTTGAACTAATTAGGATATGGGCCTCTATGGAAATAAATAGGTCTTCAATGGAACAATGAGACCTATGCTAAGATGTTTTTGGTGGTTTCTTTGAACCAGAAGGCTTCGATGTATGATTCTTGTAGAAAAATGGTTCCAAGTGCCCTATTTTTCAACAAAATATATAGCTATACTTCTTTGTTGAAGTGTTGGAATGTTGCTTGGGTGCATTGCTAGTATTATGACTAGCATGATTGCCCTTTTGGAAGGGTCCTTTAGCCTTCTTGGCTATCTCTTGTGATGAAGTAGAATTTGCGTATGACTTATGGAGGAGAAAAAGTCAACAAACCTCTTCCCAAGTGAGTTCTTGTCCTTTATTGTATGGGGTGGTCACAAAAGTCTCAGAAGAGACCAGAGAAGCTTGTTGAGTAACCTAATGGCCATGTCTTCAATTCAGATCATGCATCCACAAAGTTCCAACTTTCTTTGGTAATCTTGTAGTTGGACTATCACTTTGGTGATGGTGTCTTGTGGATATATAGTGAGATTGTGAAACTTGGCCTCTACAACATAAATATTGTAAGGTGTTTTATCTTCATATTGGTTTGCTAGAGTATCCCAAATTTTTTTTGAACTGTTATATGCAGTGATGTGACACTCGGTCAATTTTTCACATGCAAGGAGACGTTAACCTGATGCCCTTTATCATTGAAATTCCATATATTCCAAGTTCCTAGATGGCTTTCTTATCAGGATCTCGTTCTCTTCCTTCAACTACCTCATACAAGAGGTTTGTATAGAGGTAGGCCTTAATACTGTCCTTCCATAGGTTGTAATTTGTGCCATTTAGTCTTTCATCTTTTGACATAAATATTGGCGTAAAGGAGGGTGAATATAAATGACTTGAGGACACTACATTTGATATCATTGACATTATCATCACTGAGATGAAGTTGCACTAAAAATTGGTTCACAAAATTGAGTTGGGGTAGCAGTGGGGGGCTTAGAGTAACCCTACACTTGCACCAAAAATGAAGTAGATGCCTTGGAGAGCAAGGGGGCTTAGAGTAGCCTTACACTCGATAATTCAAGAGAGGTGCCTTGAAGGGGGAGCTTAGAATAGCCCTACACATGCACAAAAATTGAGATGACTCGACCTAAGAGGAGGGCTTAGAGTAGTCCGTTGCACAAAGAGAAAGTCACACTTGGGTGCCTAGAGATCCTTCATAGTCATACACAAAATATTCCTCTTATATTTTTGATGTTACAAACTGGAGGCACTTAGTGCCAAATGGAGTTCCAAAGTTGAGGGTGGGTACCTTTGAAGAACACAATATAACCCGTTATAGTATGGGAAGTGCCAAAGGATGAGGTTGGTACCCTTGAATACAAAGACCACCATTGAATACAAAAGATTGCAACTGGAGTGGAAAAATTAAGGGTAGAGGATCTTTTGGTGATAAAACGACTTCTTATAATAGAGGACTTTGAATGCCAAAGAGTGATCAAATGTACTTGATCGGAATTGAAAGCAAAGTGATTCTTTTTTGAGAAGGTAAGATTTATAGATATCAAAGTTGAAAAATGAGTGAGGGCCTTAGGTAACACGTGGATGGACTGACATGACATGATAATTTCTGTGAACACTAGAAAGTTCATCCATCCAACTAATGTCAAAATGCAAGTGCACACATTATAGATGATGTAATCCTTTCCATCACTAAAATTGCTACATTCAATGTTTGCTACCAGTGCATGAAGACTGGTGTGCACCACAAGATTGACCTTGATGACTAAGCCCCTAAAGCCAAGTTCACCTCTTGGTTATTACAATAAATGATCATCGTGATGCAAAGAACTTTGGCTTTCAGCTTTCAATGGGGATGATTTCTCAGACTTATTCGAGAGTGAGGGGAATGAAATAACGGTCTTTAGTTCAGTGGCCTCGATTCCTATTCTCATGTTGTATGAAATGGCTAGGTGATGCAAAGAATTCAGATGGAAATGACGGTGTTGAAAAGATTTCCACCTACAAGTTAGCCTTCAGAAAAATTAAAACATTTTATTGGTTAATTGTAACCCCAATATATCTTTGTTGATCAATTGATTTGCTTGGAATTAATCACTCTGTAAGTGCTTGTAGGTACAAATTGATGAAGTTTAATATAGTTATATTTATGAGTATTTATGTAAGAATGATAGTGCTAGATGGATAAATATAAGGGTTCCAAAGGGTTTCAAAGTGTGTTTATAGTGTGTGTAGGTATGCGTGTGTGAATATTAACACTAATATAATGTGTGAAAACCTTTGATTTAGTAAATGTATGGGTATAGTTAATTAAATTATCTTACATTTTATACATTTATTTAATATAAATTAAATTATGATTTAATTAACTATCTTAATATTATGTATATATATGAACATTAAGGTATTTACTTCTATTAAACCCTTAGTATAAACTTAAATTAAATGTACTAATGAACTATTAAAATTAAGGACTATTAAATTAAAATGATAAATAAAATGGATAAATAGTGAGTGGTGTGTGTGAGTAAGTATTTAGAGAGTGGTGCTTAAAAGATGTGTAATTAAAGTGATTCGAAGTGTGGTATAAGTGAATGATGCACTTAAAGTGGTTTAAAGAGAAATTTAAATATGAGGCATGTGTGGAAAGTAAATAAAAGAGTGATATGTGGTTAAAGTAGAAATTAAAAGAGTGTGTGAAGTATGTAGTTTTTCATGAAAAATTTATAATGAAGGTGAAGATGAGATGATTGAAGAAGAAGTTAATTTCAGGTTGTATTTCTCTATGTTTTAAATTCTTTATGTATTTTATCTATGCATATCACTTGAATTCATAACATATATAATCATAAAATCTGGGATGAGGCTTATCACATTATGAAGCGAATCTATGGAGCCATAGTAGGGAAACAAACCATGATTTAGGTTTCTAAATTTATATATTGAGTGGGGATTTGATATGGATAGAAGGATCTGTAGTTCATTTCAAATAATGGAAGTAATTGTATATCTATAGGAGCATATAGATGCATGATCCTTGTCTGTGAGATCATAGGTCTTTCTTATACATGCATCTAGAACCTTAGCTCGGATTAAGGGGTGAAGCCTTTTCCCTTCAAAACAAAAAAGTTGCAAATGTAAAAAACAGAAAAAGAGAAAAAAAAGAGGAAAAAAAGAAAAGAAAAGAAAAAATTATATATATGATGAACGGAAGTGATGCCTTCTTTCACACCAAAAAGGTATTTATGATCATTATCTACATGAAGATTTCACATCATACTTGTATGAAGCTGAAGCTGAAGAAAAGCTAGATGTGGCAAACACATCTAGTGCATAAAATTGGGCAAACAAGGCGAATGTCTGTATGAGTAGATTTAGTTGATTTCTTTGACATGTTTGATTTCCTATATGTGAATGCATGTATATGAAGAAACCTGATTTTGAGTGAATGAAGAAGAATTCTGTTTCATAATGATCTTTGCAAAGTTTATAAATGAATGAAATTTAGATTAGTGATTTGTTGACTGAACCGATTGATAACTTAACTTTATAATTTGATATGCTTTCATGACCAGATTGACTTTAAATAAACTTCACAAGAATTTTGCATAAACCATTGATATATTTGATAAATTTGAAATTTATTTATAAAAGAATTTGATGTTGTTATATGAATGATTTCAGGATGGTCATCACAATGTTACTTCCCGCGATCTATAGGTTGGCCCATCGGGACGATGTGCACGTTTAGTGGGAGCAGATGTCAGAAAGATTTCCACCTACAAGTTAACCTTCAGGCTACTGCTCTCTCTCGAGAGCTTCAAATTGAGTGCAAGATGACGCATTGGAAATGTATTAGTCTCTAGTTTATGCCTATAAAATTGTCATAGCATTTGGTTCAGTAGATTGGGAGAAATATGAGTTTTTCTATCTCGGGGTCAATCTCTGTGTATTCCTGAAAAATAGGAAGTACCACCGGTGAATGTCTCATTCATTCCTATAGCATACTTTGCTTATTCCTTATACTTTTGTGCATTCTATACACTCAACCCTATGTGTATCACTCCCGTAAAAGGATTTTTTCTAATTGTAATCACGCTGGTTGCTATGGGCATTTGAAGTTCATTATCTCTTCGATAGATAGTAAGTTTTTTTTTAGCCTAAGCATATGAGTTAATGCATGGTGTGATGCATGTATGTATAAGAGTAATGAAGAAAATGCATGATTAAGTGTGCATATGCATAAATGTGTATGAGCATGAACTCATATAAGCGCATGGGTGTATACATGTAGATATAAAAGAATGTATGTGTATTAAAAGCCATTCATAAAAAATATATATGTTTATTATTTCTTATTAAGATATACTTATGTTTTCCTAATGATTTTTGCAGACAAATATTGAGGAATTTAAGAGCAGTAAAGAAGTGTGACAAACTTTGCGGACAGCTATGATTTAAGGATTGGAGAGTCTTCAATTCTCCCACCTTAGCTTACCTTTTAGCATACATTTGTATTAGAAATTTTATCCTATCAGTTAAACTTGTATTTGAGGAATAGATTTTCTTCATTAGCCTTAGCAAGCATCTTAACAAAAAAAACAGATTTAGAATTATTATTTCATGAATTGACCAATTATTATTGTGATGTCTACTAAGCCTATAAATGAGTCTAAGTGCACCGAATCTAGGAATGCATCTATATGTAATGAGTTTGTGACCAACGATACAAATTCAACAGCTTTCATTGTAGGCATGTTATTGCCACTACCTATTAAAACCAACACCCAACCAAAACAAAACATAGCTGCTAACGAAGGAAATGAAGAGGACTTAGAAGTAGAAGAGCTTATCAAAGACCGCATAACTTATGAATCATTATTCTCTCCATCATACAAGTATTGGGTAAATCCGTTCCTAGAAGTCTTATGGAGAAGATAAGGGTGAGGATTAGGATTAGGTCATTTGAAAAGCATTTCACTTTAGATATGAACTCCTAGAATAACTAAGTAATTATAGTCCTTTAATACTACTAGTAAGCTTTCCTCAAGTTTACATAAACCCATGAACTTGCTCCAAACGCCCATCATGTGCCGATCGATTTCGCAAATGACTTGATCCATCATCCGAGCATCTACATTACATGACAACGGGGGATATTGTACATTCCAACAAGTAGACCACACAACTACAATTCTCTATGTCATAGATAAGAAATTGTACAATGCTTTCATCTTGACCATAGGTGTTGCACACACATCAATAGAAAGAAAAACTATTGGTCTCACTCTCTCTCTCTCTCTAGAAAAAGTGATGATGCGTTGCTTCTTTTCCTGCTATGCAAAAGGATTACTTTATCTCCTATGCGAGTGGATGAGAGACACTTTTCTGTTTGCTTTCTAGCACACACATATGCAAAGGAAAATCATTCTCTCCTCTCTCTCTCTCTCTTTGTCTCTCCTTTTTTCTCTCTCTTTTTAACTCTGAGTCTGATTGGCAAAGCTACCAATATGTTGTAGACACATGTGAGTCAATGTAGATTTGCATCTATGTAGAGAGTTCAACAGATGGAGCTTGGCCACTATGTGTGCTGGTGAAGTAGAAGTTGTGCTTCCCTCTACTTGTAGCCAATTGCCCTCAGGCTGATACAAAAAAGAATTAGGGCATTACCAAACTGCTCTAGATTGCTAAGGATTCAGCATGTAGGTGCTCTGTGGTAGCATAACATCACACAGAGGTGTTAAGAAATAGATCACGGTTTTGTCAAAATCATTCAGGCTCACTGTTGTGAGCTCCAATTCTTTGCACCATCAGTGTGCTGTGCATAGTCCTCTGTTCTGTAGTTGTTGGTTAACCTTTTGAGTAATAAGGCACAGATAAGCTACGTTTGGTGTCATGGATTAGCTACTCTTCTCACACAATCGATCTCTTCGTGCTGGAGGAAGGAGAAGATATTGACGAACAAGAGATACAAGTAAAAGGTCCCTCGTTGAGAGGCTAGACTCTGGTTGCTTAGTCCGACTTTACGGGGTTCTATCCTCCATTCTCCCCTCTAGGGTAGCAACCAAATCAAGTCGATGGGGCTAGACAGTTGGGTACGGGTGAAGCTTAGATATGTCAATAATTGTAGTAGGTTGGGGAAGGACTGAGGTAGCCATTATAGAGGTTGTGAATTGCACAGACCTCAGAGGTTGTGATGTGTGAGAGAAGGTGATGCATGTGAACACTAGCCACATAGTAAAGGGTGTAAACATAGTTTTTTGAAGGTTAAATAGGAGTCATGCCCACCAAAAACGAATGCTATTATTATGCCATAAGTTTGATGCTACATTTAAACCTCAAACATAGAGTATGCGTCCTAATGTAGAGAATGGTAGTGCCATAACTATGTAAGGAATCCAAAACTTTAAACAAACAAGAAGCTTCAAGTGTTTATAAACACTTCAATGTATATGAGATGTGCTAGGAACTCCACAATGGATATGCCAAATGATAATAGTGATACAAAATCTTCACAAAGACAGTGGGAAGGAGGGAAAATGGGGTAAAATGGTGAAATCCTAATGAACAAAAGGGTGGGAGGTGGGAAAGTGGGCAATGTAAAACCCAAAGAGAGCACAAAATGATGGAAAAAGTACATCTCCCAATATGTGGAGAGCCACACCACCAAGCTCTTCCATCACCACCACCACCACCACCACCAAAACAACCACCAAACGTACCACTAAGACCTTTCCCTAGTGCTCTAATACCATTTAGAGAGTACATGCTATGGTCAAGATTCAAAGAGGAGGTCCATGAATGCAACAAATGCAACGAAATATAGACTTAGTGGAAGTACGTACGATCCGATTGGAATGAATGAATGTGTTACTTTTGTAGGTGAAATGGACAAGCGACAATAACGGAGACAGATGATCTGAACTTGTTCATGCTCAGTGATCTCTATCTACAAAGGAGTTCTTTATTGCATATTGATGTGTGAAACATTTTTCTTGCATTCATTTTTATTGATTGAAAATAATCATTATTTGATTTCTCAAAAGGTTCATTTATGCCTTCAAATAAATGTTTGTTGGAACATACAAGAATCATAAACGTGAGTATATACATGTACATGTGCTTGCATTCTTGAGTGCATGTAGATGCATGCTAATGCATGTGAGTATGTACATATATGGGTATATGTCTTATTCTTCATTTTTAAATCTCTGCACCACTTTTGGAGGATTAGCATGCATCAATAGTTACATTCTATTCAGGAGTTTGTCTCAACAAGGATCATCTTTATTAGAAAAGCTATGTGGATGGTCGGGAAGTTTTTTTTACTATTTTTGATCTCTTGAATTTCGGGTGTTACTAGCTGCTCGGGACTAGTAAAGACGAGGAGTAAATTTTGGTAGGTGTGAAGAGAAAGGGGAGTGAATGTTCTTTCTCATATGTTTGTGGTCTTCCTCCTCAAGGAGGGCACGTGATAGATCTTTCCCATGTGGTGAACCAGATTAGGGTGGCCTGAAACTATCATTCCAAAGATGGGCAGATAATTTTGTTGGGGGAATCAGAAGTCCTCCAGGAGGAGAGGATTTTGGCAAGTGTGAAAGTGGGGTGATGTGTCTCTATTGTGGGTACCTTTGTAAGAACAATAGAAAAAAAAAGGAAAGGACATCTTACCCTGTGAAGAAATACAAGAGGAATTTGGGTAAAGAAGATCAGGCTGCTAAGAGATGAAGGAGGGAACTTCAATAGACACTCATCATATGATATCCACGGAGCAGGCCATACCAAAAGGAGGCACAACCATGAAGATGGGGAAAGGTAGCAATAGGATAAGGCTCTGCTAGCAAGTAGAGGGGTGACTTTCCATGTTCTGAGAGAATCTACATGGAGCTTGAAGAGAAGAACAATAGGAATAATAGAAAAAACATGGCTACATGAACTTCAACATCAAATATTGACCTAGACGTTTTAGGACTGGTAGCCCAACAAATGGTTGGCCCTTGACAAGCGTTTTGTGAGAAAGGCAAGCCATTATTGCTCTAGGAACACAAGACCATGACATACTACCCTTTCGGATCACTTTTCCAATAAAAAAGAACTTTTATTGCAATATGCTTCGTTATAAAAGAACAATTGAGATGATTTTTGCTGCCATTTTAGTTGTCATGTAGTAACAATGTGGGGGAAAATTCTTCTGCGAAATGACCTTTTTAAGAGTAGGATCTATTGCAACATATTCATCTAAGTATCCCATCAGAGAGGGTGAAGGTGGACATGTCATTGAGTGGTATATGGGGCCAATGTGCTTTGTGAATTGTAGACAACACATTATATGCTAAAGGTATTGAATTTCTATAACACCAAGAGGAGCATCGACCTAGAGCGAGCATTTGCATCAAATCAGATATCAGATTTTATATACGTCACAATTGCATGCCACCAAGTATTTTTTTTTTAGGGGCATATGGACTCATGAGCAGCAATGTCTGAGAGTGGGTTAGCTTGCTTGAGCTTGACATTGGTGGGCTCACCTTTGGCTTGAATCCTTTGATGGAATCGCGAGTACTTAGATACCTATACAAAGATTAAGAGGCCCCATGTTAGCCACTGAAAAGAAAGTTCACAACTTATCTTTTCCTAACTCAAGAGCATTCAGAGTTGTTGATGAGAAAAACATCATTCATGATGATTGGGAGAAGACAAAACATTTCTTGTACATCCCTTCAGTAGATATCTGGATTGGAGGTGAAGTGGATATAGCCAAGGTCAGTCATGCATTTCCAAAATATCATGTACTACTCGTGAGGGGATTGGGTCCACCTATAAAGGGATTGAAGGAGTTTGCAAACACAATTTGGATGCTTAGCTAAAATATGACTTGGAGGCTACTAGGTGTAGATATGTTTTCCAAATTGTCCATGTAGAAAGGTTGTGTGCAAAATCCATATCTACAATTGGGCAGCAAACACAGTCAAGGCCAAATATTCAGATATACACAACACAGATAAGAAATTCTTACCACAGTCCATATCCAAAACCTGTGATAAGACTTCAATCTACGAGGTGAGCCTTGTGACATGAGATGTTACTAGCAATATGCAACTTCCTTCATACGAGTTATTTGCACATAACCTATTTCCTATTAGGATGTGGCTCCAACTCCCTCATGTCATTGTAACGGAGGTGTCTATACTTTGAATCCATTCCTTTCTTTTCATAGGAAGCTTTGGACTAGTTAAAGCTTCCCATCTACTAGCTCATTCATAAAGGACAATGTCCTAGGGTCCACTGTTGGTGAAATTGATGTTCCATGAAGCACTTGGAGGTAGAAGGTTTCAATTATTGAACGTTTTGTGCAAGAGATCTTTCCAAAATTACTAGCCACATGAAAGGCCTTAACTCTCAAATAAAAGAATGCTAACATGTTTCATCTAGATCCTTCAATGAATTTTTGCTAGGTTGGTTTTTGGAGAGAATCTTGCAGAGATACTTGATCCGTTGACTCTAAAGGTGGAGGCACAACATTAGCCATAAACCCACTCTCTATGTTGGAGCCCATGACTGCAACATAGGGAGATGAATCTCCCTGGGTGATCATATGCATCTTCATAAGTTGATCCCTTAAATGTTGGGAATTTGATGTTTAACATTAATGGTAGATTCAAAATGTCCTGCGTTAGTGTCTAAAGCTTCTTTTGACGTATCCAAAGCCAAATTGAGCATCCTTCAGAAAAACAATGCGAGAAACATCTATTTACTGTACTAGGTACCTGACATAAAAAATGCAAGGGTCCCACTATGGGTGCCAAAATCTAGGGGAGTTATTGGGGTATCAAACTATAGAAGAGTGTCCAACTATAGAAGAGGCCACTATGACCACAATTCTAGTACTTCTACTCAAGGGGAGATCTTCCTTCCAGAAGTATACCCTATGACATGTGTATATGTAGGTACACTACTTGATAGTAAACACATAGAGATAGAAAATGTTGCAAGTACAACATGAGAGAAAAGCCCAATTTGTAAGAAGGAAAATGGTTACAGTGAGTAAAAAATAGTCCAAATGAACATTACAATGGGCTAGCAACCACTCTTGGGACTAGAAGAAATCAACAAGAAGACATACCCAAACAACCAAATAATCTGTGCAAGTGAAATGAAACGAATGTAAATTAAGTGGTACTAGCCCGAACTACTCAATCACTTTGTAATGAAAACTACTACTTAATCAAGAACCAACACTCTATATAGTCACCACATAATGGTCTCGACACACAGTAGGAAAGTTGAGACAAAACACGTGCTCAGAAAGATCATCAGGTTGTTTCTAAAATTCCTTTTTTAGTTTTGAGAATTGATTGATCCTTGGCCATATCAACCCACCTCAGGAACGATTTACAAGTAACTTTATGTATGCCATCTAGCATAAATGCATTGATGAGTGCCGCTTTGTATTGATCCCATGATATTCTTTTTATTCGCATGAGCTTATCACATAGATCAAATTCGGACACATAGACAAAGTTCTCTTATAGCTCCTGATCTGTCATCGGTGTCAAATCAACACCTACGTACTTGGCCTCTAGTTCGTATTCTTTGCAGAACTTGGGTAGTCTTTCCATTGAAAAACCCACATTTCTTGGTTAATCTCTGATGAAATGACTAGATAACTTATTATCATCTATCCTCTTGTTGAAAGCATAGAAATTGGGCTAGGAGATCTTCCATTTTTATTACACTAGACTTTGCGTTGTCGGCTCAACAATTTACCTACCCCCTCCTTTCACCTGAGGTTCACCAGGTATGTCGTCTCTATTTTTGGAAAGGAGAGAAAGCAAACATGTCCTTGAGTTTGAATAAAGAAGGGACAAGAAAATAGTATAGGCTTGAAGTAAATGTATGTAGATGCAACACTTATTTTAATGCATCAAACGTTAGCATTTCTCAAACAATAGAGTGAATATTCTCATTCATCATATTAAGTTCACCTTGTTCTACCCAAATGTGATCAAAGACACAACAAGTAATGTAGCATACAAACCGTGGATCTCTTGGCATAAAAGCATCTCATTCACTTTTCATAATTCCTATCTTGTGTTTTGTAAAGCGTGAGAACATGGAAAACATATATGGACAACATACATTTCAGTAATGCATCAGAAAAATGAAGAGCAAACAAGACAACTATGAAAGCTTATATCATTAGAACCAATTCATCAAGTAAAATAAATAGAATTGGAACTTATCTAAATGTATGTTTGAAGTCTATTCCCATCCACTATGCTCCTTTACTTTCTCAATAGCAGATCCTCACAAACCATTTTTTGATAGACTGCTCCTAACACACTTAGCTATAGTCCCTTGAGCACATTAACCAATAATTTGATCTCCCCTTCACTTGAGCAATCAAATTATCTTATATTAGCACTCATATTCAATTTAACCGCTTCATAGTGAGGAGAGTAGCCAAGAGATGACTTCCACTAGCAAAGCTCAACAATGATACAAATTTGATAAGGATCCAAGATCGAGATGATATTTGATGTGCAAAGTGAGTAGCAAACATCTATTTATATGGACTCTAGAGGAGTAGCCTTGTCAAATCCCAACCTTGACTACCGCACACATCAAAGTGGTGGAGGAGTGGCCTAATTATGGCTCTCATAGCCAACTACCTTTAGGCCCCCAATCATACCTTCTGAAACCTCTAGAGCTTTGTGGCATTATTGTGTGTATTATTTCACACTATACTTTACTTTCAAGTTAATAAAATTTACTCTCTCACTTGCCACCCACTATAGTCTTATGTGGATGAGGGCAAGGAGTTGCCTCGACGGTGAGGCCCAAATCAATATTTATTTGGTAATCTCTATTGATGAAGAAGAGGTAGTCTCTCAAGTATGGATCCATGCTCAAATTGGTGGTCATCCTAAGATGAGATGAGGTGGCCCAAGATGGGTGGTTGCCTCACCCAATTGAGGATTTTCCAAAACGGTAGTTGCCTTGAGCCATCATGGTAGTCACCAATGCAAGTGATGTTTCCAAAAAGGGTAGTCACCCAATTAAGTGGTAGGTGTGGTGGAGGCACATAATGGAGGTAAACCCATACTGGTGTTCACCCAAAATGGTGGGAGCAACATATGGGCAGTCGCCTAAAGATGAAAGCAATGGGTAGAAAAAAGGGTGGTGACCCAAACCTCATGCATAGTGGGTCACCCAAGTGTGGAGTTTCCAATAAAAAGGAGGTCACCCAATCTTGATGAAAAAAGAAATAGGTAGTCCGCCAACTTGTTGTTGCCAATCGACATTGCCAAAATACTAGACATCCACTTGAGTGGGGAGTTGCCAAAAAGCAAAAGAGAGGTTGCCTGGTCTTGATGAGGAAACTAAGCCATAAAGTAGTTGCCCTATTCTATCATGCCGCCAGAAGTTCATAGTCACCCAATTCGTGGAAAAACGTGGTAAACTTGTTAGTCACCCAAACACCTCATGCTTAATTTGGTGGTTGCCTAATTCTTATGGTGATTCAAAAGTGGTACTTATCCAAATATTGCCATGCATGAACTAGGTGGTGGGATCCTCCTTGAGTCTCGAAAGAGAACAAGTGGTTGCCCTTAGAGGAGCCCTGCATATCAATAGGCACCCAAATCTTCATGAGGAGGAGGTAGTCACCCTTGTCTTGGTGAGAATGTGTTGGAGACGCCCAATTTTGTTGGGCCAACCTCGTAGTTACCCAAGGGATCCTCTTCTCTTCCATATACTTATGTACCTTTGATGGCTTCCTTATTTGACTTCATGTGTCTATGCCTTGCTTGATAGCCTTGCTTGATATCTTCTTGGTGTCTCTATATTGTTTGGTTGGTGTCTTTGTATAGTTCATATCACCTCTAGCTTTTAGTGCATCCCCTAAGGCGAGGGGTCACCCAAGGGTTCCCCTAAGAACTCCCCGCCATAGAAAATGCCCAATACACAAGATACAAGGTTGGGTACTCCAAAAAGTACTGGTCCTAATAGAAGGAAAAAAAGTAGCTTCCACAATACTCTTAACCCAAGAAAAGGGGAAAAAACATTTTCTTAAGGTCATTCTTTGCGCATTAAATGAGATGGTCATTTGTCCAGTAAAATCTTTTGCTCTATGGTTGGAGTATTATAGAACATTTGTGTCTAACAATGCTTCTTGGATACTTTGAAGACAAACTTCTATGGAGTAGCTTAACTATGCTAAGAGGAATAGATTGAATAAAAACGTGGATACATGTCTCATATTTTTTTTCTAAGAGTGACCATGAAACTTTCCATTTCAAAGAAGCTTATGCCATATGAAAACATCAATGCCAAGGAAGAAGTGAGTTGTAGTATCAGATGAGAGGAAATGCACAACGGATGTTCAATCTTCTAATGTTTCTAATATTTCTTACAAAAATGTATCTTTTTTATTTGATTTCCTTTTTAATATTATGATGAAGTATGATTTATATTCATGTTTATTATTGTTTTGATAGGTTCCAAATATATGATGGACATCAATCTTTGCCAATTTTTATATTTTATTTACAACTTAAGTTAAGTTTTTTTTGCACATTTGTTTATTTGAGACATAACTATTAAATATCTGAAATGGTGAGATTCAAATGGCTCCTAATTTTCAATGTTCATTCCTATTTATGTATGTATGTATGTATGTATGCATGTATGCATGTATGCATGTATGCATGCATGTTCCATGCTTGCATGTATGATCTATGTTTGCATGTATGTGTATGATTGTATTCTTGCACTCTTGCATGTGCGTATGTTTGTATAATTGTATTCTTGCATGTACATATGTAATATGTATGTGTGTATGTATATATATGTGCATGTGTGATGCTTGCATGTGTGTGTATTTGTATTCTTGTGTGCTTGCATGTATGTATGTATGTATGTAAGTAGTATGTATGTGTCTATTTATATATGTGTGCATGTGTGATGTTTGCATGTGTGTTTGTTTGTATTCTTGTATTCTTGCATGTATGTGTGTATGTTTGGATGTATGCATGATGCTTGCATGTATATATTATGTTTGTATGTTTGTGTGTAATTGAACAGTCCTTATAGAGGATTTCAAGGCTAGCACATTGAACATATTGGAATTCGGGACCTATCTCTAATTAGAGATTCGGTAATCTAATGTTGTTTCCATATGTGTGGAGAAGTATGTATCTAGGTGTGTGTATGTGAAAGTGCGTGCACGAGCTAGGTATGTATATTCCAAAAACAACTGAGATAGGCATGGGTAGGTATGTATATGCCAAATTAAATCCAGTCAGGTATGTATATGCATGTGTGGACAAGTATGGGTAGTTATGTATATTCTGTAATAAATATGTATGCCATGTATGTGCAAGTATGTATATGCATTTCATGCTTGGAATTTGGGCAGTATGCATATCTTTCAATACTATTGGAGATACCAGAAGTTGAGCTAGATATTGTGATTGGGAATGCCAATCCTAAGCTCCAAAAACCCCTTAGTATTGCTAAGTTGTCAAATAGTAGCTCCATGTAACAAATCAGAATGCATTAACATTTGTATGTCTAATAAAATCACAAAAGATTTTGTCTCTATGTTCACTAAAAGAACCCTGTCCATTCTATTATGCATGTCCACACTATTTCATTGCATCCTATGTTGTTTTTTCTATGTAGAGTATTGTATTTGTATGTATGCTGAATGAATATGTACTCAGGTATATACACATACATGTATGTATGTCTACGTATGTATGTATCGTCAACATATGTGTTTTCTACCTATGGCTTTGGAAGAACTGTGAGGGATAAGATGGTGAAAACTACCATTTTTCCAAGGCTCTTTTTCTCGAATGGGAGATTATGGAGAGATATGCATTATTATTATTATTATTATTATTATTATTATTATTATTATTATTATTATCATTATTATATTATTATTATTATTATTATTTTAATAGAGGAGAGATATGCCTCCATCATGCTAGTTTCTTTCAAGCCTTCTACTAAAAGCATTTGTCATAACATCATGTGCCCTCAGCTTATGAATGCTTTCAGGCTACTGATGGAAATATGTCAAAGTCACATTATCATCATAGACCTACATGGTTCACTTCACAATTGCATGTCTTCTAAGATGACAATCATGTATACCATGATACATCCCAACAAACCCCAAATTCATCCTCAAATGAAATGTCCATTATAAGCTGATGGTGGTCAACCACAACACCACATAGTCATGAGCACAAACTGGAACATGCGGTAGAAAGTTTTCTCATTCTCCATGAACAAGGCCAATCCAAATTACATTTTCAATGTCTACATACTTAGAAATCTAGAACCCTCTAATTCTTGATATATATATTTTCCATGAAGCTTGAAAGATGGTATCAAGCAAACAATTTTATCATCCAATGGCATACAAACATTTGTGAGCCATGCCTAATATTATCTCATGAAA